>CM066041.1:235080881-235680881 GCA_033557465.1 Ichthyophis bannanicus
GACACATAAAAACGGCCTTTTTCAAGGCCACATACATTAATTTGAAAGAAACCTGGCGTGCGTCCATAATATTTTACAGCATACTTACAATAATATATCGTTGGCCAACGATGTACATTACGTAATTTTCACAGAAAATCTATAAGTAGAACAACTATGGGGAACAAACTCAGAAAATAAGGGCCAAACCAATACTAAAAGTAGGCTCTAAAAGCCAAATCTATCACTTATCATAAGATACACAGAAAAAGCCACTGGGAGGAAAAAGAAATTAAGATATAGGGTCACATATACACACACACACACACACACACACACACACATATATATATATATATATATATATTTATATATATCTTTACACACATATATATATATAAGATACAGGAATGCTGCTACATATTCTTCTAGGAAATGGAAATAGTCCACTACCAACCCAGCTTTTTACCCTTCATGGGCTGAACTGCAGTGGTAGAGGGAGGAAGTGGGAAATAGTTTAAAAGCTTTGCAGTTTAATATGAAAGTTGAAGTAACTAAAGATGTAATGGCTCCGTGCTTGTATTTTTTTCTTTTTAATTGTGACATAATGATTTTCTTTTAGCAGGAGACACATGCCATCAAATAAATACCCTGGGGGACTAATGCACTGCTTTTTACTTCCCTTGATCACAAACATTGGCTTGAGCTGCACATTGAGCGCTGGAACAGAATACTGTGTGTATCAATCAATAGGGAGCACTTTAGAAGCTCTGCCTGCTTGCCGTGCATTGAGTGGGTGGCGGTGGTTGTATTTTAGTGATTTTCCATGCCAAAGAACAAAGTCAGGAACACCCAGAGAGAAACAGGAGACTGCAAAAGAAAATGTTTAAAACGGCATCCCTCAAATCCACAGCCTGGCAATCTGTTCTCGTCTCCTCAGTGTGATTTCTGTTATCCCAAATTATTCTTTTCATTTTCTATAATTTTACATTTCTATTATTTGTGGCACATTTGCCAGTGATAATTCTCAACCCAGTTTCAGAAAGGAGGAGTGCTAGTTTCATATGGATAATAAAACCAAAGATATTATAATGCCTGTGTATCGCTCCATGGTGTGACCTCACCTTGAATATCGTGTTTGGTTCTGGTCGCCATATCTAAAATAGGATATAGGGGAATTAGGTTCAGAGAAGAGTGACCAAAACGGTAAAGGGGTGGAAGGATATTCCTATGAGGAGAGGCTTAAAAGATTAGGGTTCTTCAACTTGGAAAAAAGAATGCTTAGGGAGTTATCAAAGAGGTCTATAAAATAATGAGTGGAATGGAATGGGTAAATGTAGATCACTTGTTTACTCCTTAAAAATGTAGAAAGACTAGAGGATATGCAATGAAGTTACAATGTAGCACATTTAAGACTAATAGGAGAAAATGCGTAGTCAAACTCTGGAATTCGTTGCTTGAGGATGTAGTCAAAGCTGTTAATATAGCTGCTTTTAAAAGCGGTATGGACAAGTTCCTGCAGGAAAAGTCCATAAACCATCTTTTAAAATATTTTATTTATAAATTTCAAATTTTACAAACAATGGTACTTGCTAAAGAAAACATGGCTTTAACAAACAAATAGGAAAAAAGGATTTGACCATTAATCAAGAGAAAAAACAATATATATGCCCATTAGACCACAATTTAAGGAGGAGGGGAGGAATTATAAAAAAGGGTAGATAAGACACTGAAGAAGCATTACAGAAAAAAACAAGACACTATGCGTGACCAAACTACCTCTATCCTTCTTTCGAAGCTGGGATGTCAAAGGGCTTGTAGATGATCCAGAGATAAAACTTTTCACATCCAGAAAGGCTCTCAGCTGATCCGGGACAAGGAACACATCTAACCCCAGCATAAGAGATGACACATTTGTAGGGTAGACCAAGGGAAACAACCGACTGTCTCATTGATAGAACACTCCTCTCCTCTCTTGAGTAGAGCTTGCCACATCTGGATAAATGCACACAGACTCTCCACAAAAAGGCACTTTCAATTTCTTGAAATAAACTTGCAATACATTGTTCATATCTTGTTCAAAAATACAATTCACCAACAATGTCTCACGATTTTGCATATCCATCTCAGAAGTTTCCAACAGTACTGAAATATCCACCATTGACGTCCCTTCCACGTCTCTGGTTTTCCCCAGCGGTAGTACATATATTCTATTAACAGGAGGTAATAAAGCCTCAGGAATAGGAAGATTTTCCATTAGATATTTCCAAAAAATATTCCCCGGGGACATATGAACCAATTTAGGAAAATTCAAAAATCCCATGTTTACTCTGCAGGTATAATTCTCAAAAACCTCCATCTTACGTTGTAATACATATCCCATTATCCTTAACAAGAGCACTTACAACTTTGTATTCTCCAAAACTTGATTTTCCAATAGTCCGAACGTCTCATTACACTCTCTCTTAAGAGCATCATGACAAGAAATCACACTGTCATCTTTTGTAATAATGCATTAACATCAGATGAACATTGTGCTACAGAACAATCCAGCCTTTGTAAAACTAACCAGATGGATTGCAAGGAGGTAGGGGGCACTACCAAAGGAGAGGTGCCACTAACAGTCTTCCCATCAGGAAACCCTTGGGGTGTTCTATCTTTTCATAAACATTCTTAAAGTGGACCGGGGAAATCTACTGCTTACCCCTCGGATAAGTAGTGTGGAATCTGTCTACCTTTTGGTGACATGACAGGTAGTTGTGACATAGATTGGGCACTGATGAAAACAAGATACTGGGCTTGATGGCCCTGTGGTCTGACCCAGTATGGTAAATCCTATGTTCTTATCTGTAAAAGTTATGCGAGGTAAATGTATAGAACAGCAGAGGACTCGAGGGTGCAATCCAGATACTGAGACCCTCGAAAGTTGTTTATTGATGGTGCTGAAGCCCAGAGCAGCTACATATGATGGATTGTGAGGTACCAAGCAGAGGTCTTTCGAATCTGAGGACCTCAAGATGACTAAACAGTATGATAACATAGTGGGAAGGAAACTAAATATAACACTTCTTTAAAAAAGAAAATGCTGGTGGTACCACATCTGGATATTCTTTTCAGTTCTGGATTCACATGTCCAAAGGGATCTGGGCAAAGTAGCAATAATCCAGGGATTGCAACGACTTCAGATGCATCTCCAATTTACCATATTCTGGTATGGTTTGGAGAAAAACATGTGGAGGAAGTTATTGCAATACAGTTGCAGGAGTTCAGAGAGGAGGAGGATCAACTTGACAAATATTGTTCCAGCTTTAGAGCTGGCTGTGCAGCAGAGACTACCCTTGACATCTTATCTGCCTGATCATATATTATGAGAAATGGATAAAAATAATAGTATGCTGTTTATTTTCTTAGATCTGAGCTTCGTCTTTGACACAACAGATGATGAGATTTTGTGGATCTTTAAGGGTCACTGAAGGCAAAATGCTAAAACAATCCCCCTCTTTCCTAAGTCATGAATACCAAGAATGCACGTTTATAAGAGAGAACTCAGGTAAGTGCACAGGTTATACTTATTTCATAAAGGCAACATATGTATTTAGGAATTTTTATAAGCTAGTCTACCCAAAAGCTCCCACACAGTTATATCTTGCCGTACATCTCACAGTTATACGTATCTCCTATGAGGTAGAGGTCACTGCATGTGTGTGTCAGTAGAAATCAGCACATATGGATATATTTTATAAAATATGTACACAAGTGCTGATTCCACCCCCAGCATGCGTATTCTCCATCCCTGGAAATGCTTATGCATGTGATGGTATATTTTAGAAAGGCTGTTTAGGGGAACATTGGAACATCTGAGTCAAAATGTCTGAAATTCAGTGGGAGGAGTGGCAAAAAGATGATGCCTTGTAAAATCAGCTTTTCCCCCACCCTGAATGATACATGTGTCTGCAACATAAAAGGGATAAGGGGATGTGCATGTTTTTGCCCAATTTCAGAAATTTGTACATATCGGATATGGATGTCTGCCATTCTGAAGTCCTAGATGTGCCCACAGTTTTATTTCAGGATGCAGCCACATAATCCGATCCCCCCTCCCCCCCCCCCGATACATCCTCCCCTGCCATTGTGCAGACAGATGTGCAGCAGCACAGGAACCACATTCCAGATTCCTGGGAATGCTCCAGCCACGTCTCCACCATGTCCTGTTCACACCGGGGACATCCCAAGAGACACCGCCATTCTTTGGATGTCTCAATGCCCATTTTCAGATCTCCAAAGCACATACAGGGATTCCAAAATGGCCCCCAAAATGACTGCTGTGATAAGGAAGCTTATCATAGCTCAGGAAGGAGCTATAGGAAAGGTGAAGTGACTCTGAACAAGCAACCTGTCAGTTCTGGTAGAAATAAGAAAACAGAATTTTCCCATAAAAGACTACCAGTCCCAGAATGCACCAGGTTTCCAACAGCCATTAGAGGAGCTGAAGTGGGGAAATGTGTGTTCAATCAGGAGGGCTATGAGGTAATCCCTAAGCACTCATCTCAAAGGGCAGGGCCTGATTTAGCACAGCTGTGCTGTGTTAGGGAGGAGCACTCATCTAAGCAGAATAAAGCTAGAGTTTATTCTACAGAGAATTATCCTTATCCTGAGAATCAGCTTGAGCTTGATCATCAGTTTCATCTGAAGGATCATCGGAAGCAGAAGCCAAACCGGACGGACAGAGAGGGAAAGAAACCCTTTGGAAGAAGGAAGAGAAAAGCCTTTGAGAGGTCTAGAAGAGTCATTTCAAGGGCCAGCATACACCATTGGACTGGGGAAAGCCAGAGGAATGGTGCTGCAGAGCTAGGAATCTCCAGACGCTACCTGTGAGGGAGACGGCTGCACGTGGAAGGGACCCTAAGACCCGTGCCAGAAGGTATGTGAAGAGAGATCCAGTGTCCAGGGATCTGGATTGGAAGGCTGGACATAAGAACTGGACTACATACTGGCCAGGCTATATAGAGAGGAACTCTAACAGCAATGGAAGCTCAGGTATGAACACTGATCTATGCCCTAGCTATAACCTTGAAAGACAGCAGGGAAACAAGTATCCTCCTGAAAGTGCTCCATTGAGAGATTCATCTGTGCCAATCCATGATATTGAACCCATGCTTGTTGAAGAAGGGGGAATGATAGCAGATGAAGAATCTGTTTACATGGACTGCTCTCTGTCTAAACTCCTTTGGTGATTTTCTGTTATAAAGTACAGCAACCATCACAAAGAAATACCAACTTGTTCTTTAATCTACTCAGAAAAGCTCCTGTGTAAGATTTCTAGCCACGCTGTAGAAAGCAAGCCAGCTAAGGGGTTTCAGCTGGATAACTGCTAGCAATTGAGCCTTACCTAAATTGCTTGTAAGCTAGGAGAGAATCACTTCTGAATCTATGTGGGAAGTTATCAGAGGTTAACCTGAAAAGAACAGTTTTTTTCTTTCTTTGTGGCTTTTGGTTTGTTGTTTGATATATGCTAAGAAAACATTAGCTAACGCCTACAGAAAAGACCAGTTTGTACCAACCAGGTCTTATTTCTTTTTGCTTTGCTTGCCTGACAAGTTCAAATGTTTTCCTCATTTTGTTTTTTACAAGTTTAACACTGAAAGCAAGTAACCTGATTTATGTGCTACCAAGCATATCTGTGTTGGGAGAAATAACCCCATAAATAAATATCTTATTGGCTTTACCCAAAAGCACAACTAATTATTGTCAGCAGCTGTGTCTGGTGTGAATGAACTGCATTGCCCACAATCCCTTGCAAATCATATAGATATATGCACTTGCCAAGACTGTGAAGATTCTCACCCAGGCAGCCGTCTGACACTGCATACATATTAATTCATAGGTATACATGTGTATAATCTCCATGCATGTTGGAAAAAGCTCTGTCTGCATGCAGTCAAGTGCTTTAAAGAGAAATGTATGAAATAAGCTGAAAAACACTTTGAAATCAGAGAAAATTTTGGAAAAACCATGAGAATGAACTGAACCTTTGTTAGCTATGCACAACTCTATAATCTGTATGTGGAAAGTTTATCGAGACTGAATAGAGGCGATCTTGTGATTAGAGTTGCAAAGGGGCCAGTGTTTGCATGCCTGCTTTACAAATAATGCACGAATATGCGTAAATTAAGCTGATGAATGTGTGCATGCCAAAAAGCAAGTACTTGCCCCTTATACGTGCTTTGGCTTGTTATGATTCCATGAGCACACATGAAAGTGTCCACTATGCCTGTCTTCGGTATGGGTGTGCATGAGGGGAGGGGAGAGCAAAGGAATACAATAGAATACGATACCTATGTACATCTCTGCGCCAATGACGCTTGAGCGTGTGTCACTTTATAAAGATAGTATCAAGCACATTGCTTGTGAGGGGGTGCAAAATTACTCTTGATGTGACTAATAAGTGGTTTCTAAAACCAATGTTTAGCCAGAGTTTATCAAGGTCATGCTTTCCCCCACTGCAGAGCTGTACCAAGGGCTGTGCAAGTGGGGCGGGCACACAGGGCGTAAGTGCAGAAAGGGCGCTGATATTAACCCTGGGATTTCAGGAAGCTCAAAAAGAATGAGTTACTACATGTGACTGGGGTGGAGGGAGGGGGGGGGGCACTAGATTCGTTAGTCACACAGGGCACATTTTTAGCTAGGTACAGTCCTGCCCCACTGTAATTTCATATTAAATCTAAATCCACTAGGAAAGTGAATTAAAGGTTTTGGTAGAGGGTTGGTAATTTACCGTCAATGTGGGGAGATTGCAAAGGGGACATGCCCTATGGAGTTTCCTTTTAACACATCCACTGGCAGCTAGAGATTCTTTCCCTGTGTAATTTGCAGATGAAAGCATGAGGGGAAAAAGAACAAGTCGGTGTTTTGAAATGAAATCTTAACTCATACATCAGCTGCTCTGCCCTGGCCCTGTCCCTTTTGCCCACAGGCAGTATTCTGCCCCTAGAATGAAGGAGCACAATTCCGAAAAGAGGATTTTCTGTGGGCATGCATCTTCAGAGAATTAAACTTTGTGTTCAAGTAGGCACTGAGCTGTCAATCATGCAGTGCCAAGCAGGAAAACAGCCTTTAAAATGGCTGTCATGTTTCTCAGCGGGTCCTTTTATGCTGTACACAACGGGAGTGCTACAACTGTGATAAGCAAAGTTTATATAAAGAAATCTTGACTTGACTGTCAGCATAGTCATTAGATCTTAATTGTTCGATTTTGTAATTGTTGCAGTGATTTTACAATAGAAGCCTTTAACCTATGTTCTGGATATTTACAAGCATGTTTTTGTGCAAGTTTCCCATTTTTATTTTAATAGATCAGATCTGTTCTATTTTTTTATTGAGTAAACAATGATTTTTTAAGTTAATTTTTTAACGAGATTTGTGCTGCAGTTTGATGTGATGTTTAATGAGTCCTTATGATATGGTGTGTTGTTACAGTTGTGCACCCTTCTAGTAGCAGACAAATATGGTCAATATGATACTTATAAGTTGCATATTAAACTTTAAGGGGGTCATTTTAGAAGCCTTATTTGTGATTTACACACCTGAAAATGCCCATTTAGATTCATGCAAATCACATCCATGTCCCAAGAGCCATTTAAAAAAGTCCGAATATACATGGCACAATCACATCCATGTCACATGGGGGTGTGGTGGAGACATGTTCAAGGCTTTCAAAAAAAGATGCACATATGTGTTAGATTTCAGAATGGAAAACCACTAGCTCCTTGATATGAATAGGAATTAGGAAAGTTCTTGTTTCAGCTAACTTTCAACACAAGCGATGACAGGGACCTTATCTTTTATTGTTCCAGGGGTGGATCTACTATGAAACTAATGAAACTTAAGCTTCTAGGCCCCTAATCCTGGAGGGGCCCCAGAAGCAACTTTAGTCCACATTTCTTAAAGTTTGGATCTACTCAGGACCGTACCGAGCGTGAATTGTACCCTGGCAACTTGCAAATCGGGCGTGCCCCCACCCCCCCGGCACCTCCATCCAGCCACTTTCTGGACGGCGGCAGGAGAGAAGAGGCGCAACCAATGTGCAATCGCTGGCACTGTAAGCAGATATGTCCCTCCCTGCTCTGACGCCGCATCAGAGGAGGTAGGGACCAGACCTGCTTAGCGTGCCGCGAGAAGGATTAAGGGGCGCATTTCAACTGTCTGCTGTTGCCTGCTGCCACTGAAAGAAGAAAAAGTGGCAGTGGCAGGCAACGGCAAAGAGCTGAAATGCGCCCATTAAGCCTTTGCGCCCTGTGCGGCTGCACTGTTTGCTCAGGGCTAGGTGCGGTCCTGGATCTACTTATAAGAAAGAGTTTTTAAAAAATAATAATATTAATAATATAGTATAATTCAATACAGAATAACAAAAGAAAAATTAAAAGGTTATTAAAGTATCATATAGGCAGCTGTAAATGAAAAAATGCTCTGAGATGTAATGGTTAAATTTTTAAAAACGTTGTAGTGATCTGTCGTGGAAGTACCCCATTGAAGAATATAACAGTGGTTACCCAGACCTCGTTGCTGGTTGTGAAGGTGCTCCTATAACAGTTCAAGCTTCAGGACCCCAAAAATGTAGGTCTACCACTGTTAATGTCACAATATTTTCCTCCCCCTCAAATAAAGAGAATTGGATGGAAATCAGGGCCTCTTTGAATACTGCTGTGGTGTTGCATGTCTCTGTTTGAAAAACCAAAAACCAAAATAACTAAATACTCTATGCGAAAATACCTATCAAACAAAAATAGAGTATACCAACTAAAGGCATGAGCTAAAATATGTGCATATAAATGTATTTTTGTTGGAAGGAATACCGTGAGGAGAATACACACCTTTCATGGTTATACTTCCGTTTTTCACAATTTGTAAAGCCCCACTGGAGCTCCTCTAAAAATGGTAGGAAAAACACCATGAATTAGTGTACCCTACACCAAATATTTCAGTGATTAGTTTGTGGCAACATCCACTAACTATAGTTCCACACTAGTGTAAAATTCTGTAACGAACACTTTGGGAACCAACAATATGAAACTCATCTGTAACGAATCCCCACGTAAACGAGAAGATCCTTCCAAGATGTTCATCAATTCATTGACCGTTGACTCTCAAAAGAAACACAGGTCTTCAATCGCAGTTATTCAATGGCAAAAGAATCACAATTCTCCCATCGCAGTCCTTCAATAATGAACAAACACAGCACTGCGTTTCGGGCACACCAATCATTCAGCCCTGTTTCAATGCTTCTGTCTGAATTGCAACCGCAATCTTCTGGCTTCACTGATGATACAGAACACCAGCACATGCTCATTCACACTCTCATCTTCTGACATCAAAGCCAAAGAATTTAAATGCCATAGTCAACCAATCATCTGCATAAACGTCAGAGAAAGGAAGCCTATATCTCAAAGTAGGCTGTTCCATTCCAACTCCTTATTGAGACCTAGTGGTTCTACTGTTGACAGTCTAAAAATCCACGTCTGTTCCAAGAGTTGGAGCCGTTGTTCACGATCCCCTCCTCTTGGATTTTGAAAAACGGCAGGCCAAGAGTTATATATGAACATTCGGAAATACCGGCACAGACACATACATGTACGGTAGGTTGCTGGGACCACCAGTGTCCACATTTCACATGTTCACATTTCTAAAATCGGACTGTCTCCTGCATGTGTCTGGGGTTCTAACTTGCACGTCCCCACTCCCTTATTTTGTAGAGATGTTTATCTTTTGGGGCAGAGATAAGCCAATTTTAGTAGGTATTTACAGGTGTCTACCTTCTCTGCTTCCCCTCCGATGGAATTTCAGACATCTTGACCATCCTAGATGGCATCTAAATGGCTTTTCTAAAATGTGCTTTCACATGTTTTTCACATGGTTTAGGGGCTATTTTTAGATTATACACCTTTATGGGTTCCTATAAGTAATGATACCTCTAGCATCTTAAGAGGAACACATTGCAAACTGAGGTACCAAAGCTCCTACAGTTGAAATATGGTTTGGAAAAATAGTGTTGCCAAAGATATTGCTCCTGCTAGAGCTTCTGCCACTATCCAGATAAAAAACCTGATCCAAGGCAAGGGGTTGTTCCATATGCAAGATACCTGCAGATTGACTCGCTCAGAAAGCAAATAAAGGAACTGAGAGAGGAAGTGGCAATGCTGAGAAGCATCTTATTTATGTTTATTTATTTGTTTGGTTACATTTGTATACTGCTTCTTCCAGTGATCAATAGCGGTTTACATCACATTAAAATTTTGGCACGGCAAACAATTTCTTACAAGGATTAAAGAATCTACATCTGGATTTTGGTGATTAGGAATCTGTAACAACAAAAGCTACATTTATAAAATGCTTCTTGTGGTATACAAGAACTCCAGCAGAGGAGAAACATTACGGAAAGAAGCCAGCCAGACACAGATCATCAGAATCCACACCCTGACTCCACCTTCCCTCAAACTGAAAAGCCGGAATGCAGCCCCGGAAGAGGAAGAGGGAAGAACATCCCAGAAACTGGAGCTCAAAAAAACTCAAATTTTCAGGAAGTGAAGGGTAGTGGGGGTTGGTGCCTCCCTTCTGAGGGATTCAGAAGCTTCCATCTGTTAACCAGATACGATGTCCTGGGAGATGTGCTGTCTGCCTGGTGACAAAATCTGAGGCGTTATAGAGTTTGCTGAGAGTGATCAAGCCTATTCACTGTTATCCTCTGCTGGTTAGGTATTTCCCCAAATATATAAAAAAAGACTTCATGTCTCTGGAAGAAAGGGTGAAGCAGGTAGGTGCACAGGCAGTATTTTCCTCAATCCTCTCTGCTGAGGGTAAAGGCCAAGGCAGAGAAACTCACATTCTGGAGATGAATGCATTGTTTGTGGATGATATCATCAAGAGCATTTCGGACTAAGCAGCAACGGCATCCACCTATCAAAGAAGGATTGTATACTGGCTAATCTACTGAGGAAGGCTTCATTGGGAAGGTGTGAACAAAATCCTAAGGTAAGCAAAGGCCCTCAGGTAAGTTCAACATTAAATAGCAACATGAAAATGGAGAAAAAAGGGCAACGGCTAGAATGCTCTGCATACTAATGACCATGGAATGGAAATAAGATCATGCATTTAGAGGCCGTAATGGAAGAGCCTGACTTGGATCTACCGGCGGTCGCAGAGAGGCGGTTCTTGCAGAACCATGACTGGGGTATACCAGGCTACATTATATTAAATTAAGGAAGGACAGGCTAGGAAGAAAGGGAGGAGGAGTGATGCTGTATTACTACTACTACTCATCATCTATTAAGTGCTACAAGGAGTACGCAGTGCTGTAGAAATATAGATAGAGATGGTCCCTGCTCATGAGAGCTTACAATCTAATTAAGCCAGACAAGACAAAGGATAAGAATAAGGGGAAAAGGAGGGGATGGAGAGACAAGGAAAAAAGGGGGTCAGGATCTTACAAAGAGCCTTTTCACCTTAGCTACAGTATATGTAAAAAAATATTAAAGCAATAGAACTTCTAGGCTTAGAAGGTAAAGAGGAAGCACTGTGAGTTAACCTGGAAAGCATCCATTTGCACTAAAGTGATATACAGACCTTTACAGGCAGAAGTGGACAGAGATTTAATTGAAGACTTTAAAATATTGCTATGAAAGAAGTGCTACTGATCGGCAATTTCACTACGCTGGATGTTGATCGGAACATCCCTGTTGCAGTGTCGTCTAGAAGTAGGTAGATCCTGGATTCTCTACAGGAAGAGCTATTCTGGCAACTGGTAATGGAACCCACATGAGAGGGGGAATTACTGGATTTGGGGCTTACAAATAGGGAGTCTTTCTGATGTTATAGTGGGTGATTATCCAGCATACAGTGATCACCGCATGGTATGGTTCAATATTAGGCACAGGTGGAGATGGTGATCTTAAACATCAGGAAAACTAACTTTGACAAGATGGAGAATTACCTCAAGAAGTCATTAGTTGGATGGGAACAGTTGTGGGAAGTAGAAAAACAGCAAAACTGAACGGAGATATTTTAAGGATAACACAGCTATTCTATTAGGAAAGTAAATAAAAGAGGAAAATCAGGCAGCTATGGTTCTCAAAATGGTTTATTAAATTTTGATATACCACTCTTCATTACACAGAGTGGTTTACATAAAAACAGGGAATAAAGAACTCCATTGTTATGACAGCAAAGAACACAATCACACAGGTACATGAGTCTTAAGGGCTGTCTTAAATATTCTGTAGGAAGTTTTGTTATGGAGAACAGGAGGTAGCATATTTCAAAGACTGTGGGCATAAAATTAAAATGCTGAGGTTTAATGGGCATGGTTAACAGAATGGAGGTAAAGTTGGTTAGCATGAATACCAAAGGATACTCAGAGGGGCATGTGTAATGATCAATGATGAAAGGTAAGCGAGAACACCAGTATAGCTGAAAAAGTAAGTATAAAGAGGTTAGCCTTTACAAACTAGAAGAGAATATAGAAAGATGAAGACAAAGCAACAATATCTGGAAAAACTCAGAAAAGCTGGGAAAGTAGTCAGGCAAATCAAAATAAAAAATCGCCAATACAATAAAATGGGGTGACCAGACTTATTTAAATTTATATTAGTGGCAGGCGAAAGTGCAAAAGTGGTATTGTCAGGATAAAGAAGGCTTGCTTAGTAAATATTTCAGTTTTGTGTTCACAAATGAAGGGCCGGGAATAGGGCATCAGAAAACAAAACACAAATAAAAATGGAAGTGAGAAGGATAGCAAGATGGTGTCTTTGAGCTAGAGGTGTGTTGAGTAAGATCTTGGCAACTTCTCTAAGTCTTGCTCCTATGTCCTCTTACCTGCTTATGAAGCTTATGAGAAAGGGGAAACCCAAGAAAGGGGAAACCCAATATCCAATGTAAATAATTTAATGGTTGTTTGTATTTTTAATATATCATAACGTTGAAGTTTATTGTTCAATGTAAATAGTTGAACCTGACCGTTCACTGTAAATAGTTGAATCCGATTGTTCAATGTAAATGTATACAACTGTGTACAACTGTTAAGATGTTTCATGTAAACCGCCCTTGATCGCTGGAAGGGGCGGTATAGAAGAAAATAGATAAAGAAAGAAAGAAAGAAAGAAAGAAAGAAAGAACCCAAGGCTAAAGAAGATTCCTCCAAGGATTCAACTGATTGAACCCACCAGAAACTTTGGTTGGAGCAGCATCGGCAGGCGCTGACTGGAGTGCTGAAGGGGCAACACTTAGCCACGAGGAGAGAGCAGCCCTCCTGTAACCCGAAAGTGGAGTTGTCGGGTATGTGACTATGGCAGTGCCGGATGCCGAAGAGCAAGCTGCATGCCCAAGAGGGACATCCCCCAATGACCACCTCACCTTTAGTGCTGGGCAAAAGGCTTCAGGAAGTAGAGTAGGTCACCCTCAGACAACTCATGGGTTTGGTAAAAAAGAATGCAGGATGCCCTGAAATGCCTGGAGTCTTCCATAGCAGGTTTGGTGAACACTTTAAAAACTGACTTTGATTCTTTTTCGACTGAGTTACCTGTCTAGACTCAGCGCTTGATCCAAATTGAAGCAAGATTGGATATGATTGAAATATCTAATGAACAACCTGGACCCCTGGACCCCACCTCCTACAGACCAGTTGCAAGCCTCCCCCTCGCCACTAAGATAATAGAAAAGATAGTCCAACGCCAGCTTCAAGACCACCTGGACACCAATGACATACTTGACCCGCAGCAACACGGTTTCCGACCACTACATGGAGTCGAGACCCTCATGACCATTCTAATGAACACCCTCATCATTGGAACCCAAGAGAAGAAATCAGGATACATCCTGATCTTCCTAGATATATCAGCGGCATTTGACACAATCTCCCATGAAATCCTCATACGCAGACTACAAACAATTGGAATCAAAGACACTGTACTCCAATGGTTCAGATCCTATTTAACCAACAGACAGCAATGGATCCGCACCCTCTCCACAACATCGCCCCCCTACCAACAACTACAAGGAGTACCCCAAGGATCCACCCTATCAGCCATGTTGTTTAACATATATCTCCGTCCACTATGCTCAATCATACGCAACCACAACATCAACTTCCACATCTACGCAGACGACATAATGCTCTACGCACCAATTACGACCACCAACCCAAACAACGACCAGCTATCAGCCTGCTTCAACAGCGTAGCCAACTGGCTACAGGAAAACAACCTGTCCATCAACATAAAGAAAACCGAAGCCCTAATAGTAACAAAAGATCCCGACTTCAAACCACCTTCCCACCTCAACATGGGAACCACGCAAATCCAAATCCAGCCTCAAATAAGATATCTAGGCGTCATCATTGACCAAGTGCTCACCTTCAAACACAAATCAACAAAGCCGCTGGGACGATATTCCACAAAGCCAAAACTGTTCAACGCCTCCGACCCCTCCTAGAACCTCACGACTTCAGGACAGTAATGCAAGCTGTGACACTCCCTCATCTAGATTTCTGCAACATAATCTATCATGGACTTCCTGCCTCACACACCAACCCCCTCCGTACTGCCTTAAATACTACAGCGAGGATTATTCAGAATGCAAAAAAACGCGAGCACATCACCCCAATCCTAAGAGACCTTCACCTCCTTCCACTACAAGCAAGAATCAAGTACAAAGCTATCCTGCTCATCCACAAAACTATCCACCAAACACGGAACACCTCACTCCACTCCTTACTGCCTCACCCATCCCACAACAGATCAACCAGACATTCCTCCAATAACTCTATCGTTGTCCCCCACAAAAGAACCAAATCCACACAACGGACCTGCAACAGAGCATTCGAACTCTATGCTCCATCCCTCTGGAACTCTCTACCAAACCACATCAGGAACAACGCTGACATCACATCATTTAAGAAACAGCTGAAGACAATCCTATTCCGTGAACATCTCTGAACAGAAGCACCACCATGACCTAATACATAGATTCAGCAGAAATATACATGTCCATGTCTACCCAAATCGTTAATTGTTGCCCCCTGGTGATGGCCCCCACCCTAAAGAAAAATTACCCCCCTCCCCTATGTTATATGTTACACCGCTTTGACCCGGTGAAAAGCGGGATATAAATGCAGTTAAATAAATAAATAAATAAATGAGAAAAAGGAAGTGATATTAGCCCAGATTAAGGAAAAGGAGATATTGAATCATAGGATTGACCTTTTAGAAAATCAGTCCAGGAAGAACAGCTTACACTTCCTAAACTTTCCTAAGTATCCTTTAGTTGCTCCATCGGAGTTAGGAGTTTTTGAGAGAGGTTTGGAAGTTTCTATTGGATAACTTCCTGCTTATAGTCAAAGCTTATTACATTTCACTTCCTGGGAGTTATAAGAGCCTTTCCTCGGAAGGTCAAGAGGAAAGCCAGATAAACTTGACTTGCTTCTTAGAATCATTGTTGGAGGTGGTGATGGAGCGGACTACTCTGTTAGCCACTTTTGCATTTGAGACCGGACTCTGTTTTAGATTATATTTTCATAATATGCATGATAGTTTCTGGGTTCCAATGTCAGAATGTTTCCTGATTTTTCACGTTCTACGCAATCCCGCAGATGAGCCTTTTTGGCTCTGAGACCGAGAGCGGTGGCTCTCAGAGCTGGGTTTGCTTTAAAATTTCCTTGTAAATGTGTTATATCTTTTGGAGGTAAGGTGTATAAGTTCTTTGACCAGAGTCAGCTGATGGATTTTCTTGTAGCTCAAGAGTATGTGCAGGTTACAGTTGAGGACCCCACAATAATGCGCAAACCAGCTGTTTTTGTCTAGTTTAATTGCTACTTCTATTGCTTAATATAGCTAATTTCCTTTTCCTTGAATTTTTTCTGTAACCCTCCCACTCTTTTCGTTGGTGGTTTATCAAGCTTTGTTTCTTTTGTGTGTAGGAATGATCTTTTCTCTGGTATTTATTTCTATATTTCCTTTTATGTTTCAGTCATATACAGGGTGGCCCAAAAAAGTGAGAACATCTCGTAAATTAAAAGCTTAAATAGTTTACTTATTTACATTTTTAGCTATATAACGTCTTTATTTTGACAATTTCTGGTCACCATCTTTTTTGTTTTAATTTGTCAATCGTTTACATTTGTCTTTTTGAATTTTTAAATAACTTATATGCTACAAGATGTTCTCACTTTTTTTGGGCCACCCTGTATATATTTTTTAAAATCCTTGATAAATAAAAAAATAAAAAAAATATAAGTGAGGCAGATCTCAAATGATTTTCAGAAGGCCGTGTTTGTGAGGATCTAGCTCAGCTAAAAGTACACAAAGCAGAGAGGCCATGGTAAGACCGCACCTTGAATATTGTGTGCAAGTCTGGTCGCCGTATCTTAAAAAGAATATAGCAATATTAGAAAAGGTTCAGAGAAGAGCCACCAAAATGGTAAAGGGGATGGAAGGATACCCCTATGAAGAAAGGCTAAAAAGGTTAGGGCTCTTTAACCTGGAAAAGAGACAACTGAGGGGAGATATGATAGAAGTCTATAAATTAATGAAAGAAGTGGAACGGGTAAATGTAGACTGATTGTTTACGTTATCAGAATATAGAAAGACTAGGGGACATGCAATGAAGCTACAGGGTAAACTATTTAAGACTAATAAGAGAAAATATTTTTTCACTCAATGTGTAATCAAACTCTGGAATTTGTTACCGGAGGATGTAGTAGTAGTATGATGATGTAGTAAAGGCTGTTAGTGTAGCTGGGTTTAAAAAAGGTTTGGACAAGTTCCTGGAGGAAAGGTCCATAAACCATTATTAAAAAGGGACCCAGGATATCAATGCTAGACCCAATACAAGCATTGTGGAACCTGTGTCTTTTGGGGAAACTGCTAGGTATGTATGGCCTAGATTGGCCACTGTTGGAAACAGGATACTGGGCTTGATGGACCTTGGTCTGACCCAGTATGGCATATCGTATGTTCTTATGCCTGATAGGATACATCCAACAGTACTGGAGGAACATAGGGAAGTCTGACTTTTTCTGTAATTCTTTGGAGTTGGAAGTGGTCTGGAGGATGTTAGAAGGGCGGATGTGGTCCCTCTCCACAAAAGCCAGAAGCAGGTTGGGAACTCTGAGTGAGTTATTCTGACTTCTGTGGTAAGGAAATTCATGGATATGCTGATAAAACAGTGGATAGTGCAGTTTCTGTAATCCAGTGGCATGCTGGATTCAAAGCAGTGTGGGTTTGTTTTCTAGAGAGAGGTTTTGTGAGACAAATCTGATCAAATTTCTTTGACTGGGTGGCCAGAAAGTTGGCTCAAGAGAGAGTGTTAAATGTGGTGTACTTAGAGTTCAGCTATACTTTTGACACAGCTCTGCTTAAGTGCCATCAAGTCAGTGCTGCCTCCTGGTAACCCAGTAGCCCTGAGTTTTCTTGGCAAGGTATGACTGGAAGTAGATTGCCAGGCCTTTTCTTCTGAGGCAAGGGAGGGTCCAAGGTCACAAAGCGTGACAGTGGGAATCAAATTCCAGTCTGTGCTAGGCTGTTCTCTAACCATTAGACTACTCCAGCCCTGCTTAGGTGGCTTAAAACTAAACCACACATCTGTGGGATGAGCTGTAAAGTGACTGGGTTAGAAAATGGTTGAATGGGAGGCAACAAAGGGTAGTGGAGGTCACCCTGAGAATAGGATGTTATTAGTAAGGCTGTACCGAGCATGAATCGCGCCCTGTGCGACTTGCACATTGGGTGCGTACCCCCTCCCCCTGCACCTCTACCTAGCCACTTTCTGGATGGGAGTGGGAGAGAAGAGGCGCACCCGATGTGCAGGTCGCTGGCGCGCTAAGCAGATCTGTCCCTCCCTGCTCTGATGCCGTGTCAGAGGAGGGAGGGACCAGACCTGCTTAGCATGCCGTGAGAAGGCTTAAGGCGAGCAAACAGCTGAAATGTACCCCTTGAGCCTTTGTGCGGCCACACCACTCGCACAGGGCTAGGTACGGTCCTGTTTACTATTGGTGTGCCGCATAAAACAGGCTGCTCAGGTCACAACCACATTACGACCTGTACCACCTCCACTGGCTCCCAATCAGCTCCCGTATCAAATACAAAGTTCTACTAAACATATTCAAAATAAGACAAAACATCTTAGCTGACAGCCTACAACCTTTTATCAAAGCTGACCCTTGCGCCAGACCCAGAAGAAAGGGAGCCACAGACACAATCACCACCTCAAACGAATTCGCCAAATCAAGACAGGACACTTCAAAAAGAGCACTGTCCCTAGCGGCACCCACCCTGTGGAACTCTCTCCCTGATGATCTGAGATCAATCACGGACCTGAAATATTTCAGAAAGATGCTCAAAACAACACTCTTCTTGGAACACTACAAGGACATCACCTGAAACAGACTCTGCCCTATCCAACCCTGCAACCCATACGAATAGAACTGTATATAGACCTGTACATAGATCAATTGTATATAGCTCAAATCAATCTCACCCTGCAACCCATACGAACAGACCTGTATACAGACCTGCACATGGATCACTTGTATATAGCTCAATTTAAACAATTATTATTAAAGACTTATAAAGCGCCGCAACATACGAAGCGCTGTACAAACATAGAAGAGAGAAAGCCCCTGCTCATCAGAGCTCACAATCTAATAAGACAGAAAACAAAATAAGTTACATAATACAAATAACAAAAATTTACAGGACAAAGTAAGCAAATGTTGATAGAGAGATCAAGATAGGGTAAGACAGGAACTGAAAGCAATAGTGAAGAGGTGGGATTTTAGTCTGGACTTGAAAATGGCCAGGGAGGACGCCTGGCACACAGAGATAGGAAGACTATACCAAGAAAAGGGTGCTGCCAGTTGGAAGGAGCAAAGTCTGGAATTGGCAGTACAAGTAAAGGGCACAGATAAACGAAGACTGCTAGAAGAGCGAAGCAACCGAGAGGGGGTGTGAGGAGAGATAAGAGATGAAAGGTACTGGGGGGCAGAAGAGTGAATACATTTATAGGTCAGGAGGAGAAGTTTAAATTGGATATGGAGACGGATGGGAAGCTAATGAAGCGACATGAGGAGAGGAGTGATGTGGGAAAAACGAGACTGGCGGAAAATGAGTCGAGCAGCGGAGTGTTGAATTGACTGAAGAGGAAAAAGGTGGCTTGCAGGGAGGCCAGCAAGGAGAACATTACAATAATCAAGATGGGAGGTGATTAAGGAGTGGACAATCAATTTAGTGGTGTCAACAGAGAGGAAGGGGCGAATTTTGGAAATATTGTATAGAAAGAAACGACAAGTTTTAGCAATGAACTGGATATGTGAAGAGAAAGAGAGAGAGGAATCGAAGATAACACCAAGATTACTTGCTGAAGAAACAGGGAGGAGTACAAAGTTATCAACAGAGAGAAAGAAAGGTGAAAGAGGAGGGGAAGCATTCGGGGGAAATATAAGAAGCTCAGTTTTGGCCATGTTCAGTTTTAAGTGGCGGTGGGACATCCAGGCAGCAATGTCAGAGAGGCAGAGTGAAATCTTAGACTGGATATCAGGAGAGATAACAGGTGCAGAAAGATAGATTTGAGAGTCGTCGGCATAGAGATGATAGTGAAAGCCATGGGAAGAGATAAGGGTACCAAGGGATTGGGTATAGAGAGAGAAGAGGAGTGGACCTAAGACGGAACCCTGAGGAACTCCTACAGGTAGTGGGGTTGAAGAGGAGGAGGAGCCATCGAAGCATACACTGAAAGAGTGATGGGATAGATAGGAAGAGAACCAAGATAGTACAGAGTCTTTGAATCCAAGTGAGGATAGGGTGATAAGAAGAAGGTTATGGTCAACAGTGTCGAAGGCAGCAGAGAGATCAAGAAGAATGAGGACAGAGTAAAAGCCTTTGGACTTTGCCAAGAACAAATCATTCGAGACCTTAGTAAGAGCAGTTTCAGTGGAGTGTAGGGGATGGAAGCCGGATTGTAAAGGATTCAAGAGGGTATGAGAGGAGAGGAAATCAAGATAACGGTGATAGACTGCACACTCAAGTAGTTTAGAGACGAAAGGAAGGAGAGAGATGGGACGATAGTTAGAAGGACAAGTGGGATCAAGTGAGGAGGGGTGTAACCACAGCATGCTTGAAAACAGAAGGGAAGGTTGCAGTGGAGAGAGAGAGGTTAAGAATATGAAAATAGAAGGGATGAGAGATGAAAAGATGGAGCTAAGGAGGTGGGTGGGGAAGGGGTCAGAAGAGCAGGTAGTAGGTTTGGAGGAAGAGAGAAGGAGCGACGTTTCCTCATCAGAGACCACAGGGAAGGAAGAAAGGGTGGCAGAAGTTTGGGGAGGGGAGAAATGGGAAATAGGGGGGGAAGAGGGGGAGGAGGGGAACTGGAGGGTGATTGTGTGGATTTTTTCATGGAAGTAGTTAGCCAAGGTTTGGGCAGAAAGGGAGGGAGGAATCAGGGGTGGAGGCACACTGAGGAGAGAATTGAGTGTGCTAAAGAGACGACGAGGATTAGAGGAAAGAGAGTTAGTCAGATTGAGGAAGTAAATTTGTTTGAAAAGCGCAATGGCTGATTGGAAGGAGGAGAGCATGAATTTTAAAGTGGAGAAAGTCAGGATAAAAGCGGGATATGAGCCAGGCATGCTCAGCAGAGCGGGCAGAAGAGCGCAGAAAATGGGCAATAGGGAAGAGCCAGGGCTGAGGAGAAGAATGCCTAACAGGACAGGGGGCAAAAGTATCAAGGGTGGAGGAGAGTGCAGTGTTATAAGAGGTCACAGCCTCATCAATAGAACTGGAAAGCAGAGTGGATGAGAGAGATAAGGAGAGAGAGAAGGAGAGAGCTAAAGGATCAATGGCAAGAAGGTTTCTAAATAGGTTAGTGCAGACAGGACGAGGCTGGGGTAGGGGGATGATGAATAGTAAGGCTTAAAAGGTGGTGGTCAGATAAGGGAAGAATAGAGTTACAGAAATTGGAAGGTGAGCAGTAAGTTAAGAAAATTAAGTCAAGGCAGTGACCATGTCGGTGAGTAGGGGCAGTGGAACAGAGTTGAAGGTTATGTGAGGAGGTAAGGGAGAGAAGCTTTAAAGCAGGGGGATCAGAAGGGCTGTCAACATGAATGTTGAAGTCACCAAGAATAAGAGTGGCGAAGGAAGAAAGCCAAGAATCAAATTCAGAAAGAAAAGTAGAGACAGAAATGTCAGGAGGATGATAGATAACAGCGACTCAGAGTGGAAGAGGAGAGAAGAGGCGGATGGAGTGGAATTCAAAGGAGAGAGGGGAATGAGAGTGAGGTGGCATGAGGGTCTGTAAGTGACAGGAGGGAGACAGCAGAAAGCCACTACCCCCACCGCAACCAGTAGGATGAGGAGTGTGGGAAAACTTATAGCCGCCATGACATAGAGCGGAAATGGATGCAGTGTCATCAGAAAGAAGCCAGGTCTCAGTTAGGGGAAAGAGGTGAAATGAGCAGGAAATAAAAAGGTCATGAACAAAAGCAAGTTTATTAGAGATAGAATGAACGTTCCATAAGGCACAAGAGAAGGGGAGGGCAGACGGGGAGAGAAGACGAATCAGAACAAGGTTAGATAAGTTGCGAGAAGGCCTAGACCTAACGTGAGAGAAATAATTAGGGAGCGCAGGAAGCCTAAGAGAGCGAGAAGTACGTCTAGGGAGACCAGAACTAGGGAAGACATAGATAAGGTTCGCTAGATTATGTAAAGGCCTCATTATAACAATACAAGACTTGGGAGTAACGTACCCGAAATGAGGAAGAAAGGAGGAGCAGAGTACGAAAGATACAAGAAGGGCAAATCAAATGTAAATAAAGAATCAAATATAGGGATGGGAGCATATAGAATCAGCAGGATAGGGAACACGAGAAAGTTACAAATTAGAGAGAGCATATTTCAAGTTGCCCAGCATACCAGTGGAGTAGATGTCACTGGAAGCGGCTAAGGTCCCGCCCTTTGGCGTGGCCCTTAGGCATGGGCCCGCCAGGTGCAGGCATGCCCTCTGGCGCTGCAGTTCAAAAGATGCCGATCAGCTGGACTGGGGGAGGGGACTCTCTTCCGGCTCCCGATCAGGCGATCAGCTGGTGTGCACTGATAGAGTGGGACACAAACCGCCCTCTGGTGCTGCAGTTCAAAAGATGCCGATCAGCTGGGCTGGGGGAGGGGACTCTCTTCCGGCTCCCTATCAGGCGATCGGCTGGTGTGCACTGATAGAGTGGGACACAAACCGCTCTCTGGCACTGCAGTTCAAAATATGCCGATCAGCTCGGCTGGGGGAGGGGACTCTCTTCCGGCTCCCGATCAGGTGATCAGCTGGTGCGCACTGATAGAGTGGGACACAAACCGCCCTCTGGCGCTGCAGTTCAAAAGATGCCGATCTGCTGGGCTGGGGAGGGGACTCTCTTCTGGCTCCCGATCAGGCGATCACACCCCTCTCACACCACTCATGCTGATGTTTCCACTGCATGTTTGCACACTACAACCCCCTCTTGATTGTTTGAAGTGCTAACCACTTTGATTTAATTATAAAGCAGTATATTAAATCCGAATAAATAAATAAAATATTTTTGAAGGCGATATTACAGAAGGGCTGTCAGGTAAGGTTTGTCTCTTTGTACAATAGGGTAGACACCCTGGAAGATGTAAATAACATGAGGAGGTACGTACTTTAAATGGTAATAACCTTGTGTAATGACCTTATGCACATTAGTAACTACCTCTCCTAATAGGGTATAAAAGAGGCGAATGTGATATAAGAAGGACTAATAAATATGAACAATGGACCTGATACTCAATGGCGGCCACCGGCTTTGAAAAGCCAGGCTATATTACCTTATGAAATATTTTTAATTGTTTCTCATCTCTTTGATTGTGGGACACAATATATTTATGTATTTATTTCACTATAATTTGCATTATACCCTGTTGCAGGCTATCGCTAAAACATAGCTATGTCAAGTCTTCAATTTGATGTTTTTTTTATGTAGGGGGCATGTTTACTAAGTTGGACTGATGGTTAGCACATGCTATTTGATATTAGTTCCTATTGAATAACATGAGACCTAGTTAAAAATAGTGTGTGCTAACCGTTAGACCAGCTTAGTAAATATGCCCGAGATTTCATAATTGCATAAATCTTGTATTAAAAATTTGGAGGGGTTTGTATCTGTGTTCCTCACTCAATTTTCTTTGGACTTTTGTGTGTATAGTGGCAGGGTCAGTCATACTACAAGATCCAGCATCCCTTAGGGTATGCGGCAGGGTCAGTCATACTACAAGCCCCAGAATCCCTTAGGATACGAAGGATCACCTCAGAAAAGATCAGGTGATCTAATTAAGAGAACACACAGGTGGTGGAGGGCTCCAGCAGTAAGCAACCAGAGAAGAAGAGCCCAGGGAAGGTGGGTTTTGGGAAAACCCTATTAAGCAAGGGCCACCTTTATGGGGAAGGAGGCAAGCAAGCAAGACCTTAGGGTGTGTCCAGAGTATATGTGTAAAAGCAGTGCAGGGGAGGCCCTGGGAAGGAAGGAACTGCGGTCTTCAGGAGCCTGCTTCTGTTTCTGAAAAGGTCCCTGTGCTTTTAGGAGCAGAGAAACAGACCAGGGGGAACCCATGGAAGCACAGGAACACGAAGAGGACACATCTCTTGAACCCATGGAGGTACTGTGCTTAAAGCTGTGAATGATTTAGCCCTGGGGCAGGTTCAGCAAACTTACATAGAACCTGAAGAGGGGGAGGGCAACAATGTTATTGCACTAAGAAAGACAGTGTGGTAATGCCAATGTGTTTGTGGGAGGGAAGAGGGCTCCAAGCTTCCTATTTGTGCACTTGAGAGAGAGAAAGGAAGAGGACGTTGCCTTTACTTTGCTCGGATTACTTATGACTGCTGACTTTTGTTTGGAGAGCTATTGATGTTTGGTGCTTTGTAAAGGAAAGACCATATCCTGCACTGTTGCTGAAGTGTTTTTAGGGCTGGTGCCTAGTGGGCGGTTCCCAATGTTAGGACTGCTGTTGAATTAGGAGAGCTGCTCATTGTGTTTCTTGAAAACCCGGACTTGATTCAGAGCCTGGATTATAGAGTTTGTGTGAAGAGATCACGTGAATGACATGTCCCGGATGCCCTGCACCGCTTATGGCATATATACCTGCTTACCTGTCGAAATATCTTTGAAAATGTTCCCCTAAATATAAACTCTATGCGGGTATGTCATCCAGCTCTTTGTAATGCTAGGTATAAACTGAGTAAACAGCTGGGTGGAATCTCTTGTCCTGGTGGCCACTGGTGTCTGATGTCAAAAAATATGTTGATGTTGAATTCAGCAAAAACTGAAATGATACATATGGGACCCAGCAGATGCAGAGCAGGCCCCAGAGTTGGTGCAAGATACTAGTTGCCTGGACAAACCATAAGCCTTATGCCCCCGCCCTCACCCCTCAGAATATGTTTAACTTTCAATGCCCTGCTCTTTGCTGTCTTCCCTCCACCCCCCTAAAAGCTGCTGCCCCAAGTGATTGCCTAGTTAGCCTAATGGTTGGGCCAGCCCTGTGTAGATATTTTCATTTGCTGATGTGGAAACTCTTTGAGGAAAAATATAGGCAGGAAAGCTTAGTTGTAATCATAAATGATAGTTTATCCCTGCTGCCAGAGATTTGGACTACAGTTCAATCATGCTTTTTACAACTGAGAATAATTTATCAATTCAGTTCCTTCCTCTTGGGGAATGATCTGATCAAGGTGGTTCATGCATTAATCACCAGCAAGTTAATCACTGCAAAGCTCTTTTTGCTGGTAGTTCTAAGGAATATTTACACAGCTTACACCTAGGGCAGAATTTCACAGCCCAGATATTTGCAAATTGTGCTCCCAGGGATAGAATCGCCGCCATTTTAGAATCCCTGTTTTGCTTGCCAGTTCTTTTCTGTTTGCGTCTGAAAATCCTCTGCCTAGTCTTTAAATCCTTGAAAAACAATGGGCAGGGGTAGCTCAAAGATATATTGAAAATGACACATTCTAGAATGCTCAGCACAAAAGTCCCAAGGTGTAATTTAACAAATTGGTACAATTTGCTGAATCATGAAAAAATAAAAAAGCAAGAAAAAAATAAAAACAGAGGAGAAAGGAGTCTCATAATCCAGTACACAGCAATCTCATATGCAGGAAAAGTCTTACAGCTCCTTGTCACATTTTAATTATGACACACCTAACAAAACCCTTAATTAGTCCAACTCTTTAATAGAAACATAGAAATATGACGACAGAAAAAGACCACATGGCCTATCTAGTCTGTCCTTCCATATCAACAACTACAACAGTCCCCTTTTTTCCTTGAGAGATCCTCTGTGTTTGTCCCATGCTTTTTTGAATTCCGTTACTGTCCTCATCTCTACCACTTCCACTGGGAGACTATTCCACGGATCCACCACTCTTTCCATAAAGAAATATTTCCTCAAATCACTCCTGAATCTATCCCCTCTTCACCCTCATCCCCTCGTAGCAGAACTTGCTTTCAATTGAAAGATTCTCTCCCCCTGAACATTTATGCTACAGAGGTATTTAAACATCTCAATCATATCGCCTCTATCCCACCTTTCCTCTAAGGTGTACATATTAAGATCCTTAAGTCTGTCCTCATATGCTTTTATAATGAAGACCACTAACCATTTTAGTAGCCACCCTCTGCACCGACTCCATCCTGTTCACATCCTTTTGAAGGTGCGCTCTCCAGAATTGCACACTGTACTCCAAATGAGGTCGCACCAAAGACTTATACAGAGGCATTATCGCCTACTTTTTTCTGCTAGCCATTCCTCTCCTTATGCACCCAAGCATCCTTCTAGCTTTTGCCATCGCCTTTTCTACCTGTTTAGCTAATTTAAGATCATCAGACACAACCACGCCCAGGTCCCGCTCTTCCTTAGTGGACAAAAGTACTTCACCCTCTATACCAGTGATGGCTAACCTTTTTGAGCCCGAGTGCCCAAACTGCCGCACAAAACCAAAGAATTTCCTCAAAGTGCCAGCACGTCAATTAAACCTTAACAACAAGATTTTAGTATCTAAAAACTCTTTATAAAGTTGCCTGAACTATGTAACATCATTTGTAAAGGTTGGAATCTTTGTATTGTCAGAGAATCAATTTGATTCTCTCTCTACATCTGCTTTAACATAATAATCTTTCTCCTTTTGCTCTTTCCTCATTCCTATTTCATCCACTCAAATTTTACCCCTCCATCCTCAATCCCCACTTAGTCTCCCAATACCCGGCCAATTGTACATTTTTCTTCCCTCCCACACAAAATATTTTTCCCCTCTCCATTTCATTCTCCCAGCCCCATCCCCTTCTAATCTCCCTCAACATCAGCTCCCTTTTAGTTCCAGCCCCACCCAGTATCCGCTCCCTTCTAGTCCCCTCATCAGTCCATTTCCAGTCCTAGCTCCCCCATCCATTTCCAGTCCTATCCGAGTCCCTTCATCAGCTCATTTCCAATACCAGCCTCCCATCAGCCCATTTCTAGTCCTTTCCTAGCCCCACCATCAGCCCATGTTAAATCCTAGCTCCCCTCCACTCAGCCCATTTCTAATCCAAGCCCCCCATGAGCCTACTTCCAGTTCTAGCCCCTCCATGAGTCCATTTCAATCCAAGCCCCCACCACAGCCCATTTCCAATCTTAGCTCCCCCAACACCCAATTCTCAGTTCTATCCTAGCCCATCCATCAGCCCAGTTCCTGTCCTAGCTCCCTCCCCTAAGAGCCCATTCCAAGCCCCCCTTCCCATCAGTTATTTGCAGTTCAAGCCCCCCACTTCCCCTCTGCCCATTTCCATTCCAAGCTCCGTCCCCATCAGCTATTTGCAGTTCAAGCCCCCCACTTCCCCTCAGCACAGTTCCATTCCAAGCCCCATCCCCAACAGCTATTTGCAGTTCAAGCCCCCTTCCACTCAGCCCATTTCCAGTCCTAGCAACCCCCCAACCCATTACCAGTCCTAGCCCCCCATAGCCCACTCCCAGTCCTAATCCCCCCAGCCCATTTCCAGTCCTAATCCCCCATCACCCAATTTTCAGTTTAAGCCCCCCCATAGCCCATTACCAGTCCTAACCTCCCCATCAGCCCACTCCCAGTCCTAATCCCCCATCACCCAATTTTCAGTTTAAGCCCTCCCATAGCCCATTACCAGTCCTAACCCCCCATCAACCCACTTCCAGTCCTAATCCCACCAGCCCATTTCCAGTCCTAATCCCCCATCACCCAATTTTTAGTTTAAGCCCCCCCAGCGCCCATCACCACTCCTAACCCCCCCAGCCCAGCGCCCATCACCACTCCTAAACCCCCCCAGCCAGCCCAGTGCCCATCACCACTCCTAAACCCCCCCAGCCAGCCCAGTGTCCATCACCACTCCTAACCCCCCAGCCCAGTGCCCCTCAACACTCCTAAACCCCCCCAGCCCAGCCCATCACCACTCCTAACCCCCCAGCCCAGCCCATCACCACTCCTAACCCCCCCCAGCCCAGCCCAGCCCAGCCCATCACCACTCCTAACACCCCCCAGCCCAGCCCAGCCCAGCCCATCACTACTCCTAACCCCCCCTCCAGCCCATCACCACTCCTAACCCCCCCCCCAGCCCAGCCCAGCCCATCACCACTCCTAACCCCCCCCAGCCCAGCCCAGCCCAGCCCAGGGAAAATTAAAAAAAAAAGAAAACCTGTCTGCTGCCGCTGTCGGGGCCGCCGCGGCAGAATCGAGCGTGCTGCGGGGCCCCCCTGTATCCGGCAGAGCCTGCCCTCCCCGTAGCAGCTCTCTCTTTGGAGCTGCAGTCAGACGCGCCGGCTTGCAGAGCGCGAGGGAAGAGTTTCTCCCTCGCTGCTCTGTTAAGCCCGCGGGGGCTGATGGGAAGTTCCCATCAGCCCCCCGCGGGCTTAACAGAGTCGCGAAAGGGAATGATGATAATGAGCCTTGGAAATGCAGAATGAAGAGGTGATGCTTTATGGCTTTTCTGAAATGTTGAATAGCGTGGTATAAAAGAAATGTAAATAAATAAATGTGCAAGTGCTGGCATTCACAAAACGGATCCTATCTTGACCTGATTTCAATTTCAAGGAGGAAATAGCAGTGATTTTGTACTGTAGCACCTAGCCCATTGGTTTCCCTGCAACACAAAGGCCATTATGAAAATATGCCAGGAAACATCCAGCAACACCCACAACATTCCCTCCACAATATGGAAGATGTAAAGGGTGGGTATATATTTATTCAGGTGATGTGACCTTGACACCACAGCCAGGAAACATGCCAGCACAAGGGTGAAGGGAGAACACAAGCTTCATATACATGTAAGGACCATGCAGTGCTGACACATACTGCAGGACGACACTTTGTATTCATAAAGTACACATGGATTGTGTGACATTGCAACCACTATCGGGCAATATGCATATATGAGCGGGATCTCCGTCCTGCCCATCTCAATACATACACACATCACATGTGCTTCAGCACATTCATCTCCTTCCCCAGTAGATACAGCCCTATACATAGGGCCTACAGATGACTTGTCTCAAGCCCCCCTCCCCCGAATACATTGTACCGTCAGACCTGGGACTCCCTCCCAAACATATCTGTACATGTTTTAACATAACATTTCTCCCTCCCCCATACAGAGTTATCATTACCCTGAAGCCTCCATTCAGAAAACATCTACTGTAGGCGTGTGGGGGGAGGGGGCCGGGGGTTGTGCCATCAAGTCACTGCTGACTCTTGGAAACCCCTGGATTTTCTTGGCAACATATGACAGAACTAGATTGCCAGGTGTTTTCTTCCAAGACAATGGAGGCTAAAGTGACTTTCCCAAGGTCACAAGGAGCACCAGTGGGAATCAAACTCTGATCTCATGAGTACAAGCTGCTTGCTCTGACCACTAGGCTACTCCTCTACTCAGGTATTGGTTTAAACACCACTAAAGGTTCTGGCCTTCTGCTTCTATATACAAAATAAAATCAGTGCTGTGGGCCACTTTGAACATACATGTGTTAAAACACCATTAAAAGCTCCGCTTCCCTCCCCCCCCCCCCCCCCAGGCTATTTGGCATATCATCACTTGCTTGGAGGTCTTGAAGCTTCTGGAGGAAAAAACATAAACATGGGAGTAGTCACAATATATCTTTTACAGCAGGACACATCCATCCATCTCACCTGTATTGCTCCTTCAAGCCTGGTGCACTACCTTTACCAAGGCTTGATGTGGCAGCTTCATGGTTATCCATGCAGGTGAAACCTATTAAGATGGTAGGAAAACCTTTCAAAATCAAGGTGTACCCCTCTTAAATGCTTAAATAGGTGAGGGTTAGGATATCAGAATGAGCTACCAGAAAATCAGAGGACCCTTTCCTAGCTCTAACAGTGTTTACAATTTTCAAAAGACTTGCACGGTTATAGTGTTATCAACCACATGTAGATAGGATACACATGTTTACACTATTCTGAAGTAGCTGTTAGTCATGAGTATTTTTATCTTGTGGTATATAGCTCTTGTGCTTCTGGTGATGTGGGGAGAAAAGTCCAGCTGCTGGTCAATTGTTATGCCTAGGTATTTCTCCTCCTGCTTGGTTTCTAGTTCCATGTCGTGGATTTTGAGTGTTTCAGGGGTGAGACTGCCTTGTTTCTGGAGATATGGAGCCCTTCTGTATTTTTGTAGTTGATCTGGAGCCCATGTTTGTGTAGCCATTGTGAGATTTCTTGGAAGCATATAGTTATTTTGCTTAGGTTTGGAGTAAGGATGCCATAAGATGTAAATATCATGATATTGTCTGCATACATCCTGTATTGAATATCGTGTTTCTGGAATATGGTGCATATGGGTTGCATGAATATGTTGACGAGTAGTAAGGATAATGCAGAGCCTTGTGGAACTCCTTTGCGTTGTCTGTAGTATGGGGCTGATTTGTTTGGTCCTATGCGTATGTGTTGGTGACAGTCTGACAAGAGTGATTGGATTTATGTGAGTGGGGTGCCACCGATTCCAATGGTTTGTAGTCTTGCAAGTAGGAGATTAATTCCATTCCACACAAACGCCACGCTTATGTCTAGGAAGATTAGGATGTATGCACGGTTAAGCTTCTGTGTCTCTTACTATTGTGTCTATTAGTGATGTCAGACATGTTTCTACTCCAGGGGTGTGGTCTAAATCCATGTTGATCTAATGGAGTGTGCTTATCGATATGGCTCTGAAGATGCTGGAGTTCTATTCATTTAATTATTTTTGAGATGAAGGGGAGGCTGTTGAGCCTGTAAGAGGCTGATTCTCCTTTGTCAGCTGTGGGACTGTTTAGAATGGGTCATACTGAAGCCATTTTTCGTTCCTTAGGTAGGAAATCTTGTTCCAGTGAGATCCGTGCCATCTGGCAGATTGGAGAGAGTTCAGATTTGGCTGTCTTGATCCAGCTGATAGGGCATGGAACCAGTGGTGAGGTAGTGGTTTTTGAGGCTGCTGCTGTTGATTCCTTCTATGTTCTCATCAGAGAAGGCGTTGAAGGCTATCCATTGATATTTGGTAGATTTTATTGTCTAGTGGTGTATATTGTTCATTGGTCCCATTCTACTTTGGAAGACGTCTGCCAGTGTTTGTGGGTGGGGAGTGTTTGTCAGGGTTCTCATGATTGGGTGCTGCGGTTAGGGATCACACGATGTTAAATTGTTCTCTTGGGCAATTCAGTGAGATCATTAAGATTTTTGTGCAATGATCTTTCTTTGCAGTGTTTACCATGGTGCAGCATTGTTTTAGCTTCTGCATGAACCTCACTTGCAATTCTGATTGCTTAGATGTTCTCCATTTTCATTCAATTCTTTGCAGTTCTCGTCTTATCTTTCTGAGTTGTTTGGTGTACCAGGTTGCATTTGGTTTGTGTTTTGATGTGGATCTGGTCAATGGTGTGGATGATGCATTGCTTATAGTCCGTTTCCAGTTTGTGATCATTATATCTGTTAGGTGTGCTGGATCAGAGGTGGGATATGATTTCCTCCAAGAAAGCTTTTTTGTTGAATGTGTGGAAACTGTTTCATGGTGTGTGTGGTGTGTTTCATGTGGGTGCCAGAGTAGTGAGGGATGGAGAAGTTAATCATAGTATGGTTTGACCATGGAACTGGGAGAGTTTGCGTCACGGAGATGACGTTATCTGATAGCAAGCATTTAGTATGAACATGGGGCCCGATATTGGGTTGGGTAAGCTATATAAGCATATAGCCCTGCCTGCCAACCCTTAACCCCAAATATTCAATGTGGCCCTGGCATTGAATATCGGGGATCACTGCAGACACTGGAAGCTGCAATAGCTAACCGGGCAGCAGTGATTATTGCATGCTGCTCAGTTAGCTCCTGCACCTTAAAGATAGGCGAGGGTTTTGTTGCATACTGAGCATGCATTGATGAGGGTACATTTCAGGTAATGCGTGTAGTTAGGAGTGGTTCTTGGTTTGCTCAGGGTGTGTAGAACAGGGTGTATTTGCATCAGCCTGTAGGAGTCTCTGAACCCAAGGGTTGTGGTGTGTGTTATAAGGTTGTTAATGCTGTGTTCTGGCAATAATTGGAATGTATTGGTTGTTAGAGCAGTAGAGGAGTTGGTTAGAAGAATGATTCCCAATAGCAGGATTGCGTATGACTGGCAGTTAAAAAGCATGATTGCTTGGAATGTAGATCTCACAGACTGTTGTGGATTGGTTGTAGTGTGAGGTATGGCCGATTGTAGACTGAGTCAGAGGCAGGTATTATAACGATGTTTGTTTACCTTGTGGTGGTGCACTCCCAGTTTTGCCAGCTTAGGTGGGATACAGTGGTGATCCTTGGGTTTGGTGATTGCAAGCTCTGGATAGTTCGTATATAGCGGGAGGAGGTTTTGAAAAGTTCAGGTGGTGGTCTTCAGCACGGAAGGTGTAACTTTCTTCCCTATGGTATATGCAGAAATGGGCTGCAGTCAAGCTGGTTAGATCTGGTGAAGGTCTTCTGTCTCCTGGGGATGTTATGCAACATGGAGGGGTTGCAGTCTGGCTTATTGTATCTGGATTGCAGGAGTTATTGGAGTAGATTGCTGGTGCTGTGGTTTGGGGTGTAGCACTCTGTGGGCCCTCAGGATTGACACGCCTGAGCATTCCCTGATGTAAAGTTCCTTTGCCATGGGGTGATTGGTGTCTGCTCACTTTCCTGTTCCCTTCTGCAGTCTCCGATCGCCAGTGGTCCTGTTCAATTAGCAGAAATCACATAATACTGGCAGATAATATGCTAAAAACCGTGAAGTCCTTCCTTTAGTCTAGGTATTTCTACTCCATTAGCAATTCTAAACAACTGAGGAACTCCTCAATACAAAGATGAATATAGAGTTCAGCAGTGAGATGGGAGCTATCCAGTCTTTTGCATTGAGGGCCACATATATGATCTCTCATCAACTGGGTGATAATCATACATGTGCCCTTGTGGCAAAGAGCTCCTGGTTCTCAGAGGACAAGCCCGATTCCTGAAGGATAGAGTATCAGATTTGGAGGAACTGAGGCAGACAGAGGTACAGATATGAGACCTTCAGGGACATAGTAGAAGCATCCCACTTCATTCTAGCAGTCTGTTTTCCTTGGAGGAGAGAGGTCACCTGGAATGAAAGCATAACCTTAGTGTGACAGGAAGTGATCCTATAGTCAGGATCTGCCTCCAAGGGATGCATTTTCCTCCCATACCACGGTTGTATGTCCAAAGGTTTCAGGCCCAGGAGGGTAGGGTTTGCAAGGCCATCTTAGTTGGCTGATTGATCCCTAAGCAGTAGATTTCAGGGTGGTTGGTGGGCATAAGGATTGCCTGGTCACTTGATTGCCTGGTGTGAAAGTGGTAGGCCTCATGCATAAACTAGATAGGATTTTAGACAGTGCTGGGGAGGAGCCTGCTGTCTTGATAAATATTGATACCAATGATATAGGAAAGTGTAGAGGCTCCAGAAGCCAAAATTTAGGCTTTCAGGTGCAAAGATGATATCCAAAACTTCCAAAGTAACATTCTCAGAAATGTTTCCTGTTTTACGCGCAGGAACCAAGAGGCAGGAAGAGCTTCAGATTGTCAATAAATGGATGAGATGATGATGCAGGGAAGAGGGTTTCATGTTTGTTAGAAACTGGGCAGCATTCTAGGGTAGGAGGGAGGCTTTATGAAAGGCTGGGCTCTACCTTAACCAGGATGGAACCAAGCTGCTGGCATTAACCTTTAAAAAAAGAAATAAAGCAGCTTTTAAACCAGATAATGGAGGAAAGCTGACAGTTGTCCAAGAGCACATGTTTTGGAATGAGGCATCTTTGAATGGGAGGTTAGAGTTTTCCGACCGAGAGGTTCCAATAAAAATCAAAGTAACCTAGTGGGGATATTACTACCTGCACTGTCTTGCTGTAGAGATCACAGAGGTAATTTGAGCAGGCAGCCAACTGGAGCTCCTTTCTACCGCTCAGACTGACTACCCAGCGATTGGCCTTCGTGAGAGCAGGGGGTCTTTAAATGCGGCCACAGATCGCAGCTGAGGGCATGATCTAAGCAGCATGACCAGAAGGTGCATAAGGAGCTGGGCCCATAGATATGGGCAAAAGAAAAAAGAAGGTCTTTGTAGTGAGTATTGTTAATCTGTCCAAGTCATTTAAGATTACTGGTCCTATGGATAGATACGCTTTAGTAGCTGGTAAAGGAAATGTATGGGTCGTTACCGCTCTCTTCTGCTAGTCCTGATTCTCCAGATGCTGCTTCTTCTGCTATGGGGGATACCCCATCCCCGCAGGTTAATGTAACTACAACGGGTCCTGCAACGTCCTCGCCTGTTCCTGAGGATCAGCAGTGTCCTTTAGGGGATTTGTCTTTGATGGGGCTTTCTAGTGATTTGCCTGCCCTTGGTTTAGTTCCACTGCCTCGGGTTGTGCAAGTCCCTGATGTCTCCAATAGTTTGCAAGGTTTTTCTGGTTCTTCAGCATCTGGTGACAATACTCCAGACATTTTGTTAGTAGAAATATGGAAGGCTCTTTCTCGAATTGAAGCTTCACTATGCGGTACTATTTCACAGTTTTCAGAGTTTACAAAAGAAAGACTGGCTAAATTGGCTCAGCAGGAATCTCACTGGAGACTCAATATTCTGTTCTCCAGAGTATTTCTGCTACCTTTGTTAAGGATGGTCTTACTTGACGTCGGCAGTATGAATCTGTGGAGAATGCCTTAAGGGCTAAGAATTTGAGGTGTCTTTAATTTTCCTATGACATGTTATTGGTCATCTTCAATTCTGTTTTCAAAGTATTTGACTGAAGATTTACAAATTTCTGATGTGGATAAGCCATCTATTGATAATTTATATTAAGTACCTTGGGCAGTCAAGGCTTTGAATAAGGAGGGTGAGGGTTATGATGTTCTTTCCTTAGTAGATAATTTAAATATCTCTGAATATACCTACTAGGGCAGTGATGGCTAACCTTTTTGAGCCCGAGTGCCCAAACTGCCGCACAAAACCAAAGAATTTCCTCAAAGTGCCAGCACGTCAATTAAAGCCTCATTTGCATAAGGTGCCTCATTTGCATAAATATTTGCATAATGTTACCATACACTAACTTTTAGTAAACATGCCTCTTAATGAGTATATGGATAAAGAAAGACTAAAAGGTTTCTACATTACTATAATCCAGTACCAACCGCCAGGCACATTAGGAACTACTACAAACGCTGCCCATTTAGAACCCATAGCAAACCCGCCGTATCCTAACAGCACTACCAGGACTCACAAAGCACCATACCCTAACTATCAAAAGGCAACACTGCAAATATTAAACCAATACATTTCAGAGAACAACAATACATGACCTACTGGGGAAAGAACAAGTGGCAATGTCAAATAGGAATTATATAAACAGAATACCTCAGCTCAGTTACACATGCAGAACAGACCATCACCAAACAAGGAATCACAATTTAGAAACAGGAAGACAATAATTAAACTGGGAACCCCAAAAGCCAAACTTGGAATATACAACAACACTGTAGAAATAAAACTATAAATTAATTTCCTCTTGTACTAAACAAAGCGCAAAAATTAATGATGCACATTTCCCAGAGCTGACATATTCCAGTTAATAAATTCAAAATAAAGAGATATTTTTCTACCTTTTGTGCATTTTTTTTCAGTTGCAATTGTTCCAGCCACTTTCTTCTGGTTTCTTCGTGTCTTCTGCTAACTCTCCATCTGCTGTCCATTTGTCCTTTCTTCTGTCTTGTTTTTATTTTTCCATTCTCTCTCTACATCTGCTTTAACATACTAATCTTTCTCCTTTTGCTCTTTCCTCATTCCTATTTCATCTACTCAAAATTTACCCCTCCATCCTCAATCCCCACTTATTCTCCCAATACCCGGCCAATTGTAGATTTTTTATCCCTCCCACACAAAATATTTTTCCCCTCTCCATTTTACTCTCCCAGCCCCATCCCATTCTAATCCTCCCCCAACACCAGCTCCCTTCTAGTTCCAGCCTCACCCAGCATCCATTCCCTTCTAGTCCCTGCATCAGCCCATTTCCAGTCCTAGCAGCCCCCAACCCATTACCAGTCCTAGCCCCCCTCATCAACCCACTTCCAGTCCTAACCCCCCATCACCCCATTTTCAGTTTAAGCCCCCCCTATAACCCATTACCAGTCCTAACCCCCCATCAGCCCACTTCCAGTCCTAACCCCCATAGCCCATTACCAGACAGCCCCCATCAGCCAACAGCCCATTACCAGTCTTAACCCCCCCACAGCCCATTACCAGTCCTAACCCCATCAGCCCACCTCAAGTCCTAACCCCTCCCCATCAGCCCATTTCTTGTCCCAACCCCTCCCCATCAGCCCATTTCTTGTCCCAGCCCCCCCATAGCCCATTATCAGTCCTAAACCCCCCCCATAGCCCATTACCAGTCCTAACCCCATCAGACCACCTCCAGTGTTAACCCCCCATCAGCCCATTTCCAGTCCTAACCCCACCCAACAGCCCATTTCCTGTCCTAGCCCCCCATAGCCCATTACCAGTCCTAACCCCTCCCCATCAGCCCATTTCCTGTCCTAGCCCCCCATAGCCCATTATCAGTCCTAACCCCTCCCCATCAGCCCATTTCCTGTCCTAGCCCCCCATAGCCCATTACCAGTCCTAACCCCTCCCCATCAGCCCATTTCCTGTCCTAGCCCCCCATAGCCCATTACCAGTCCTAACCCCTCCCCATCAGCCCATTTCCTGTCCTAGCCCCCCATAGCCCATTACCAGTCCTAACCCCTCCCCATCAGCCCATTTCCTGTCCTAGCCCCCCATAGCCCATTACCTGTCCTAAGCCCCCATCAACCCCCTTCCAGTCCTAATCCCATCAGCCCATATAGACTTAGCTCCCGCATAGCCCATAGCACCCCCATCCCCCATCACCACTCCTAACCTCCCCCAGCCCATCACCACTCCTAACCCCCCCATCAGCCCATTTCCTGTCCTAGCCCCCCATAGCCCAGTACCAGTCCTAGCCCCAACAGCCCACAGCCCATTACCAGTCTTAACACCCCCCCATAGCCCATTGCCAGTCCTAACCCCCCCATCAGCCCACATCCCATTACCAGTCCTAACCCCATCAGCCCACCTCAAGTCCTAACCCCTTCCCATCAGCCCATTTCCTGTCCTAGCCCCCCATAGCCCATTACCAGTCCTACCCCCCCCCCCAACAGCCCACTGCCATTACCAGTCCTAACTCCATCAGTCCACCTCCAGTCTTAATCCCCCAGCCCATTTCCAGTCCTAGCAACCCCCCCAACCCATTACCAGTCCTAGCCCCCCATAGCCCACTCCCAGTCCTAATCCCACCAGCCCATTTCCAGTCCTAATCCCCCATCACCCAATTTTTAGTTTAAGCCCCCCCATAGCCCATTACCAGTCCTAAGCCCCCATCAACCCACTTCCAGTCCTAATCCCATCAGCCCATATAGACTTAGCTCCCCCATAGCCCCCCATAGCCCATCACCACTCCTAACCCCCCATAGCCCATTACCAGTCCTAACCCCCCCAACAGCCCACAGCCATTACCACTCCTAACCCCCCAGCCCATCACCAGTCCTAACCCCCCCAGCAGCCCACAGCCATTACCACTCCTAACCCCCCCCAGCCCATCACCAGTCCTAACCCCCCCAACAGCCCACAGCCATTACCACTCCTACCCCCAGCCCACCAAATTTTTTTTTACAAAACAAGCTGTCGCTGCCTCTGCCGGGGCCGGGGCCGCCGCGGCAGAATCGAGTGTGCCGCGGGGCCCCCCCTGCCCAGCAGAGCCTGCCCTACCCGGTATCACCTCTCTCAGCTGCCTCCCTCCAGTCACACGCGCCGGCTTTCAGAGCGCGAGGGAAGAGTTTTTCCCTCGCTGCTCTGTTTAAGCCCGCGGGGGCTGATGGGACTTCCCATCAGCCCCCGCGGGCTTAACAGAGCAGCGAGGGAGAAACTCACCTCGCGCTCTGAAAGCCGGTGCGTGTGACTGGAGGGAGGCAGCTGAGAGAGGTGATACCGGGGAGGGCAGGCTCTGCTGGGCAGGGGGGCCCCGCGGCACACTCGATTCTGCCGCGGCGGCCCCGGCAGAGGCAGCGACAGCTTTTTTCTTTTTTTTTTAATTTTAATGTTGGATGATGGATCAGAATGTTTTTTGCGCGGGGCCCCCTGAAACGCGGGGCCCTGTGCAAAAAACATTCTCGCTCAATGGACGGGCCGGCCCTGCCTGGAAGACATTGTGGAGATCATGGCTTTCTCTGGTATAGTTTGGAGATCACGGACTGTTTTTATCTTGTGGTAGACAAGATTGAGAGTGTTATTGATATGTGGCTGCATAGTTAGGCCCTGGTCTAGGATGACTCCCAAGTAGCGCACTTGTGATTTTACTTGAAGTTGTGCATCTGGTGTATTTAGGTGTATAGGCAGCATGAAGTTTGTCTTTGATAATGTGGAGGACCTAAATCTTCTAGAGGTTTACAGATTAGATTTGTGTTTTGTTGGCCACTGTGTAATTGCCATGAAACAATTGATTAATGAGGAGTAGTTGGGGCGTAGCGTGGTGAATGGGACATAAAATCATTGTGTCATCAGCATAGATGTGGTATAGTACCTTATGTGCTTCTATGATTGCATAGAGGGATTGAATGAAAATATTGAATAGGATAAAGGATAATGTGGATCTTTGGAGTATACCCTGGCATAGTTGGAATGGGGCAGAGGTGACATCTGTTTGTACCTGTTGCTCAGTTAGGTAGGAGGCGAACCATTTTATTGTTGTGCTATGTAGGCCTATTGTTTGTAAGTGGTGCAGTAGCGCTTCGTATGGTACAGAGTCGAAGGCCGCAGTGCTAACATAAGATATGCCATACTGGGTCAGACCAAGGTCCATCAAGCCCAGTATCCTGTTTCCAACAGTGGCCAATCTAGGTCACAAGTACCTAGCAGTTTCCCCAAAAGACACAGGTTCCACAATGCTTGTACTGGGTCAAGCATTGATATTCAATTTGTACATAAAACCGGTCTGCGAGATTTTTCAAGAACACAACATCAACTATCACATATATGCAGATGATGTAATGCTGTATACTCAACTTGACATAACCCAACCGGATTTCACCCCGATTGAAAATGTCTCAACATGCTCCAAACCTGGCTGCAACTAAACAACATGTCAATAAATCACAAGAAAACAGAGGTCATGTTTATCTCCAAGAAAACAGATTTCATCCCACCCACCACGGTCACCCTTAACAAAAACGTATATCATACTAAGCCCGAAATAAAATATCTAGGAGTACTACTAGATAGCAACCTAAGACTGGATAAACACCTCCGGACAACAAACCGAGCCATTTTCCATAAATTGAAAGTTCTTCAACCACTTTGCAATATCCTTGAAAAATCCGACTTCAGAACTGTTGCACAAGCTCTCATCATTCCCCACCTAGACTACTGCAACGCCATTCTCCAAGGCCTTCCAAAGAACACCTTAAATATCTTGCAAATGGCTCAAAATGTTGCCGCAAGAGTCATCATGGAAAAAAGTGTCACCGAGCACATCACCCCAGTACTAATGGAACTGCATTGGCTCCCGGTCGCCGCCCGCATCATCTACAAACTACTCTTAACCACATTTAAACTCATTCACAATATTGCACCATCATACCTCAGCAACCTAATCACCATCCAACCACTCAACAGGACCAGAAGAACTATAAATCTCAACACTCTCTGCGTCCCGATCAGCATAAGAACTGTCAAAGCAGAAACAAGCAACAGATCATTCTCATACGCAGCACCTCTCCATTGGAACCAGCTCCCTCATGAGATACGACTAACAAGTGATTTGGGTGACTTTAGAAAGAAACTCAAAACTCACCTCTTTCAGTCTCACTACAACCTGATCTAGATTGTTGCATCTTCCACTATAACTGCAACTAAATGGTTCCTGCCTGTCACAAGGGCAATTCAAATGTCGGTCTGTAACATTGTATATTTGTATATATCTGTCCCCAATATTTGTATATATCTGTCCCCTCCCGCACCCACTAAATCCAATGTATATTTAGATTTGTGAACCCCAATCAAATGTATATTTCTAACTGATTGTTTTTGCTGTGATGTGTAAATCATTACTCAATCAAAATGTTTATCTTGTAATTTAAAGTATGGTACGATACATTCTGATCTTTAAAGTAAACCGCTACTGATCGTAGGAAGTAGCGGTATACAAATGTTTACTAAATAAATAAATAAATCCTGGGTCCCTTCTTAATAATGGTTTATGGACCTTTCCTCCAGGAACTTGTCCAAACCTTTTTTAAACCCAGCTACACTAACAGCCTTTACTACATCCTCCGGTAACAAATTCCAGAGTTTGATTACACGTTGAGTGAAAAAATATTTTATTTTATTAGTCTTAAATAGTTTACCCTGTAGCTTCATTGCATGTCCCCTAGTCTTTCTATATTCTGATAAGGTAAACAATCGATCTACGTTTACCCGTTCCACTCTGTTCATTAATTTATAGACTTCTATCATATCTCCCCTCAGCCGTCTCTTTTCCAGGTTAAAGAGCCCTAACCTTTTTAGCCTTTCTTCATAGGAGTATCCTTCCATCCCCTTTACCATTTTGGTGGCTCTTCTCTGAACCTTTTCTAAAATCGCTATATCCTTTTTAAGATACGGCGACCAGAATTGCACACAATATTCAAGGTGCGGTCTCACCATGGAACGATATAGAGGCATTATAATATCTTTTGTTTTATTTTCCATTCCTTTCCTTATCATACCTAGCATTCTATTTGCTCTCTTGGCCGCCGCTGCACACTGGGCCGAGGGTTTTAACATGGTATCCACAATGACGCCTAAATCTTTTTCCTGGGTGGTGTTTCCTAATGTGGAACCTTGCATCGTATAACCATAGTTTGGGTTGTTCTTCCCTAGGTGCATAACCTTGCACTTGTCCACATTAAATTTCATCTGCCATTTTGATGCCCAGTCTTCTAATTTATCAAGATCCTCTTGCAATTTTCCACAATCCTCTTGGGTTTTAGCAACTTTAAATAGTTTTGTGTCATCTGCAAATTTGATAAACTCACTCGACTTTCCAGGTCATTTATGAATATGTCAAAAAGCAGCGGACCCAGCACAGATCCCTGGGGTACACCACTATTCACCTTTATCCATTGGGAAAATTGGCCATTTAGCCCTACCCTCTGCTTTCTATCTTTTAACCAGTTCCTGATCCACAATAGTACACTGCCTCCTATCCCATGACTCTTTAGTTTTGCCAAAAGTCTCTGATGAGGGACCTTGTCAAAGGCTTTCTGAAAGTCCAGATACACAATATCAACCAACTCACCTTTGTCCACCTGTTTATTCATGCCTTCAAAAAAACATAACAGATTAGTAAGACAAGATCTTCCTTGTCTAAAGCCATGTTGGCTGTCTCCCATTAGGTCATGCTGAGAATTTTATTCTTTATAATGGTTTCTACCATTTTTCCCGGTACTGATGTCAGGCTCAGCGGTCTAGTTTCCCGGATCACCCCTGGAACCCTTTTTAAAAATTGGTGTTACATTGGTGATCCTCCAATCCTCAGGTATTAGAGATGATTTTAATGATAGTTCACAGATTACTAATAGCAGGTCTGCAATCTCATATTTCAGTTCTTTCAACACCCTTGGATGTATACCATCTGGCCCAGGTGATTTGCTACTCTTCAGTTTATCTAATAGTTGTAATACATCTTCCCGATGTATCGATATTTCCTTCAATTCTTCCGCACCTTTAAATACCACTTCAGTCATGGGTAACATCCCTACATCTTCCTCAGTAAAGACCGAAGCAAAGAATTCATTCAGTTTCTCCGCTATCGCCTTGTCGCCTGTCAGTGCCCCTTTAACCCCTTTATCATCTAATGGACCAACTGACTCTCTCACAGGTTTTTTTGCTACGAATGTACTTGAAAAGGTCTTTATTTCGTGTTTTTGCTTCTGCAGTAAGCTTCCTCTCAAATTCTCCCTTTGCCTGCCTTATCAATGCCTTGCATTTGACTTGCCAGTGCTTGTGCTGTTTCCAGGTTTCGTCGTTTGGCTCTTTTTTCCATTTCCTGAAAGATGCTTTTTTGGCAACAACAGCCTCTCTGACCTCACCTTTAAACCATGCTGGCAGTTTTTTGGACTTCCTTCCACTTTTCTTAAAGCGTGGAATACAGCTGGTCTGGGCTTCCAAGATAATATTTTTCAACAACACCCAAACTTGATGTACGTCTTTAACCTTTGCAACTGCTCCTTTTAGTTTTTTCTTAACTGTTTTCCTCATTTTATCATAGTCTCCCTTTCGAAAGTTAAAAGGTAGTACTGTGAATTTCCTTACTATCCCTCCTCCACTAATTAAATCAAAGGCGATCATGCTATGATCACTATTGCCAAGTGGCCCCAACACCCTTATCTCTTGCACTAGATCTGGTGTTCCACTAAGGACTAGGTCTAATATGGCTTCCCCTCTGGTCGGTTCATGAACCAGCTGCTCCAAGAAGCAGTCATTTATTTCATCTAGGAACTTTATCTCCCTAGCATGTGACACTAACCCAGTCGATACCGGGGTAATTGAAATCACCCATTATTAGTACTGCGCTGTAACTTTTGTTAGCTTCCTTGATTTCTTTGAGCATTCCATCATCCATTTGTTCATTCTGGCCAGGCGCTCGATAGTACACCCCCACTGCCATCGCCTTCCCCCTTTTACATGGAATTTCAATCCATATAGATTCTACAGCAAATTTTGTTTCCTGCAAAACTTTAATCCTTTCTGACTCAATGCCCTCTCTAACATAGAGAGCAACCCCTCCACCAATTTGATCAGCTCTATCATTACGATATAGTTTGTACCCAGGTATCACAGTGTCCCATTGGTTGTCCTCCTTCCACCATGTCTCTGATATTCCAATCATATCTAACCTTTCATTTAGTGCTATATATTCTAACTCTCCCATCTTATTTTTTAGACTTCTAGCATTTGCATACAAGCATTTTAGAGATTGTATTTTATTCATATTAATTTGGCTATTGTTAGACATGGGTAATTTGGGATCTTTAAGCTGTGTCTGCTCCATATTTGAGGGCATTTGGGCTACTTTACTCTTTTGTGGAACCTCTCTGCTTTTGGTAGTATCCTTCAAGGATACATTCTTCCGAACCATCCGCTCTTGGGCGACTGTCGGCTTTCCCCTAATATCTAGTTTTAAAAGCTGCTCTATCTCCTTTTTAAAGGTTAATGCCAGCAGCCTGGTTCCATCCCGGTTAAGGTGAAACCCATCCCTTCGGAAGAGCCCCTCCTTTCCCCAGAAAGTTCCCCAGTTCCTAACAAATCCAAAACCCTCATTTCTGCACCATTGTCTCATCCACGCATTGAGACTCCGGAGCTCTGCCTGCCTTTTGGGTCCTGCGCGTGGAACAGGAAGCATTTCGGAGAATGCAACCCTGGAAGTTCTGGATTTCAACTTCCTACCTAAAAGCCGAAATTTTGCCTCCAGAACCTCCCTACCACATTTTCCTATGTCATTGGTACCAACATGTACCAAGACAGCAGACTCCTCCCCAGCACTATCTAAGACCTTATCTAGGTGACGCGTGAGGTCCGCTACCTTCGCACCAGGCAGGCATGTTACCAGGCGATCCTCACGTCCACCAGCCACCCAGCTATCTACATGCCTAATGATCGAATCACCAACTATAACAGCTGTCCTAACCCTTCCCTCATGGGCACATGGCCCTGGAGAAACTTCCTTGGTGCGATAGGGTTTTACATCACCTGGAGGACAGGTCCTAGTTACAGGATCACTTCCTGCCACACCGGGGTGATGCTCTCCTGTCACGTGACCTCTCTCCTCCATGGCAACAGGGATGCTGCCAGACTGGAGGTGGGACTTCAGGACTATATCCCTGTAGGTCTCGTCTATGTACCTCTCTGTCTGTCTTATGTTTTTGAAGTCTGCTACTCTAGCCTCTAGAGAACGGACTCGTTCCCTGAGAGCAAAGAGCTCCTTGCACCTAGTGCACACGTAAGACCTTTCACCAACTGGGAGAAAATCATACATGTGACACTCAATGCAAAAGACTGGAAAGCCCCCATCCCGCTGCTTGACTGCTGTCTGCATCTTAGTTTTAAGTTTGTGTTTAGATCTAAGTTCTTTACTTACTAAGGGTTGCTATGGATATGTATACTAATAAAACTGTACCTAATACGTGTAATATACCTTGTTCACCTGAAGCTTAATTAAGCTCAGGTCCTTAGTGTATGACTGATTTGGGTAATGAGCTGCACCTGAAAGCACCTCCTGTCTTTTAAGATGTTTAAGTACCTATAAAGCTACGATTATCCCAGGGGTGGATGGGTGTGGGGAGGGAGGGAGGGAAATAACACTTATTAAAAGAGGGCTGCTACACAGAACCCTGTCTTGTGCTGCTGAGGTAAGCTATATTCTGATTTGATTTAAATTATAGCTCTTAGCTGCTGATAGGCTCTAACTTCTTATGAAATTTAAACTACAAGCTCTCTGCTGGGTTCTAAATTTAACCAGAAAGCTCTCTTCTGTGTTTTAAATGTAAGCTAAAAGTACTTTGTTGATGCTAGGCCCTGAGTGACTATTAAATTTAAACTACAAGCTCTCTGCTGGGTATGAAATGTAACCAGAAAGTTCTCCTATGTGTTTTAAATTTAAACTTAAACTGCTGCTACTATGCCCTGACTGATTTAACAAAAAATAGTGGGTTTACAGATTAATTAGCTTTAATACAAAGAATTCCTTTTAGAAAATTACCAGAAGTATATACTCACAGTTGCAGATCTCTCTCCAGAAGTAACAGTCCCTTTTTCTAGTCCTTCAAGACAGAGAAGATGAGTATGAATCCTTCGTGGAGTTTCTGGTTAGTGACAAAAATGAGGTCCAACAGTTCTCCCTTGTTGCGTGTTGGTTGGTTTACTACTTGAGTGTACTCCATAGTTTCCATGGCATCCAGAAAGGATTTGGCTGCTTTGTATGGAACTGAGAGTAGGTTCAAATCACCTAGAAGTATGACTTGCTTGTTGCCCAAAGGTTGGTCGCACATGACTTGAAGGATGTTTGTTAGTTGGTCCACAGATGTAGAGAGGAATCTATATATCAGGTGAATTGTAGGGTACTTGTTTGTTACAACAAGCATATCTAGTCTTTTTGTTGTGATCTCAAGCTAGCAGGAGGATACTTCTACCTACTACTATTAATAAACGTTTATAAAGTGCTACAAGGCATACTTAGTCCTGGGGCAGTTGAATATGTTGAAGTTAGGTTTTGAGAGTCAACTCGGAATGCACATGTCATCTAAGTCGCGGTCATTAAGTATGTCTGATAGGACAGGAATCTTGTTGCATGCAGAGTGAGAGTTGACAACTGCATATTTTAGGTGAGTGGGAGTTGCAAGGTTTGTCTGCAATAGTGTTTCGATCTTGTTGAGTGGTTGGATTTGCATGAGTGTCCCCATCTTCCTGTTTTTCATTCTTGGTATTGTGTTGGAAAGAGCATAGCAGGGGTGGTGTTGTATGATTGGAATGGGTTGTGGCCGCTGTGTAAGGAACTCTGTGTGCTATTGACAATTACCTACATCATTTTGCTATCAGTATTTTGATTTGGTTCATGGTGAATATTATAGTATCTTTGGCAGGTGGATAGTCAGAGTAACTGATGGTTGTAGGAGCGAGCTGTGGGTGCTTCAGTGGGAGGTACTATTTAGGTGTGCGGTTAGTGGGTCTGCATTAGCATACCTAGTGTTTGAGTGTAGTCTGCAACAAGGTAGATGCAGTTGAGATGGTGGGGTTCACTCTTCTTCTGGCAGTAGGGCCACTCTTAAGGGCTATGCCTAAGGTTCCTTTCTTATGGCCCTTAGGCACAGGCAAGCATGTGGGTCTTAAATTTAAGGTAGCTGCAGGGCACAGGCTGATTTGGCAGGGCTTACCTCTGTGTGCTTTTCCTGAGCCAGGGCCTTGTCTGATGGCGATCAGTGACATCGGGCAGGGAGGTTGGCCTATGTTGGAGGTGGGATGGCCCTCTGTGGTGGGGATGTCTGCAGTTTGTGCAGTCGTGCCTGTTGAGTGCTGTCGAGTCAGTGTCGACTCATGGCGACCCTCTTAAATTTAAGGTAGTTGCCAGGTGTGGGCTCATGAGGCAGCTCATGGGATGGGCTTACCTCCACTTGCTTTTCTTCAGCCTGGGCCTAGTCTGATGGTGATTGGTAGCAGTCTGGCAGGGAGGTGGACCTGCGCTGGAAGTGGGATGACCCTCTAAGCATGACATCAGTGCCAGGCAAAGTGGTAGAAACATAGAAATATGATGGCAGATAAAGACCACATGGCCTATCCAGTGTGCCCTTCAGATAAACTAAGCATTTCAGTCCATTTTTTTCCTTTAGAGATCTTCTATGTTTGTCCCATGCTTTCTTGAATTTAGGCACAGTCATGGTTTAATGGGACAAAGCCAACATGGAATTAGCTAAGAAAAGTCTTGTTTCTCTAATCTGCTATATCTTTTTGAAGGTCTGAATGAACGGTTAGATAAAGGTCAGCTGGTTGACATAGTGTATCTGGATTTTCAGAAAGCCTTTGACATGTCCCACCTGAGACTCTTGGGGAAATTAAAAAGTCATGGGATAGGAGGCAATGTACTATTGTGGATTGGGAACTGGTTAAAAGAGAGAAAACAGAGTAGGGCTAAATGGCCAGTTTTCTTAATCAAGAAAAGTGAACAGTGAAGTACCCCAGGGTCCTGTACTGGGGCTACTGCTTTTTAACATATTCATAAATGACCTGGAAAAAACTGAAAGAGGACCTTAAGAAATTAGGAGACGGAGCGTCCAAATGGCAGGTGAAATTTAATGTGGACAAGTGCAAAGTTAAGGAAGAACAACACAAACTACAGTTACACAATGCAAGGTTCCACATTTAGAATCACTACTGAGGAAAATAATCTAGGTGTCATCATGGATAATACATTGAAACCTTCTGTAACAATAATGCCTCTATATCACTTTGAGGTGCGACTGCACCTTGAATATTTTTGTGCAATTTTGGTCACCATATATAAATAAAAGATATAGTGGAATTAGAAAAGGTATAGAGAAAAGCAATCAAAAAGATAAAGGGGATAGAAGGATACCTCTTCGAGGAAAGTTTAAAAGGTTAGGACACTTCAGCTTGGAAAAAAGATGACTGAGGGAAGATATGATAGAGGCCTATAAAATGCTGAGTGGAGCAGGGTTGTTTACTCTTTCAAAATTTATAAGAACTAGATGTCATGACAAAGTAGTATATTTAAAACAGGAGAAAATATTTTATCTTTCAAAATATAATTTAATCTTTGGAACTCAAAGCTATACTTTCAAATCTGCTGGCAGAGTTTAAGAAAGGCTTCAACAAATTCTGGAGGAAATGTCCATAAACAGTTATTCAGGTAGACTGAGAGAAGGGCATTGCTTATTCCTTGGGATAAGTAGTATGGAAGTGGCTACTTTGGGGATATGTTTGGTTTTGTGACTTGGATTGGCCACTGTTAGAAACAAGATACTGCGCTTGATGGACCTTCGGTATGACCCAGTATGAGAGTCTTTGAGTGGCAGCTGTTCACGAAGCCAGTTCAGGCCACTTATTGAGCTTGAGCACCAAATCCTGGGTACAACTAATAAGAACTCACTACTGGACACTTACAAAGCTCCAAATGCCAACATTAGGTATCTTTTAGGTATTTCTGCCCTCCTATTCAAATGTAAACTACAGGTTCTCCCCATTATTCACCCGCAAGACTATGCAGTCTACATGCAATCCAAAATGTGCAAGACTGACAAAATAATAATACCTGACCCCCTTGACGTGCAAGAGCACTGAGCATCACTAACATCCTTCTCTATACCTTCAAAGAAAATTATCGAAGATTCCATCTTAGCCCTAAACACCACCACTGCACACACACATCCTTGTCCGGCATTCTGGATAAAGGATCTGCGATGTGACCTCTCTCCTATTATAGCCAACATCATAAACCAATCTTTTAACACTGGGTCTTTCCCCCCTACTCTCAAGCAGACCTCTGTCAGACCTCTTTTAAAAAACACCAAGTTAGACCCCAAAAGGTAGAGTCTTACAGGCCCATATCTAGTATACCTATGCTCGCAAAAATCATTGAAAAAGTAGTACATAGACAATTACAGGATCATATTGACACTACTGCCCCACTAGATCCATCCCAACATGGATTTAGAGAGTCACATGGAGTGGAAACACTACTTACAGCCCTGTTCAACAATATAATTTCAGGCGTTGACAACATATGACATGGTTTCACACTCATCCTTTTAGATATAGCAGCAGCCTTCGACTCTGTATGCCATGAGATTCTCCTCTACCGCCTAAGAGAAAAAGGTATCAGCGGATCAGCGCTCGAATGGTGCAGATCCTACCTGTCTGGAAGATGGCAGCATGTTCGAGCAAACGGGACTACTTCGGAACCATTTCAACAAAGTCAAGGAGTGCCTCAAGGATCATCCCTATCATCCTTGATGTTTAATATATACATCCAACCCATCTGCAAAATCATTAGATCCTTCAATGTTAGTTGCATGTTATATGCTGACTATGTGCTTTTATACATGCCAATATCATTAGATAAACTAGACCTCGCCCCTCTAATTGCTTCAACACTATATCTGAGTGGCTCCTATCACAAAACCTGCGAATCCAACACAAAAAGATGGAGGTTCTTTTCATCTCAAGGAACCCAAATTTCATACCACCCAGCTGCGTTAAGGTAAATGATGCCGAACAACAAGTTAAACCTGCTATACGTTACCTCGGAGTGATGCTAGACCAAAATCTCGACATGAAGAAACATGTAGCCAATACCGTAAGGGCGATCTACTTTAAAATCAGATCCCTCAGACACCTACGCCCGTTACTCGAACCAGATGATTTCCGCACCATTTACCAAGCCCTGATTATTCCCCATTTCGATTATTCAAACTCCATACTACAAGGGCTCCCCCGGTCCACCCTGAATCCCCTTCAACTTGCTATAACAGTGCAGCGTGAGTACTCTTTGGCGCATCCAGGAGAGACCATGTGACACCACTCCTGAAGCAGTTACACTGGCTCCCTATTCAAGCCAGGATTTGTTTTAAGACCTTGCTGATGACTTTCAAAGCTGGCAATGAGCTCTCCTCCTCCTCTCTATCTGACCTCATCCAACCACTTGCACCTAACAGACCAAGAAGATCTGCAGAGTCCAACATGCTAGTAATTCCAAAAGAAGCAACTAAATGCACCAAAACAACAGCTAACAGAGCCTTCCAACTCTGTGCCCCAAGTCTATGGAATACCTTACCAGCACATATCAGAGCAATCCCCAACTTGAGCCAATTTAGAAAAGCCCTTAAACATTTCCTCTTCACCAAATATCTCACTGACATCTCCGATCCTCAGTCCCACTCGAATAACGAGCACCTCAACAATAATAGTAGTCAACTAGGCAAGCCCTCGCAACAGGCGTCCCCTACAATGTAAACACCAAACATTATCCTTTCTCAGTACATCTCATATGTATATAGTGTACCCTTTTTCCAAGTTGCATTTCCTGTTTAATGTAATGACCAGACATATTTAAGTTGTCGGATGTTTCTGTTCCATGTGAACCGCGCTGATTGCAAATAGTGCGGTATATAAGAAATATAAATAAATAAATAATCTCTCTGATTATTCTCCTTCCTCACTCATCTCCTCTTGTCCTTCAAAATATTCATGCCAACCACTGACACCTTCCTTTTGCCTCTAAAGCCTGGCTAGAATCTACCCGCTCCTCAGCTTTCTATTTCCTGGCACCTGCATCAAGGAACGCTCTCCCCCCTACCTTCCTGTTAGAAACCTCTTCTCACAGGTTCAAGACTCTTCTGAAAACCCACCTCTTTCACGTTGCATACAACTTGCCCACTATGTAATCATGACTGCCTACATGCCCTGCCCTTGCCTCTTTCTCCCCTCCCCTCCCCCTGTCTTTGGAATGAATGTTTTGTCTCTTTCCTGTCAGAAATGTGTTCTTTCTATCTATGATTTTAATTGTGTTTAATTTGTAAACCACCGTGCTGCAACTTCATGAAGGGCAGTTTATCAAGATAAAATACACATAAACAAGATGACTTGCATTAAGGAAAAGAAAAGCGCCTTTTGGAGGAGTCCAGTTGTTGGTAGTTAAGTGCTGTCGAGTCAGTGTCTACTCCTGGCAACCCTCTGGATAGTTGACTAAAACTTTGTTCTTCAGCCAAGCGGCTCATAGTTGATAGAGTGGTATCCATTGCTGCTGTTTGTTGTATCAATCCATCTCATTGTTGGTCTTCCTCTTTTATGGTGACCTACCTTGCCAAGTAGTATGTCTTTCTCCAATGATCTCTCTTTGCATGATATGTCCAAAATATGAAAGTTGAAGTCTTGTCGTCTGAGCCAAAACTTAGGTTTGATCTCCTCTAGCACTGAGTGGTTTGTTCTCCGGGCAGTCCACGGTATAAACAGTATTAGTCGCCAGCACCATAATTTAAAAGCATCAATTTTCTTCCTGTCTCTCTCTCTTTCTTTCTTTCACTGTCCAACTTTTGCATCCATATGACGTTATTGAAAATACCATTCCCTGAGCAAGTCAAATCTTTGTATGGAGAGAGCCATCTCTATTCTTGAGGATCTTGCCTAGGTCCTTCTCTTGGGGAAACTGCTAGGTACATATGACCTAGATTGGCCACTGTTGGAAACAGAATACTGGGCTTGATGGACCTTGGTCTGACCCAGTATGGCATATCTTATGTTCTTATAGCCTTTCTACCAAGAGTAATAAGTCGTCGGATTTCTTGACTGCAAGTCATTTCTTTATCAATTGTTGATCTAAGTAAGTTAAAGCTGTCAACTATTTCAATTTCTTCTCAATCAATGATTAACTTATTGATTTCACCAGTTGTCAGGATCTTTGTCTTAACGTTAAGGTGCAGATCCATTTTAAGACCATGTTCCTTAATATTGAGACACAAATGTTTCAAATCCATCTTCCCTTTCAGTCAGTAATGTAGTATCAGCATGGCGAAGATTGTTGAGTCTTCCACCGATCTTCATACCTCAGTTTGTCTTCATACAGTCTTGCTTCTCTGATGATTTGTTCTGCATATAAATTAAACAGGTAAGGGGAAAGTATGCAGCCTTGTCATACACCTTTGCTGATTTTAAACCATTCTGTTTCTCCTTGTTCTGTTTGAACTGTTGCTTCTTGATCAATGTAAAGGTTCTGCAAGAGAATGAGCAGATGTTGTGGTATACTCATGCTTCTTAATGTGGCCCAGAGTTTCTCATAGTTTACACAGTCAAACATAAGAACATAAGATATGCCATACTGGGTCAGGCCAAGGTCCATCAAGCCCAGTATCCTGTTTCCAACAGTGGCCAATCTAGGTCATACGTACTGTCATACGGTTGCCTGGGTGAGAATCTTCACAGTCTTGGCAAGTGCATATATCTATATGATTTGCAAGGGATTGTGGGCAATGCAGTTCATTCACACCAGACACAGCTGCTGACAATAATTTAGTTGTGCTCAAGTGTTAAAGCCAATAAGATATTTATTTATTTATGGGGTTATTTCTCCCAACACAGATATGCTTGGTAGCACATAAATCAGGTTACTTATTTTGTTTTTCCAAGTTTAACACTGAAAGTAAGGAAAACAACATTTTTAACTTATCAGGCAATCAAAAGCAAAAGAAATAAGACATGGTTGATAACAAACTGGTCTTTTTCTGTAGGCTTAGCTAATATCCTCTTAGCAAGTATCAAACAACAAACCAAAAGCTACAAAGAGAAAAAAACCCTGTTCTTTTCAGGTTAACTTCTTATATCTTCCCACATAGATTCAGAAGTGATTCTCTCCTAGCTCACAAGCAATTAGGTAAGGCTCAATTGCTAGCAGTTATCCAGCTGAAACCCCTTAGCTGGCTTGCTTTCTACTGTGTGGGTCAAATCCTGCTTCAGGAGCTTTTCTGAGTAGATTAAAGAACAAGTTTGTATTTCTTTGTGATGGTTGCTGTACTTTTATAACAGAAAATCACCAAAGGAGTTTGGACAGAGCAATCCATATAAACACATTCTTCATCTGCAATCATTCCCCCTTCTTCAACAAGCATGGGTTCAATATCATGGATTGGCACAGATGAATCTCTCAATGGAGCACTTTCAGGAGAATACTTGTTTCCCTGCTGTCTTTCAAGGTTATAGCTAGGGCATAGATCAGTGTTCATACCTGAGCTTCCATTGCTGTTAGAGTTCCTCTCTATATAGCCTGGCCAGTATGTAGTCCAGTTCTTATGTCCAGCCTTCCAATCCAGATCCCTGGACACTGGATCTCTCTTCACATACCTTCTGGCACAGGTCTTAGGGTCCCTTCCACTGCAGCCGTCTCCCTCACAGGTAGCGTCTGGAGATTCCTAGCTCTGCAGCACCATTCCTCTGGCTTTCCCCAGTCCAATGGTGTATGCTGGCCCTTGAAATGCCTTCCAGTATACGTACTGCTCTGGACTCTTCTAGACCTCTCAAAGGCTTTTCTCTTCCTTCTTCCAAAGGGTTTCTTTCCCTCTCTGTCCGTCCGGTTTGGCTTCTGCTTCTGATGATCCTTCAGATGAAACTGATCAAGCTCAAGCTGATTCTCAAGATAATGAGGATAATTCTCTGTAGAATAAACTCTACTTTTATTCTGCCTAGATGAGTGCTCCTCCCTAACACAGCGCAGCTGTGCTGAATCAGGCCCTGCCCTTTGAGATGAGTGCTTAGGGATTACCTCATAGCCCTCCTGATTGAACACACGTTTCCCCACTTCAGCTCCTCTAATGGCTGTTGGAAACCTGGTGCATTCTGGGACTGGTAGTCTTTTATGGGAAAATTCTGTTTTCTTATTTCTACCAGAACTGACAGGTTGCTTGTTCAGAGTCACTTCACCTTTTCTATAGCTCCTTCCTGAGCGATGATAAGCTTCCTTATCACAGTACCTAGCAGTATCCCTAAAAGACAAAGGTTCCACAATGCTTTGTATTGGGTCAAGCATTGATATCCTGGGTCCCTTTTTAATAATGGTTTATGGACCTTTCCTCCAGGAACTTGTCCAAACCTTTTTTAAACCCAGCTACACTAACAGCTCTTACTACATCCTCCGGTAACAAATTCCAGAGTTTGATTACACGTTGAGTGAAAAAATATTTTCTCTTATTTGTGTTAAATAGTTTACCCTGTAGCTTCATTGCATGTCCCCTAGTCTTTCTATATTCTGATAGCGTAAACAATTGATCTACGTTTACCCGTTGCACTCCATTCATTAATTTATAGACCTCTATCATATCTCCCCTCAGCCGTCTCTTTTCCAGGTTGAAGAGCCCTAACCTTTATAGCCTCTCTTCATAGGAGTAGCCTTCCATCCCCTTTACCATTTTGGTGGCTCTTCTCTGTACCTTTTCTAATAACGCTATATCCTTTTTAAGATATGGCGACCAGAATTGCACACAATATTCAAGGTGCGGTCGTTCCATAGAACGATACAGAGGCATATATAATTCTGGTCGCCATATCTTAAAAAGGATATAGCGTTATTAGAAAAGGTTCAGAGAATAGCCACCAAAATGGTAAAGGGGATGGAAGGATACCCCTATGAAGAAAGGCTAAAAAGGTTAGGGCTCTTTAACCTGGAAAAGAGATGGCTGAGGGGGAGATATGATAGAGATCTATAAATTAATGAATGGAGTGGAACAGGTAAATGTAGATTGATTTTATCTCCAGGAACAAGCAGGAATTTAGTCTTCACATATGGGTATCGTCGGTACTGACAGAGCCTAACCGGGAACGCTCCCCAGCGTCCAATAGGAACGCTTTTGGGAGCATCCCTCAGCACATGTGCACTGTCTTCCCGCCTTTCCAACTGTCCCTCTTCAGTTCTTCATTTTCCGCGGGGTCGACAGGTCACATACCCTATCACCACAGATAATTTCTTCTTTAAACTTGTTTTTCTTGTGGTCGCAACCCATGTCTGGTATCTCAAATGTTTAGGCCCTGACCATTCTCCATTGGAGTGTTCCTCTTGTATGGGGATGACTAAAAGAGGACGACAGAACTACTGGTGCAATGCTCAGGGGTTCCGGCCGCTTCTACTGGTACCGATACCCAGGCATCGGCAGCGTCGATAGACCAGAGATTCCTCGCTATCGAACGCATTCTTGCAGCTCTCCTTACAGCTGTGGTACCGTTGACACCGCTACTGACGGTTCAACAGGCAACAGGTACCGGTACTAGCACAGACGGTGCCGGCCCCACTGGGAATTTTGCCTATGCCGACTTTTTCGGGCATCGACAGATTAGTACCGGACCGATATTGTGCTTTGCATGAACATCGGGATCAGAGATGCTTCGAATCTTCTGATTCTGATGACTCGGATAACTGTTGGTACCGGAGTACTTCTTCCGGAAGACTCCTCTATTCCTCAACGCAGAATGTCTCCTCCGGAGGACATGTCTTTTCAGGATTTTATTTGTGATGTGGCCTAGGCCTATCAATCACGGTAGCTCCTGAAAAATAACCTAGAGCAAAGGAATTGGAAATACTCCAATACCCTAAGGCTCCCAAAGAGGCAGCTACCCTGCCCATTCATGAAATTATTCATGATTTGATGCTCAGAATGTGGGAAAAACCTCTGACCACATCTCCTCATTCTAGGAGACTCGATACCATGTATCGAGTTCCACCATGTCCTGGTTTTCAAAAGACTCAGCTGCCACACCATTCAGTGGTAGTGGAATCAGCCATGCGTAGGATGAAAAGGTGCAAAAAGACATGCATCCAATCCTCCAGGTCGTGAATGCAGGACTCTTGACGCCTTTGGGCGTCGAACATTTCAAGCTTCCATGCTTTCAGCTAGGATCAGCTCATATATTTTATATATGGGAATGTTCCTCAAAGAAGTCACAGGAGACTTGGAGTTTATGAGCCCCTTTCTCCCTGATGACAAACGACAAGACTTCCTTACTCTTGTCAAGCATGCTCAAGACGTTTCCAAGTTTGTAAATCGTGCAGCCTTTGACTGCTTTGAATGCATCAGCAGAACGTGTGCTATTGCCATTGGTGCACATCGGATTGCCTGGCTTCAGGCATCAGACTTGGAGATTTGCATATACAGTCAAACCTCGGTTTTCATGATTAATCCGTTCAAAAAAGTCTGACTAAAACCGAAATGGACTAAAACCGAAGCAAGATTTCCCATAAGAAATAATGTAAATTCAATTAATCCGTTCCAGACACCCAAAAATATTGACAAAAAATACATTTTATAGAGAATAACTATCTTTTTACATACAGAAAACAATGAGAAATACATATAAATGACTAATGAAATGGATAAATGAGCATGTAACATCACTTTTACCTTTATTGAAGACTTTTGTTGGCATATGGGACGCACTCCAGCCAGCTCCAGCTGCTCTCCCCTCTGGGGATCGAGCAATCACCACCAGCAGCGGAGGTGGGAACAGCCATCTTGGCCGTCTGCACAATCGGGGCTCCAGCCTGCCTTTTAACTTAGCAGCCATCACACCCAGTTACCAAGCTCACAGTGTCAGGAGAGGTAGTGCCAATGTCAGCAAAAGTAAGGGCACCAGAAAGAGGACAGTGCCCGAAGTCACACCAGCCTGTAGGGCAGCCACTCCTACACAGTGTCGGGAGAGGTGGAGAGGCAGTGTCAGCCAAGCAGCAGGCAGTTGAGAAACAGTGGGACAGAGAGTCTTAGGCTGCCTCCGGCCCCCCTAAGGTAGTAGCCTGACACAGGTGAGAGTCAGAGAACAGCGTGGGGCTGTGCCAGCAGGAGCCTGCAGCTGCAGACTGCAAGGTTTCAAGGAGAGGCCGCGTGTGCAGGCCTGCAGGACACCCAGAATCCAATCGGGAGGGCAGGGGCCCCGGCGGGAGACTGGGCCGCCAAGGAGAAGCAGATTCGGTCACCAGCTCCTGTCCCGGTTCAAGGGATGTGCAGGGGAAGAGGCAGCAGGCAGACGTACCCCTCTCAGGATAGATCGTATTGGTGAGGGATGGTGACAAGCGCCGGCGGCTGCCACGTGGATGTCGCTTGGTCCCGATAAATCTCCCCTTCAGTTCTGCAGCGCGACAGCCAAGCTCCAGACGTTTGTAATAGGTTCCTCCTCCCATTTATCAGACCGCTGCTCAGACCGCAGGCAATAGTGAGGGCTCAGCCCGCAGGCCCCGCAGGAGCCTATCAGGCAGCTTTCTTCTGTGCCGGATACCGCGGCTGGCAGCAGCGTCAATCGGGGGAGAGTCCGGGGCAGGAAGCAGTTTCGGGCAGGCCACGCTGGAGCGTTGAACTCCTCGGCTCCCCAGAGGTCCCGCAGAATCGCTGGCTCAAGCTCCGTGGGAGATCGCTGGCTCACGCTAATCCATGGCAGGTAAGGGGGGGGGGGCGGAAAAATGCTGTACGAAAACCGAGACAACGTACGAAAACCGAAACAAAATCTTGATGAAAAAAGTCAACGAAAACCGAATCGTACGAAAACCAGGGCATACGAAAACCGAGGTTTGACTGTAGAACAAATTAGGAAACATCCCTTGCACAGGAGAATACCTCTTTGGCAACAATTGGCAGGAAAATGCTAATGAGATTTGTCAGTATCTATCTCACTTTAGACAGATTGTCAACAGACTTCCGGTGACACATGAGCGAGTGAGGACATACCTCTGCTCGCTCCGGGGTCGCCTCAACATTAGTCACTAAATTCTTCTTTGTAGCCCTCGATAAAGAAAGGGGAAGATACAGAGGGTCGGAGTAGAGGTGGTGGTAATTGCGGCAGTGAGAGAAATGAGAGAGAAATGCCGCTGCAGCCAAAGAAAGACCGGGAGAGAGCACACAAGCTGGCGGCCGTGTTGCCGGCCATATTGAATCCTGCATCTCCGGGAATGGAGAGTGCAGAGTCGGCCACGGAGGAAATAGCGAAAGAAGTGGTGAAGCTCCTGGATCCGAAGTTTGATCAGATTCTAAGCAAGTTGGAGACGGTAGGAGCAGCCCTGGCGGAAATGGGTCAGAGAGTGGAGGAGGTAGAACAGAGAGTCTCGGTGCTGGAAGATGAAGAGGGCCGTAGGGCCAGAGAACACGAGGCTCACCGCGTGCAGCTGGAGGCCCTGCGAGAGAAAGTTGACAATCTTGAAAACGGGTCAAGAAGAAATAACTTGCGGATAGTGGGGGTGCCTGAGTCCACTGCAGATTCAATGCTATTACCACTTATTGAGACGTGGCTACCCCGAGCACTGGGTTTGGAAGAGTTGGTTGGAGCGGGCGCACAGGATGGGAATGAGAATGGAGGCCCACCAGAGACCCAGGGTGGTGATTGTGCGAATCTTAAATTTTCAACATAAGGCACAAATTCTCCAAGCCTACAGAAAAAAGCGGGACTTGCAACTGGAGAATCAGAAAATTTTAATATTCCAGGACTACTCGGCCGCGGTAGCGGTGAAGAGAAAAGAGTTTGTGCCAGTTTGCTCCACGCTCTTTCAAAAGCAAATGAGATTCACGTTAGCGTTTCCTGCCACGCTGAGCACGTGAGGGGAGCCGGTGATTGCCAGCCGAAACCACGAAGCATGAGAGCTGTGCCCATAAAAAAGACATATGATAATGTGTTCAATGTGACCTGTAAAGCAAGGACTTCCGTTTGAGAGAATGTGGTAAGACTGGGATGGGATGTGTGTATATGGTAGCTGAATGGGGGTGGGGGGCGCGCGTCATCGGCACTGAGAGGCAATTATGCCGGGGCAGTTTAGTGCATGGATGAGGTGTTTTGAATGAGGAAGCGGGATGGTGCAAGTATAGTGAATGTACACTGTCAGCGAGGACAGGAACTTTGACGAGTAGGGGGGAGGGCGGGGCGGCCCTGCAGTGTCTGTCTCGGAGTCAAGCCTCTGCTAAGAAGCTGAGGGTAGGAGGGCACTAACTATGGGTTGCGGGGTGAAGGGACAGCGGGGGAGAATGGAAGGGGGGAGCGTGGGAAGGTAGGGAGGGAAGGGGGAGGGGGGCGGGGAGGGAGGCTGTAGAATCAGGGTCAACAGTTAGGAGTGTGTAGGTGTGTTATAGGAATGGGGGCCTTGATAAATTTGGTCGGGGAAAGCAGAGGCGGCGGGGGGTTGAGGCTGGGCAACCCCATGTGAACTTAAGCGCAGCTTGCCTTGCAAGTACAACTTGGAGGCTAGAAACGAATGGGGAGTAATTGGCGCATAACCTCATGGAACATGGGGGGAGTGCGTACGCCTATAAAACGCACCAAAATTTTGCAAGCTTTAAAGTGGGAGAAAGTACACGTGGCGCTGCTCCAGGAAACACACCTCACAGACATCGAGCATGCTAAGTTAAAGCGAGATTGGGTGGGACAGGTATTTGCTGCGTCTTCTTGAGGTAGGAAGAGGGGAGTGGCGATTTTTAGTTAAGAAAGGGATTCACGTTGAGGTACTGCGGGAAGAAGTGGATCCCATGGGGAGATTTCAGTTTGTACATGTAAAACTGAACAGAGAAGAACTATTTCTAGGAAATGTCTACGCGCCAAATGTGTACGACCATCAGTTCTTCAAACGCATTATCCAGAAGGTGGGGAAGGATCCCAAGGTGCCGCTGATACTTGCTGAAGATTTTAACTGCCCTCATGATTCGATATTGGACATGTCTAATGGGGGGGAGAGGGAGGGGGATGGAGTAAAAAAGGTGTGAGTTACCTGTGCCGGATGGGGGGCTGGTGGACACATGGAGAACGCTACATGAGGGGGAAAGGGACTACACACATCTGTCAAGAGTGCACCAGACCTGGTCCAGGATTGACTGCATCTTGGTTTCCAAGGATGACTTTGGGAGGGTAGTGAATGTTGAAATCAAGCCAATCATAGTCTCGGATCACGCGATGGTGAGGTTGGATTGGAGGGGGGGCCGGAGGTGGTCATTTCCTTGGCAGATGTGGCGTAACAATGACTTTCAACAGTATTTGGAACAGAAGAGGGAGGAATATCTAGGCTTTAATGAACAGTCGGTAGGCTCGGTGGCGACATTGTGGGAGGCTGCGAAAGCGGTGATGAGGGGACATGTCATTGCATATGTGGCTAAGGAGAGGAAGAAGATAAATGAGGATATTCTGAGCCTCACGGAGCAGTTGGCAACAATGAAAAGGGAGGCGGCCAGGAAGTCGGGGAGAGGGACCCTACAGGCTTATTTGGGAGTCCAGCAGAATATTACTAGGCTTTTGCAAGAACGCGCGGCCTACAGCATACAATATTACCGGCACCAATTCTTTAGATATGGAAATCGTACAGGAAAGATGTTGGCCAGGTTGGTGAAGGATTGGGGCAGTACAAAAGTGGTAACGATTTTGCGTGACCATGATGGAATAAGCCCTCAAGCTGGGAAAGTCGTGGAGATTTTTCGGAAATTTTATGAAGACCTTTATTCGCCGGAGGGGGAAGAGAGGGAACAGGAGCAGAACTTCTTGAATGGAGTTTCGCTACCGCAGATCTCCCAGGCAGAGCTCAAGGAATTGAATAAACCTATCTCGGGAGGAGAAATCCAGAGAGTAATCAGAGGGGGGAAGGTGCATAAAGCGCCAGGACCCGATGGTTATGGGGTAGAATTCAAGAAAATGTTAGAGTCCCTAGGGATATTCGTCTTCCCTTACTTGGACAACTGGCTCATTCGAGCCCCCCACGATTCCAGAAGCCAGCTCTGCACTGTCTCGCACAATGCGAATCCTCCAATACTTGGGATTGGTCACAAACTTCCCGAAATCCCAACTTGTTCCTTCTCAGACCCTGGAGTTCATAGGAGCTTGTTTAGATACCAGACAGTCAAGGGCTTTCCTCCCACAGCCCTGCTGTCTTCGCATAGTGCAACTATTTTCTCAAGCAGCGGGAAAGTCCTCCCTAACTGCTCAAGAATTGCTGCAATTACTGGGACATATGGCATCCACAGTTCATGTAGTTCCCTATGCTCGCCTCCACATGCGAGCAGCCCAGTGGACCCTATCCACACAGTGGACACAGGCCACAGGATGTCTGTCGGACAAGATATCAAACTCACAACGACTGATCTTGTCCCTACAATGGTGGCAATCACTGGAGAATCTTTTAGTGGGGTCTCCTTTCCAATAACCCCCATTCCAGGCCACCCTAACAGATGCATCACAGGTGGGATGGGGAGCACACCTGCACCATCTCTCCACCCAGGGACCTGACTGCATAGGAGGCTTGTCTTCACATAAACCTCCCAGAACTCAGAGCAATCTATCTAGCTCTTCGAGTATTCCATGCCCAGCTCAGCTACAAGACAGTCCTAGCCCAAACGGACAATCAAGTAGCCATGTTCTACGTGAACAAGCAGGTCGGAACAGGCTCTCTGTCATTATGCAACGAAGCTTTACGACTTAAGGGCCCTCAGTAGAGACTATCAAATTTACCTTCTCGTGGTATATCTTCCAGGCATTCAAAACCTTAGGGCAGACAAACTCAGCCGAGTACTGCTGACTCACGAATAGTCTCTCCACCTAGACCAAGTGACAAAGATATTTCAAATCTGTGGAACCCCAGACATAGACTTCTTTGCAAGTCCACTGAATGCCAAACTTCCCCGGTTCTGTTCCAGAATTCCGGCTCACAATTGCCAGGCAAGGGATGCCTTCCTCCTTCACTGGGGTCAGGACTTCCTCTATGCCTTCCCACCATTCCCCTCATCCCCAAATTACTTCTCAAGCTTCAGAGAGACAGAGGTCGTATGATCCTCATAGCGCCACGGTGGCCACGACAAATGTGGTATCCCCTGCTTCTACATCTCTCTCAAGCTTGCACCTCTGGAGTTAGGGTGTTCTCCAGAACTTCTCTCCCAAGAGAACTGGTTGCTATGGCACCCGAATCCCCAGTCCCTGCATCTCGGGGCCTGGTTGCTGAAAGCCTAGACCTGCAGGCTTAACCTTTTCCCAACAGGTAAAGGATATCTTTCAGGCTTCTAGAAAATCTTCCACAAGACGTTCTTACGCCTTTAAGTGGAAACGTTTTACTATATGGTGCTTTGTAAAGGGCTTAAACCCCCTTGTGATACCTTTGGAATTGGTACTAGAGTACCTACTTCATTTATCAAATTCTGGTCTAAAGACAAATTCAGTAAGAGTCCATCTTAGTGCAATTGCAGCTTCTTATAAACCTCTAAATCAGTGGTTCTCAACCTTTTTTGTACCGTGACCCCTTTTTCCATTGGTCAACTTGTGGTGACCCCCCAATGATAAAATCAAATGCGTCTCTCTTCCTTTATCGTTAACACATTGTCGCTGTAATCATTTGTTAAATTATTAATATATTATAGGCCTTTGCATTATGTTTTTATTTATAAAATTTTACTTATTTAAACCACAATAATTTAATCACAATAACAAGTAACAATATTTGATTTCAAAATTATGATGATTTTGTAGTCAAAACACTAATATGAAATAAAATTATTTTTTCTACCTTTGTTGTCTGACCAATTTATTCTCTGATCATGCTGGTCCCGATCTGAGGCTTCTGCTTTCCTGTCTTTTAGCTCTCTATCTCCAGGAACAAGCAGGAATGAGTCTTCACATATGGGTACGTCGGTACCGACGGAGCCTGCGCGGGAACGCTCCCCAGCTTCCCAAAAAGGAAAGCCTTTGGGAGCATCCCACAGCGCCTGCGCGCTGCCTTCCCGCCTTTCCTAACCGCCTCTCCTCAGTTCTTCTTTGCCGCGGAGCCAGCAGGTCGAGCCCTGTCACCGCTGAAGAAGTTCTTTATTTTATTTTCTTTCTTTGGTCGCGTGTCTGCCTTCCCCGACTCCGGACCGGTACCGCCGGTCTTTTCTTTCTTTTCTTTAAAAAAAAAACAACAAAAAACTATATATTTTCCCCTCACTTAGTGTATTTTTCTTTTTGGGCCTTAGGCCTCACAAGAAATTTTCCTCATGGAAAAACCAGTCTCCGGGTTTAAGAAATGCACTAAGTGCAGCGGTACTATTTCTGTTACAGATACCCATGAATGGTGTCTTAAATGTTTGGGTCCTGAACACTCCATTTCAGATTGTCCGTCCTGCTCTCTGATGTCTAAACGGGGTTTACAGAACCGAGCAGCTAAGCTCCATGTGCTGTTTCCCGCTGATGCAGCTTCGGTGGCATCGACGTCTTCCAGGGCTGCTTCTTCCCCCACTGGATCTCAGGTAACCAAACATAAATCCAGCCGGTTCTCGAAGGGTAGATCTCCCTCTAAGCATCGAGATGCCTCCGGGCTTGCCCTCGAGGATCCTGCACCGGCAAAACAACCCCGGCGGGAAGCTCCACCTATGGGGTTACAGGTTGACATCGATGGCACGGCCTCGACCGATCACCTGTTAGAATGCTCTGGGGTATTGGCACAACCTTCCGGTACCGAGTTCCAGGCATTCATGGCGTAGATGGATCAGAATGTTCTGTCCATGCAGCAGGCTATCAGTGCCTTCATCCAAGCTGCGACGCCGTTGATACCACAACAAACTCCGTTGTCGGTATCGACTCGGGTACCGGCACCAGCGCCGATACCGGTACCGACTGCATCGGCATCGACCAGGATACCAACTGCAGCGGTTCCTTGTCCAGGGCCGCTCATCGGTACTGATCCGGTTCCGATGACGCCCGATGTCGATACTGCTCGATACGCGTACCGAGCATTAGAAGAGCACCCTGATAGACGGTACTTCGATTCCTCTGGTGATTCTGATACATCAGAGGAGTCTGCTGAAGTATCTATAACCCTTCCTGAAGAGCCTTCTTCTCCAAAAAGAAGAATGTCTTCTCCAGAGGACTTGTCCTTTCAAGACTTCATAAGAGAAGTGGCTAAAGGTCTTTCTATTTCAGTATCCTCTGAATCAGAGCCTAGAGCAAAAAAATTAGATATTTTGGGTTATTCTAAGGCTCCTAAAGAGGCAGTCACCTTACCAATTCATGAGATTCTTTATGAACACATGATTGATTTTATGGGAGACTCCTCTCACTATCTCTCCTCATTCTCGCAGATTGGACACTATGTATCGTGTCCCTCCCTGTCCTGGTTTTCATAAAACACAGCTTCCTCACCATTCCATTGTGGTGCAGTCAGCTATGAAGAATATAAAGAGTACAAAGAGACACTCTTCTACTCCTCCAGGAAGAGAATGCAGGACCTTGGATGCTTTTAGTAGAAAAATCTTCGAAACCAGTATGCTTATTGCTAGAATCAACTCCTATAGTCTTTACATGGGTATGTTTCTAAAGGAGGTTGCAGATAAACTGCACACTTTCCTCCCTTTTCTACCAGAAGATAAAGGGATGAATTCCTCATTTGGCTTAAGCATACTCAAGACATTTCAAAGTTTTCCAACAGGGCAGCCTTTGATTTCTGCCAAGAAAAAAACCCTTCAAGAAGTCTTTTTTCAAAAAGGGCAGATTCCCTTCTACTTCTGGCCAACAATCCTCTACAGGTCGCTTTGCTACTAAGCGTCAGCAACCTAAACAGGCCAGGCCTAAGACTACAGGGGCTGCTGCAACTCAGCAGAGCCAACCTCCTCAGAGTTTTTGACTTGATGCTAGAGAACTTAGCCTTTCTGGCTTTAAAACAGCCAGAACCTCTCACCATTCCAGGAAGGTTAGCTCATTTTGCTCCCAGATGGGAGCAGATTACATCAGAGCAGTGGACCCTCTCCATCATAAGAGAGGGCTACAAACTTCATTTCTCAGACATTCCTCCCCACACCATGGTGAGACATTTCAATTCTCCCACATCTCTTCTCGACCTTCTAGGTCAAGAAGTGGCTACCCTTCTTGCCCAAGGGGCAATAGAAGAAGTTCCCCTTCTTCAACAAGGGTCAGGGTTTTTCTCCCCCTATTTTCTCATTCCAAAGAAGACAGGGGGATACAGACCCATATTAGATCTCAGGGAATTGAACAAATTTCTATGCAAGGAGAAGTTCAAGATGCTTTCTCTGGGCACTCTCCTTCCATACCTTCAAAGTCAGGATTGGCTTTGTTCTCTAGATCTCAAGGATGCATACACACATGTCCTCATCCATCCATCTCACAGAAGATTCCTCCATTTTCTTTTCCAAGGAAAACATCATCAATACAGGGTGCTTCCATTTGGTCTGGCCTCTGCCCCAAGAGTGTTCACCAAATGCATGGCAACAGTAGCTGCATTTCTACGCACTCTGGGAATATTTGTATTCCCATACCTGGACGACTGGCTCATCCGAGCTCCATCTCAGTCAGAGGCCCAGACTTCCCTGGACTGCACAAGGCGCATTCTACAGTATCTGGGACTTGTGGTAAACCTCCCAAAGTCCCAGATCACCCCTACTCAGTCCCTAGAGTTCATAGGAGCCTGGCTAGATACTGCCACTGCAAGGGCCTATCTTCCTCAGGCCCGTTGCCTACGCCTAGTGCAGTTAGCCTCTCAGGTTCAGTCAAAGAGCCACTTCACTGCCCGGGAGATGCTACAACTGCTAGGCCACATGGCTTCCACAGTGCATGTGGTACCCTATGCTCGCCTACATATGAGAGCAGCCCAATGGACTTTGTCCACCCAGTGGACTCAGGCATCAGGAGCTCTCTCAGACCAAATAGCAACCTCCAAATGTCTCTTTTGGTCTCTCCAGTGGTGGATATCCACTCAAAATCTGTTGCTGGGGTCCCCCTTCCAACAATTGTTGCCCCAAGCAACTCTCACAACAGATGCCTCCCAAACAGGTTGGGGAGCTCATCTACAAGACCTCTCCACCCAAGGCACTTGGTCCCCACAGGAGACCTTTCTTCATATCAATCTCTTGGAGCTTCGAGCAGTCTTTCTAGCTCTCAAGGACTTTCATACCCTGCTCAGCTACAAGACAGTCCTCATTCATACGGACAATCAAGTAGCCATGTTTTACATAAACAAGCAAGGAGGAACTGGCTCTCTGTCGCTTTGCAACGAAGCTTTAAGATTGTGGCCCTACGCCAGAGAGCATCAAATCCATCTCCTGGCAGTATACCTCCCAGGAATCCAAAACTCTTGGGCAGACAGACTCAGTCGAGTTCTGCTCCCACACGAATGGTCCCTGCACATGGATCAGGTACTCAGAATCTTTCAAGAATGGGGAACCCCGGACATAGACCTCTTTGCAAGTTCGTGGAATGCCAAACTTCCCAGGTTCTGTTCCAGAATTCCGTGTCAGGGAGTTCAGGCCAAGGATGCCTTCCTCCTTCACTGGGGTCAGGGTTTCCTGTATGCCTTTCCACCCATTCCCTTGATTCCCAAGACTCTGTTCAAACTCCAGAGGGATCAAGGATCTATGATCCTCATAGCTCCACGCTGGCCACGCCAAGTGTGGTACCCTCTACTTCTGCATCTCTCCCAAGCCCCATCTCTGGACTTGGGAGCTGCTCCAGACCTTCTGTCCCAGGAGGAGGGGACTTTGTGGCACCCAAACCCCAAGTCCCTTCACCTCAGAGCTTGGTTACTGAAGGCCTAGACCTTCAAAGCTGGAATCTTTCTCAACAAGTGAAGGATATCCTCCATGCTTCCAGAAAACCTTCCACTAGACGTTCCTATGCTTTTAAATGGAAAAGATTTTCCATTTGGTGTGCTGAAAGGAGTCTCGACCCTCTAGCACTACCTTTGAATTCTCTATTGGAATACCTCCTGCATCTTTCCGATGCAGGCCTTAAGACGAATTCAGCAAGGGTCCATTTAAGTGCTATTGCAGCATCCCTTAAGCCTATCAATGGACAACCTGTTTCCTCTCATCCTCTTATTGCAAGATTCATGAGAGGTCTAACTTTAACTAGACCTCCCATTAGGCCTCCTCCGGTGGCATGGGATTTAAATCTGGTTCTTGGTCAGCTTATGAAGCCTCCTTTTGAACCCTTAGCCACCACCTCCTTGAAATTTCTTTCCTGGAAGGTTATTTTCCTCATTGCAGTCACCTCAGCTCGCCGCATCAGTGAGCTGCAGGCCTTAGTGGCTAATCCTCCTTATACAAGGTTCCATCATGATAAGGTAGTTCTTAGGACCAATCCACACTTTATGCCTAAAGTGGTCTCACCTTTTCATCTTAATCAAGAGGTATATTTACCTGTCTTTTTTCCAGCTCCTCATGCATCAAGTGCAGAGAAGAATCTTCATACTCTGGATTGTAAAAGAGCTCTTGCCTTTTACTTACAAAGAACACAGCAACATAGAAAGTCTTCCCAGCTCTTTGTTGCTTTTGATCCCTCTCATTTGGGACTTCCAGTCTCTAAGAGGACACTATCCAATTGGATTGCTCAGTGTATTTCTTTCGCCTACCAGAGTAAGAACCTTTCTCTGGAGAGCCATGTCACAGCTCATAATGTGAGGGCCATGGCCGCCTCTATGGCTCATCTAAATTCTGTATCCATCGACCAGATCTGTCGAGCAGCCACCTGGGCCTCGGTTCATACCTTCACAGCCCATTACTGCTTGGACAAGGACTCCCGCCGGGATGCCTTGTTTGGTCAGGCTGTTCTCAAACACCTGTTCCATTCTTAATCAACTCCTACCCTCCATCCCTGGATAGATGCCTAAGATCCATAGGAGGAGGTAGAACCCTTCCCAGGGTCTCATATCCTTGGGTTCTCCCAGGCATCTTAGCTAGGGAGTCCCCATATGTGAAGACTCATTCCTGCTTGTTCCTGGAGATAGCACAGTTACTTACCTGTAACAGGTGATGTCTGGGAACAGCAGGAATAAGTCTTCACAACCCTCCCACCTCCCCTAGGAGTTGTATCTCTCTATCTGTCTTTCCTTTCCTCTCTCTCTCTCTTTTGTCTCAGCTTAAAACTCGAACTGAGGAGAGGCGGTTAGGAAAGGCGGGAAGGCAGCGCGCAGGCGCTGTGGGATGCTCCCAAAGGCTTTCCTTTTTGGGAAGCTGAGGAGCATTCCCATGCAGGCTCCGTCGGTACCGACGTACCCATATGTGAAGACTTATTCCTGCTGTTCCCAGAGATCACCTGTTACAGGTAAGTAACTGTGCTTTCTGTGGCCTATGGTCCATCTGATATTTCTTATCTCTTCTTTCGTTTTTTTCACTTCTTTCCATCAACCTATTTCCAGTCCCAGTAACCCTCGCCAGTATCAGCCCCTTTCCAGTCCTCACTCCCAGTACCTTCCAGTGTCAACTTGCATTCCCATGACTGCCACTGGTGTCCATTCCCTTCCAGTCCCCCTCCTTCCCCACTGACCAGTCCCTTCTAGTACAAATACCATGGCAGCCCCTCTCAGATCCACTCCCTTCCAGTTCCATTCTCCCATCCCCTTGTATCAGCCCATTTGTAGCCTTAGCCCCCAGTTTTCTTCTAGGGCCAGCAGCTCTATCCTCCCCTCCCCACAATTGGCCCATTCCCAGTCGAAGCCCCCCAATCAGCTCGTTTCCAGTGCTAGTCCCCCCCCCTCAACCCCATTACCAGTGCTAACCTCCACTAATTAGCCCAATACCAGTCCTACCCCCATCAGCTCATTACCAGTCCTAGCCTCCCCTAATCAGCTCATTTCCAATGCTAGCCCCCCATCAGCACATTACCAGTCCCAACCCCCCTTGATCAGTCCATTCCCAGTCCTAGCCTTCCCTAATCAACCCATTACCAGTCCTAGCTCTCCCATCTGCCATTATAATCCTAACCCGCACTGTCTCTCCCCTCTGTCCAGCATTTATCCCCCATCTGTCCAGTACATCCCCCTGTCTCTTCCCTTTGTCCATGACAGCCCCCCCCTCCCAACCTTCCTCCGCCCATGACAGCCCTCCTCTCTCCAAAGCAAATCACCTGGGCCGGATGGTAAACATCCAAGGGTGTTGAAAGAACTGAAATATGAGATTGCAGACCTGCTATTAGTAATCTGTGAACTATCATTAAAATCATCTCTAATACCTGAAGATTGGAGGATCGCCAATGTAACACCAATTTTTAAAAAGGGTTCCAGGGGTGATTTGGGAAACTACAGACCGGTGAGCCTCACGTCAGTACCGGGAAAAATGGTAGAAACCATCATAAAGAATAAAATTACTCAGCATGTAGATAGTCATGGCATAATGGGAGACAGCCAGCATGGCTTTAGACAAGGAAGATCTTGTTTTACTAATTTGTTATGTTTTTTTGAAAGTGTGAATAAACAGGTGGACAAAGGTGAGTCGGTTGATATAGTGTATCTGAACTTTCAGAAAGCCTTTGACAAGGTCCCTCATCAGAGACTTTTGGCAAAACTAAAGAGTCATGGGATAGGAGGCAGTGTACTACTGTGGATCAGGAACTGGTTAAAAGATAGAAAGCAGAGGGTTGGGCTAAATGGCGAATTTTCACAATGGAGAAAGGTGAATAGTGGTGTACCCCAGGGATCTGTGCTGGGTCCGCTGCTTTTTGACATATTCATAAATGACCTGGAAAGGGGAATAACAAGTGAGGTTATCAAATTTGCAGATGACACAAAACTATTTAAAGTTGTTAAAACCCAAGAGGACTGTGGAAAATTGCATGAGGATCTTGATAAATTGGAAGACTGGGCATCAAAATGGCAGATGAAATTTAATGTGGACAAGTGCAAAGTTATGCACCTAGGGAAGAACAACCCAAACTATGGTTACACAATGCAAGGTTCCACATTAGGAACCGCCACCCAGGAAAAAGATTTAGGCGTCATTGTGGATAACATGTTAAAACCCTTGGTCCAGTGTGCAGCGGCAGCCAAGAGAGCAAATAGAATGCTAGGTATCATAAGGAAAGGAATAGAAAATAAAACAAAAGATATTATAATGCCTCTATATCGTTCCATGGTGAGACCGCACCTTGAATATTGTGTGCAATTCTGGTCGCCGTATCTTAAAAAGGATATAGCCTTATTAGAAAAGGTTCAGAGAAGAGCCATCAAAATGGTAAAGGGGATGGAAGGATACTCCTTTGAAGAAAGGCTAAAAAGGTTAGGGCTCTTTAACCTGGAAAAGAGACTACTGAGGGGAGATATGATAGAAGTCTATAAATTAATGAACGGAGTGGAACGGGTAAACGTAGATTGATTGTTTACGTTATCAGAATATAGAAAGACTAGGGGACATGCAATGAAGCTACAGGGTAAACTATTTAAGATTAATAAAAAAAAAATATTTTTTCACTCAACGTCTAATCAAACTCTGGAATTTGTTACCGGAGGATGTAGTAAAGGCTGTTAGTGTAGCTGGGTTTAAAAAAGGTTTGGACAAGTTCCTGGAGGAAAGGTCCATAAACCATTATTAAGAAGGGACCCAGGATATCAATGCTTGACCCAGTACAAGCATTCTGTCACATGTGTCTTTTTGGGAAACTGCTAGGTACGTATGACCTAGATTGGCCACTGTTGGAAACAGGATACTGGGCTTGATGGACCTTGGTCTGACCCAGTAGGGCATATCTTATGTTCTTATACATCCCTCCATGTCAGCCCCGTTGCAGGTTCCCTGCTCCCCTCTTCCCATGTCTGCCTCCTTCTTCTGTAGCCGCGGCTCCCTGTCTCTTAGGGAACTGCAGCTATGCCTGTAAAACCGTTGCGGAGCCTTCCTGCCTCTCGATGGGCTCCGTGCAGCATTGTCCCGCCTCCAAAGGAAGTGGTAAACAACTTCCTTTGGAGGCGGGACAATGCTGCACAGAGCCCGTCAAGAGGGAGGAAGGCTCCAACGGTTTTACAGGCATAGCCGTGGTTCCCTAAGAGGCACGGAGCCGCGGCTGCTGAAGATTGGAGTCTGTGAGTTTGCTGCTGCCAAGTAGCGGACTTGGCAGCAGCAGCAACTTATGCACTTTTTAAAAAATTTTTTTAAAATTTTCTTTTTTTTTTTTTGACGGCAGAGTGAGGTGACCCCTGCTAAATCCTGTGGTGACCCCTGTGGGGGTCGCGACCTACAGGTTGAGAACCGCTGCTCTAAATGGACAGCCAATTTCCTCTCATCCACTCATAGCAAGATTTATGAGAGGTCTTCTATTAACAAAGCCTCCCATCAGGCCACCACCGGTGGCATGGGATTTAAATCCAGTTCTTGGACAGCTCATGAAACCGCCCTTTGAACCTTTAGCCATTACAACCCTAAAGTTTTTATCCTGGAAGTTCATCTTTCTAATTGCAATCACCTCCGCACGTCGCATTAGTGAATTGCAAGCTTTAGTGGCTGATCCCCCTTATACAAGATTTCACCATGATAAGGTTGTTCTCAGAACTCATCCACATTTTATGCCAAAGGTGGTTTCGCCTTTTCATTTAAATCAATCGATTTACCTTCCTGTATTCTTTCCGAGGCCTCACGCCTCTAATGCAGAAATGAACCTTCATACTTTGAACTGTAAAAGAGCCTTGGCTTTTTACCTACAAAGAACACAGCAACATAGAAAGTTTTTTTTCAACTTTTTTTGCTGCTTTTGACTCTAGTCATTTGGGACTTCCAGTCTCCAAAAGAACTCTATCTAAATGGATTGCACAATGCATATCCTTTATTTATGAGAGTAAGAGTCTTCCTCTTCAAGCCCATGTCACAGCGCATAATGTGAGAGCCATGGCAGCCTCTATGGCTAACCTTTACTCTGTGTCTATCGATGACATCTGTCGAGCAGCCACCTGGGCTTTGGTGCACACCTTCACAGCCCACTACTGCCTAGATAAAGCCTCCCATCGGGATGCCTTCTTTGGCCAAGCTGTTCTTCAACATCTCTTTCAGACTTAATTCAACTCCTATCCACCAACCCTGGTAGGATGCCAGAGATCCATGGGAGGAAGCATGGCCCACCTCACTATAGGTGGCAGCTTCCTGGGGCCATCTCCTGGCATCTTCAGCTAGGGAGTCCCCATATGTGAAGACTACTTTCCTGTTTGTTCCTGGAGATAGCATAGTTACTTACCTGTAACAGGTGATCTCCAGGAACAGCAGGAATTTAGTCTTCACAACCCACCCACCTCTCCACATTTTATGCCAACTCACCCACCTCCCCAGTTGTCCCTCTATCTCTCTGTCTCTTTCTTCTTTCCTCTCTCCCTCTATCCTTTCACTCGGCTACAAACTTAACTGAAGAGGGACAGTTGCAAAGGCAGGAAGGCAGCGTGCATGTGCTGAGGGATGCTCCCAAAAGCATTCCTATTGGACGCTGGGGAGCGTTCCCGCGCAGGCTCCGTCGGTACAGACGATACCCATATGTAAAGACTAAATTCCTGCTGTTCCTGGAGATCATCTGTTACAGGTGAGTAACTACGCTTTACATCAGAATATAGAAAGACTAGGGGACATGCAATGAAGCTACAGGGTAAACTATTTAAGACAAATAAGAGAAAATATTTTTTCACTCAACGTGTAAACAAACTCTGGAATTTGTTGCCGAAAGATGTTTTAGGCTGTTAGTACAGCTGTGTTTAAAAAAAGGTTTGGACAAGTTCCTGGAGGAAAGGTCCATAAACCATTATTAAAAGGGACCCGGGATATCACTGCTTGACCCAATACAAGCATTGAGGAACTTGTGTCTTTTGGGGGAACTGCTAGGTACGTATGACCTGGAATGGCCACTGTTGGAAACAGGATACTGGGCTTGATGGACCTTGGTCTGACACAGTATGGCATATCTTATGTTTTTATGTTCTTATATGTGGTTTGCTTAGGGTAGATTGTTTGGCAAAAGTGTATTTTTATAGTTTGTGATATGGAAGTGGTGCCTGGCATTCTTGGAATGAATATGCTGCAAGACCTTGATTTAGCAATACTTGCTGAAGATTGGGCTAGAGGGGGTGAAGCATTTAGAATATATAAAGAAATAAAAGCCCAAGAGTCAGGTCAACTGGGTTTTATAAAACTCCTGGGAAGGAAGAGTGACATTACCACCATTAACTGAGTCAATTTTACTAGGGAAATGCACCGGTTTACAGAAGCTGCCAGTATCAAAAGTGGTGGCAACAGGTACAGACTCTGTCATCCTTCCTTCTACAGTGATGGTGATGAATACTTTAGTGACACCCCACAATGGCAAAGTGTTTGTGTGGTTAATAAATGCAGGTCAGAGAATGGTCAGGTTGATACCAAGGATGAGAGTAGGAGAGCTAATAGCTCAGTGGAAGTCCATGTAATGGCACCAATACTGTTTCTGTGAGAAGAGAACACGGTGTTTATTAGAAAGTATTCCTCAGAGATAGTAAGCCAACAACTTGTCAAGGCTGACGAAGAGATCCTTGTAAATGTCAAGTGGGAGAAGCTCTCTGATAATCAGAGAAATGACTTAAAAATGTTATTAACGAAAAATAAGAAAGTGCTTTCAGTCAGTTACACTGATATTGGATTTTCAGATAGGATTCATCATGAGATAAAAACTGGCAACACCCCACCAATAAAATAGAGGTGCAGACTCATTTCCCCACATGTGCATGAAGACTTTAAATGACATGTACAAGATCTAGTAGGTCAAGGTGTACTCGGGGAAAGCACCAGCCTATGAGGGTCCCCCGCAGTGATAATATGGAAAAAAGATGTCTCGAGTTGTTTCTGTTGTGATTATAGGAAACTTAACCAGGTCGCAATTAAAGATGCCTATCCAGTCTCAAGGATAAATGAATCCTTAGATGCACCGAGCCAAGCTATTCTGTTTTCATCCTTAGATTTAATGGAGGACTGTTTTCAAGTTGCAATGAAAGAAGAGGACCAACAGAAGACAGCGGTCACTACCCCATTCGGGCTGTATGAATGGACTAGATTGACATTCACTCTATGTAATGCCACAGATACATTTCAGCACCTGATGGAGTTAATGCTAAGTGACTATATATTTGAAATATTATTACTGTGACATACTTATAGTCTTCAAAAACTTTGACAGTCTCCTGGAAAGGCTAGCTTGAGTATTTACAAAGTCGGCTGAGAATGGTTTGAAACTGAAACCTAAGAAATGCAAACTGCTTTATAAGGAAGTAAACTACCTGGGCACATAGTATTGGAAAACGGAGCCACAGTTGACTCTAGCAAAATGGCAGCATTAAAAAAAAAAAATTGGCAAGTCCCAAAGAATGTTACTGAGTTGCACCGATTCCTGGGTTTTGCAAGCTACTATCGAGAGTTATGCCCTCCTTTGCACAGATAGCTGCTCCATTGCATGTACTAACACGAAAAAATAAAAAGAACAGACAGCCGCTACCTTTTGATACGCTTATCAAGAAGTTTACATCAGTGCCAATTCTGGCCTACCCAATTTTTGAATTGCCATTTATATTAACCACTGATGCAAGTCTGAAAGGGTTGGATGCAGTGCTGGGCAGGAGAGAGTGATTGCTTATGCGAGTCGGGGTCTCAAAGTCCAAGAGAAATGACAGACGTTAGTGTCTTCAAAGTGGAGCTATAGGGCTTAAGTGGGCCGCTACGGAGAAGTTTAAGGACTACCTTTATGTATAAAAACTTATAGTCCAGACTGACCATAACCCTTTACGATATTTAGACACTGCAAATGTTCAAGCCACTGAACAGAGATGGATAGCACAGCTGGCAGAATTAGACTTCCAAATATGTTATACACCAGGAAGGATGAATACAGTTGCAGATGCGTTGCCAAGATTGCTGTTAGAGGAAGACGTATATACAGTTTTGGGGGTTGGTGACAGTTGTAGGGGGATATTTTTTGTGGGTGGGGCAGTTTGTGGGGTTGAAGCAATTGAAGTGCAGTAGTTTGTGGGAGATGGGACAGATGGCGCTATGGTTGGACAGTGGCAGGGATAGGTTTTGGGGGTGAAAGCAGTTTGTGTAGTGTTTAGGAGTTGCAGAAGGCAGGTTTTGGGGATGGGGCAGTTTGTGAGGTCATGGTGTCATCAGGAGGTGTTTTTGGTGCTGGGAAAGTTGCATGGGATAGTTTTTGAGGGCTGGGCATTTGCAGGGCACTATTTATTTGGACTGGGGCAGTTTGTAGGGTGGTGAGGCAATTGTAGGGGATATTTTATAGGGGTGGGGACCATTCATGGTTTGGCATGGCATTAGCTTTGGGGTGTTATGTATGGGTAGGGGAAGTATGTAGGTTGGTGGGGCAATTGTGAATGCTCCAGTGCGCCCCCCCCCCCCCCCATTCTAAGATGTAAGCCTGTCTGTAATGCCTATGAACTCAACTGCCATATTTTTGGGTCTAGGTTGCATCAGGTGAATGTCTGTGACTTCTAAAAAGACAGCTCTGGATCTCACTGAATCTTTGTATATGAGTGCTAGCCAATGGTGAGGCAAGGGTTCCAAGAGGCACCTGAGCCTGCAGTGAAGTGCACTGAGACACGACCAGAGACTGGTAACAAGGACTCTAGCAGTGATGATTTAGATCCCCCTATCCTGGTCTAGCTGAAAATGTGGTTTCAGGGGAGAAAAAAATGTTTTACTAGCTGTTCAGTCCAAGAATGTGGCACTGTGTTCACATCAGCTAGGGGGCATTACTGCGTTGGGCACATCAACTGGACGATATAGAGCAACCAGCCAATGATCAGGCAGAAGTCATGTTGGTGCCTGAAAGGCAAATGCAGGAGAATAGTCAATTCTGCCTTTGTCGTAAAGGCATAAGGAGACAGACTTAAAGGTTTCTATATGTATACTTTGGAAGAAAGGCGGGAGAGAGAGAAGATATTTATGTATTAACAGTTTTTATACCATTTTATTTCAGTCAGTGATTTACATCGCAGCTTAAACTTGGTAATGTACATTAAACATGGACATTGATAACATAGATTTTTTTCTGAGGCAGTGGAGGGATATGATAGAGCTCTGTGACTACCTCCATGGCATAAATGCACAGGACAAGAGCTTCTTTCAATTCAATGAAAACTCTGCAAGGAGGGAGCATAGAATGAATATGAAGGGGGATAGACTCAGGAGTAATCTAAGGAAATATTTCTTTATGGAAAGCGTGGTAGATGCATGGATTATCCTCCAAGCAGGGACAGTGGAATTCCTGTGTTTGGGGGGCCACAAGCTCCACCCCAACTCTGCCCCTACCCCCCTCCCCCACACAGCCAGCCATCTATCATCGAGGCCACAATTGCAGCCTTCCCTCCTGTTCTGCCCACGGGGATCTGATTAACCACGGGCAGACAGGAGAGGTCTTTGCTGCAATCGCAGCTCTCTTCTGCCAGCCTTCCCTTCTTGTTCTGCCTACAGGGATCCATCTTATGTGAGTAGATAGGAGTCTGCTGCGATTGTGGCAGAATAATATTGGTAGGGCAAGCCCACATGGCCCATCCTGTTCTGACGCCTATGCCTCCTAGTGGAAGTGGACACCACGGATCTTTAAGAGAAAAAGGGATTATAAAGCTTAGTAAGTGGAATGGAAGGAAACTGGATAGGCTTATGGTCTTTTTATCTACCATCATTTTTTCTGTTTCTGTTCTCTACAGCAATGAAAAAATCTCTCTCCATAGATTAAGACAAGATTGATTGCAATGGTCTATGCTGTGATAATGTCACAGCTAGACTACTCTAATGCCCCATATATTGGTCAGACCACAAAGAGTTTGCACAAGATCCGATTAATTCAAAATGCTGCAGCACAACTTATAGAGGGTTACAAATGGCATGACCACATCACAGCTTTCCTGCAAACTCTGCACTGGCCACCAATAGCCTACAAGGCCAAATTTAAAGCGCTTTCTGACTTTCAGCCCTTAAGACAAAATGGGCCAGTATACCTCAACAATAGTTAACCCTCTACCACCTTTGAGGCCTCTCAAGTTGTCTCAAGGAGCATCCTCTAACTGTATTCCCACCAAAGGAAATGTCACATTGTGACACCCACCAGTGAGCTTTCTCAGGAGTACTCCCCAACTCTAGCAATCACTCGCAGAGGGACTATGTCTAACTCAACACTGTCTCTATCTCAGGAAGTTTGTAGAAGCCTGGCTTTTCTCCCAAGCCTTTAACTGCTGTGGTGACTGACTTTCCATTCACTCCTACTGCTTCAGGACTAGCTTACTGTACACCCTGAAACTGTGACCAGATGCACATATCTTTATTCATCTGTATATATAGGGACTGATATTCAGCAGCAGCAGGGGCTAGGTGCTTTCACAGTACCTGGCCACCACCACTTTAAATGAACCCATATAGTCAGCACCTGAACTCGGGACCGTACCAAGCTAGAAATGCACCCCGTGCGACTAACGAATCTGGTGCTCCCCTCTGCCCCAGCCACATGCAGTAACTCATTCTTTTTGAGCTTCCTGAAAGTCCAGGGTTGATATCGGTGCCCTTTATGTACCTGCACCCTGTGTGGCCGCACCGCTCACACAGCTCTTGGTAAAAACCCTGCCTGGACTTATCTGGCGCAGAATATCTGGCTTCACCAAACAGTATCTTTTCTATCTAGTCTACAGCTGTATTCAGCTGTTAACTGAAGAGCGAACACTGGTTAAAGTTAGGACAGCCATTGACCTGTCCTGACTTTAACCTGGTTAGTGGTTGAATATCACCACTGGCTGGACGGTGACTGAGCCTGCTCCCAATCCACTCACAGACTGGGCATCTTTTGTGTGGTATGTGTGGATAGTCCGTGGCACTATCTGAATAGTGCCGCTGAATATTTTGTCGCATTTTGGCCGGTTAGCAGTTCTGTTATCCAGCTAAAATGTTTTGAATATGCTCCCTATAGTTTATACTCAATATGGTTACTCATTTTTTCTTGTCCATGTGCCTTGTTCTTTGCCCATTTTTCTGCATGTCCTGGCTGCATCTGCCCCCTCTTCTGCCTATTTGAATGTTTCATTGTATAGTGCCAACATTATGAGTAACACTTATGCCGTATGAATGTTCTACCATACTACTTTTTATGGTACATCATTTGTACTGTGCCGACACTGTGAGTATCTCATCTGTTTGTGTTCTACTGAGCTGCCTATTAAGTTATTTCATGTTTATTCTGCTGACACATATTTCTGTTATCTGATTGTTGTTCTATGCTCTTTTAAGGTGTACATTATTGACATTGTTTGATATTAGTATCTATTATTGTCTACCCTCAAGTTTCTCACTGTTCTAATTGTTTATGTTGACATAGTAATATAGGAATTTTTTAGCTCTACTATTCAACGTCGAGATTTGTATCTTTTTTTGTGTCCTTAATAGGTTTTACTATTTATTTTATTTTATTTTTATTTCTTATATACCGCGCTCTTTTAATCAGTGCGGTTTACTACTATTTACCAACTATAAACTATTTGAACCAATAGTTTTAATTGAAAGCAACAAGGTCTCAGACTAAGATAAAGCAGTCGTCCAAGTTTGAATCATTTTTGGACTCAATGCTTTTGCATCAATGACCTTATAGCGTTGCTTTATAAAAATTATTCCTTTTTGATCATTTCAACTATTCTTTTATATATCATGTCATTAGGGAATGCATTAGAAGAATCAGAACGGTGCTTATCTTAAATCTTCCCAAAATCTTCCCAGCGCCAAACTTCAGCGCCATCGCATTTCACTTGTAGAACGTTTCTTCAGGGGAAATCGGGTATGTGCACCTTCTAACATGCGTCATAGAAGCCAAACCTATTGACATTATTAAAATACAAGAATCTAGATTGTCAACCATTTTTTGATCTTGATGATGGTGGGACATTTCTTACCATTTTATCGAGCTGGGCAGTCTTCATTCTCCTATTGCTAAAACGCCGCGCATGCGGAGTAAGAATCCAGAAGAAGTTAGAGGCATTAATTGGACGTAGATGTACGGCTGTGAACTCACCCCCACGTTCTTTTAATGGGAACAATATGTTCCAATATGTTCCAATACAATAAATAAGTCTTTGGACCAGGGCTATGTGCATACACTCCAGTCTACCTGTACATTCAAACCAGTAGGAATCACTGATTGCAGATTGAAAATCCAGCGTTGCTCTCGAATTAACAATGTTTGATCTTTTGATTTTCTACTGAATCCAGTAAGAATATGATCGATGCAGAAGCATCGTAAATCTTCAAAACCATGTTTCAATTTGAGACAATGATCTACAATGGGAGCTTCTACTTTCTTGCATTTCAATCTGCTATGGTGTTCATTCATACGAGCTCCTGGAGTATTAAGTGTCAGCGTTCAGACTAGTGAGAAGGTAATTAATTTGTGGCACTTGACACACTCCCATTCACCTTTCTCAATAAGTAGAGTCCAAGCCAGAAGTTTGTGTTCTGAACCAAGGGTTTTCTCAAAATAAAGAATAAGAAAAGAATAAGGAATTAGTGTCTTCAGGTAATGTACTGAGTATAGTTTATTCTAGGGGTGGGCAATTCCGTTCCTCGTGCACCACAATCCACCCTGGTTTTCATGATGTCCCTAATGAATATTCATGAGATCTCTTTGCATCCACGGCCTTCCATTGTATGGAAATAGGCCCGTGAATATTCATTAGGGACATCATGAAAACCAAGCTGGATTGTGGTGCACGAGGACCAGAATTGCCTGCCCCTGGTTTACTCCATTCCTTCCACAGTTTGCACTTTTAACTAAAATGCTTACGTCTATTCTAACCTTTCTCAATAAATCAACCAGCTTACAATATTTACTGACTTTGGTTTTCTATCCTCCCTTTCCTCTATCATCAAAGCACTTAGGCTTTGAGTTGTTTGCCTTTGGGTCCCCAGTACTGTAAGGAATCACTTAGATACCTTGTTGTTTCTACTCAGGGTAGTTTCTCCAAATGGGTTAATTTTGCACATACCGTGGCAGTCGTGAACCTCATTTCTAAGCCAGGGTATGTGGAGTATGATTGTAGTCTCCCAAATTTTACTGCTAATGCTCTGCGTAATACTTGCATCATGCCAACATGTATTGGTAGTTTGTCAAGATGTGCTTAGAAATTCTTCTTTATCAAGCCTATGGTTCCAGTACAATGGGAAATATTTCCGTATCTTTCAGCAACAATTTCTTGATTTCCGATTGCATTTCTTGGTACTTCAGGATCTTCTGCCTCTTCACGTGAGCCACAGAATAATTACTCAGTACTGAGATTTCTATTATCAATGCCATTCTTGTATTCTTCTCCTTTACCACTATGTCAGGTTTCCTGGCATCTAGTTTCTTTCCATCAGAATGGGAATGTCCCAGATGATCATAACCTCTTCATTCTGTTATTCTCTTAGGGTCATGATTCCAGTGCTTTTCAGGGATAGTGATGTTGTAGTGTTTACAGAGTTTCCAGTGGAGGAGGCGTGCTACTTTGTTGTGCCTTTCTATATAGAAATTTCTGCCATCAGAACTTCACAGCTTGCTATAAGGTGAGCCACTGTTGCCAGCTCTTTATTACAGAATCAGAATATGTCTGTGCCAGTTTTGATACTCAGTATAAACTATCTTGTCCGTAATCTGCTGTCCTGGGCTACAACTATCAATCTTCCATCCTTCAGTTTCAATTCCTCTCCTCAACCATTCATGTGTCCGTTCTTGATTTAAAAAAGGAAAAAAAAAAGGTTCTTGGAGTAACACTCTGTATTTTCCACTATATTTATGCATTTGCCACTTGTTTTTCCTTGCCTGCTGATCAAATTCTTTGAAAAGTTTTTTTTCTCTTGTTTTGCAAATTCTGTTACTTTCGCATGCATGCCTGTGGATTCTCACTCATTTCTTCTAATCATTGAAAGTTTGACAATGGAGACAGATTCTGGATGTTTCATATTTCAGCACTTTTTGTGTATTTGGATCCTATGATGCTGTCAGATAGGCTTGGAGGCCTGCGATAGTAGCTCGGTAGGTGTAGTCAATCTTTGTAGGTCATGGCCCTCCTTCATCTCTAGGAATGTACAATCTTGGCATACACTGATTCTTATAAATTACTTCATGAGCATGGAGGAGATTTCTTATTCACACATCCAGTTTTTCAAAATCTTTGAGGCCAATCCACAATCCCAAAACTGTATGAGAGTACAGGAATTGCCAGCTGATAGATAGCTTGTATCTTATTTCATGATGGTAAAGCACTTTTCAATAACAGTTTAATCTCCTGCAATCTTTACTGATCTTCTCTCTCGATAGTTTCTGCTTGAGTGTCATGCCTTCCTCTATTCTGAGATACTTATATATGCCTTCCTCTTTAAAGTCCTTGATGTCACAGCACTCAGCAGGGGAGATGTTTTTGGTTTTACTCAATTTTCCTCTGAAAAAGGTTGGGTCCGCTGCTTTTTAACATATTCCCATTTCCAGGTCACTTATAAATAACAAGTGAGGTTATCAAATTTGCAGATGACATAAAACTAGTTAAAGTTAAAACCCATGAGGATTGTGGAAAATTGCAAGAGGATCTTGATAAATTGGAAGACTGGGTATCCAAATGGCAGATGAAAGTTAATGTGGACAATTGCAAAGTTATGCACCTAGGGAAGAACAACCCAAACTATGGTTACATGATGCAAGGTTCCACATTAGGAACCACCACCCAGGAAAAAGATTTAGGCGTCATCATGGATAACATGTTAAAACCCTCCGCCCAGTGTGCAGCAGCAGCCAAGAGAGCAAATAGAATGCTAGGTATCATAAGGAAAGGAATGGAAAATACAGAGGCATTAAAATATCCTTCATTTTATCATTCCATGGTGCGACCGCACCTTGAATATTGTCACTGTATCTTAAAAAGGATATAGCATTATTAGAAAAGGTACAGAGAAGAGCCACCAAAATAGTAAAGGGGATGGAAGGATACCCCTATGAAGAGAGGCTAAAAAGGTTAGGGCTCTTCAACCTAGAAAAGAGACAGCTGAGGGGAGATATGACAGAGGACTATATATTAATGAATGGAGTGGAACGGGTAAACGTAGATTGATTGTTTACATCATCAAAATATGGAAAGACTAGGAGACATGCAATGAAGCTACAGGGTAACCTATTTAAGACTAATAAGAGAAAATATTTTTTCATTCAACGTGTAATCAAACTCTGGAATTTGTTACCGGAGGATGTAGTAAAAGCTGTTAGTGTAGCTGGGTTTAAAAAAAGCTTTGGACAAGTTCCTGGAGGAAAGGTCCATAAACCATTATTAAATGGGACCCAGGATATCACTGCTTGCCCCAATACAAGTATTGTGAAACCTGTGTCTTTTGTCGAAACTGGTAGGTACTTATGACCTAGATTGGCCACTGTTGAAAACAGGATACTGGGCTTGATGGACCTTGATATGACCCAGTACGGCATATCTTATGTTCATACACCTTAGCACACTTGTAAGGGCTAAAAGTCATCATGATATCATCAGAAAAGCTTTTCACCAGATGAGGTTGCTCTGCAAATTGTTAGTCACTGGAACTGTAGAACTTTAGATCTATAAATAGCAGATGGTAAATTTGCTTCTGGGTTGGTACCGTCTTTAGAATTCAGGCTAAATCCATACCCCAAATAGCTGATGAGAGCATTCATTGTATTAAGCCCCATGCAAAACAGAAGTGGCGATGGGAAATCTTCCTGAAATATTCCTCGCTGGATCTTAATGTTGGGAATGACGTACTGACCATCTTCATATCTCAGAGAGTGTCGATTGCCACATTTTCATAGTGAACTTAATGTACTCTATCAAACCAGAATTTTTTTTTATACATTTCAAGGCAATGTATTATCCAAGAGTGTGGGATGCTGTCAAAAGTTTTCTTATAATCAATCCATGCTGTACTGAGATTTCTGCCTTTCTTAGCACTGGCAATAATGGCCTTATTCAGCATTAACTGGTCTTTGGTTCCATATGCTCCTCTCTTATTGCCCTTTTGCTCCATCGCCATGATGTTGTTGAGTTCAATGTGATCGTATATTCTGTCTGCATCTATCGCAGTAAACAACTTATAGATTGTAGGTAAACGGGTTATTGGCCTTTAACTTTTAGGCATGCTACATGGGTCTCCCTTCAGAAGGAGAAACGTTCTTCCTGTAGTAAACTATCGCAGTGTTAAGTCCAGTTGATTTTTGCCGTTCACCAGGTCTTGGTGGAGTGATGTTAACTGTTTGAGCCAAAAGTTGGTTACTCCATCTGGGCCAGGGCTCTTCCAATTTGGAGCTTGTTTTAACCTGCTTTCCAGCTCTTCCTTTGTTATAAAGGCCATTCCACAGGTTTGATGTTTGGTTATCCAGCATGCAGAAGCATTTAGAAAAACATTCTACTTTGTGATTGTGCTGTATAGGTTCCTCATATAGCTTTCTCCAGAAGGTTTTGGTTTCAGCTTTGGGTGGACGTGCTTTTATCATATTAATTCTCCTCCCTAGTTCCCTGTAGAATTGTTTTGGGTTCTCTCTAAATAGTTTATTCTGATATCTTTCTTTCCTGTTTTCTTCATATCTTTGAAGTTTTTGCACTTCTGCTGCTATTTTCAATTTATTGTTGGAACATATAAATTTCAGGTCTTTTTCTGTTAATGCAGCATGCTTCAGCTTAATGTCTTGGATCTTCCTTAATATTTTTGATGATCTTAATCCTTTTAGATACCCATCCATCAGGGATACCGATACTTCTGCACACAATGATTTATATTTTTCCTAAGATGCACTTTTTCCAAGGAGGAACTGTTATTGTTCTCTCTTTCTTCTGGCCTTGCTCTCCAGTTGGTAGTGTTCTTGCAGTAATAATTTTAGCTGTACAATATTTTATTCAATTAATTACGATGATGTCAATAAATGGTCCCTTTTTATACTGGAAATGGTCTTGTTCATCTTAATTATCATACTTCTAGCCTTAGGTGTTAAATTTAGCTTGGTAATCTTTCACTTGCTTGGAACCCAGCATATTCATCTCCTTCCATATGGACTAGGAATAGGAATGGCATATTTAGAACACACTTAAGAGGTTAACTGCTTTTTCTCTGAAAGGACAGCTGGGAAACTGGCTGGTACTTTGGTAGGCCTCTTTCTTTTGCTTCAACAGGTACCTAAGCTCCAACAACTGAACAATGGCTGGAAAAATCATATTGCCAAAGCTGTTGCCCCCATTTCAGCTTCTGCCTCTGTCCAGACAGATCCCAATACCAGCTGAAGGACCGGTTCCATGTCAAGGATGCCTGCATGCTGAAGCTCTCCGAAAACAAGTGGAGGAGCTCAAGAAGTTGTGGCAAGGTTGAAGAGCATTCAAGACAGTGAGACGTACATGAGATGCCTCTTGAAACATCCAAGTTCTCCAGCAGAGGAGAATGAGAGCCTACAGAATGACAAAGGTTGGACATGAGTCTCCAGAGCCTGCATAATTGCTAATCCAACTCCTCCAGCCCTTGAATTGAGAACCATTATGCAGCCCTGGAAGTGGAGGAGGTGAAAGCAGCATCCTTGGAAAGGGAAGAGACAGAGTTTGCGGAATCAGTGACCACAAGGAAGCGAAGAGTAGTGGTGATTGGTGACTGTCTTCTGAGGGGTACTGAGGCATCCATCTGCTGGCCAGACTTAATGGCCAGAGAGGTATGCTGTCTGCCACTTGCCAGAATCCGAGATGTTATGGAGAGTTTGCCGAGATTCATAAAGCCCACTGACTATTGCCCAATCTTGTTCATCCATGTCGGCATAAATGATACTGCCAGGTATCCTTCTGAGTGTATCAAAGTGACTTCATAGCTCTGGGACAGAGGGTAAAGCAGATAGGGGCACAGGTAGTGGTCTCTTCAATCCTCCCTGTTGAGGCTAAATGACAAGGCAGAGGAGCTCGCATCCTGGAGATAAATGCATGGCTGCATGGATGGTGTCATCGAGAGCATTTTGGTTTTCTTGGCCATGGGATGCCGTCCCAAAGGTTGCAGAGCAGAGTTGGTATCCATCTGTCCAAGAAGGGTTGACGTGTCTTCAATACCAGACTGGCTAACTTATTGAAAAGGGCTTTAAAGTAGATTCATTGGGGATTGGTGAAGAAAGCTCCCATGTAAGTGAAACAAATAGCTTTATGGAAATGGGTAAAGGGAAAGCAGTGTATATAAATGCCCATAGCATGGGAAATAAGATCCCAGATGTTGAGACTTTAGTGGTAGAGGCTGACTTGGATTTAGTGGCAGTAACAGAGACATGGCTCATGGACAACCATGACTGGGATGTAACTATACCAGGCTATATTTTATTTTATTCAGAAAGACCAGAGTAGGAATAAGGGGAGGAGGAGTGGCACTATATGTAAAAAAAATATTAAATCTATGGAAACACAGCGCTTAAAAGGGAGAGAGGAGGCACTGTGGGTTAAACTAGAAAGAGAGAAAGAGAAATCTATTTGTATTGGCGTGATTATAGAGATCTCCCTCACAGGGAAAAGAAGTGGACAGAGAGTTAATTGACGACATACGCAGTATTGCCAGGAAAGGGGAAGTGCTACCGATTAGGGGATTTCAGTATGCCAGATGTTGTTTGGCACATCCCTGTTGCAGTGTCATAAGGAAATCCTGGATTCTCTATAGGGAGAACTATTCAGGCAACTGATAACGGAACCCACACATGAAAGGGCCATACTGGACTTTGTGCTTACCAATAGTGAAAGTGTTTCTGATGTTATAGTGGGAGATCATTTTGCATCCAGTGATCACCAGATGGTGTGGTTCTGTATTAGGACTAGAGCTGCTAAAATCCATTCAAACTATTAACCCTACTGAACCCAAAACCTATATCCCGCATCTAATATTTGCCCAATTCTAAAGAGATATATCAACTGAAACTAAATTTTTGTCCGAACTAATGCCTTGAAGATAAAAATCTTCTCGTAGCATAAACGTTCCTTTTTTTCTTTTTATAAAATAGGGACGCACCCCCAACAAACAATACCCAAAAGATACACAAATCATAGGTTCTTATCTTGAACAGCTAAAATTGATGGACTACACTAATTATTATGTTTTAATTCCTCATTCTGGTACCGGATTAACAGGCTATGGCCAACAATCAATCCCTATCTGTATAGAAGCTTTAAGTCATATTATACTGTTTTACTAGACTATAGTAGTAAGCTTTACTTATAAAGGTGCATCTACTGCTAACATTATCACACTTAAGCTGTGATAATACCCAACCTGAACTTAGTATTGTTTAGCATTATTAGCAGTCCAGTATTTTTGTTAATTCACACCAGATCTTTTGCTACTGTCCCTGATCTACCTCTGAATCATTACTGTTGTCAGTATTTCAACCCAGATTAATTGTTGGCTAACTTAATTTCAGATGTCATATTGCCATTTAGGCACTGTAGATTCATAACCATTATCAATAACTCACTTTGACTTACTGTTGTCAGTAATTTTACCTTGAATGTACTGTTGTCAGTAATTCACTTCATAGTACTGTTGTCAGTAATTCACAGACTCTTTACTGCTACCAATATCCTGTCCTGATCTAATGATGTTAGTAACTTACTTTGATTTTACTGTTGTAAGTAACTTACTGTTGATCTAGTGTAGATAGTGAAGTACTTTGGTTTTACTGTTGTCAGTATTTACATTGGATTTACTGTCGTCAGTAACTTATCTGGACTTACTGTTGACAGTAACTCACTTTGAATAACTACATTCAATATTGCCACCTAACTCTTATCAGATTTTACCACTGCTGACATACACCTACATTATTACGACCCTATTCAACAGTCCGTTAAGCTAAATACAGAAAATGCTTCACCCTAACAACATGCTCATACGAATATCATACACCTGTATATTATTAGCAATAATAATAATTGACCTATCCTTATGTTTAAACCACAAAAATCACATGACTATACCTATAATACACACACATACTCGAAATGTCTGCCATATGGGACACACTCATGAATACCACCCAAAAGTTAATTATCATAGACTAATACACATACAACAAACAAATACACAACAAACGGACAAGAAAATCTGTTCTAACTACTCATCCTCCCTATCATGTATCCTCATTAATGCACGATCAATGAAAAATAAATTACCCATATTTAATGACCTGATAACTGACTTAAAACCTGACATATTATGTGTCACAGAGACATGGCTTTCTGAAACAGATACAGTCTATCTTAATCAACTTGATAAAGAGAACTACGACACATTTTACAAACATAGATCCAATAAAAAAGGTGGTGGTGTTCTAATGATGACAAAAAAAACATTAAACGCCAAGCCAATCCATTCAAATATCAATAATAACATGGACACATTATTAATAAAAATCGGCCTCATAAAAATTTGCTTAATTTATAGACCCCCAGACAATAAAACAGATGGCCTGGATTCTCTTATTGAACTCCTCAGCTCATCTACTGATCAAAACCCTGTAATCATGCTAGGCGATTTTAACCTTCCGTCACTACCAACACTAGACTCTAAACTATTCCTGGACACCATAGCAGACATAGAGTACCATCAAATAATTAAAACAGCAACACATATCAAAGGAGGAACACTAGATTTGGTTCTTCTTCCTGAGATACTCTTCAAACTAGTTAACTCAAATTCCATTGAATGCACTGAGACACCTTGGTCTGATCATTCTATCATCAAAATAAATCTCACATATCCCATCCCTAGCGCTAATAATTACATAAAAAGTACCCCCACTTCAAAATTCAAAAAATTTAATGAAACAGACTTCCTTGATTCTACAATCCCCTACTTCTTATCAACAACTAATTTGGATGACGCTGTTAACAACTGGAATGATACTATTAATAATGCAGCTAAAAATAACCAACCAAATAAAAATAAAACCATATACACCAAAACAAATAGTTCACCATGGTTTAATAGCACTCTAAGACAAATGAAAAAAGAACTAAGAAAACTTGAAACGAAATGGAGGAAATCCAAGTTGTCCGTACACAAGGAAATATACAATAACTATCTAACAAAATATAAGGAAACAATAGACAGCACGAAGAAAACTTATTACGCAGCAACCTTAGCAAAATCATACAATAGACCTAGAGAGCTATTTTCCATAGTCAGAAAATTAACTAATAACGAGCAAACTTCTAGCAATGAAATCACAGACATCTCAGTTCAAACCCTAGCTAATCACTATCAAAACAAATCAAAGAAACCCGCCATGCCCTCAGAAAATATCAACATCTCTTATCAACCTGTAGATGAATGGTCAGAATTTTACCCCATTTCAAAAGTGTAATTAAAAACAATCATCTCCGGCCTAAATACCACAACTTCGTATTTAGATCCATGCCCAGTATCATGGATAAAAAACACACTACCAACTCTACTATCCTTTATTCTCCCAATAGTAAACCTTTCACTTACCCAAGGATACCTTCCATCCCCGCTCAAACATGCACAAATACGCCCAATTTTAAAGAACTGCAAACTAGATAAAACATCTCCTACATCATATAGGCCCATCTCTAGCATACCATTCTTGGCCAAAATAATTGAAAAGGTAGTGCAACTACAGACACAGGAATTTATAGACTTATCTTACCCACTAGATGATCAACAATATGGATTCCGACCCCGACATGGAGTAGAAACACTTCTAACAGTATTAATAGATACACTCCTAAAAGGAATTGACAATCATAAACAGGCGTTCATCCTCCTTTTCATTGACATATCAGCAGCTTTTGATAGCGTGCATCACTCAATTTTGCTCAACAACCTACGACAGTTAGGGATAAACTCTACCGTACATAAATGGTTCACCTCATATTTAAATATCAGAACACAAAATGTAAGAACAGGTAATCAAACATCCAACACATACAAACAAGAAATAGGTTTACCACAGGGTTCAGCGCTTTCAGCCCTACTTTTCAATACCTATATAAAACCGGTCTGCAACATCTTTAAAAAATTTGGAGTACAATATCACCTTTATGCGGATGATATTATGATGTACTTACCTTTTACGATTCCTAACCTACCGATTCAACTTCTATCAGACTGCTACAATGAAATTACATACTGGCTAAAAACCCAAAACCTCCATATAAACCATGCTAAAACCGAAGTCTTAATCGTAACAAAAACCCAATCATTTATTCCTCCAACCCACATAACACTACAAAACCAAGAAATTAAAATAAAAAATGAAATAAGATATCTAGGTGTCATTTTAGATACACACCTTACTATGGAAACGCACATTAGAAATACCTTAAAGAAAATCTACTTCAAACTTAAAATCCTCAAACAATTACGCCCCCTTGTATTTATGCAAGATTTTATCAATATAACACAGGCTACCATAACTCCCCACTTCGATTTCGCCAACTTAATACTTATAGGCATTTCAAAACAAAACATCAAAAGAATCCAACTTGCGCAAAATGCAACAGCTAGAATTATATTAAAGATAAACTCACTCCAACACATTACACCAATACTAGCATCCCTGCACTGGTTACCAATACAAAGCAGGATAACTTACAAAACAATAATAACTACATTCAAAGCCCTAAATGACATGGCCCCGAAGACACTATGTAATTTAATAAGCAAAGAACCACCTAAGCCCACACATAGAAAAGGACAATCAAATAAACTAAAGATTCCAAAAGAATATATAAGAACTCACAAAATTACAAATAGAGCCTTTTCCCACATAGCTCCAACAGTCTGGAACTCGTTACCAGAGGACTTACGATCACTAACAGAGATAACGGAATTCAGAAAAAAATTGAAAACATATCTATTCACTAAACACTATAATACCATGGAAAACCTTCCACTCAACTTAGATAAAGGCTAAACATGAACCTGCCCACACCAAGCATATACTCCCTTCTACAAGGGATAACATACAAAACTTAACTGAATGAACACTCCACTCCTATGCACTGATACCCTACTTGTATATAGTTGCAACTGACATGATCTGCCTATGCGGTAGAGTCAGTACTTTTGTTTAAATTGTTACACAATCTGTGTTAGTTGAATTATTCTGCTCCGTTTTTAAACCCTATGTGTGCATGTTAAGATGTTCAATGTAAAAAGTTATAATGTTCTATGTAAAACAAGCTCTGCATTGTTAACTGTTGTTAATTGTACACCGCAACTGATCGCTGGAAGATGCGGTATATAAATAAGTGTTAAATAAATAAATAAATAATAGGGTATGATCGATTTAGTGTAGGAAATGAATCCAACCAGACTATAAGGCACTTAATCGGCACTTAATCTTGTTGGATAGCTCTCATACTGAAACAGCCGACATTCAAAAAATTATTATGCCGCTTATATATAGTCCTCCTCCAACTAGGGTTTACTTAGCTTTCCGAAAAGCTTCCCAAACGATGTATCCAGATGATATATTTCAATTCCCCTGTGATGCTACAGAAGAAAATCAGAGGGGAAGATAATGCAGCAAGACATCCAAAGACATCCACAGGCGGCTTGAAACAGATCATAAGGTCCTCCTTCAATTTGCAACTTAATATAGTATTGTAGAATGTTAACCCAACGTTGTGTTTCGGGCTCCAGATACTCTCAGCTCTTTTTCAAAACTCCGTTGCAGATTTGAACTAGCCAAACAGATCTTGTTCCTTTTATATGCCTCAATTGGAATGACGTAACTCATCGACAACCAATAAGACAATGGCCAATTACCTAGATCCCACCCCTTGATCTCTCCAGAGCAATCACAGAATACTCCACCAATCTGCAGAAGAATTTAAGCCCTCAGGTACCACAGAGTCTAACAAATCTAGTATTGTTCCCGATAAAGGAGACAGGAACCTCGGTTCCCCCCCCCCCTCTTATCTTCTCTGGAATATGATCCAGGACGTGCCAGCGTAAATCCTGGAATGAGTGTTGAAAATCATGACAGTGTTGGACCACAGGAGCAGATAAAACTTTTGTAGTAATTTGAGACCAATGTTCTTGCAATCTCTTTTTCATATTCTGTATAGTTTTTCCAATGTAGATTTTATTACACGGACATATTAGCACATAGACCACAAAGATAGTCAAACAAGTGGTATGAAATTTACTGTAAAACTTACGATGATTCACAGGATGTTCCCATGTCAAGCCCTCTAGTATTGAAGCACAAAAATCACAATGTTGGCACTTAAAATGGCCTTTATCTTGCGGCAGAGAGATCTCCTCTGTGGTGTGAACAACCCAATCAGCAATATTGCGGCCTCCTTTAAAAGCCAACATTAGCAGTTTATCAAAACACGAATGTAAAGACAACACTGCCCAATGTTTTTTAAGAATGGATACAACTTCATGGATTGAGGCATGAAAGGCAGAATCCCCACAAAAGGGTGAAGTTCTTCTGAGTCATTCTCTCGGTTGTCCTTGTTTCTCTGCCACCATTCTGCATGGTTATAACAGGCTCTATGATATGCTCTGTCAATAATGAAATTTGGATAGCCTCTTTCCCGAAGTCGAAGCTTTAAACTGAAAGCTTGTTTATGAAATTCTTCAATGGTGGAGCATAATCGGTGTAATCTAATAAATTGTCGGTGTAATCTAATAAATTGTCCAACCGGTAATCCCCGTCTTAAGGATCCTGAATGGTAACTTTGGAAATGTAATAAAGTGTTATGTTGAACTGTCTTCCGGTACAGCGTAGATTTTATTGTGGAGTGGTCTTTAAACAGACGTAGGTCCAAAAATTCAATGGACTCAAAATCATATTTAGGGGTGAACTTGATCTTCAGACAATGAATTTATCCAACCAAAAATGCTTTTAAACGGATTTCCATATGGGTCCAAAAGAAAAAAATTGTCATCAAGATATCTAGTCCACATGCGGATGTCTGAGAACCATTCCGACGGGTATATATATTGTGTTTCGAACTGGTGCATGTAGAATGTAGCTATCGATGGGGCCACTGTGGCTCCCATCGCTATCCCATGAATCTGCTGGTAATATATATCCCCAAACCTAAAAAAAATTCTTTTTAAGAACCATGGAAAATAACTGTAAGACAAACTGTTTAGGTAAACGCTTGGGCAATACTACAGGTACTGACGCCACCATTTGTAAGGCCACATCTTGATTGATGTTAGTATACAGTGCCTGCACATCCATAGTCACAAAGAACCACTTAGACATATCACTCTATTGTAAAATTAATAAAAAATGAAACAAATCTCTAATATATGAGGTAATAGTGGGCAATAATGGGCGGAAAAACATGTCACAAAACTGACACAGAGGTTCTAGAATGGAGTCCCGACAAGAGACTATCGGGCGACCTGGAGGATCCTCCAAACATTTATGTGTCTTTGGAACCATATATAAGATTGGTAATGAAGGATGACATTTATTCAGAAACTTAAACTCCTGTCTCTTGATCCATTCGTGTTGTACCGCATACGTCGTGCAATCACTAATTTGCTGTTGGATATCAGATGTAGGATCCACAGCCAAGACCTTATAATATTTACTATCTGATAAATGGGCCTCAACTGTGGTCTTATATCGGGACCACTGTTCCCTCTAAGCTGTGCGCGTGTGCGCGCGCACACACCTCGCCGAGCGAGCGCACATACTTTACAACAGAGCGCACAAAAATTACAATTCTGATTCTGATGGAAAACAACACAGACATCTTAAAATGTAAAAGTTGTTGTGTATTTATGGTTTTCATAAGTTCTACAATATTTTCTAGTGCAATCAGTGTGGTGTACATACTGTATTCTGACGTGTAGTCAAATTTTAAAGTATATAACTCCGAGTTTCGTTATGTAGCGCACAAAAATTTAACCTTCCTTCAAAAGCTGCACAGGTGATATTTTATGCGCACACAGCCTACAGAAAATTAGAGGGAACATTGATCGGGACATATCCTGGATGACAGATGCACCCCCTTTATCCGCCCGATGAATATAGATATCCTTCTGATTGCTTAAAGACTTTAAAGCAATAGTTTCAGTTGATATATCTCTTTCGAATTGGGCAAAAATCCATTCAAAAGCAAGGGTCTTAGACTAGGAAAACTAACTCTGCAAAGATAGGACAATAGCTCAAGGAGTCATTAGTGGGATGGGAACAGCTGGGGGATGTAGAAAAACAGTGGGCAAAACTAAAAGGGGCTATTTTAAGGGCAACCAACATTTTTGTTAAAATGGTAAAAAGAAAAGGAGACCGCTATGGTTTTCAAAAGAGGTAGCTGAAGAAGGCCTTCATGAAATACAAGCGATTACAAAGAGAGGAAGACAGGCATCTATATTTGGAAAAGAAAGGCTAGCAAAGTAGTCAGGAAAGCAAAGATTCAAAAAGAGGAGGAAATAGCCAATGCAATAAAATATGTGTGTGCGGGGGGGGGGGGGGGGAGAGAGACATTTTTCAGATATGTTAGTGAAAAGAGGAAGGCAAAATTGGTATTGTCAGACTCAAGGATGAAGGGGAGGAATATGTAGAAGCTGATGAAGATAAAGCGGAATTACTTAACCAATATTTCTATTCTGTGTGCACAGATGAAGAACTAGGAGCAGGACCTCAGAAAACACCCACAAACAGGTACAGAAGCAAGGGGCATCTTGAACAATTTTTAGAAGACTGTGTTTGTGAGAACTCTAACTGAACTTAAAGAAGACAAAGTGATGGTACTAGATGGGATACACCCAAGAATACTGAGGGAACTTGGGGATATTTTAGCAGCTCCACTGACTGACCTTTTCAGTGCCTTGTTGGAGTCAGGAGTGGTGCTAGGGGACTGGATAGAGGCACATGTTATCCCTTTATACAAAAGCGGTAGTAAGGATGTGGTTGAAAACTACAGGCTGGTTAGTTTAACCTCAGTGGTGAGTAAATTATTGTAAGTGCTGCCGAAAGAGAAAATAGTGAAGTTTCTGGAGTCCAACAGATTACCGGATCAGAGACAGCATAGATTCATCAGAGGCAGGTTTTGTTAGACAAATCTGATTTCTTTGACTGGGCGACCAGGGAGTTGGACCGAGGGAGAGCCCTAGATGTGGTGTATTTAGATTTCAGTAAAGCCTTTGACACCATTCCATGCAGGAGACTTATAAACAAACTAGGGATGGACCCTAAAGTTACTGCTTGAGTTAGAAATTGGTTGAGTGGGGGGGGGGGGGGGGCGATGACAAAGGGTAGAGCTCACTCTGAGGAGAAGGAGGTTGCCAATGGTATGCCCCAGGGATCTGTCCTTGGTCCGATTTCTTTTTAACATCTTTGTTAGTGATATTCAGAAGGGCTGTTGATGCCAAAATCTGCAATAGAGTAGACACCTAGGAAGATGTAGATGAGGAGGGCTCTAGTTAAGCTTAAAGAATTGTCTAGAATTTGGCAGCTGAGATTAAATGTTAAAAAATGCAAGGTCATGCATTTGGCCAGCAGCAATCCAAGAAAGCAATATAGTATAGGGGGTGTGAAGTACTTCTGTCTAAAAAAGAAGAGTGGGATCTAGGCGTGATTATGTCTGATGATCTTAAAGTTGCTAAACAAGTAGGAAAAGCAAGAGAAAACGCTAGAAGGATGCTTGGGTGCATAAGGAAACAAATGGCCAGCAGAAAAAAGGAGGTGATACTGCCTCTGTCAAAGTCTTTGGTGTGATCTCATTTGGACTATTGTGTGCAATTCTGGAGACCACACCTTCAAAAGGATATAAACAGGTTAGAGTCAGTACAGAGGGTGGCTACTAAAATGGTTAGTGGGCTTCATTATAAAGCAAATGAGGACAGACTTAAGGATTTTAATATGAATACTTTAGAGGAAAGGTGGGATAGAGGTGATATGATTGAGATGTTTAAATACCTCCGTGGCATAAATGCACAGGAGGAGAGCCTCTTTCAATTGAAAGCAAGCTCTGCTACGAGGGGACATAGGATGAGGGTGAAAGGGGATAGATTCAGTATTAATATGCGGAAATATTTCTTTACAAAGAGAGTGGTAGATGTGTGGAATAGTCTGCCAGTGGAGGTGGTAGAGATGAGGACAGTATCTGAATTCAAAAAAAGTGTGGGACGAACACAGAGGATCTCAAAAGGAAAAGGGGGGTTGATATGGAAGGGCAGACTAGATATGGTCTTTTTCTGCCATCATGTTTCTAGGAGTTCTATCTTGAATTCCTCCACCTATGGGTCTTTCTCTTCATTTTCTTCTTCCCCCTTTGCTTTCTTCTATTCAGTTAATTTTTGACCCTTCCTTTATTCAGCTTATTCTCCTGCAGTTCAAATTTCTCAACTCTGTTCTCCCCCCCCCCCCCCCAACCACTTTCTTTTTCTGTGTCTTCCTTCTTTTGGTACTCTTACCTAGGGCCCCTCCTCCCTGTACTTTTGTCCACTGAATCCCTTAGTTGCTTCAAGATGTTATCATTTGCATACTACTTTTCTTTTACCTTTAAAATTTAAGATATTAAATTTGCATCTGCTACTTTTTGAAGTTTTTCTAATGGCAATTTTCCTCTTTCTTCCAGCTTTTGGCGGACTCTTTGAACACCCTCTTGTTTTAAATACAGGGTTTGTAACATAAAAATCGCAGTACATATCTCCTCTTTATCTGCAGAATTCCACTTAACAGTAGTTAACTTTTTCATTAATTTCTGTGGTTTAAGAGGATTATCTCCTGCCACAGTAGATCTAGGAACAGAATCACCATGGCCTTTATCTGTAGCAGGAATGTTATCAGCATCTGCAGCACTTGCACTATCGCAACCACCATCATTAGCCCTAGTGCAAACACTACAGTTGGGCACCTTTTTATCCCAGGCAACGTTCAGCCAGTACGTATTTTTCTTCTTCATTCCTAACATGCTTTAATTGTAGTGTTGCCTTGCTGAGATTTACTATAGATGTTATTCAACGGGGTCACCATGTGAAAGTACTCAGCAAGACTTGAGGAGGGAACTTTATTCTCTCTCCCTAAGAGGTGCACATCATTTCAACAGCTGCTGCACACCCCTTTGACTCCTACCTACTTGGTGTTGGTCTCCTCCATCTTATGGTGTTCATTGCAGGTCTCTGCAGTGATGACCATCTTCTGTAATGGATCCAAGCCTCTTTTATTCTCTTCTTACTGGTTAAGGTGGTTAGTGAAGATCTCCCTCTTTAGGTGGATGCTGTTCTCTGACAGGATGTAGGAGGCACTTTGCCCTAATAAAAACAAAAAACACCCAAATGACTTGATGGTCAAAGCCCTCTGTCCTTGAAGGGCAGATACCCTACTCCATCCTCCTGGTACAAAGGTAGGTAACTTCCATTGAATGAGGTTTTTATAGGGAGAGTAGGCTTTTCCTCAAGGCAGTCATCTCCATCCTAAGGTAAATGGCAGGAGGAACTTCCCAGTTTCTGGAAAGTATCGGTTTTTATTCTGTTTAATTCTGACAATTCTTGGTAGGGACACGGGATGGTGCTGCTGATCTTAGCAGCAAAATCCAAGTAGCTTCTACGGACCGATATTCGAAAGGCGTTTACATGGTTTATAGCACAGTAAACCATGTAAATGCCTATAATCAGGATAGTCAACAACACTAACATGGTAAGTGGAACTGAATATCTGCGATTATCTCCCTTACATGCCTTGATGCTAACTGCTTAGCATCGAGGCGTGTCGGAAGCATTCTGCAGAGGAACGGAGGTGGTGACAATCCTTAACTGGGCAGCAGCGATATTGCATGCTGCCCAGTTAGGAAGTGGCTGCTAAAAGATAGGTGAGGAAAACTCTCACCTATCTTTAAGCCATAGGCTTCATTCAATATCACTGCTGCTACTGTGGCTTCTGGACATGTACAGCAAACCCGGATATTCAATGCCGGGACTGCATATGACCCCAGCATTGAATATCCGGGGTTAGGGATCGGCTGACATGGCTATGCGCCGTAGCAGCTATGCTCTTTGTACTGAATGTTCAGTTCAACTTCACTCATATTCTACGTTTTGAGCATTACAAGTTCCCTGGAATTGCTAGTTCTCTGTAAACCACCTAGACTTTTAGATTAGGCAGTATAAAAATGCTTACATAAATAGGCTGCCCAAATGAATATCGGGCCCTACATTTATTCAGATGACTCCTTTCTCCATCTAACCTGTTGCGCATGATCAGGGCCAGCTGAAGTGTTTTTCCCACCCTAGGCAGGCCCACCATGCAGACCCCATGCCACCACCCCCATGCCTGCTGCAATGCTCTGTCACCCAGCATCCGTTTTCTCACCTAGGCAGCACTGTGTTCTCTCCATTCCTTCTTTGAAGTGGCGGCTCTTTATTGAGCCTGATATACCACGCTTCAACAAGGATAATAGGCAGTGTACAATTAATAACATAATAAGTTGGTGAAAAGGAAAAGGACACCATTTAGTTTGACAGGAAAGCGGACATTCACACAGGAAGGGCAAGTACAGTAGAGAGGGGGGGTAGGAGACAGGTGGAGGACGATCAAAGCACTACAACAGGCCTTAAAGCACCCTTGCACGTGCATGCGCTTATGGTCTGCTGTTCCTTCCCTTTCTGATGAACTTTCTATTGGAAAGGGCAGAAGCGGCAGGCTGTGATTGCTTACACGCATGAGGAGAACATCTGCTACAGGGGAGTAACTACCGTTTCTCTGTGGACAAGCAGGAATCAGCCCTCATGTATGGGACTCCCAAGGTACAGTCTACCGAAAACTGAGAAGATCACCGAGACCCCACCACAACTGTGGTGTGGCAACCGACCAGATGGCCAGCTATATACAATAGCAGTGATTCTCTTGTCCCGTTTTTTTTTTGGTAGCCTGGACAGAATAGAATGAGCCGGGGGGGGGGGGGGGGGGTGGAGTTGAATTCTAATCTCCAAACGGATTCTTGAGTACAGATTGGCCAAAGTTGCTAAAGCATTGAGAATTCCCATCCAGGCAATAGTGAGATGTGAATGTGTGGGCTGAAGACCATGTTGCAGCCCTGCAGATCTCTTCCATGGAGACCGAGTGCAAGTTGGCCACTGACATTATGAGCGGGGACATAACCATCAGGGCTCAGGCCTGCTTGGGCGTAAGTGAAAGAGATGCAGTCAGCTAGCCAAATTGAAAAAGAGCATTTGGAAATGGCAGCCCCTAGCTTGCATGGGTCAAAAGAAACAAAAAGTTGGATGGACTTTCTATGGGCTTGTATCCGCTCCAAGCAGAAGGCTAAGGCCCGCTTACAATTCAACATGTGCAATTTAGTTTCTCTCTTGTGTGCATGAGGTCTTCAGAGAAATGTTGGAAGAATGGTTGACTAATTTAAGGTGGAAATCTCATACCACTTTTGGAAGGAATTTTAGGATGAGCATGAAGGACTACTCTATTATGATGGAATCTGATATAAGGCAAATGAACTACTAGAACCTGAAGGTCACTCACTCTACTTGCTGAAGTGACCGCCACCAGAAATAACATTTTTCAGGTCAAGAACTTCAGAGGACAAGAATTGAGTGGCTCAGAGAGAACACCGCTGCTAAGGGAGCTGCCGTGCGCTTTACACCGCCACGGTTCAGTGCAGCAGGACCTGGAGGAGGCTTATCTGACCAGCGTGCAGGCGGGAGAAGGACGTGCCCTGGCCCGGAGGACCCTGCTCTGCTCTACAAAGCCCTCAGGTACTATACGCGGCCGCGTGTCGCGGCCTGCATGGCGCGGCCTGCGTGGCGTGGCCTAAGGGGCGTGGCTCAAGGGGCAGGACATGCCCCTTTGGCGCCCCTTCGGCACACATGAGGTGTTCGTGTGTGTCATGAGTGAGCCAAGTGAAGTCTGTGTTACCATGGGCAAACGGAAGGCTAAGGTTGGTAATAAGTCTGGGAATGGTGTTCCAGGTGGAAAAGTGGTGGGCCCTATGGACAAACATGTGACTTCCCTGCTGCCTGGTGATCACTCACCGGAGGGGGCTTCATTGAGCCCTGGCCTCCGGTCTCCTCCTCCGCTTCCACTACCAGCTTTTTCATCCACTTTGTTGGAGTGTTCTCCTGAGAAGCCACCCCCGGTTCCGTTTCCTGTGTTTCCACCAGTTACAGAATCTGGGGCTATTGCTTCCCCCACGGGGGAAGTGACTTATTGACATATGGTCTGCAGTTCAAAAAATTGATGTACGTTTAACCTCTACAGTATCCTCCCTTTGTAAGTTTTCCCAAGATGTGGTTGGTAAATTACAGTTTATGGATAATCAATTAGGCTCTTTTGCTAAGTTTGCTGCTCGCTCTGATTCCCAGTTTCAATCCTGCCGAGATTCAGATATTGCTTTAATGAGAGATTTTTCAACTATTTCCTTTTGGCTGGAAGCTCTTGAGAATCGGGCCAGAGCATGCAACTTACGTTTCTTAAATTTTCCTGTTACGCATTTATTATCTCCTGAAATTTTATTGGGGAAATATTTCTCTGAGATATTACATTTGGAGGGGGACTTTCAAACAGCTCAAACAGTTCATATGTATTACTTGCCTTTGGGCTCTTCTTCTACTCCTCAAGCTGTCGGGACTGCTGTCCCTTCAGTTTCCTCAGTGGATCAGAACCTAACGGCTTTCCTGGAAGATTCCATTGATATTATTTCTAAGCGCAATACTTTGGTAGTGCAGTTTGTTTCTGAAACTGCCAAATTGCGGGTTTTGACAGCGTATTTTAAACATAGGCTTGCTCTTTTTTGTGGTCATGCTATCCAGGTATTCCCAGATGTTTGTCGTTTCACTCAAGTTCGGCGCAAGCAGTTCTTGTTGTTGAAACCGCAGGTTGTAGCCTTGGGGGCGACTTTTTTCCTTAAATTTCCCTGCCTTTGTGTGGTTACTCTTGGGGGACAAACTTATGTATATACTGATGTAAATACCTTAAAATCTTTCTTGGATAAAAAAGAGGTGGGTGGTTCTTAGGTGGAGGAACTGTTAAATGTTTTTGGCTCCCTAATGTGGGGTTATTATACCCCTTATTTCTTATCCTTTGGATTGTTAGAATTATTTGATTTTCCTCGTGCGGTTTTTCTCTCCTTGATGTGATTCTTTTCATGTGGGGAAATCTTTTTTTGAATTGATATGTTATGTATCTTATATACTTGTTTATATTTCTTGTCTTGCATTTAGAAAAATTCTTAAATAAAAATTAAAAAAAAAAAAGAATTGAGTGGCTCAATGGGAGCTTTCATGAGCTGCGCAAGAATCACACTGAGGTCCCAAGACACTGCGGGAGGCTTATAAGGGGGCTTCAAGAGAAGCAAACTCTGCATATCCCAAACTCATATTGCCCCATAGCAAGCATCCCCTTCCTCGCAAAAATAGTAGTAAAACCATGTAACACCAACTCCAAGATCACATTGACACACATGTGCCTCTGGACCCCCCAACAGTACAGCTTCTGCCCACAGCATGGAATAGAGCATAGGTTTTCAACCCAGTCCTTGGGGAACCCTAGGCCAGTCGGGTTTTCAGGATTCCCACAATGAATATGCATAAGATAGATTTGCATACAATGAAGGCAGAACATGCAAATATTTCTCATGCATATTCATTCTGGGAATCCTGAAAACATGACTGGCCTAGGGTTCCCCAAGGACTGGGTTGAAAACCCCTGGAATAGAGACTCTCTTCACCATACTTTTTGACACCCTAATCAAGGGCCTCGATAAGCTACATCAAGGATTTTGAATGATATTCCTTGATATCATAGCAGCATTTGACGCCGTCTCTCACAACACTCTTCTCATCAGAATTAAAGACATGGGCCTCCATAATATTACACTAAACTGGTTCACTTCATTCCTCACCGATAGATTTAAGTGAGCCAGTTTTTAGCTGAAGTTGTCTAACTAGTTCAACCTAAATCAAGGCATACCCCAAGGATCAGCCTTATCAGTGCTTCTTTTCAACATTATCATCCAACCCGTCTGTGACCTACTCAGAAATTTAACATGTATTTTCACCTAAACACAGATGACATCAAGTTCTACATGCCCTTTCACACACTAACTCCAGAATTCTCCCCCATCTTGGACTCGTTCTCAGTCATCACAGACCTCCTTGCAAGCCTAAACGTAGTAGAGAACAGCAACAAAACTGGACATGTTATCTAGAAAAATAGCTGTGGAAAAGTTGAATGGCTCAATGACTAGGACTGATGCTCACCAGACCACTGGCACCCGGGAGGCTGAAGTGCTGTGGCAAGAATAAAATTACCGATCGAAGGAGAAAAAAGCAAAAGGGAGGAGACAACTGCGACAGGCAATTGGGATGAAAACCCAAGGTGAAAAACCCCCCGCGAGGGGTAAAAACAGAAGTTTACAAACGGAGATGTCTGGAATACGTCTGTGGGGCTCTGTGGAAAAGAAGACTGGATGAAGATGGCACCACGGAAGGAGGTGCACAGGTGCAGTGGAGCCTTCCAAAAGCTTCCAATAGAAGCTGAGGAGCGTTCCCACACAGGGCTGCATTGGGGACGTCACCCATATGTGAGGACTCATTGCTTCTTGTCCATGGAGAATTTAAGGCCCGCCACTTCCAAGGGGAGGGGATCACCATGCCACCCATGGGGCCTACCATCATTTGCTTGGTGGATGGGCTGGCCCTGCATACATTATGCAAAAAATAATGAAACTACTCTAACATCTGTCCTGCACATCCAGCCTCTTGAAGTAAATGTCCTGATGGTTTGTATCAAACACAGAACATATGTCCAAAAAATCCCTAAATAATTTAAACATATTCACAATGTAATTTACACATACATGAAATAAAAATATGATAATCAATACATAACAGTGGTAACAAAATTATAAAATATATTGTTTCTACCTACTTATTGGATTTCCTAAGAAAAGTAAAACTACAAGGTGAAGTATGCAGTCAAGTAAAATCAGGACTAGATTAGTCTATCCTGAAAGTCTGAAGAAAGTTGAAAAATCTAAATGTTCCTTGAGGCCCTTGCAGAACTGGCTGAGGTAATTGTAGAGGTAGTGCTGGAAGTTTTATCCTTGACTGTACTGGGTGACTAATATCTATATTGAAATCCCACATACTAGTTATGGGAATGACTTATTCACTGTTAGACATTATTCAGATAATCAATACACCAATACATGATAAAGATTACATACCTGGTTTAAGATTTCATACAAATACTGATCCTTCCAGGATGCTGATGAATAATTTAGTTGTCTGGCCAGTCATCTAATCAGAGCACAGTTTGCTTGGCTTTGTCCTGTATGCAGTATTGGGGCCCTATGACACCACTGAGTGCAGCCTATTTACTGACATTGCCTACAGGATGACCTATAGGCAATATCTGTTCTATTTTAGTCTCTCACATACCTGAGCACATCTATTGGTATCCTTGCAGGTTAGGAGGTCTCTGCTTAACCTTCTTTTGCTCCAATAAAGGCACTAGAAATAGGAAAAAATAGAAGCACTCCAATTCTGCTTGTAGAGATGCACAGTTCAGAAAAAATGAATAATACACACATGTTTCTGGCGCTATCATTCTGGCAATCCCAGAGGTTGGAGCTCTGCCTCATGGCGGCACTAATAGCAGAGAGGTAAAAAGGACAATCCACTATCCCGGAGACTCGCTTCAATAGCAACCCACCTTTTAAAATAAAGTTGGTTGAAAAAAAAACTGGACTGATTTTCAACCTGAAATATAATGAAGTGGTCAAAGAAAACCAAAGGTCTTTGAAAATCCTGTAGGTCTACTTAAACCCCAGCCTTCTTGCAGCACAAGTAGAAAAGAAAAAAACCCCTGCACAAATGTTTTTTGAAAGTCCTGGGCTCAAAGTTATAGTTCCCAAGCAATACTCTTTCTCCTTACAAATCTTATCCTTTCCCTGCTCCGACATTCCTCACAAACATTGAGGAAAAAGAGGGGGAAAAGCTTTGTTATGCATCAAACAAACTGTAGATGCTATTCTCTCCTGTCGCAGAGAGGGAGAAAGAAAACTTGCAGGTAAACGTTACCGTCTTCAACATATTTCATTTCTTCTGAGTCTGGCATTCCTTAGAGAGCCTTTGCCAGTTTCCATCCACTTCTCTGTAGTTTTGGGTATCCGCTCACTCCACAGCTTTGCCTCTGCTTGGGATCCCTCAGAGGGCCTATGGAGCTCTAAAGACTACTTTATATCAGTCCAAAGAAACTGGCACTTCTCCTCCCAAGTCTCACTTCCCTTAGATGCACCTGCCTTTAGTTCTGTTGTTTCTCCGTCTTTCTATCTCATAGACCTTTGAGCATTATACTTTGTTTCTTTAAGGTGCCTTTGGCTAAAAGCTGAAGGTCGTTTCTTAAGACGCTTCATCTTTTTAAGGATATCTCTGTCTTCATAGTAGATTTCACACTTTCTGCTTTTTCCCCAGCCTCTCCTTACAACAGTACATAACCCCACATTTTTGTTCTTACAATTTGATATAATTTGATTATATTGTTGTTCGTACTCCAGTATAGAATATCTACAAAAGATGGCAATTTCCTATGTACAGCTCACTCTCTGTAGGTGGATAAGTGCCCGGGCAACTGGGCCTCGATACCTCAAGAAAAAAAACCAGGTGATGAGGATAATGAAGTACTTATGGCTTTCAGTTTAGACCATCATCATTGGTACTTACTGCTGGCTTACAAAGGGTTTCTTGTTAAGGCGAGTCTTTCAGGTATATTTTGCACCATTTCACACCTGTGACACGCCTGTGATGACCTCCTCAGCTAACCTTAACAACAGAAATGTAAATCAGTTTTGTTACGTCCCATGTCCTCAGGTATCCTATTTTTTTTCGCTTTGTGTGCTCTAGGTCAAAATGGAATGAGCAAAAGATGACCATATTAGAATATGTAAATGAATCTTGATCCGAGGAAGAGTTTTTTAGCTTCTAAAAGCTAGACAAAAAAATGTATACTTTTTTTTTCTTGTTTTATTAACTCTCAATATGAGTAAGGCAGTTCAATCCTCCTCCTGTAGCTTAATTTCACAAGCATCTGTCTCCTACTCTTTGGCCAGAAACAGAGTGATTCAAAAGTTCCTTTCAAAGTTTAACTTGACAGTTGATAAATTTATTGTGGCTTTGGGAGATCTTTTAAAATATTCTGAATCTCGGCTCAGCAAAAATTGGATATCTGCTATTCAGATATTAATAATGTATTTGACTAAATAAAAGAAAAATACAAATGTAAAGGAAAACAAGAGACAATAGTCTCACAAAAGCGGCAAACTAAATTTCCAAAAGAGACCGTGTAAAAACAAGGTCTCTAAAACCCCTCAACCTTCCTCAGCCACAGGGGCAATCATTTCCTTACTAACCAGAAGTTTCTCCAAGTGAGAAGGGTCAAGAAAAGACCCAGTACCCAAGATCTAAGAGGCCAAAAAGCCTTCCTTCTGACTTGGGTAGCTTTGGAGACATCCGGGAAAATCTGAAGTTTCCCACCACAAAAAATAGCATTTTTATGTCTAAAATAACTCCTCATTATTAAAGCTTTATCACCATCATTCAAAAGGGAAACAACTAAGGTAGCTCTAGTAGTTATAATATCGTGTGAATCCTCAAGAAAAGCTGAGAGAGAGAACTCTGGGCTAATCTCCAGGATTCCCTCCCCCTCCTGTTCTGAGGAAGACCACATTCTTTTATCAGGAATATAAAACAAACATGAAATCACAATCTCATTAGCAACAGGTAATAACAAAATTTCTATAAAATATTTTCTTAACAGGATCTCTGGAACACCTCTACATCTACATAAAACAGCTAAATCTTGCTTCAAGACCATTAGAAATTTTCTGCCTAGACAACTGTTTTTAGCTAAGAATTTTTACAATAGCTGCATCCAAAAAATAGCTTAAGAAAGCTTTTTGAGATTGTGAATGGCTTAATTCAACACCCATTCTAGAAATTCTTATCTACCTAGATTACACTCTGTTTATAATTTGTTCTTGGGGTAAGACCGAGATCATCCATAGGGTTTTAGATTTTCCATCCACTGACATGATCAATTTTGCCAAGGTCTTGGGCTCAAAGCCATGGTTGCTACCCTTCTCTGAAACAATCAAATAAAATGCAGAAATAGAGAAATGAAAGCAATAAAGACCATACCAGTCTGCCAAACCATACCAATTGCTAAGCACTAAAATCCCTTTTTCTCCCTTAGAGAGCCTCTGTGCTTATCCAATACTTGCAATACAGTCCTCATCTCTATCGCCTCTACTGGGTTCATTAGATTTGAAGTAGCTCAACAGATCTGAGGGCTACCTTATTTTTACCGGCCCCTGTCCTTCCTTCCTTGTTTAATCTGTCTTAAAACTCTCCTTTCCGGTTCTCTGTTTAATCATCTGTTTTCTTGTTAAGTAAAAGTCCATCGGATTTATAGCAATCTAGGCAATGTAATTCTCTGTCCATCTTGCTTGATTAATTGGCAGCTTTTGATATTCTGGATCTCACGATCTTATTGAATTGACCTGGGAATTGGACGTAGGGCAGTGTTTCTCAAGCTGGTCCTGGTGTACCCTCTAGTCTGTCTGTTTTTAGGATATCCATAATAAATATGCATAAAACAGATTTGCATGTGATAGATTTGCATGAGTTGCTTCCTTTTCATACATATTGATTATGGGTATCTTGAAAACCAGACGAGCTGGGGGGTGGGGAGTTACACCTGAACTGGCTTGAGAAATACTGACATAGGGCATTCACTTAGTTTGAGTTCTACATTTTAAAACAGCGGTTCTCAACCCTGTCTTGTTGTGGATGTCCTGAAAACCTGAGGGGGGGGGGTACAACGAATGTGCATGAAAGAGATTTGCATGTAATGAAGGCAGTGCATGCAAATCTGCCTCATGCATATTCATTGTGACTATATTAAAAACCTGACCGGCTAGGCTTGAGAAGCACCCTTTCAGAACATTTCAGAGGGAGAAATATGTCAGAGTAAGGGATAGTGTATCCTTCCCACGAAAGTTGAGTTCATTGTTCCAGAGGGCTCTATACTGCACTCTGTTCTACATAATATCTATGTTAATCCTTTTGAATTGATGTTATGTGACCTTAATATATGCTGCAATATCTATGCTAATGACATACAACTAGTGATTTCATTAGGTATCAGATGAGAGGAAGCAGAAGACAGAGTGAACATATGTTTAGCAAAAAACTTTACAATGGATCTTTCAGAACAGACTTGGATTTACCCCAAAGAACTGAAGTACTCTGCATTACATAGTCAAACTCTCAACCTAAACTTTTTGTTCTCTTGTCCTGCATGGTGTGCCATTGCAAGTAAGCTCAAAAGGGAAGAGCTTAGACATATGAGGTGTGACAAAAAAAGAAATGAGACTGTCCCATAAAAAGAAATGAGACTGCCCATGTTCCCTGTAAGTATTAGTGTATGTGTCTCATCCCCGCGTGTTAAATGTATCCCCCAATTGTGTTGTGACCGCTTTGATTGAAGGATAAGGCGGTATACAAAAACTGTCTAAATAAATAAATAAATGTTTTATTACAAAATTTACAGAGAAATTACGCATTGTCCCCTTCAAAGTAATTCTCCCCCCCCCCCCCGAGTTAATGTACTTCTGCATTTGCTTCTGCCAAGTACGGAAGCACTTGGTAAAGTCGTCCTCCTTGAGGTCCTTCAGCTCCCTCATCACAGTGTCCTTGATCTTTTCTACAGAGGCGAAATGAGTTCCTTTGAGCATAGTCTTCAGCCTGGGGAAGAGCCAGAAGTTGCATGGTGCGAGATCTGGGGAATAAGGAGGGTGATCGAGAGCTGTGATCTGTTTGTTGGCCAAGAACTGCCTCACACTGAGCGCGGTGTGTCTGTCCACAGAGCCCACCTGCTGTGCCGAACCCAGTCATGGAGGCGATTGAGGACCTGCTGGTAGAAGTGCTGGTTGACTGTCTGACCCTCAGGCACAAACCTCATGATGGACCACTCCCTTCTGGTTGAAGAATGCGATCAGCATGACCTTGATCCGATTTAGACATGGGCACCTTCTTGGGTCTGGGTGACAGTCGAGTCTTCCACTGCAGGCCCTGTCTCATGCTTTCAGGGTTGTGCTGGAAGACACAAGTCTCGTCTCCTGTGATGACTCGGCCAACAAACTCTGGATCTTCTCCGATCTTCTCTAGCAAGTCTCGACAAACATTGACCCGGAGCTCCTTCTTTTCGTCCGATAAAAACGTGGGCACCATCTTGGCGCACACCTTCTGCATCCCCAGCTCCTGCACCAAGATGGTCCGCACTGACTCCCTGTTCAGACTGAGTTCCTCAACTATCATCCGCACCATCAATCGGCAAGCACTCTGTACCAGCTGGTTCACTCTGTCAATGTTCTCAGCCATCTTTGTTGTGGAAGGCCGCCCTGACTTGGGGTCATCCTCCACCTCCTCGCTGCCAGTCTTGAAGCATTTGTGCCACTCAAAGACTCGCAGCCTTGACATTGCATCTTCTCCATAAGCCTTTTGGAGACGTTGGAGATGCTCAGTTGGGCCCTTCTCCAACTTAACCAGAAATTTCAAGTTGATTCTTTGCTCCATATTTCTGCCATCTCCTGTTGCATGACCAAGCGATGGAGCAGTGTTCTACAAAAAAACCCTGAAAAAGAAAAACAGAGTGAGAGAGATGAAAAATATTACAGCAGAATAATGGCAAGATGTTGCACAACACAGTGACATGAGCGGTTAGCCAATTGGCATTGAGTCATGGTCGTGGCTGCCACAGTCTTGCTTCTTTTTTGTCACACCTCATATTACATTAATTCCTGAGTTTAGAAGATCAGATTATGGTCATAGCAAAGGGGACGTTCTTGCAACTAATGTTTATGTTGATGATTGACCTGATTACTCCTTGTGGCCTTGAGCATTGCCTCAGAAAAATTCAAGTTATCAATGTCCCTGTTTAAAGTTCATTACCAAGTTTAAGTTACAATGTAAACTGCTTTGACTGAAATGATAAAGCAGTATAAAAAGACCTGTTCAATACAGTAAATGAATATGGACTATGCATATGTTTTCTCTCGGCTATACTATTCTAACTCTGTATGTTAGTCTGCTGTAAAAATCTATCCGCAAGCTCCAGCTAGTGCAGAACCCTACTGCATGTTTCATTTCCAAATACAGCCCCAAACTCTATATCGCGCTCATTTTTATCTGTCTCTACAGTTTTTCTAACTACTGCAGAGTTAAATTCACACTGTCTCCTCACTTTTAAGGCTTTGAACAATCGTGGACCATAGTACCTGACAACATTTTGTTGATATATTCTCCCATAGGTTTCCTTGTTCTTCGCATAAGCATATACTGCAGATCCCATTTCTTAGGAAACATAGGCTATTTATTTAACATTTCTTATATACCATCTTTCATGATATGAAGGCGGTTTACATTGAACAAACTGAAATTACATTGAACAGGGCATTATAACTTGGAGATAACCCTCCATTGCCCATTTTCCCTGTAAAATAGTTAAGTGGCTTGCCCAAGACCACAAGGAGCACCTGTGGGACTAGAAACCCCAGTCCTTCTGGCCCAAGGTTGCTGCCCTTTAGTGGGATTTGAGGTAACTTGCCCCAACCACTAGGCCACTCCTCCCTATGTGGTCTCTTTCTCTAGTCTGACCTTCCATATCAAGTACAATAATCCTCTTTTTACCTTTTAGAGATTCTATGTGTTTGTCCCATGCTTTTTTGAATTCAGATACTATCCTCTTGTCCACAACCTCTACTGAGAGACTATTCCACATATCTACCACTCTTTCCGTAAAGAAATATTTCTGAAAATTACTCCTGAATCGATCCCCTTTCACTCTCATCCTATATCCTCCTCGTAGCAGAACGTTCAATTAGAAGACTCTCTCCTTCTGTGCATTTAAAGCTTCGCGCCATCGGGCGCTCCTTCTTTGTGCCCCCGCCACCATCATCAGCTCTCCCCAGCCCGGGGATCGAGCCTCCAGCGGCGGGAGGGGCTTCATCACCATCGCTGCCCAATCGGGGCAGCCACCGCGACATTTAAAGCTTCGCGCCATCGGGCGCTCCTTCTTTGTGCCCCCGCCACCATCATCAGCTCTCCCCAGCCCGGGGATCGAGCCTCCAGTGGCGGGAGGGGCTTCATCACCATCGCTGCCCAATTGGGGCAGCCACCGCGACATTTAAAGCTTCGCGCCATCGGGCGCGCCCGCGCCTGAGGGCCTTGCCAGAGGGCCCTTTGGCATGGCCCTTAGGCGGGGCACGACAGGATACCCAGATATCAACCTCATAATCCTCAATTGCACTAGGGACCTGTTCGCCTGACTTCGGAAACTCCAGGGAAGACGCCACTCAACTACAGACGCACTCGCAAGTCCCTGCTACAGCTATCCGCGATCTAACCCAGAAAGCCACACGCAAGTACTTACAACCAGGTACCGGCGTCCTTATTGCAAATGTCATGCTCCATGGGACATCACCACTCCCAAAACTAACATTTCACCCTTAACCAATGCTCTTAATTGCAACATACCACGCCGAGACCAGTTACTACTTAAATACTTGCCTATGCAATCGCATGTCCTATGCTATCTCATATATTTGATATCTGAGTGTTTGGAGTATTGTATGCAATTCTGGAGACCACACTTTCAAAAGGATGTAAACAAGATGGAGTCTGTGCACAGAGTGGCTACTAAAATGGCTAATGGTCTTTGTTATAAAGCATATGAGGACAGACTTAAAGATCTTAATATGTATAATTAGAGGAAAGGCGGTATGAAGACATTTAAATACCTCCGTGACATAAATGCGCAAGAGGAGAGCCTCTTTCAATTGGAAGAAAGCTCTGCTATGAGGGGACATAAGATGAGGATGATATGGGATAGTCTCAAGAGTAATATGCGGAAATATTTCTTTAAGGAAAGAGTGGTAGATGCATGGAGTAGTCTCGTAGTAGAGAAGAGGATAGTATTTGAATTCAAACAAGCATGGGACAGAAAAAGAAGATCTCTAAAGGAAAAGAGTGGACTATTGTAGTTATGGAAGGGCAGACTAGATAAGCCATGTGGTCTTTCTGCCATCATGTTTCTATGTTTCTAAAAGACTGAATCCACTGGAGCTGAGCTTGAGAAGTCAAGCTGGTACATACCCCCAGCTGTAGAATAGCCACCTCCACAGCAAACTGGCTCTTCAGCAAGGAATCGACCTTGCGGTCCAGAACATCATTTAAGGCCAATCTGCCTCCTATGGGAATGTGTAGGCAGGGTTCACCTACAAAGGTTTCCCCAATATTACCAATTACCAATGAATTGCTCAGACAACTTCTGCTTAGATGCAAAGCTCTTTATTCGGTATACCAAAGCAAAATAAATCACAAATGCAGATAGCAAAAGACTTCTGTCTGAGAGTGTGACAGGCAACCTACTCTCTGTACCGGAGTTAGAGAGCAGATTGCCTGCAGAGCTAGAGAGCTTGCCCCCCTTATATCTTCTTTCTTTGTCACAAAGCTCTAGAAAGTACTGCATAGCTTCTGATGTCATATGCAGGGTTTTTTCTATGGAGCACTTGCAGCTTTCTGCAAAGTCTGCAAAGGTTTCTACTTGGGGAGGGGGCCTCTCATGATCATTTGGGCTAGCAATTAGTTCAGTTCTCTTCAAGGTCTCTGCTTATCGGTGTGCTGTCAAGCATTACCTTCCTTTGCCTTCCTGTGTGGGGCCTGTGTTCTTTCTAGTTCCTGGCACCAAACATTTATCTTCAAGGCTGAAAGTATTTTCTGCTAATTTGTTTTAGCTTGACCTGTATTTCGTAGTAGGCCCATATCCTGAGCACTTCTGCCCAAAACATGGTTTCCAGACTGTAGCCGGCCTCACATCATATACTTTCACTTATAGCCCACATGCTGTATTTCTGTGTCTTCAAGATGCTTGTGTGCGTTGCAGACCAGCAGGAGTGTAAACATAGAAGGCATATGAAGCAGATCTGAGCAGAACTATCCCTAAGCCAAAATATCCCAACAAATGGTGGTCCGTTTGGTAACCACCGTGACCTGTGCCATCCACCTTGGGAACACTACCACTCACTGTGCTGCTCCTCCTTGGAGAGCATAGATCCTCTTATATACCTTTAACCCTTTAGGCAGGGAGTCATTTGAGTCCCACTTGAACCGGATTATATTTTTGATCACCTCTGGGAACGGGAAGACCAGTAGTGGATTTCCATACCGCTTGAAGAAGCAGGTATACCTTTTGCTCCAGCTCCATGCAGGAAGCATCTTTCATATTAAAGGTGGATGAGACCCCGGAAATCAATGTCGCTGGCTCCTCCTCCTGGAACAGATGGATTAACAGATGGATGTCGGCCTCTGCATAGTCTTCTGAAAGTGATAGTAGGTCTTCCTCCACATCAGAGCCTAATACGGATTCATCTGGGTCTGAGGCATAGTCTAAATCTTGGACAGTTCCCAACTGTTTCTCATCTTCAGGGAGTGTCCCACGTCGGGGATGCTTAGCCAAAGGCAATTGAACCGGAATTCTGCTTTCAGCTTGCCCGGCACGAGATTGCATCCAGGGGCACCTAGAGGCTGCAGAGTCTGAATTTGCATGCGAGAAGGACCAGACATGTTGGAAAAAGTAAAAGAATTTTTGGGGAGGACAATCCGTATTCCAGAAGCTCTCCTCTCGGAAAAGACTCCTTGACACCAGTGGGCATAGCCACCACAGACCTGTAGAATGAAGAGTGGCTCATGCAGAATAGCGCGGTATATAAGAGAATATAAATAAATAAATAAATAGCACAGTCACTGGAGCCTCTGACCAGCTGAGCATCCTTACGCTTAGCACCATCCTGCACCTCCTGCCCTGAGGTAGGTAAGGGCAGACTTATTTTATCATCCAGCTCAGAGGGGAAAAGCATGCTCTCCAGGGGTGACTCAGAAGTTGCCATACAGGAAAGGCCAACTTCAGAATCCAAGGATGAGGCTCCTCACTTTTCTCAGGTCAAACAATGTTTCCTAGAAGAAGACAGAGAGTTAGGGTAAATGTTACCAGAGCATGTGCTAAGGCTGCATAGGCCGCAGGTGCGCATTAACTGGGGGAGGGGGAGGGGAAATGTTAGTCCCAGTTATTGCATAAAGTTAACACCTATGGACCAGACTCAGGGTGCACACATACCAGGTTCTGAAGTGAGAGATGTTGTGTGGACCCCAGATAAATACTGTTGCTGAAATGACACTAGATTAGAAGGGGAACGTTGAAAAAGGTTAAAGATGAAGGCTGCTCCCCCTTCCCCTCCCCAGAGTAGATGCAGATAAAGCCTCAGGGCATTATAGATTCACTATGGTTTCCACTTAGCTGGAAACCTAGATGAACAGGTTCTGTGACAACAAACAAAAAAAAAAGAAGAAATTTATTATTATATGAGAAATCACTGAAATAGTTTTCATGTATTTTTCACATTCTACTGGAGTTTAGGTAGTGGGTTAATATTACATCTGGTACAAAATTATATATTTTTTTAAATTAATGTTGTCAGTGCAATCTATTGCTCTCAGAGCATTTATTGAACCAAACAACATAATCCAAAAATGCCTGATCCCTTGTTACAAGCAGAATCCATTTTTAATGTGCTCTTATATGAGATGATTTGCCTGTAACCACTAGTTAATTTCAATATATGTTAATTTGCCCAGCTGGCCTTGGAGTGACTCTAGAGCTTCATTAACCCCGAGTGTTTGGTACTTAATCTATCCAGATGATGCCCCTTAGTTTCATGTACTTCATGTAATCACTGTATAACCACAGTGGGATTCTGAACACTTCTCAATAAAGGAACTGGCAGACTCAAATTTCTGATGACACAGATGGATTCCTGTAAGGCAACCTCCCAAACTTTCTCTTCCAGACACATTTCTATGAGACTGTTGCAACAGACGTGTGCCAAAAATCTGTGTGTAACTTTTAACACAGATTTTTTTTACTGTTGTGTTAAAAATTAAGTTTACTTCTGGTCTAATAATGTAATGAAATGCATAGTGCACTAAACTAAAAAATCCAAACTAAAGGCCCTATTTACTAACTTGCTGTATAGTAAGTGCCAAAATTGATGTGCAATAACTGCAGAATCCTTGCATTAGCTGCAGAAGCATTCCAGCATCATCAAAGAATGTGCACAGGGAAAAAATGTGTTAGTTTTTGGATTTTTGACCTTTTTTGCAAATTTTAGGCCTTTTTTGGTTAATGTCATACCTTTGTGTTAATAAAACATGTTTAGCATTTTAGACCTGTTTGTTGCACACATTTAATTTATGAAGATTAATTTCAGAAGCTAACACACATTACATTGATTTACACATACCCTGTTTTTTAAAACGCATCCTTGGCTCAGCATGCTAATGGCCGGAAGGCAGCCTGTTGCCACCCCTGCTGCCCTCTCCAGGAAGTGCAGCCACGACAAGGCCTTTAAACAGCAATACAGCGCTTACCCTAACCTCCAGCGCCGCTTACCCTAACCTCCAGCGCTGTTCCTGCTTCTGCCCCTTCTGCTACAGACTTCCTGTTTGCATGGAGGTGGAAACGACTGGACCAGCCACTTCTATGCTCATGCAGAAATAAGTGGAATCGGAGAGGGCAGAAGCAGGATTAGTACACAGTGCTGGAGCTTGTGATAAGCACTGTGCTGCCGCTGCAGCCGCTGTGGGTCCCATAGAGGGGGCAGCAATGGGAGAAAGGGGGCAGCAGGAATGAGGTTCTCCTAGGGGGCATGAGTTGGCAGAAGCGGAGAAGGCAGGAAGAGTAGTGGTGGGAGGGGTTGCAGGAGAGAGCAGGAGGAGATTTGAGGACAGGTGATGAGAGGGTGGGTAGAGGAAATGTGACAGAATAAAGGGGTAGGGCCAGGATTTGGGAACAGGAGGAATGGTCAAGGAGATAAGGATGTACTTCAGTTGAACAAGGAAGGGGAAGAGGAGCAGCTAGGATAATGCAGAGGACTGTCTCCAGAAATGAAAAATATGCAGGACATCCATTTCACTGTAGCGGAGAAGGACCTGCTGATATGCCGTGGCTGTGAGAAGTTCCATCCACTGCATGGAAAGAAAATATCCTCGGCACTGAAGGCCAAGATGTGGGAGTGAAGCTGGATGGATGTAAGCAGCCTCAGAGTCTACAGCAGCTGCAGCACTGCTGCTTCTGGGATTCCTATTGGGAGGTCAAAGAAAAGATGGCCAAGATTGCCAAAGCCAAACAGACCAAAGGAGACCCATCATCTATTGATTTAACACCACTAGATGACCTAGTACAGGCAGGGGCAGCCTAAGGGGGGTGCAGGGCCATGTGCGGAGACTCGGTGCGTGGCCTCATTTGCATAAGTGGCCTTATTTGCATAATGTTACCATACACTAACTTTTAGTAAACATGTCTCTTAATGAGTGTATGGATAAAGAAAGACTAAAAGATTTCTATATTACTATAATCCAGTGCCAACCGCCAGGCACATTAGGAACTACTACAAACCCTGCCCATTTAGAACCCATAGCAAACCCGCCGTATCCTGACAGCATTACCAGGACTCACAAAGCACCATACCCTACCTATGAAAAGGCAACACTGAAAATATTAAACCAATACATTTCAGAGAATACTGGGGAAAGAGAACAAGTGGCAATGTCAAATAGGAATTACATAAACAGAATACCTCAGCTCAGTTACACATGCAGAACATAGACCATCACCAAACAAGGAATCACAATTTAGAAACAGGAAGGCAATAATTAAACTGGGAACCCCAAAAGCCGAACTTGGAATGTACAACAACACTGTAGAAATAAAACTATAAATTAATTTCCTCTTGTACCAAACAAAGCGCAGACGTTAATGATGCACATTTCCCAGAGCTTTCATATTCCAGTTAATAAATTCAAAATAAAGAGATATCTTTCTATCTTTTGTGCATTATTTTTCAGTTGCAATTGCTCCAGCCACTTTCTTCTGGTTTCTTCATGTTTTCTGCTAACTCTCCATCGTCTGCTGTCCATTTGTCCTTTCTTCTCTCTTCTAGTTTTTTTTCCATTCTCTCTCTCTACATCTGCTTTAACATACTAATCTTTCTCCTTTTGCTCTTTCCTCATTCCTATTTCATCAACACAAATTTTACCCCTCCATTCTCAATCCCCACAGCACTACTCCACGTTTAAAAAGGACTTAAAAACGCACCTCTTCTCTCCCGCCTTTGACCTCCCCTCTCCTCTTGTGTGACAAATGCCCCCCTCCCCCTGTTTTCCTTCTCCTCTCTCCCCCGTAGTCATGTCTATTTAAATGTCTTGGGTGCTTTCCTGTCTTATATTGTAATTTCTTTTCTCCTTCTCTTTTTTTTTTGACCTATTGGTCTCTTTGTATAAGAATTTGTGTTTCTACTGTAAACCGCTATGTTCTAATTGTAATAGCGGTATATCAAGCTTAATAAACATAAACATAAACACTTACTCTCCCAATACCCGGCCAATTGTAGATTTTTCATCCCTCCCACAGAAAATATTTTTCCCCTCTCCATTTTACTCTCCCAACCGCATCCCATTCTAATCCTCAACCAACATCAGCTCCCTTCTAGTTCCAGTCTCACCCAGCATCCATTCCCTTCTAGTCCCTGCATCAGCCCATTTCCAATCCTAGCCCCCCATCAGCCCATTTCTAGTCATTTCCTAGCCCCACCATCAGCCCATGTCAAATCCTAGCTCCCCTCCACTCAGCCCAATTCCAGTCCAAGCCCCCCCATGAGTCTACTTCCAGTTCTAGCCCCTCCATGAGTCCATTTCAATTCAAGCCCCCACCACAGCCCATTTCCAATCTTAGCTCCCCCCAACAGCCCATTTCCAGTCCTATCCTAGCTGCTCCATCAGCCCCTTTTCAGTCCTAGCTCCCTTCCCTCACAGCCCATTTCCATTCCAAGCCCCCTCCCCATCAGCTATTTGCAGTTCAAGCCTCCCCTTCCACTCAGCCCATTTCCAGTCCTAGCAACCCTCCAACCCATTAACAGTCCTAGCCCCCCATCAATCCACTTCTAACCCCCCATCACCCCATTTTCAGTTTAAGCCCCCCCTATAACCCATTACCAGTCCTAACCCCCCATCAGCCCATTTCCAGTCAGCCCCCCATAGCCCATTGCCAGTCCTAAACCCCCCATCAGCCCACAGCCCATTACCAGTCCTAACCACATCAGCCCACCTCAAGTCCTAACCCCTCCCCATCAGCCCATTTCCTGTCCTAGCCCTCCCATAGCCCATTATCAGTCCTAACCCCCTATCACCCCATTTCCAGACAGCCCCAATCAGCCAACAGCCCATTACCAGTCTTAACCCCCCCCCTAGCCCATTACCAGTCCTAACCCCCCCTCAACAGCCCACAGCCCACCTCAAGTCAAGTCCTACCCCCCTCCATAGCCCATTACCAGTCCTAACCCCCCCCCATCGGCTCATGGAAAATTAAAAAAAAAAAAAAAAAAAAAAAAAGCTGGCGGCTGCTGCTGCCGCCACAATGGCAGCAGCAGAATGGAGTGTCCCGCGGGGCCCCCTCTGCCCGGCTGAGCTCTCCCGGCCTGGCTGAGCCCCTCTGCGCCGGCTTTCAGATACGCGAAGGGAGAGTGTTTCCCTCGCATCTCTGTTAAGCCCGCAGGGGCAGATGGGAAATTTCCCATCAGCCCCTGCTTCCCATCAGCCCCTGCGGGCATAACAGAGACGCAAGGGAGACACACTCCCTTCGCGTATCTGAAAGCTGGCGCAGAGGGGCTCAGCCGGGTAGGGAGAGCTCAGCCGGGCAGAGGGGGCCCCGCGGGACACTCCATTCTGCTGCTGCCGTGGCGGCAGTGGCAGCAGCCAGCTTTTTTTTTTTTTTTTAAATTTAATTTTTAAAAAAGCAGAATGTTCTTTGCGTGGGGCCCCCTGAAACGTGGGGCCCTGTGTGAAAAGCATTCTTGCTCAATGGACGGGCCGGCCCTGAGTACAGGCAATGCTTCTGCCTTAAACTGTGTCGGAGGTACCAGTGAGCATCAACACAGCTGAGGTAGACAAGTACAAAGTTTTTTATATCACATCCCTGCTCCCCTTACTAAACATATACATAGTTATATTCTATATATTAATATTATACTGCCATCCTGTGGCATGCAATTGTATTAATTGACCCAGATAGTCTTAAGATCTGTAACTTTTGACCCAATAGGTCAGTAGTAGTATTTATGGTTAATCCCCCCTCTCCCCACTGGATTCTACTTGTGGCTATTTCCAGATATCGATTGTATCCTTTATCTCGGGGCATGTTTCTTAGGGTCTCCATGTCAGACACTGAGCCCAAGAGTACATTGTGGCCAATATTCAAAAGAATTATGGAGGGTATATTGAACGCGGTTAGAGACCTGCTAACAGCATTAATCGCAGTCACCGGGATATTCAGCGGCACTAATGTGGTTAGTGCCACTGAATATCTGCGGGTGCCACTGCTTAATGTCATGATGCTAGCTCGCTGGAGGCAGAGCAGAGGTGGCACCAGGGATAACCAGGCAACGGTGATATTCAGCCACTGCCCGGTTATTGCTGAGCAGCGAAAGTTAGGCACCTGAAAGGGTGGCCTAATTTTCTCTGCAGAAGCACCCAAATATCCCTCTTTACTTTAATATGGAGCAATACCCAACTCCCACTGACCTGGAGCTCTGTCTCCTAGCTGTGAGTGCCAACAGAAAGAGGAAATAGACACTTTAAAGCACATTGTACAAGTGCAATTGGGGATGTCCAGGCCAAAATTTCTGGAAAAAAAAAGCAGCAGGCACGTGCGAGTTCACACACTATTTCACAAATGTGGACATGCCTGATATGGATGTTTGGAGACATCTATATAGATGCCCCTTTTCTGAAATGCTATTCTGGGGACATCTAATAGCTTAGTGATTAGTGTAGTGGGTTAAGAGCATGGTGGCCAGGGTTCAGATGCCAGCGCAGGCCATTTTGATCTTAAGCTAATCAATCAACTCTTTATTTTCTCTGGATGTTTAAAGGTCAAAACAAGCACTTTCCTGGTACCTATTCATGCCTGCAGCAGGTCTAAATGTGGATGTGCCTGCGGCTGTCCCTGAAGCTTCTGAAATCAAACAGGACATTTAAGTCTATTACACATTCTTAGACAAGCCTTTGCCACACCCCCTACCTACTTGGATGTCCCCACATGAATGATATCTTTCTTTAAAAGCCATTTGAAAAATGTTTCCAGGGAAGGCATGGCAGGGTAAAGAGGGCAATCTCTGCAGCCTGACCCTAGCCCTGGGAGGCCAGATCGGGGGTCGGGCTGTGGGGAATTAGCTTCAGGAGCCGGCAACTGGGGATCTTGGCTTTTAAATGGAGCCACGGCACCATGGCAACCGAACGCCATGGCGCCATGCTCCTTTTTTAAAAAATTTTATATTTATACATTTCACACAAATTCAAGTACAATACTTGAAAGGAAAAAAGGCTTCAAGGTTACAGAATTAAAAAGGAATTGCAAAAAAAGAAAAACGTATTACACCCAAAAGCCTACTAGCCCAACAATCAGGAGATCCAAGACAATAGGAAGACAAAATAGTACAAATGTGAAAGGAAAGCAAAACCAGGCTGTTTAATCCACTTCTAATATTACTGCTGTGTCATATACGAGACCTAACTGGTTCCCTCCGTAGATGGAGGAATGAGTCACGAGCTAACAAAAGATGTCAACTGGGTGAGGTCATAAAAAGCATAACTCTGAGACTGCAAATGTACAAGACATTTACATGGAAATTAAAAAAAACAAAAACAAAAAAAACCCCAGACCCCCCCCCAGTTGGGAAACCCCGGGCTTAAGCACTAAAAAGTCCCTCTGGCGCCTCCGAGTCTCACAGGCAAGATCCGGATACATTGCAACCACGAGACCCTTAAAGAGAATAGAATGCTTCTTAAAGAGCTTGTCCCAATCAGACAATAATGCTAAGGAAATTATGTGTGTGTATATAATATATATATATACACACACACACATACAGTGGCGTGCAAATTTGACGTATATATAAACAAATATGTCTGCTCCTGTTTTTACTAAAGAAAATCCTGGAGATGGACCAGCTGTGACTCCCAAATATATAAATGGGGATGAAGTAGATACCACACCATTCACAGAAGATGAGGTGTTGGAACAACTTGCTAAACTGAAAGTGGACAAAGCCATGGGACCGGATGGGATACATCCCAGGATACTGAAAGAGCTCAGAGAGGTTCTTGCAGGGCCATTAAAGGATGTTTTCAACAGATCCTTGGGAACAGGAGAGGTTCCTCAGGACTGGAAAATGGCTTATGTCGTACCTCTACACAAAAGTGGTGACAGGGAAGAAGTGTCAAACTACAGACCAGTGAGCCTTACCTCGGTGGCGGGAAAAGTAATGGAGACTCTCCTGAAAGAGCAAATAGTGAACTTTCTCAAAACCAACAAGTTGCAAGAACTGAGGCAACATGATTTTACTGAAGGACAGTTTTGCCAAACAAATCTGATTGAGTTCTTTGACTGGGTGACCAAGGAACTAGATCAGGGGCTTGCGATGGATGTCATCTACCTGGGTTTCAGCAAAGCCTTTGATACTGTTCCTCATAGGAGGCTTGTCAATAAACTCAGTAGCTTGGGGATGGGTCCCAAGATGGTAAACTGGATTAGAAATTGATTGACTGACAGACGACAGAAGGTGATGGTACATGGAGCTCACTTGGATGAAAGGAAGGTGATTAGCGGGGTGCCCCAGGGTTCGGTCCTGGGCCCGGCACTGTTCAATGTATTTGTGAGTGATATTGCTGAAGGACTGAATGGGAAAAGTCTGTCTTTTTGCAGATGACACACAAATTTGCAACAGAGTGGACTCCCCTGAGGGAGTGGATAACATGAGGAAAGATCTGCAAAAGCTGGAAGAATAGTCTAATGCTTGGCAATTACAATTTAATGCGAAAAAGTGCAGTGTCATGCACTTAGGTAGCAAAAATCCAAGGGAAATGCACGCAATAGGGGGGCGAGAGGTTGGTGTGCATGGTTCAGGAGAAAGACGTTGGTGTGCTTATCTCTGATGATCTCAAGGTGGCAAAAGCCAGGAGGATGTTGGGCTGCATACAAAGAGGGATTACCAGCAGAAAGGAGGAGGTACTTATGCCACTGTACAGGTCGCTGGTGAGGCCTCACTTGGCATACTGTGTTCAATTTTGGAGACCATATCTTGCAAAAGATGTAAAAAGACTGGAAACTGTTTAGAGGAAGGCGACCAAAATGATTTGTGGCCTGTGTAAGAAACCTTATGAGAAGAGACTTGAAGACCTAAATATGTATGCTTTGGAGGAGAGGAGGTATAAGGGAAATATGATTCAGACTTTTAAATACTTAAAGAGGAACGATGAACAAACGAACCTCTTCCAAAGACGGGGAAGCTGCAAAATTAGAGGGCATAACATGAAGCTGCAAGGTGGAAAATTGAAAGGCAATGTCAGGAAATATTTTTTCACTGAAAGGGTGGTGTATGCTTGGAATGCTCTCCCAATGGAAGTGGTGGGGGCAAACACTGTGATGGAATTCAAAATGGCATGGGACCAGCACAGAGGATCCCTTTACAGAAACAGGATAAAAACAAAATAAACTGAACCATCTGACTTCTCAACAAATAGGGGTGTCTTACATGGAGTGGTGGGTCCACCCCTAGACAGAGAGATGGGGAGGGGTGGCCTGCACAGAGCGACAGGTGCACTTACTCTTGCCGTATTGCTGGGCAGACTGGATGGACCATGCTGGTCTTTATCTGTCGTCATTTACTATGTTATTAACCTTTTAAGACTTTCCTCATAGGGGTATTCTTCCATCCCCTTTACCATTTTTGTTGCTCTTCAATGTACCTTTTTATAATTCTGCTATATCCTTTTTAAGATATGGTGACCAGAATTGCATACAATATTGCCTGAATTCTTTTCCTGGAATGTGAAACTTTGCATCATGCAACTGTAGTTTGAGTAGTTCTTTCCTAGGTGCGTAACTTTGCACTTACCCACATTAAATCTCATTTGCCATTTGGACATCCAGTCTTCCAATTTATCTAAGTCCTCTGGCAATTTCTCACAATCCTCCTGTGTTTTAACAAGTTTGAATAATTTTTTGTTATCTGCAAATTTGATCACCTCATTCCTTATTCCCAATTCCAGATTATTTATGAATGTTAAACAGTGAGTCCAGCACAGATCCCTATTTACCTTTGTCCATTGAGAAAATTGGCTATTTAGCCCTACTCTCTGCTTTCTATTTTTTAATAAGTTCCTGATCTACGAAACTACACTGCCTCCAATCCCATGACTTGCTAAGAGTCTCTCATGAAGGGACCTTGTCAAAGGCGTTCTGAAAATCGAGATATATTATGGCCCCAATTCCAAGACGTGGGTTATGGGGCCGCAAGTTGTGGGGTCGGGATGGAGAGGGATCTCGGTGGAGCAGAGGTGGGCAGAGCTGGCAGCACATACAGGGACGATTCCGGTCACAAACCTCTACGTCCTGCCAGGTCAAAGGGGATGTGCTTCTTATTCCACCTCAAAGGTGGAATAAGCAGCACTGATCCGGGGATCGGGCCCGGGGATCCCCTCTCTGGGACTCGGTATAGGGGATGGTCCCTGCCGCCCGATCCAGGCCCTGGCTGGCCAGCTGTTGGTCGGGTGGCGGGGAAGTGGGGGGCCTAAGCCACAGGAGTCGGGTTGCCTGTGGGGAGGATGTCCCCACAGGTGGCAGGGACACACCAGACAATCCACAGGCTCAATTCTGTGTACCGTGGGAACATTTTGTTCCTGCGGTCCATATTGCTGTCCAGAATTGGATCCTAACAGGCCTATCGTCATTGGGGGTGTGCAGGGAGTCTGGACATACCTCTCTCGGAATCGGTCTCCACATCAATTGGCTCACCTTTTATCTACCTGTTTCTTCACACCTTCAAAAAATATATATAACGGATTAGAAATTCAAGACCTTTCTAGGCGAAATCCATGTTGGTTTTCTCCTATTAAACCATGACTATCTAATTTTATTCTTTAGAATGGTTTCTGTGCTGGAGGAGTAGCCTAGTGGTTAGAGCAGCTGCCTAGTTCCCAGAAGATCAAGGATTCAATTCCTACTGGTACTCCTTGTGACCTTGGGCAAGTTAGTTTACCCTCCATTGCCTTGGAAGAAAAGGCCTGACAACTAATTCCAATGATACATTGCCAAGAAAACCCAGAGGCAGCTGGGTTGCCAGGAGTCAGCACTAAAAAAAATAAATAAATAATAATGGTTTCTACCATTTTGCCTGGTACCAACATCAAACTCACCTATCTGTAGTTCCTGGATCACCCATGGACCTCTGTTTAAAAATTGGTGTTACATTGGCCATTCTCCAATCTTCAGGTACTACAGATGATTTTAATGATTACTAATAGTAGGTCTGCAATCTCATATTTCAGTTCTTTCAGCATCCTTGGATGTATACCATCCAATCCAGGTGATTTGCTATTCTTTATCAAATAGTTGTAATACATCCTCCAGGTTTATCAAAATGTGTTTCAATTCTTCTGACACATCACCTTTAAATACCATTTCAGTCATGGGTAACTTCCCTACAACTTCTTCAGTAATGACTGAAACAAATCATTCTGTCTTTCCACTGTGGCATTGTCCTCCCTTAGCACCCCTTTTACCCCTCTATCATCTAATGGTCCAACAGACTCTCTCTCACAGGTTTTTAGCTATGAATGTACGTGGTTTATTGTGCGTTTTTAGTTCCATGGCAAGGTTTTTTCTTCTAATTCTCTTTGCCTCTTTTTTTTTTGGTCATGCAAAGCATGAATAAAGCTTCTAAAAATGACCCCATAGTGACTAAAGTTCAAGTAGTTTGTTACATCCCTCTGAAAATAAGACTTACTAATGGCATCTCAGATTCCAAAGGGATCAATGTTCATAGTCTCTTTCAACACTTTTTATCCTCCTCCTTGAATGCAATGAGGGGAGATATGATAGAAGTCTATAAATTAATGAACGGAGTGGAACAGGTAAATGTAGATCGATTGTTTACATTATCAGAATATAGAACGACTAGGGGACATGCAATGAAGCTACAGGGTAAACTATTTAAGACTAATAAGAGAAAATATTTTTTCACTCAACGTGTGATCAAACTCTGGAATTTGTTACTGGGGGATGGACCTTGGTCTGACCCAGTATGGCATATCTTATGTTCTTAATCAATGTTACAATAATGGACTCACAAACCCAAACTTTCGAGGGGTGTCCACTTTCCACTATGGCAGCACCAATAGATGTTTCAAAAATATATCCTTGAGAGTTCATCTTGACACCCCAAAACAGATGGTCAGGATTCAAAACAACTTTTTATATAAGTTATTTGGAGCTTAGAGCTATTTATTATGTTCAAGTTTTCATTCATATTCTTCAGAATTTCCCAGTCCTAATTCAAACATGTAGCAATATTTTATGTCAAAAAGCAATGGGGTACAGGTTCTATTTTCCTTTTCCAGTAAACATCCAAGATTTGGGACTTTGCCATAACCAATCACATCCAGATTCAAGCTGCATCAAATTAGCCAACAGACCCAGTGGAATCCTTCTATTTAGTCCCTGGATACATCCCCCTGAACATTCTCTTTCAGAAGTGGGAAATGTCTCAAACTGATCTTTTCACCAGCAGCAAGAATGCAAAACTTCCACTTTATTGTTGCCTCCTTCCATCCCACCACTGGTTAGCATCAGATGTTATCATAGACCTGGCCTTTCCAGTATGCCTATCCTCCCATTCCTTCTATACTGAAAGTTGTGCATAAAGTTCAAAACAGTCAAGCTACCGTGATTCTCATAGTGCCATAGTGGCCTTGATAGAACTGGTTTCCTCTTCTATAAAGGCTGGCAGTCCTTCCTCCGAGACAACTGTCCCTCTTTCCAGTGTTAATATCCTATCATCCCAACTGACTTCTTCATCCAGATTTGAAGTTTCCAGCCCTCAATGCATGGAAACTGAGCAACATTTATTGTCTGCCTTGGCTTACCAGAACGTATACAGCACATTCTCATCTCTTCTTGGAAACCATCTACTAGACGTGCTTATTCTTTCATGTGGAAAAGTTTCTTTATCATTTATACTTTCTGGGACTTCAGATGTCCTCCATTAGAGTACATCTCAGTGCTGTAGCTGCATATAATACTCCAGTGGATAACTTTCCATCCTCTCAGTGCAGTATAACTTCTTGCTTTGACAGGTCTTCTTCATCTTAGACCTCCATTAAAGAAATCTCTAGTACTTTGAGATCCTAATTTGGTGCAACCTTCACTTATGAAGACACCCTTTGAACCTTTGGAATTAGCTATGCTCAAATTTCTCACCTGGAAGGTACTTTCAATCAACTTCAAGTGTTGGTGACATAGAAGTCATATCTTCAACGTCGCCATCACAAAATGATTCTCCAAACGCAGCCTCCATATAAATCAAAATATAGTGCTTCCCTGCCTTTTGTCCAAAACCACATTCAGATCCACTCAAAGCCCTCCATATCCTAGATCAGGCATGTCCAATAGGTAGATCACAATCTACTTGTAGATCACGGAGGGGTCAGAGGTAGATCGCCAGCCCCACTTGGCTCCATCTCTCCAGCAGCTCGCCCCGTCGCTAGGAGAGAGCTCGTGCTGGCAGGTCATCTGCCGAGGGCTTGCCTCCGCTGCTGATCCTTTGCCTGTCTTTTTTCCCTGCCTGCAGGAATCTTGCCTGCGGGTGTATTGGGGGCGCTACTTGTTTTCGTGCCAATAGTTTGTGGGTACCCCAGGGGGCCCACACCCCGCGACGAGACGCTACAGGCCCGGCATCATACCTGGTCTCCTGCCTCTCAGAATCACCTATTCCTGCCCCCGCCCCAACACCCCTTAGAAGTGTGTTATATACCGGGCGATATCCATTCGCCCGGGCTTTACCTGAATACACTTACCGTATTACTTGTGTCGTGTGCTGGTTGTTGGTCGCTTTCATGAAACGTTTTCGGGCAGACACAACAGTGTCAAGAATTTGGTGATTTTGGTGGGCTTTTCCAATTTTGTTCTAACTTGCCTATGCCTTGCCTTCGAATTGGTTCAAACCACTGTGACTTTTGCTTGTCTCTGCAATTTTATTTTGCTTAGCCTTTGCATTGATTCTACACTGTGTGCAGAATTTATTAAATCGTGTGTGGTGGTATTTGAACTTGTTTGGTGGTATTTGATTTTATCTGGTTTGCTGGACAGGTGTTTGAGTTTTTTTGATGATTGTTTGGTGGTATTTGATTGGTGCCAGTATGATGAATTCTTATTTTTACTTTTAGAACTGCATGTGTGGTTTTGGCATCTCCAGTCCTTGTATTGCACATCATCCAGAGGTCTTCAGTTTCTGTTGATCTTTAATACTTTGGGACAGTGACCATTTTGGACCAGATTCAGCCAGTGTTTATACTAACTTAGCAGATTTGGCCTTCTTACATCCAGCCACTCCAGTATAACGAAGATGAGTGTTCCAAAGAAGAGCAAAACCTACCACTTTCATGATGAATGGGAAATGGACTACTTCTTCATCATGGTGAAAGACAAGTGGTGGTGTTTAATTTGTAACGCCCCAGTATCCTTGCCCAAAAAGGGTAATCTGGAACGTCATTATAAGGCTCTGCATAGCAATATGTTTGATGCTGATTTTCCACCCAAAAGTGAAATTTGTAAACTGAAGCTCAAAGAACTTAAATTGAAATTGGCTACTCGGCAACAGTTGATGGCGAAGCCAAGGTCACATTCTATCAATGCAACCATAGCATCCTTCAAGGTCAGCAACCTGATCGCAAAGAAATGCAAACCTTTCACTGAAGGGGAATTTGTAAAAGATTGTTTTCCTGAAGCAGCTGACAATCTTTTTGAAGGATTTAAAAATAAGAAAGAGACCATAGCTGCTATTCAAGATGTACAATTGTCAAACACCATCGTGCGGCAAATAGAAAAGATGTATGGAGACACAACTGAACAATTGTTGGAGGATGTTTCAAATTGTGTTGCTTTCTCACTCCAACTAGTCTTTATCCGGATGGCTTTTGAAGACATCAGTGTTAAAGAAGAACTACTTGTAATGATTTCTTTAAAAGGGAGAACTACCGGTCTGGAAATATTCAGTTCTTTCCATTTTTTGTGACAAAGTGTAATCTTCCATTGCATAGACTTGTTTCCATCACTACTGATGGAGCAAGAGCAATGACAGGTGAGGTTAACGGTTTCATAGCCCTCTGTAGACAGCATGACGACTTCCCAGATTTCCTTTCTTACCACTGCATCATTCACCAGCACGTTTTGGCAAAAAAGAGACTCAATATAAAGACTGTCATGGACATCACTTTCAAAATTGTAAATTCAGTTCGTGGAAGATCACTTCAAAGATGGCTTTTCAATCTTACTCTTGATGAAGGGGCAGTGGAAATCATTTTGCACACAGATGTAAGGTGGCTAAGTAGGCACAAATTTCTGCAAAGATGTTGTGATTTGCTGAATGAAATAAGAAGTTTTTTGAAGGAGAGGGGAGATGACCAAGCAGAGTTGGAAGATGAGGAGTGGTTATGTGATCTGACATTTCTCGCTGACTTTACAGGTGAACTAAGTGATATGAACCTTGAACTACAAGGTAAAAACACATGCATTGGCGAGATGAGTACAGTTTCATCCTAGAAGAGCAAATTTGAGCTAATGATGACTGACCTTGCAAACAACACTTTTGATCATTTTCCTAATATGCAGGACCAGCTGGGACAATATCCAAATTTTGTTTTTCAGAACGAGAAGTATGTGACAGAAATCTGTTCTGTTATCCAGGAATTCAAAAATAGATTGTGACTTCCAAAAAATTGGAACAGTTGTGGAGAACTTGTCATACCCGTTCAGAGTAGATGTGGACATTAAAGAAACTGAAGCTGCTATCAGTAAAAATTACTCACTGAACAAGCCATCTCTTGAAAACAAAATATTAACCCTTAAAAATTACATTTTTCTCAAGACCCGTGCTGAGCAAGAATCGTTTTGGAAGCTAGTGCCTAGAGACAAATTTCCCAACTTGAGAAGATGCAGTAAAGCTGTACACTCTTGTTCCGGTTCAACTTATTTATGTTAATCTGCGTTTTCCCATCTGTAAATGACAGAGTACACAACGTTCCAACATGACAGATGAACATCTCCAGGATTCCCTGAGACTGGCCCTCACGCAATATTCACCCAACTTCAAAAAGCTGGTGGATGAAATGCAGGCTCAGACGTCTCACTAATTAGCAAGAGCGAAATATTAAAGATTGTGCAAGATCAGCCTGGATCAAAACTCGACCTAAATTTAACACAAATTACTCAATAAAAGTTAAAGTTATTAAGACAGTTAAAGTTATTACTCAATAAAACTTTAAGAAAAAATGTACTTTCCATTTCCCTTCACAGTTCTTACTGGATCTTCGTCTCTCTGTTTTGTTTTTGCTTGATTTGCTTAACAGCTGATCACTTCCAAGTAAATGACAGAAGGTTCATTAAAAATGTGTGTGGGGGGGGGGGGGAGTTAATCCTCTAACTTGATTGGGTTAAAATTGAATTTGAAACTAATTTGAAACTTAATTTTCATGATGGTAGATCACCAGCACTTTTGGCCGGAAAAAGTAGATCACGACCTGTTGGACATGCCTGTCCTAGACTATAAATGAGTTCTCACTTATTACCTTAAAAGAACTCATTCCTTTAGGAAATCCAAAGAGTTTTAGTTCTCCTTGGCCTTCCATTTGCAAAATAACTTTAGTCAACTGTTTGACTTCCTACATTCATTTTTGTTGTGACCATGTAAATACTCCTCTCGGCTCCAAAATCAAATTGCATCAAACCAGAATTACTGCAGTGACTGTGGCATTCTTTAAGTCTGTCCTACTAGATGCCATCTACAAAGCAGCTAGTTGGTCTTCTCTGCACACCTTTATTGCACATTACTGTCTGTAAAAGCCTTACAAAGGACAGCGCCTGAGGTCAAGCTGTGCTGGCCAGCCCGTGTGTCTGGTTAAGCAACTCTCACATTCTTTGTTGCAGGCTACTATAAAGATGAAGGACCTGATATTCTAAGACATTTACACAGTCCTGCAAACCATGTACAGTAAATGCTGCTAAGCGGGATATTCAGCAGCACTATGTAAAGTATACAGTTAAGTTTCCCTATGTTCTATGTAAAACTGTATTAAGTTACTCTAGAAACTGCTTTGATGTTCAGATAAAGTGGTATAAAAAATAGTTAAATAAATGAATAAATAGGAGGTGAACAGGAGGCTGAGAGGATCAGGATCCGACAGCAGTCTCAAAGAGGTGAATTTTTAGCCTGGATTTGAACAGGGCCAGAGATGGAGCCTGAAGTACTGACTTGGGTAGTTTGTTCCAGTCATAAGGAGCAGCAAGGTAGAAAGACTGAAGGCTGACTAACTTTACCCATGGGAGCTAACCGGGCAGCGGCTTAATATCGCCACTGTCCCGGATATTCAATGTTGGTGACCGGATATGGCCCTAGTATTGAATATCTGGGGTTAGTTTTCAGCGATTAGCAGTGCTAGCCACCATCACTGCCACATATCGGGTTCGGGGTCCTCTTATAAAATTAATTCCACGCTGTATAGTGATTCCCAAATGTGTTCTCAGTGACTCCCAGGCAGTCTGGTTTTCAGGATCTTTAGTGAATCTGCATGAGATATTTGTTAAAGAAAAAGAAAATCAGGCACTGAAGGTAAATATATCTCATGCAGATTCTTTGTAGATATTTTGGAAAAGTGGACTGTCTGGGGTTGCTCAAAGATTGATTTAGCAATTATTGCCATATAGCATCCTTGGATTATTCTTACATTGGTTAAATTTCAAAGTACTATAGCCTGCAGAGAATCCAGTTTGATCCATGACCAATGATGTTACCAGATTTCTGTACTAGTAGGCATGATATAATGTGTTTTCAGTTTGGCACCGATCATATAGGGTTTGACTAGAAGCAGAAGGAAATGTAAATAGAGTTCTAGTTCAATGACTAAGACTGACCAGAAAAATCTCTCTCCAGTTACTGTGTCTCAACACATCTCTTCATCATCGTTAGACATGTGAATGTGTTTCAAGCATTGCACCTCATTAGCAACTTCATGAATAATGACAACATCTGTTTCATATACATCAATCATCACAAAGCCCATCCATAATAAACTGGAAGCCAATTAACTGGTTTCTGCAAACTTACTGACTGTAACTCCCATAATTAAAATGATACATGTTTGTAGATTAACCCAGCTATAAAAACACAGCTACTAAAAAGGAATATGAAATGCTAGGAATAAAAATCAAAAAGCAATGTAATGGAAGAAAACAAAATACCCTATGAGTTTGGACAGAAGCACAGTTTTCAGTTTTCATAAATCCTGGCAAGCTCTTGGAAGGTCCTTTTCCTTCATCCAATCCCTTGTGTCTGATTTTGAGGGGAGGCCATGGACTTGATGGCAGTGCAGGGATCTGTGTACTGTTAAGCCATAGAAATGTCAGAAGTGTCTGGAGGATGATTTCGGATTCTAATCAGCTCCATAGTACCACTGTTCATAAAGAACCTAAAGACTGTAAGTAGGATCAACACAAGGACAGGTTTCCTAAAAATCACCTTCAAGGTCATCTGGGAGTAGTTTTGTCTAGCAGCATGGGGATAGTGAGTGAAAGTTATGTGGACTTTTCTATTCCTGAAGTTTCTTTAAGTGTACTGCTTTGAAAGGAAAGTGATAGCCACAGAATACTGGTGTAGTGGTTCTCCAAGAAACCTCTATTGGACTTAATCATATGGGAGGTAGGACAAATGTAGCACCTGAACAAGAGAACCTTTGGTGTGTAGCAATAAGGACTCCTGGTAAATCTCAGGATGTCTTTGTGCCAGGATCTTGCTTAATAGTTTATGGATTCTCTTTATGCTGAATTCCTGTAAATTAGGTTAGGAGACCTTTTATGTATGTTTGCTGACCCCAAGTGTTGGAACTATATAGGGAGATTAAGCACTTTTAGGGAGCAGAACAAACTGTGAATACCTCACCAGGCCAGATCCTGAACTCCAGTAACTTAACTCATATTCCTAGGCAGGGATCACATAATGCTCCTGGGAGGGGTATTAACATATAGGACCACTCCTCTGTAAAACTGATCTACCCTATCATTGCGATATATTTTTTGTTTATATTAACTGCTTATCAGTTGACAGCGAAAATTTGGAATCTTTCAACTCTGTCTGCTGTTACTTAAGGACACCTGGATTACTTTCGTCTTTATCAGAACCTCCCTATGAGGATGCCTTAATCTCTCTGTTTTGGGAGCACTGTTCCCTCTAAGCTGTGCGCGTGTGCGCGCGCACACACCACGCCGAGAGAGCGCACATACTTTACAACAGAGCGCACAAAAATTACGGCTCTGATTCTGATAGAAAACAATACAGGCATCTTAAAATTTAAAAGTTATGATTGTAATTACTAGAAATTTCCCACTTCATTTAGTAATTGTCTATTTTCATTTAATTTGATTAAAATCAATGTGGTGTACATACTGTATTCTGACGTGTAGTCAAATTTTAAAGTATATAATTCTGAGTGTCGTTATGTGGCGCACAAAAATTTAACCTTCCTTCAAAAGTTGCACACAGCTGATATTTTATGCACACACAGCCTACAGAAAATTAGAGGGAACATTGTTTGGGAGGATCTTTCAAAGATATATTATTCCAAATGATGCATTCCTGGGTGACTGCCAGCTTTCCCTCAATATCTAGTTTAAAAGTTGCTCAATCTCTTTTTAAAAGCTTAAGGCCAGAAGTTGTTCCACTGAGTAAAGTGGAGTCTCTCCTTCCAGAAAAGATCCCCTGTTTCCCAGAATGTTGCCCACTTCCTGACAAATCTTAAAGCTCTTTTTCCCTGCAACATCATTTCATCCATGCCTTGAGACTCCAGAGCTATTCCTTCCTCATCTGCACATTGAGACTCAAGAGCTCTGCTTGCCTCTTGGGTGCTGCATGTGGAACAGAGTATTTCTGAGAATGCTACCCTGGAGGTTCTGGATTTCAGCTTTCTACCTAGAACCTAAATTTGGCTTCCAGAACCTCATTCCTGCCCTTTTCGATGTTATTGGTGCCCACATGTACCAGGACAACCAGCTCCTCCCCACCACTATCCTATCTCCAGGAACAAGCAGGAATGAGTCTTCACATATGGGTACGTTGGTACCGACGGAGCCTGCGTGGGAACGCTCCCCAGCATCCAATCAGAAAGCTTTTGGGAGCATCCCACAGCGCCTGCGTGCTGCCTTCCCGCCTTTCCAACTGTCTCTCCCCAGTTGTTCTTTTTCCGCGGAGCCAGCAGGTCGTGTTCCTGTCACCGCAGAAGAATTTCCTTATTTATTTTCTTTATTTCTTTTCTGTCGTGTCTGCCTTCCTCGACACTATACCGGTACCGCCGGTTCTTATTCTTTTCTTAGAAGGTCCTTTTTTTTTTTTTTTTCTTCAGCTGTACTTCAGTTTTGGGCCTTAGGCCCAAAACCTTTTTCCTCAAATATGGAAAAACCTGCCTCAGGTTTTAAGAAGTGCACAAAATGTGGCGGTACTATATCCGTCATCGACACCCATGACTGGTGTCTCAAATGTTTAGGCCCTGACCATTCCATCAAAGATTGTATGTCCTGTTCCATGATGTCTAAGAGAGGTCGACAGAACCGAGCTGCCAAGCTCAGTACCCTGTTTCCCTCTGATGCAGCTTCGGTGGCATCGACGTCTTCCAGGGCTTCTTCTTGGAATATCAGAGACATGGTGGAAGGAGGACAACCAGTGGGACACTGTGATACCTGGGTACAAACTATATCATAATGATAGAGCTGATCAAATTGGTGGAGGGGTTGCTCTCTGTTAGAGAGGGCATTGAGTCAGAAAGGATTAAAGTTTTGCAAGAAACAAAATCTGCTGTAGAGTCTATATGGATTGAAATTCCATGTAAAAGGGGGAAGGCAATGGCAGTGGGGGTGTACTATCGAGTGCCTAGCCAGAATGAACAAATGGATGATGAAATGCTCAAAGAAATCAAGGAAGCTAACAAAAGTTACAGCGCAGTAATAATAATGGGTGATTTCAACTACCCCTGTATCGACTGGGTCAGTGTCACGTCAGGACATGCTAGGGAGATAAAGTTCCTAGATGAAATAAATGACTGCTTCTTGGAGCAGCTGGTTCATGAACCGACCAGAGGGGAAGCCATATTAGGCCTAGTCCTTAGTGGAACACCAGATCTAGTGCAAGAGATAAGGTTGTTGAGGCCGCTTGGCAATAGTGATCATAGCATGATCGCCTTTGATTTAATTAGTGGAGGAGGGATAGTAAGGAAATCCACAGTACTACCTTTTAACTTTTGAAAGGGAGACTATGATAAAATGAGGAAAACAGTTAAGAAAAAACTAAAAGGAGCAGTTGCAAAGGTTAAAGATGTACATTAGGCTTGGATGTTGTTGAAAAATACTATCTTGGAAGCCCAGACCAGCTGTATTCCACGCTTTAAGAAAAGTGGAAGGAAGTCCAAAAAACTGCCAGCATGGTTTAAAAGTGAGGTCAGAGAGGCTGCTGTTGCCAAAAAAGCATCTTTCAGGAAATGGAAAAAAAGAGTCAAACAACGAAACCTGGAAACAGCACAAGCACTGGCAAGTCGAATGCAAGGCATTGATAAGGCAGGCAAAGGGAGAGTTTGAGAAGAAGCTTGCTGCGGAAGCAAAAACGCGTAGTAAAGACCTTTTCAAGTACATTCGAAGTAAAAAACCTGTGAGAGAGTCAGTTGGTCCATTAGATGATAAAGGGGTTAAAGGAGCACTAAGAGGCGACAAGGCGATAGCGGAGAGACTGAATGAATTCTTTGCTTCAGTCTTTACTGAGGAAGATGTAGGGATGTTACCCATGACTGAAGTGGTATTTAAAGTTGCGGAAGAATTGAAGGAAATATCAATACATCGGGAAGATGTATTACAACTATTAGATAAACTGAAGAGTAGCAAATCACCTGGGCCGGATGGTATACATCCAAGGGTGTTGAAAGAACTGAAATATGAGATTGCAGACCTGCTATTAGTAATCTGTGAACTATCATTAAAATCATCTCTAATACCTGAAGATTGGAGGATCGCCAATGTAACACCAATTTTTAAAAAGGGTTCCAGGTGTGATCCGGGAAACTACAGACCGGTGAGCCTGACATCAGTACCGGGAAAAATGGTAGAAACCATCATAAAGAATAAAAATACTCAGCATGTAGTCATGACCTAATGGGAGACAGCCAACATGGCTTTAGACAAGGAAGATCTTGTCTTACTAATCTGTTATGTTTTTTTGAAGGAGTGATAATCAGGTGGACAAAGGTGAGTCAGTTGATATTGTGTATCTGGACTTTCAGAAAGCCTTTGACAAAGTCCCTCATGAGAGACTTTTGGCAAAATTAAAGAGTCATGGGATAGGAGGCAGTGTACTATTGTGGAACAGGAACTGGTTAAAAGATAGAAAGCAGAGGGTAGGGCTAAATGGCCAATTTTCCCAATGGAGAAAGGTGAATAGTGGTGTACCCCAGGGATCTGTGCTGGGTCCGCTGCTTTTTGACATATTCATAAATGACCTGGAAAGTGGAATAACGAGTGAGGTTATCAAATTTGCAGATGACACAAAACTATTTAAAGTTGTTAAAACCCAAGAGGATTGTGGAAAATTGCAAGAGGATCTTGATAAATTGGAAGACTGGGCATCAAAATGGCAGATGAAATTTAATGTAGACAAGTGCAAATTTATGCACCTAGGGAAGAACAACCCAAACTATGGTTACACGATGCAAGGTTCCACATTAGGAACTACCAACCAGGAAAAGATTTAGGCGTCATTGTGGATACCATGTTAAAACCCTCGGCTCAGTGTGCAGCAGTGGCCAAGAGAGCAAATAGAATGCTAGGTATGATAAGGAAAGGAATAGAAAATAAAACAAAAGATATTATAATGCCTCTATATCGTTCCATGGTGAGACCGCACCTTGAATATTGTGTGCACTTCTGGTCGCCGTATCTTAAAAAGGATATAGCGATTTTAGAAAAGGTTCAGAGAAGAGCCACCAAAATGGTAAAGGGGATGGAAGGATACTCCTATGAAGAAAGGCTAAAAAGGTTAGGGCTCTTTAACCTGGAAAAGAGACGGCTGAGGGGAGATATGATAGAAGTCTATAAATTGATGAACGGAGTGGAATGGGTAAACGTAGATCAATTGTTTACCTTATCAGAATATAGAAAGACTAGGGGACATGCAATGAAGCTACAGGGTAAACTATTTAAGACTAATAAAAGAAAATATTTTTTCACTCAACGTGTAATCAAACTCTGGAATTTGTTACCGGAGGATGTAGTAAAGGCTGTTAGTGTAGCTGGGTTTAAAAAAGGTTTGGGCAAGTTCCTGGAGGAAAGGTCCATAAACCATTATTAAGAAGGGATCCAGGATATCAATGCTTGAACCAATACAAGCATTGTGGAACCTGTGTCCCTTGGGGAAACTGCTAGGTACATATGACCTAGATTGGCCACTGTTGGAAACAGAATACTGGGCTTGATGGACCTTGGTCTGACCCAGTATGGCATTTCTTATGTTCTTATGTTCTTCCTCACATGGATCTCAGGTAACTAAACATAAATCCAGCCGGTCCTCGAAGGGAAAATCTCCTTCTAAGCATCGAGATGCCTCTGGCCTTGCCCTCGAGGATTCTGCACCGGCAAAATTACCCCGGCGGGAGGCTTCGGCTTCTAAAGCATCATCATCGGGGTTCCAGGATGATCTAGATCAGCGATGGCGAACCTATGGCACGCGTGCCAGCTGTGGCATACGAAGGCCTTGCAGCTGGCACACGGGAAGGTCCGCAAGTAAAATTAAAAAAAAAAAAAAAGCTGTCTTCTCCCGCTGCCGGGGCCGCCGCGGCAGAATCGAGTGTGCCGCGGGCCCCCCCCTGCCCAGCACAGCCTGCCCTCCCCCTCTATCCGCTCTCTCGTCGCAGCTCACAGTGACACGCGCCGGCTTTCAGAGAGCGAGGGAAGAGTTTCTCCCTCGCTGCTCTGTTAAGCCCGCGGGGGCTGATGGGAAGTTCCCATAAGCCCCCGCGGGCTTAACAGAGCCGCGAAAGGGAAACTAATCCCTTCGCGCTCTGAAAGCCGGCGCGTGTCACTGTGAGCTGCGACGAGAGAGCGGATAGAGGGGGAGGGCAGGCTGTGCTGGGCAGGAGGGGCCCCGCGGCACACTCGATTCTGCCGCAGCGGCCCCGGCAGCGGGAGAAGACAGCTTTTAGAATAAAAAAAATTCCCTCGGCTGGGCTGGGCTGGGCTGGGCTGGGGGGGGGGGTTATGATTGCTGCTGCTGGGCTGGGCTCGGCTGGGCTGGGGGGGGTTAGGATTGGTGCTGCTGGGGTGGGATGGTCGGGGGGGGTTAGGATTGCTGGGCTGGGGGGGCGTTAGGATTGCTGCTGCTGGGCTGGGCTGGGCTGGGCTGGGGGGGTTAGGAGTGCTGATGGGCTGGGGGGGGTTAGGAGTGCTGATGGGCGGGGGGGGGAGGAGTGCTGATGGGCGGCGGGGGGGGGGGTTTAGGAGTGCTGATGGGCTATGGGGGGGCTGGGGGGGGTTAGGAGTGCTGATGGGCTATGGGGGGGCTGGGGGGGGTTAGGAGTGCTGATGGGCTATGGGGGGCTGGGGGGGTTAGGAGTGCTGATGGGCTGGGGGGGGTTAGGAGTGCTGATGGGCTATGGGGGGGCTATGGGGGGGCTGGGGGGGTTAGGAGTGCTGATGGGCTATGGGGGGGCTGGGGGGGGTAAGGAGTGCTGATGGGATGGGGGGGGGTTAGGAGTGCTGATGGGCTATGGGGGGGCTGGGGGGGGGTTAGGAGTGCTGATGGGCTATGGGGGGGCTAGGACAGGAAATGGGCTGATGGGGAGGGGTTAGGACTTGAGGTGGGTTGATGGGGTTAGGTCTGGTAATGGGCTGTGGGCTGTTGGGGGGGTTAGAACTGGTAATGGGCTATGGGGGGTTAAGACTGGTAATGGGTTGTTGGCTGATGGGGGCTGTCTGGTAATGGGCTATGGGGGGGTTAGGACTGATAATGGGCTATGGGGGGGCTAGGACAGGAAATGGGCTGATAGGGAGGGGTTAGGACTTGAGGTGGGCTGATGGGGTTAGGACTGGTAATGGGCTGTGGGCTGATGGGGGGGTTAGGACTGGCAATGGGCTATGGGGGGCTGACTGGAAATGGGTTGATGGGGTTAGGACTGGAAGTGGGTTGATGGGGGGGCTAGGACTGGTATTGGGTTGGGGGGTTGCTAGGACTGTAAATGGGCTGATGGGGGGCTAGGACTGGAAATGGGCTGATGCAGGGACTAGAAGGGAATGGATGCTGGGTGAGGCTGGAACTAGAAGGGAGCTGATGTTGGGGGAGGATTAGAATGGGATGGGGCTGGGAGAGTAAAAAGGAGAGGGGAAAAATATTTTGTGTGGGAGGGATAAAAAATCTACAATTGGCCGGGTATTGGGAGAGTAAGTGGGGATTGAGGATGGAGGGGTAAAATTTGAGTGGATGAAATAGGAATGAGGAAAGAGCAAAAGGAGAAAGATTAGTATGTTAAAGCGGATGTAGAGAGAGAGAATGGAAAAAAAAACTAGAAGAGAGAAGAAAGGACAAATGGACAGCAGATGATGGAGAGTTAGCAGAAAACATGAAGAAAGTGGCTGGAGCAATTGCAACTGAAAAAAAATGCACAAAAGGTAGAAAGATATCTCTTTGACAAGTTATCAGCATGCATGCAACAACAAACATCACATTAATTTTTTTCATGTATAGATTCTTTGGGAATACACACCGAGTCCTGACACAGTTAACAATTTTAAGAAGTTTATCTTTTTTTTACTCAGGATACATTTGACATGTTATGTGAATAATACATTTAAAATATATTGTGTAACTGAATCAAATTCTTCCTAAATTCATTAAATTGAATGAAATCATTAAAACATTATAAATTGCCAATAAATTGAAATGAAAACCAAAGGATTGTGAATCAAATTGATTCTCTGACAATACAAAGATTCCAACCTTTACAAATGATGTTACATAGTTCAGGCAACTTTATAAAGAGTTTTTAGATACTAAAATCTTGTTGTTAAGGTTTAATTGACGTGCTGGCACTTTGAGGAAATTCTTTGGTTTTGTGCGGCAGTTTGGGCACTCGGGCTCAAAAAGGTTACCCATCACTGATCTAGATGGTGTGGCCTCAACCGATCTCCTGGTGCCATGCTCTGGGGTACCGGTGGCCTCCACCGGTACCGACTTCCAGGCATTGGCAGCGTCCATGGATCAGAGGATTCTGTCCATGGAACACAGTCTGGCAGCTTTCCTTGTGGCATCGACACCCGTGGTACCGCATCAGACTACTCCGCTGGTACCGGCTCCGGTATCGCCACCGGTACCGATCCCGGTACTGGTGACATCGGCATCGGTGTCAGCCATGCCGGTACCCTGCCCTCTGCAGCCCTCCGGTACCGATACACCGGTACCGATGATTCCCGATACCGACCCCGGTCGGTACGGGTATCGGGCTTTGCAAGAGCATCCCGACAGACGATACTTCGATTCCTCTGATGACTCTGAGGATTCTGAACAGTCTGTCGATGCAGCGATGCTTCTTCCACAGGAGGAGTCCTCTCCTAAACAAAGGATGTCTCCTCCAGAGGACTTGTCTTTTCAAGACTTTATCAGAGAGGTGGCTCTATTACAGTAGCCCCAGAGTCAGAGCCTAGAGCTAAGGAGTTAGATATTTTACAATATCGCAAAACTCCTAAAGAGGCAGCTACCTTGCCTATTCATGAGATTCTGTATGATCTCATGTTCAGGATGTGGGAAGCACCTCTAACCACCTCTCCTCATTCTCGCAGGTTGGACACCATGTATCGTGTCCCTCCTTGTCCTGGTTTCCATAAGACTCAGCTTCCTCACCACTCTATTGTGATTGAGTCTGCAATGAAAAAGATTAGAAGTGCCAAGAGACATGCCTCTAATCCTCCAGGACGTGAATGTAGAACCCTGGATGCTTTAGGTAGAAGAATCTTCCAAGCTTCCATGCTTGCTGCAAGAATTAATTCTTATAGTCTCTACATGGGCATGTTCTTAAAAGAGGTCACTGACCATTTGCAGACTTTAAGTTCTTTTATGTCTGACAATAAAAGGCAAGAATTTCTCTCTGTGCTCAAACATGCCCAGGATGTCTCCAAATTCTCCAACCGTGCAGCTTTTGATTCCTTTGAATGCGTAAGCAGAGCCTCAGCTATAGCTATAGCAGCACATAGGGTTGTTTGGCTTCAAGCATCTGATTTGGAGACCTGGGTACAAGATGAATTGGGAAATATCCCTTGTACAGGTGAAAATCTGTTTGGTAAAGATTGGCAAGCAAAAGCCAATCAGATGGATGCTGAAAATTCTGCTTTGGATAGACTATCCAAATCTATAGCTGCTCCTGCTAAGAAAAGGTTGTTCAAGAAAACACCTTTTTCAAAGAAGGGAAGATCCTATCCTGCTTATAGTCAGAGAGCATCTTCTGCAGCTCAGTTCCCTTCCACACGTCAGCAATCCTCCAAACAGACCAAGGCAAAGGCCGCGAGGTCTGCTCCAGCCCAGCAGTCTCAGCCACCTCAGGGCCTTTGACTTTCTGCTAGAGAACTTAGCCTTTCTGGCTCTAGAAGGACCAGAGCCCTCCACCATTCCAGGAAGGCTATGGAGTGGAGGAGTGGCCTAGTGGTTGGGACAAGGTACTTCAGGCCGGAAGGTCGGGGGTTCAAATCCCACTAGAGGACAGCAACCTTGGGCCGGAAGGACTGGGGATTCTAGTCCCAAAGGTGCTCCTTGTGGTCTTGGGCAAGCCACTTAACCCTCCATAGCCCATGTTCCCTGTAAATAGTTATCTCCAAGTTATAATGCCCTGTTCAATGTAATTTCAGTTTGTTCAATGTAAACCGCACTGATGCAGAATAGCGTGGTATATAAGAGAATGTAAATAAATAAATAAATGTCACTTTGCTCCCAGATGGGTGCAAATCACAGCAGAGCAGTGGACACTCTCCATCATAAGAGAGGGGTACAAACTTCATTTTTTCAGCTTGCCCCCTCTCACAAGAGTGCACCAGTTCAATTCTCCAACCTCCCTCCTCAGCCTATTAGAGCAGGAGGTTGCCACTCTTCTAGCCCAAGGGGCAGTAGAGGAAGTGCCTTCTCAACAACAGGGCACAGGGTTCTACTCCCCCTATTTTCTTATCCCAAAGAAAACAGGGGGCTTCAGACCCATTTTAGATCTCAGAGAATTGAACAGATTCCTAGTCAAAGAAAAATTCAAGATGGTTTCTCTGGGAACGCTGCTGCCATACCTTCAGAGTCAGGATTGGCTTTGTTCTCTAGATCTCAAGGATGCGTACACTCATGTTCTCATCCATCCAACTCACAGAAAGTTCCTTTTCCAGGAGAAGCACTATCAATACAGAGTGCTCCCCTTTGGCCTGGCCTCTGCACCAAGGGTGTTCACAAAATGCATGGCAGTGGTTGCTGCTTTTCTGCGCACCCTGGGAATATTTGTCTTCCCCTACCTGGACGACTGGCTCATTTGAGCTCCCACTCAATCAGAGGCCAGGACTGCTCTAACCTGCACATTGCGTATCCTTCAATACTTAGGGCTGGTAATAAACATCCGAAAATCCAATTTGATCCCTACTCAGTCCCTGAAATTCATAGGGGCACTGCTGGATACCACAAAGGCAAGGGCCTTTCTTCCCCAGACCCGTTGCCTTCGCTTGATGCAGTTAGCTTCTCAAGCAGAGTTAAAACCACTACTCACTGCTCGAGAGATGTTAGTTGCTAGGCCACATGGCTTCCACCGTTCATGTGGTACCATATGCTCGCCTTCACATGAGAGCAGCTCAGTGGACTTTATCCACCCAATGGACCCAGGCATTAGGCTGCCTGTCAGACAAAATAGCAAACACAAGTCGCCTCATTTTGTCCCTCCAGTGGTGGAAGTCCCCTCAGAACCTCTTGCTGGGGTGTCCTTTTCAACAGCCTCTACCCCAGGCAACTCTTACAACAGATGCTTCTCCAATGGGCTGGGGAGCTCATCTTCAGGACCTCTCCACCCAGGGCATCTGGTTCCCACAGGAGACTTGTCTCCACATCAATCTCTTGGAACTCAGAGCAATCTTCCTTGCTCTACGAGTTTTCCACACCCTGCTCAGCCACAAGACAGTCCTTGTCCACACGGACAATCAGGTGGCCATGTTCTACATAAATAAGCAGGGAGGAACTGGCTCTCTGTCGCTTTGCAACGAAGCTCTGCGACTGTGGGCCCTCGCCAGAGAGCATCACATTCATCTTCTGGCAGTCTATCTTCCAGGGGTTCAAAACTCTTGGGCAGACAGACTCGGTCGAGTTCTGCTTCCACAAGAGTGGTCCCTACATATGGACCAGGTGTCCAAAATTTTTCAAATTTGGGGAACCCCGGACATAAACCTCTTTGCAAGTCCGTGGAATGCCAAACTTCCCCGGTTCTGTTCCAGAACTCCGGCTCAGGGGGCACAAGCAAGGGATGCTTTCCTCCTTCACTGGGGTCAAGACTTCCTGTATGCCTTTCCACCCATTCCCCTAATTCCCAAAACCCTGTTCAAGCTTCAGAGAGACAGAGGCCACATGATTCTCATAGCTCCACATTGGCCACGGCAAGTGTGGTACCCTCTGCTTCTACATCTCTCTCAAGCTCCCTCCCTAGAGTTAGGGTCTGCTCCAGACCTCCTCTCTCAGGAGGACGGAAAGTTGTGGCATCCCAATCCCCAGTCTCTGCATCTCAGGGCTTGGTTGCTGAAGGCCTAGATCTCCAAGATCTTCCTCTTTCTCAGCAAGTGAAAGATGTTCTTCAAACTTCCAGAAAACCTTCCACTAGACGTTCTTAAGCCTTCAAGCGGAAAAGGTTTACCATCTGGTGTTCTGAAAAGGGTCTTAACCCCCGTGCCATACCTCTGGAATCGTTGCTGGAGTATCTCCTGCATCTGTCTAATGCAGGCCTTAAGACAAATTCAGTAAGTGTCCATCTGAGTGCTATTGCAGCTTCACTCAAGCCTCTAAATGGACAACCTGTTTCCTCTCATCCCCTTGTAACAAGGTTCATGAGAGGCCTCCTTTTAACAAAGCCTCCCATTAGACCACCTCCGGTGGCATGGGACTTAAATTTGGTTCTTGGTCAGCTTATGAAGCCACCTTTTGAACCTTTAGCTACTACCTCCTTGAAATACCTTTCTTGGAAGGTTATCTTTCTCATTGCAATCACATCAGCACGCCGCATCAGTGAATTGCAAGCACTAGTAGCTAATTCACCTTATACGAGATTCCATCATGACAAGGTGGTCCTTAGGACTAATCCACATTTTATGCCTAAGGTGGTCTCGCCTTTTCACCTCAACCAAGAGGTCTACCTTCCTGTCTTTTTTTCCAGGGCCTCATGCATCACCTGCAGAGAGGAATCTTCATACCCTGGACTGTAAAAGAGCTCTGGCCTTTTACTTACAGAGGACACAGCAACATAGAAAGTCTTCCCAACTCTTTGTTGCTTTTGATCCTTCTCATTTGGGACAACCAGTCTCCAAGAGAACTCTTTCCAACTGGATTGCCCAATGTATTTCTTTCGCCTATCAGAACAAGAACATTTCTCTGGAGGGCCATGTCACAGCTCACAATGTGAGAGCCATGGCAACCTCAATGGCTCATCTGAACTCTGTCTATCGACGACATCTGTCGAGCAGCCACTTGGGCTTCGGTTCATACCTTCACAGCCCATTACTGCTTAGACAAGGACTCCCGCTGGGATGCCTTGTTTGGTCAGGCTGTTCTCAAACACCTGTTCCATACCTAATCAATTCCTACCCACCATCCCTCGGGATGCTAGAGATCCAGGTGAGGAAGTGCAGCCCTGTCCCAGGGTCACACAACTTCTGGGCGCTCTCCCTGGCATCAAAAGCTAGGGAGTCCCCATATGTGAAGACTCATTCCTGCTTGTTCCTGGAGATAGCACAGTTACTTACCTGTAACAGGTGATCTCTGGGAACAGCAGGAATAAGTCTTCACAACCCAATACTATCGACCACCTGGCCAGAATGAACAAATGGATGATGAAATGCTCAAAGAAATCAAGGAAGCTAACAAAAGCCACAACAGAGTAGTAATAATGGGTGATTTCAATTACCCCGGTATCGACTGGGACAGTGTCACAGCAGGACAAGCTAAAGAGATAAAGTTTCTAGATGAAATAAATGACTGCTTCTTGGAGCAGCTGGTTCATGAACCGACCAGAGGGGAAGCCATACTGGACCTAGTCCTTAGTGGAACGCCAGATCTGGTGCAAGAAATAAGGGTGTTGGGACCACTTGGCAATAGTGATCATAGTATGATCATGTTTGATTTAATCAGTGGAGGACAGATAGTAAAGGAATCCACAGTACTACCTTTTAACTTTCAAAAGGGTGACTATGATAGAATGAGGAATATAGTTCGGAAACCTGAAGATTGGAGGGTCGCCAACGTAACACCAATTTTTAAAAAGGGTTCCAGGGGTGACCCGGGAAATTACAGACCGGTGAGCCTGACGTCAGTACCAGGGAAAATGGTAGAAGCCATCATAAAGAACAAAATTACACAGCATGTAGATAGTCATGGCCTAATGGGAGACAGCCAACATGGCTTTAGACAAGGAAGATCTTGTCTTACTAATCTGATCTGTTTTTTTGAAGGTGTGCATAAACAGGTAGACAAAGGTGAGTCGGTTGATATAGTGTATCTGGACTTTCAGAAAGCTTTTGACAAGGTCCCCCATCAGAGACTTTTGGCGAAGCTAAAAAGTCATGGGATAGGAGGCAGTGTACTATTGTGGATCGGGAACTGGTTAAAAGATAGAAAGCAGAGGGTAGGGCTAAATGGCCAATATTCCCAATGGAAAAAGGTGAATAGTGGAGTACCCCAGGGATCTGTACTGGGTCCGCTACTTTTTGACATATTCATAAATGACCTGGAAAAGGGAATAACTAGTGAGGTAATCAAATTTGCGGATGACACAAAACTGTTTAAAGTTGTTAAAACCCAAGAGGATTGTGGAAAACTGCAGGAGGATCTGGATAAATTGGAAGACTGGGCATCCAAATGGCAGATGAAATTTAATGTGGACAAGTGCAAAGTTATGCACCTAGGAAAGAACAACCCACACTATAGTTACAAGATGCAAGGCTCCACATTAGAAACCACCACCCAGGAAAAAGATTTAGGAGTCATCGTGGATAACATGTTAAAACCCTCTGCCCAGTGTGCAGCGGCGGCCAAGAAAGCAAATAGAATGCTAGGTATCATAAGGAAAGGGATGGAGAATAAAACAAAGGATATTATAATGCCTCTGTATCGCTCCATGGTACGACCGCACCTTGAATATTGTGTGCAATTCTGGTCACCGTATCTTAAAAAGGACATAGAGTTATTAGAAAAAGTACAGAGAAGAGCCACCAAATTGGTGAAGGGGATGGAAGGCTACTCCTATGAAGAGAGGCTAAAAAGGTTAGGGCTCTTTAACCTAGAAAAGAGGCGGCTGAGGGGAGATATGATAGAGGTGTATAAATTAATGAATGGAGTGGAACGGATAAACGTGGATAAATTGTTTACGCTATCAGAATATAGAAGGACTAGGGGGCATGTAATGAAGCTACAGGGTAAACTATTTAAGACAAATAGGAGAAAATATTTCTTCTCTCAACGTGTAATCAAACTCTGGAATCTGTTACCGGAGGATGTAGTAAGGGCTGTTAGTATAGCTGGGTTTAAAAAAGGTTTGGACAAGTTCCTGGAGGAAAGGTCCATAAACCACTATTAAAAAGGGACCCAGGATATCAATGCTTGGCCTAGTACAAGCACTGCAGAACCTGTGTCTTTTGGGGAAACTGCTAGGTACGTATGACCTAGATTGGCCACTGTTGGAAACAGGATACTGGGCTTGATGGACCTCGGTCTGACCCAGTATGGCATTTCTTATGTTCTTATGTTCTTATGTTCTTAACCCACCCACCTCCCCTAGGAGTTGTCTCTCTCTCTCTCTCTCTTCCTTTCCCTCTCTCTCCCTCTTTGTCTCAGCTATAAAACTCAACTGAGGAGAGACAGTTGGAAAGGCGGGAAGGCAGCACGCAGGTGCTGTGGGATGCTCCCAATAGCTTTCTGATTGGACGCTGGGGAGCGTTCCCGCGCAGGCTTCGGCGGTACCGATGTACCCATATGTGAAGACTTATTCCTGCTGTTCCCAGAGATCACCTGTTACAGGTAAGTAACTGTGCTATCTAGGTAAGGCATGATATCTGCCACCTTCACACAAAGCAGGCAAGTGACCAAGCAATCCTGTCACCAGCCACCCAGCTATTTACATGCCTAATGATCAAATCACCAACTTAAACAGTTGTCCTAACTCTCCCTCACATGCAAAAGCCCCCAGAGACACATCCTCGATGTGAAAGGATATTCATCCCCCGTAAGGAAGGTCCTGGATACAGGCTCATTTCCTGTCACACCAAGGGGATACTCTCCTCCTAGGTGACCTCTCTCCTCCAAGGCAGCACTGAGGCTGCCATACTGGAGGTGGAACTTTTTTACCATATCCCTATACGTCTATTTTATATACCTGTTTCGTTAGGTCTTTCAAGTTTGCTACTCTAGCCTTAAGAGATTGGGCTCATTCTCTGAACCAGGAGCTCTTTGCACAGAATACACACATGACCTTTCACCATACTGGGATGATAATTCTGGCCAACATGAAAAAATCATCACAAATAATTTCATGTCTGTTAGATAACCTATGATGAACAATGTTCAAAACTGGATTTGTTTTTGTTGTATCATGTCAGGTTTGAAAAATGATAGTGTCGGAAATTTTGCTGTACTAGCCGAATTGACATAAACTGTGTCAGTAGTTACTCTACCAGTATTGATTGGTATTTATTTTGCTTTTCAGGTTAATTATTTTGATTATGTATTTGGAGGAGTAGCCTAGTGGTTAGAGCAACTGCCTAGTACCCAGAAGATCAAGGGTTCAATTTGCACTGGCATTCCTTGTGACTTTGGGCAACTCACTTTACCCTCCATTGCCTCGGAAGAAAAGGCTGGCAATCTACTTCCGGTGATACATTGCCAAGAAAACCCAGAGGTAGCTGGGTCGCTATGAGTCAACACTGACTCGATGGCACTAAAAAAAAAAAAAAAAAAAAAAAAATCTGGTGGTAATAACACTGAAGAAAGCATCAGAAATAAAATAATCATGCCAAAACACATTAGAAATCATTCCAATGTTTTGTTGCAGTAGCAAATGAACCACACATATATCTCCACATCATATCATAACATCAGATCTTTGCAAAATGTACAAGTTATATTTTGGATGCCCACTGGGTGACCAGGATAAGCCATGGGTGCCGCCTCATTTGCACTGCCTGTGCAAATGGACTATGGGTTATGTTTACTAAAGCACGGTAATGTAGCAGTGGCTACGTTAATGCGTGCTACCATTACCAGATGCAACGTTATCATGCGTTAACATCTCTGGCAGCGTTAAGTCCCACAGAGGGTGGAGAGAAGGCGGAGATAAGGGGTCAATGGGCGGGGAGAGGCTCCTGCTACACTAACGTGGGGAACTGAAGGGCCAAACATTACCGCGAGTGAAAACCTGTCGTTAGATGCACACATGCAGGAGAGAGAAACCATTTCAGTGTCAGCAATGTACAGCATAGGCAGGGATCCAAAAAAAGTGATAGTAGTGCTACATGTTCAGCAACAGCATAGTGCCCAGGTATGAAAGGGCACCATGGCGATGCTGCAAATGGGGCAGAGGGGTCTGCAGGTGGGACATGCAGTGGGGCAGCTGGGGCAGAGGGTGGGCTAGGCAGATGCCTAGGTGGCACATAGGAATGCAAAATCTGGAAATCAGCAAGAGAGCAACTGACTAAGGTCAAACATGCCCACGGGTTTGTGTCCCACAGTGTTCCATCCAGGGGACATTACCCAGCAGGTACCCCAAAGGGCACATAACATTGGCAGGTGGTGCCAGGGGGAAGAGAGGATGTCTATGTAGGCACCCCTACCCCAGACCCCACACCCTAGGCAGTTGCCGAACTGCACACACCAGCACCACCAGCATGTCAGCATGGGGGGGGGGAGGGTTGCTGGTGGTGGAGGGGGCAGTGGCATCTGCCCACAGCAGACCAAGGCCAAGCCCTGTTCAGGTGGGTGGCGTGCAGTGCAACAGACAAGGTCTGTCTGATGAACAGTCATGGTATCACCAGGGACTGACCAGCTTATGTGGCAACAGTATGGTGCAGTACACACAGCCAGTGTGTCCTGGAGCAGAAGGTCACAGGTTCAAGTCCCAGCTGTGGCTCCTGCAGACCATATCCCTACATTTTACCCCACATTGCACATACAACATAAACATGTGCACTCCCTAGAACATCGGCCAACAGGGGCACAAACACCCATACCCACAGGCTCCACTATCCAAAGCCTCATGGAGAGTCAGGCTGTTGGTCCCGGCATGGAGCAGCACTTACCACCAAAGTACTATTACTAGCACCTGCATACCTTAGCAATCCCTGTGCTTAGTGTGGCAGGCAGGGCTGCCAACCACCCCTATCTTTGCACAATGCTGAAATAGGAGTGGGAGTGTGTGTATGTCTATCCAGTGTTTTGTGGCTGCCTACTCCTCACTGGGCCCACAATGCTTACACTGTTTCCAGCGTTAGCCTGCCGATGTGCATAATCAGGAGCAAGGTATTGTGGGTATGGTCCGGACAGGGCGGACTGGGCAGGATGCATCTGCACAGGGTGTGGGGCAATGGCTGGGACATTGTAGTGCCCGACCACCACCTGCTGCATGGACAGGGTGGCCACAGCATGTCATGCTGGGAGGTCACTCTCACCCTGACTGAGCAGTGACCATGGCATGTCTAGGTTCCCACAGAGTGCTATACAGTGTTTCTCTCAAGTGATATCTGTGTGTTCCCTGTTCTGGGGCCTAATCACTGAGATACCTGCTTGGTATCTGTGCTTACATTCCACTTATGAGTGCACATAGTTCTTCTGGGCACATGCACTATGGACTGGCTAGCGGACTGTCTACAGTCAGCATGTGTATGGCTGGAACGACGTGCAGGAGGTGCAGACTGACTGTGCCCTCTGCTGGTGAATGTCAGATTGTGTTGGGGGGCAGCTGAGCTTTTCCAGGCCTACTGCCTGTCTGCCAGTGCCTGTGTGATATGTACAGATCTGCATCAACTGCCCTAGACGGTGCCCTTTTGCTAGCAGGACTAGGTTTGATGGTCCCACAGCCTTCCATCATGCCCCTCTACTGCCTCCATTGCAAAGATGTAGAGTGTGGGTCTGTTGGGGGCAGATCCTGTCCACCACCTTGACCCAGACAGGGCGGGTTGGTAGGTGGTGCTACATAATCCACATGTGGGTCCAGATACCCCCTGCTCTTATGACAATTGACCATGGCAACCATACTGGATATGCTTAACTTGGGTGGCTCCTGGTCCCGAAGGGCTAGATGTGATTGAGGAATACAGATAGACACAGGATTATCTTAGGCTTTGCTGCAGGGCCCTATTATTGTCAGTGTGTGACAGGTATTCCTTGCAGCCACACCTATCTCAAGCAACCCGGGTACTGCGGACCTGGTGCTGGCCACCCCAGAACCGACACAATGGCATGGTGTGTGGCAACTCTGTGCCAGTATCACACAGTCAGTTCCTCCTACCACACTGAGGTGTTGGAGAGCTGCATAACCTATCTGGTGATCAGATGTAGACTGCTGTTCTGCATGTGCATTGCATCATGGGTACTGGTGGGTTTAACCTATCCTGGTAGACACAGCAGACAGGTTGTGCGGTGACCTGCAGTCTTTCTGTAGCCAGCCATTGCTGAGACAGCATCCATAGAGGTATAGCCCACTGGTTAATACAATGACGTCCTAGGCAGAAGTCATGGGTTAAATCCCTCCATAGTCTCATTTTATTAGGCCTGTCCGAGGCAAGTCCTTTTTATTCCTGTGACAGTCATATCTCTGCAGATCTGTGCTGCTAGCATCACAGTTGCAAGCCATCCTTCTGTCCGTCTATCTGCGTCTGTCAGCTGTGTAGCGTCCTGTCTTCATGTGCTGGCTGCTACCCCATGTCCTGCACTGGTACCCTTTTCTGCATTGTGGCTCTTCATGCTTGCCTCTCCTGTGTCTGCTCTGCATGGCACTACTACTCCTCTGTCCTATCATCGCAAATATCTTGCCACCTCTACCTCCACTGGTGGACACGTATTCCCATCCTCTTCCACCCTCTGTCATTGTAGCACTTTATATTGCCAACACCCTGTGCATCGGTACAGCTTCCTCCAATATGTTTGTCCATTTTACCGGCTGCCACATCGGCTGCATGCAGATTTGACAGGTCCATCAGCTCCCACCTCTACTTCCTTCCATCATTTGTCCATTGCCTTTTCTTGGTGCTCTGTGCAGTGTTAGGGTTACATCAGTTTTTTGCCCTTACGTTTCATGCTTGTCAACTTGGGGCACCTTACTGCCCTTGGGCACCATATCTTGGGTCACCTTAACATACTTAGGGCACTTTATACAGCACCTTAGGTTAAGGCACCTTATATAAGGTGCCTTAAGCTAAGACGCCCTACAAGGCACCTTATAAAGCGCCTTGTAATGTGTTTTGCTTCTCAGCTTTAACGTGCAATGTTCATTAACGTGCACTAGCTGGCCAAGGCGCCCTTTAACGTGCGTTACACGGCTATTGCTACCTTAATGCTGGTACGCCCACTTCCTTATATGGCATTACTCATGTTGTTGTTGTTGTTAAGTACCATTGAGTCGGAGTCGACTCATGGCGACCCTCTGGATAGCTATCTTAAATTATGTTCGGTCTTCAGTCAGGCAGCTCATTGTTGACAGACTGGTACCCGTAGCTGCTGTTATTGTATCGATCCATCTCATTGCTGGCCTTCCTCTTTTGCGTTGACCTTCTATCTTGCCAAGCATGATGTCTTTCTCTAATGATCTCTGTCTTCGCATGATGTGTCCAAAGTATGAAAGTCAAAGTCTTGTCATCTGAGCTTCTAAAGAAAGCTTAGGTTTGATCTCCTCTAGTACCAACTGATTTGTTTTTCTGGTAGTCCATGGTATACACAGTATTCGCCACCAGCACCATAATTCAAAGGCATCAATTTTCTTCCTGTCTATCTTTTTCACTGTCCAGCTTTCACAGCCATATGATGTTATTGAAAATACCATGGCTTGAACAAGACAAATATTTGTATGGTGAGAGACATATCTGCTCTTGAGAATCTTATCTAGGCCTTTCATAGCCATTCTGCCAAGAGCAATGTGTCGTCTGATTTCTTGACTGCTTGTTGCTTCTTTACTGATAGTTGATCCAAGTAGGTTAAAGTTGTTCACGATTTCAATTTCTTCTCCTTCATTGATGAACCTGTTGATTATGCCAGTTGTCATAATCTTTGTCTTCTTTATATTTTGGCCCTTTGGCGTGGCCCTTAGGCGGGGCACTAGTAAGGGGACCCAGATCAACGATCAACTCAATAGAAGATTCAGAAGGGCAGACCTTTTGGACGCACAAACCAGACCATATCAACCTGCTGACCACTGCAAGTATACCACAGCCTAATAAACCGTCTGTATTAGATATTATTAGCATACCTAGTCATGCCTAGTCATGCCATTTTCAGTAGCCATTCTTAATCTAGCCGGTACATTACTTTTACTACTGCTGTTAACTAATATCACCCCCATCTGACCCGTTTGAACCTAATTACTAATTTATACAGCCGTTTTTTAGTGAATAGCTTGTATCTGTTATTGCAGTACCTGTCTGATATACATCATTGTGGACACTTTCTCCATCTGTAATCTATCACTGTAGTACTTCTACCTTTCTATGCCTACTGAGATAATGTAAAGCAACAAAGTGACTAATACCACTCTACTAAGGAAACAAACTATACAACTAGTTATATAAATTGTTTCCATTGCTGTGCTTCACTTTCCCTGCTGACCATTCCAGGGCACTCAAACAACTCCTCTCCAGTTTACTACGCTGCTTATAACCATGTCTCCCATCATGTATCAAATACTTCACTTGGTACTTATCCTGCTTATCGCAGCAACCCCTGCCCTAACACTCGCACTAGATCCTGGAATCAAGCGGATCCCTATCCTTTATAGCATGGGAAGGCGCTCAACGGAATATCCCTGCCACGCCACCTCAAGAACCAAAACACCATATTCACACCTCCTACATATCCCGTTGCTGCCTACTGACAAGGACCCTACTGAGAAACATAAGACCAATCGTCTACTCAAGTGCGCCTTAATGCCAGATCTATACGCTCCAAATGGCCTGCAGCTATTGATCTGATAACAGCACATAACCTGGACATATTGCTGATAACTGAGACATGGCTAACCGACAACGACAACGTGCTCATCAACCAGATGATTCCACCAGAATTTTCCATCTTCACCTGCCACAGATCCAACCAGAGAGGTGGTGGCACACTCATTCTCGCTAAATCGGACCTCCAATTCAAACAGAACAATACCGCCAGCACATCACACCTTGATGCCCTATCCATTTCTAATAGGTCCTGTACAATTAATCTACTCTATCGAGCACCGTCACCTTCCTCAGATGACCTTACATCAATAATCAACATGGCATGTAACTTCCCAAACCCACAATCTCCTAACTGGCTAGTAGGTGATTTTAACCTACCTTCGTTACAAACCTCACACTCCTCAGCATTCCTTGAAGCCATGTGCCAACTAGGATATGAACAACTTATCGACGCTCCCACCCATATCAGAGGAAGCACATTGGATTTAATATTCGCTCCTCAAGTGATAACCAACACATCCCAGAAGCTCCTGATTTCCATAACCCCTGTACCCTGGTCTGATCACAATTTACTCCTCTTTAACATCCCCACTGAACACTTCACCACTGACAGCAACAAATCAGGTCGCCCCCCAAGTGCCCTTGAAACACGCTTCCGTCCTTTCAATAAGATCGAAGTCCTGGAGAAAATCCTACCTGCTCTCCACAAAGACTTACCTTCTCAAGATGACTTAGTAACCAACTGGGACAATACATTGAAAGCTGCTGCCTGCATCTCTGCTAACAACAGGATCAAGACCAAGGACAAACATAAACCATGGTTCTCCGCTGAACTACAAGAATCTCTCCTACACCTGCGCAGACTTGAGAGACGATGGCGCTCCTCTCGGTCTCCCGATGCACTCTGCTCATACAATTCATACCTACAAACTCACCGGAGGATGACAATGGAGAGAAGAAAGAAATACCACTCAGATACACTAATGCGGTCCTTTAAACAAGCCACACGACCTCTTCAATATTGTTAAATCCTTAACAGGTGATCCAACCACAACCCAACCACCTATGCCACACCCTCAAGACTATGCCGTATACCTACAGTCAAAAATGATACAGACTAATTCGATCCTCACAACTTCAGCACCTTCCACCCCACAGACTGTGCTCCAACTAGCATCGCTTGATAAATTCTCCCAGGTATCCATCAAAGAGATCGAAGATATCATAGCAGCTATTAATTTAACTACCGCACCTAATGACCCCTGCCCAGCCAGGTGGATCAAAGAACTACGACATGAACTTAGCCCAACTATTAGCAAGATTGTCAACTATTCCTTCTCAACTGGATCCTTCCCACAGAGCCTGAAACATTCATCCATCCGTCCGCTCCTAAAGAACAGTAAGCTTGACCCAACAAAAGTTGAATCTTTCAGACCCATCTCCAGCATCCCTCTCTTAGCAAAAATCATGGAAAAAGTAGTCCAGCGACAAATACAACACCATGTTGACTCCGAATCTCCTCTGGACCCCTCACAACATGGTTTTAGAGAAGAACATGGTGTTGACACCCTTCTCACAACACTTTTCAATATCCTAATCATAGGCATTGACAATATCCACCAAGGGTTCATTCTCATCTTTCTCGACATAGCTGCAGCATTCGATTCAGTAAACCACAATACTCTCCTACAGCGTCTCCAAGACAAGGGCATTCAAGGGCTAGCCCTGAGCTGGTGTAAATCCTACCTATCTGATAGACAGCAGCAAGTCAGAACAGGAGAAGCAACGTTTGATTCATTCCCCCTTAAACAAGGTGTCCCTCAGGGTTCCTCCTTGTCCGCACTAATGTTCAATATCTATATGCAGCCAATCTGCGATCTGATACGCACCTTCAACATACAATGCCTTGCATATGCTGATGACATCCTGATGTTTGCTCCATTCAACATAAAACAACCATATTTTGCACCAATAGTTCACTGCTTTGAAGCTGTATCAAACTGGCTCCTCAAACAGAATTTACGGATAAATCGCAAAAAAACAGATGTTCTATTCGTTACACGGAACCCAACATTCACACCCCCTGCCTCATTACAGGTAAACAACATTGAGTTGAAAGCACAACCTACAATCCGATACTTAGGGATCATATTAGATCAGCAGCTTGATATATCAGCACACATTAAGAAAACAACGAGTTCAATTTACCACAAGATCCGATCCTTACGTAATCTCTGACCTCTACTTAACTACTCCGACTTCCGCACTATCTTCCAAGCCTTGGTATTACCACACTTGGATTTTGCCAATATCATTCTACACGGTCTCCCGCAATCCACTTTACATCCCCTCCGTCTGGCCATGAATGCTGCCGCGAGAATTCTCGTAGGTGCTCCACGTTCAGAGCACATAACTCCAATACTGATGAGTTTACACTGGTTACCCCTCCAGGCCAGAACCCTATACAAGACCCTGGTCATGACTTTTAAAGCCTCAAAGTGCCCATCTCTATCACCTATCAGCAATATGATACATATCACTCCAAATAACAGATCCAGGAGATCTGTTACATTAAACTCCATTGACCTCCCGAAACTCCTCACAAAATGCTCTAAATCAACAGCCTCTAGAGCCTTCTCACTGTTTTCACCCAGAGCCTGGAATGCCCTTCCTCCCGAAATCAGAGCCAAGTCAAGTCTAATGACGTTCAGAAAGGCATTAAAACATTATTTGTTCCTAATATACTACCCTGAAGCTACTCCAACTGAACATAGCCCTCATGCTGGTCTTTCATACTTGACCCCGGTAGAAAATGGTTAATCTTGATGGTTCTCACTTGCTCACTCTATCCATTCCGTATTTATACTGTACTTGTAATAACTTTTTCTCCGTACTTGTAGTTTAACTTATTTACTACCCCATCTAATTAACCAAAAATACCATGTATATTTTTTAGCCATGTTTTTTGTATATAGTTAACCCTGTTTACCGCCAAGTTTATGTACCCTGTTCTTTGTAAAAAACCAATGCTGTCTGTATCATTGTGTTTATATTTGTTCATATGTAAACCGCACTGATTAATAGAGCGCGGTATATAAGAAATATAAATAAATTAATTAATTAAGGTGCAGGCCCATTTTGAGACTGTTCTTTGATTGTGAGAAGCAAATATTTCAGATTATCTTCACTTTCAGCCAGTAATGTGGTATCATCAGCATAGCAAAGGTTGTTGATGAGTCTTCCACCAATCTTCACACCTCTGTTGTCTTCATACAATCCTGCTTCTCTGATGATTTGTTCTGCATATAAATTAAACAGGTAGGGGAAAAGTATGCAGCCTTGTCTTACACCTTTGCTTATTTTAAACCATTCTGTTTCTCCTTGTTCCATTCAAACTGTTGCTTCTTGATCAATGTACAGTTTATGCAAGAGTACAATCAGGTGTTCTGGTATACCCATGCTTCTTAATGTGGCCCAGAGTTTCTCATGGTTTACACAGTCAAAACCTTGCTATAGACGATAAAGCACAAATAGATATCTTTTTGGTTTTCTTTAGTCTTTTCAAAGATCCATCTCACATCCGCAGTGATGTCTCTTATTCCTCGCCCTTTCCTGAACCCTGCTTGCACTTCAGGTAGTTCTTGTTCCAGGTATGGTTGTAGTCTCTTTTGAATAATCTTTAGTAGAATCTTGCTGGCATGTGGAATCAGAGCGATTGTGCGATAATTTCCACAGTCGGTTGGATCACCTTTCTTTAGTATTGGTATAAACACAGATCTTTTCCAGTCAGTTGGCCATGATGTTGTCTTCCATATTTCTTGGCAGAGCTTTGTAAGTACGCTAATAGCTGCATCAGATTGCTGTAATACTTCTATGGGAATGCTATCAATGCTTGGTGCTTTGTTCTTTGATAAGGCTTTCAATGCTGCTTCAACTTCTTTCATCACCAATGGTTCCAGATCATAAGGTACAGGTTGAAACGGCTGTTGGTCCACTTGATCTTTATCATATAAAATCTCTGTATATTCCTTCCACCTTTTCTTGATCTTCTCAGCATCATTTAACATAGAACCTTGAACATCTTGTAATATTCCAATTCGAGGCTGGAACTTTTTCTTTAACTCTCGTAGCTTTAGGAAAGCCAATCTTGTTCTTCCTCTAATAGTTTGTTTCTATTTCCTTGCATGCGTCATTGTAGTACTTTTCCTTGTCCTGTCTTTCTGCATGTTGGAAATCTCTGAGTTCTGCGATTGTCTTTGTTACTCCTCTGGCTTTAGCTTCTCTGCGTTTCTGGGCAATTTTCAGAGTTTCTTCCGTCATCCATTTTGGCCGTTTTTGCTATTTCACCTTTTGTAGAGATTTCTCGCTTTTCTTCCAACACAACCTTGATGTCACTCCATAACTCTTCTGGAGATCTGTCATTTGTATCTGAAGCAGCAAATCAATTTTGCAGGCAGTCTTTAAATTCCAATGGTATATTCTCAAGGAAGAAGGTGTTTGAGATGAATAGATCGTTGGTCTTGCAGAATTCTATCAGTCTTTCTCCAACTTCATTTCTGTTGCCAAGTCCATATTTTCCAACTACTTTGCCTTCTTCTTTGTTGCCAACTTTTGCGTTCCAGTCACCCATGACTATCAGGATATCCTGTTTGCATGTTCTGTCAATTTCAGCTTGTACTTTTTCATAGAACTCTTCAATTTCATTCTCTTCTGCAGTGGTTGTTGGGGTATATACTTGAATTATAGTTGTGTTGATAGGCATTCCTCGAAGACGAATAGAGATTAAGCGTTCGCTGATTACATTGTATTTCATTACAGTTCTTGCAAGTTTCTTCTTTATTATAAATGCAACACCATTTCTTCTTTGTCTTTCATTTCCAGCATAGTAGACCACGTTAACGCTGCACATATCGCCGGTAACATTACTGCGCTTTAGTAAACATACCCCTATGTGATTGGTTAAACGGAAAGAAAACAGCGATGCCATTTGCTGTACTAATGACCTGGAGGGAGCAGAGAAACCAGCATGCTATTTTTGTCGGGTTAATATCATTGATTTTTCTCTGAAAAACAAGTACATTATGTATCTAAATCTTATGTCTGCAATACAACCAGTCCCACAGGATGGGCTGTTTTCTGTACTAGATGAAATGGAGTTAGATGAAGGTGCAAGTGGTGGCCAACCTAAAGAGTCAGATGCAGACTATGTGCCAGATGAAAGCAATGGCAACCCAGAGAAGATCATAAGAATCTTGGCTCTCCTTGTGGCATCGACCCCCTCGGAACCGCAAGGAGAGCCAAGAAGATCTTAAAAATCCTGGCGGCTCTCCTTGCGGCATCGATACCCTTGGAACCGCGTCAGACAGTTCAACTGGTACCGGCATCGACTCCGGCACCGGCATCGGTACCGGTACCGGTACCGACAGTATCGGCATCAACATCATTGTTCGCTTTGCCGGCACCTAGTCATGCTATGCCTTCCAGTACGATACACTGGTACGGATTCCCCCCGGTACTGACTTTGGTCGGTACGGGTATCGTGCTGTACAGGAGCATCCGGACAGAAGGTACTTTGAATCCTCGGAGGAGTCTGAGGATTCTGATGACTCTGTCGGTACCGGAATACTTCTTCCGGAGGATCCTTCCTCTCCAAAACATAGGATGTCTCCTCCAGAAGATATCTCCTTTCAGGATTTTATCAGGGAGGTGGCTCGAGGTCTTTCCATTACTGTGGCTCCTGAAACAGAGCCCAGAGCAAAGGAGTTGGAGATTCTACAATATCCCAAGGCTGCTAAGGAGGCAGCTACTTTGCCTGTCCATGAGATCTTACATGATCTCATGCTAAGAATGTGGGAAACACCTCTTACCACCTCTCCCCACTCTCGTAGACTGGATACCATGTATCGAGTCCCTCCTTGTCCTGGTTTCCAGAAGACTCAGCTTCCTCACCACTCTATTGTAGTGGAATCAGCTATGAGAAGGATCAGGAGTGCAAAGAGGCATGCCTCTAATCCTCCAGGATGTGAGTGTAGAACTTAGGATGCCTTTGGACGTCTTACTTTCCAGGCTTCCATGCTTTCTGCGAGGATCAGTTCCTATATTTCATATATGGGAATGTTCCTTAAAGAAGTCACAGGAGATTTAGAGGTTTTGAGCCTTCTTCTTCCTGAAGAGAAGAGGCAAGATTTTCTCACACTGGTTAAATATGCCCAGGATGTTTCTAAATTTGTCAGTCGTGCAGCTTTTGACTGTTTTGAGTGCATAAGCAGAACCTCTGCCATTGCCATAGGTGCATGTAGAATTGACTGGCTCCAGGCATCCGATTTGGAGCTCTGGGTCCAGGATAAACTGGGCAATATCCCTTGTACAGGTGAGAATCTATTCGGCAAAAATTGGCAAGAGAAAGCCAATGAGTTGGATGCTGACAACTCTACTTTGGATAGGTTATCCAAAGCCAAAGCTGATCCTGCAAGGAAGAAATCTTTCAAGAAACCATTCTTCTCCAAAAAGAAGAGGTTTTATCCCTCTTATTCTCAGCAGGGACGTTCTGCGGGTCAGCCTGCCCGAAAGAGTCAGCAACCACCTAAACAAAGGAAAGCAAAGACTGCTAAGCCTCAACCATCTCAGCAGTCTCAGCCTCCACAAGGCCTTTGACTTCCATCTAGAGAACTTAGCCTTCCTGGCCCTCAATGGACCAGAACCTTCCACCATTCCAGGAAGGTTGTCTCATTTTGCCCCCAGATGGGGGAAGATAACAGCAGAGCATTGGACTCTCTCCATTATAATAGAGGGGTACAAGCTTCACTTTCTCTGCATGCCCCCTCCCACAGTGGTAAGACAGTTCAATTCTCAGACCTCTCTCATCAACCTGTTAGATCAAGAGGTCACTATGCTTCTTGCCCAAGGGGCAATAGAAGAGGTACCCATTCCTCAGCAGGATACAGGGTTATCTCCAGGAACAAGCAGGAATGAGTCTTCACATATGGGTACGTCGGTACCGACGAAGCCTGCGGAAATGCTCCCCAGCATCCAAAAAGATATAGCCTTTGGGAACATCCCACACGCATGCGCGCTGCCTTCATGCCCATTCACTTCCCTCTCATCAGTTTTCTGTTTTCTGTGGAGCCGGCAGGACATATTCCTGTCACCGCAGAAAATTCTTCTTTTTATTCTTAGTTTTTTGTGATCGTGTCTGCCTTCCCTCGATGCCATTGGTACCACCGGTGCTTTTCTTTCTTTTTACTAAAGAATTCCTTCTTTTCTTTAGAAATTTTTCCTGTTTAGTGCCTGACGGTTTCTAGGCCTCTAGGCCTCTATCCTTCCCTTATGGAAAAGCCAGCCACTATCCTTAAGAAATGCTCAAAGTGTGGCGGTACAGAGATATTTTCAGACACTCATACTTGGTGTCTAAAATGTTTAGGTCCTGACCATTGCCCACTGGAGTGTCTCTCCTGCTGCAGCTCAAACAGAAGAAGTCTTCAGGATCGAGCACAACTCGATACCCGGTTCACATCGCGCTCGATGTCACCAGCTAGAATATCTTCTTTTTCACAAGATCAGGTAACCAAACAAAAGTCTGTAAAGACTTAGCCAGTCCTTGAGTGGTAGATCTCCTTCTAAGCATCAAAATGGCTCTGGCCTTGCCCTCGAGGATGTTTTGGCAATAAAGCCCCGGCAGGAGTCTTCGGGCTCCAAAGCATTAACGGGGCTTCAGGTTGTTCCCGGGTTCTTACCTCGATGAACATACCTGGGCCATGCTCGGTGGTTGTGGCCACTTCGAGCGGTACCGACACCCCGCCATCGACTATGGTGATGGATGAAACACTCCTCACCGATGAACGTAGTCTAGCGCTCTTGGCTACTTCAGTACCACTAGAGTTGCTGCAGACCGTTCCTCGAGTGTCGGTATTGGCTTCGGTACTGGTACCGGTATCAATACCGTCCATGCTTGCTTCGACAGACTCGCTTCCTTTGATGCCGAGCCTGGAATCGATCTCTAGCATGGAGGAGTCGGTACCGACTCGTCTCGGTACCGACCTCGGGCAGTACCGAAGACATCGCTTTAAGGAAAATCCGATGCTTCATCCTTTCAAGTCTTCTGATCCCAATGACTGGGATGAATCCATCAGTACCAAGGCTGAATTTTCAACAAGTCTAGCCTTTACCCCTCATTTTAGAGGGTGGTCCTCAGGGGAGATTTCTTTTCAAGCTTTTCTGCTTGATATGGCAAAGTTACTTGCCATTTCTATACCTGGTAAAGAATCCCTACCAGGGGATTCAGAGACCCTGCAATTCCCCTGGATTCCAAAGGAGGTGATCATGCTTCCTTTACATCAGATCTTACAAGATCTACTATTAAGAATGTGGGAAACTCCTTTAACGGTATCCCCACATTCTAAGACACTTGACACTATGTACAAGGTGCCACCTTCTCCAGGTTTTCAAAAGACTCAACTTCCTCATCATTCTATTGTTGTAGAATAAGCAATGAGGCGTATTAAGAGTGCAAAGAAGCACTCTTCTTATCCGCCATGTTGTGAGTCTAGGACTTTAGATGCCTTTGGACATCGATGTTTCCAGGCATCCATGCTTTCAGCAAGAATTATCTCATATATTTTCTATATGGGATTATCTCTTGAAGAGGTCACAAAGAACTTAAAGCTTTTGAACCCTTTTCTTCAAGAACATAAAAGAGCAGACTTTTTCATATTAGTCAGTCATGCTCAAAATGTCTCCCAATTCCTTAATCGTGCTTCCCTGGACTGTTTTGAGTCTATTAGCAGAACCTCTGCTATAGCCATAGGAGCACGACGCATGACCTGGCTCGAAGCTTCAGACTTGGACAAATGGGTACAAGAAAGGCTGGGAAATACTCTTTGTACTGGTGAAAATCTCTTTAACAAGGATGCTTTATTGCAAGCTAATCAGTTAAACACTGATATTGTTGCTTTCAGAGGATTGTCAAAACTTTCCTCTATCCCAGCTATTAAAAAATCTCCTAAAAAACTTTATCCCCCTAAGGGAAAAAGTTTTATTCATCTTCTACCCATCATGCAGATGTTTACAAAGAAGGGCAACATCATACCAGGCTAAGAAAACCAAAGCCTCAACAGGCTCAGCAAACTCAGCAGTCGCAGGGTTTCTGATATTTTATTCATTAAATCTCTTTTTCTTGTTGAGCTTCAGAACCGCTACTTCTTAACAGAAGCATTTACAGTTCTTCTCATCCTTACTGAGAGGTCAGTGATACACTGGCTCAATCCTCCACTTTAGGCATGAATCTCTTGCCAAGAGCAATCCATTCTTTTAGCTCTTAGAGCTATTAAGGATAATCATGCCCTACAGGCAACAGGTTTCTCCTCTCCTTTTAAAGTAAACAGAGGAGTTACAACTAATTACAAGGTATGCTATGCCTTTCACCTTGACAGTTGTCCTGTACGAGGATATCCCATACTTTTGACTGCAGGGGAGCTTTACCTTTTTCAGAGACTTAACAAATTGTTAAGTCTTCCTAACTTTGTATTACTTTCTATCCCTCTTAGTCGAGACTTTCACTCTAAGAGTGATACTATTCGACTGGAGGGCTTACCTTTTAAGCCATAGGATTGTCTTCAATACCTACTCCAGTAAGTGATTTCCATACAGAGTTTCTCCCCTCTGCAATCTTTTCAAATATTTCTTTTAAGACAGCTTATCAGACCATAATTGAGTTTTTATCACTTCTAATTATGCCTGTCGGTCCTTTTCCAATCTATAGGACCTAACCTCTTCTGCTGCCTTAATAACAGATAATTCCAAGAGAGGTTCCAAAACCTACTTGGACAATTTATCGTTGCAGGCAACCAGCCTGTCTACTATTCTTAGCCATCTTCAATACTTTGGCTCCCACAGAATAGATTAGTTTGCACACTGGTAATTAAACAGCTAGATCTCACCTAAGCAACCTACAACATGCTCTCTGCAATTCTACAAAAAGCTCTGCAACTATGGGCCTTTGCCAGAGAGCGTCAGAGCCATTCCTGGTGGGTAACTTCCAGATGGTTAAAAGACTTTGCCCAGTCATGCTCCCACATGACCGGTTTTTTCCTACTCTTACCATCTTCCTTAAAATCTCCTTTTAGGGAAAATGAACCAGGGCTTAGATCACATGAAAACATAAAGAATTGCTTAATTCCCTGAGTTGTTCCACATCTCCAGTGGAACTCTTCCAACAGTGATGCATTTCTTTTCACTGCAGTCGGTCTTTGTCTACTGCATTCCTTCTAATTCCCCAATACTTCATTGGAGCTTATGCTGAACAAAGAACACATTATACTCATATTGCCCTCATAGACGGGCATATATGGTATTCCCTTTTATTGCGTCTTTTTCTCCACACTGAAGTTATAGAGGGATCCAGACTTGTTGTCTTAAGACTAAGGATTTCTCTGCACCCCTTCACGTAGATCTCTATTTCTGGTTATTCAAAGTCTAGAATTTTTAAAGAAATCTAGACCTATCCTTCTGACTAGGAACATTCCACTGGTTTCCATGTAACCTTCTTCATGGTTCTTCCACGTGTAACCAGTAAGGGGTTCTCTATCTATATCATTAAGCAGGTCTTACCCCTTCTTGTTACTGTCCATATTAATGCTGTTCCAGCATGCCATACGGTTTTAAATGGACAACCAATTTCTATGGTAATTAGAAACTACCTTCTTTTATTGTAACCTCTCTGGTTACGTTACATCTGAAGCTCTCCATGTAAAGTCATCATCCTAAGTGACATCGCATAGGGAAGACATTACTGATCTTCAAGAAATTGGAGGCTACACCGCCTACTACAAATGTTTCTTTCTTTCATTTGGATAGAGGGGTCTTAAAGACCCATCCTTTTTCTGCAAACCAGTCAGATTTATCTCCTCTCTTTCCTAGAGCCTTTTTCTTCTCCAAGGACAAAGAGCTTCAAACTTTGGCCTATAGAAGCTTTAGCTTCTCATCCAAAGTCCAACTCCATTAAACTCCCCCAGTTTTTTCTTCTGGGATTAGTTCTAGCCATTTAGGCTTCTGACCTCTGCCTGTATTGCAAAATTTATTTCCTCTACTTCACAGTAAGGTTTTTTCTTTGAGGATAATGTACTGGCTCTTAGCACCAGACCCATATTAGCCTCAATAAATACTTTTGACTAAGGTCCACATTAGAAAATTGGAATCCAAAATTTACTAACATTTATGATCTACACAAGTACTCCCCTCTAGGCGCCTTGTTTTAATCAAGCTGTTCCACAGCATACCCTTTTTAGTTCAACTCCTACCCTCTGTAGGGCTGGTACCCCTGCAATTCTACATGCTAATCTCCGGCCTGCTCAGCAACTCAGGCCTGAACCAAACTGAACAGACAAGATGGATTCTTCACTTTACTTTTGCTGTGTTCAGCTACAAACGACCTAAGCAATTGCTGGTGCAGCGTTTCTAAGTGTGCATACAGAAGCTATTGTCCGTGGCTGGCCTTGGACACTTGTACATGCCCAGAAGTTACATACTGTTGCTTCTGCCTGACCTTTTACCATGGCTCCTTTGTTTGCAAGAAGCTGACCATCATCTACCTCCTGATTCGCTGAGAACACCTCAGACTGCCTGGTGCCAACCAATCATCGGACCTATGATGGAGGATTCTTACACAGAATAATGCAATCTGCGCTGGAAACTTTAGTAGTAGTAAGAGAGAGTTGGGGTTTTTCCCACCTGTACATACAGACTTTTGCACCGGTTCCTCTCTGCTGTGCACTGCGTACCTGATTCCTGCGACCTGACCCTTCCGCAAGACGGCCACTAAGTGTGGGCTAGGCTGTCCTCCACAGGTCTGAGATAAGACTTTCACAGATACCTCCGGTTCGGACTTACTGCGGCTCGCCTGACGAGGCTAGAGTCCGCATCAGCTAGGAGCTGCCTCCTTGGACTGTGAAGCTGTTCCTGTGTGCCCGACGGAACTAAGGTACTGACTTATCTCTCCTCCTCCGGCTTGGGCAAGGGGTTAGCAATATATTTCTTACTTTTCCTCAGTGCAGAGCGAATCAGTGACGTCTGGTTACTAATCAGTGATTTATTATGTTGTCCAAGTGTACATCTGTACTATAACAAATTTCTACCTCATGTTTCTAATCAGCTATATGTGTGTGTGTATATTTTTCTACCTGGTTGCCTGTAATAAAGTCTAATATATATCTGCAGACCAGACTTCTTTCGTGGCTCATTGCCAGAATAACTCACCGAACTTTGGGCTGGGAATTAGTAGCTATTTCCCCTAGACAACGGAGAGTCTAACTTATTTTTTGTGCTATGAATATACCCTACACCTCCATCCCTTGGATGCCTGAGGTTCTGGGAAAAAGCATGGCCCATCGATTAGATTTGCAACATGCTGGGACCTCCTCTAGGCATCTCTAGCTTGGGAGATAGCACAGTTACTTACCTGCAACAGGTGATCTCTGTGAACAGCAGGAATAAGTCTTCACAACCCACCCACCTCCCCTAGGAGTTGTGTGTCTCTCTCTCTCTCAATGTGAGAGCCATGGCAGCTTCAATGGCTCAGCTGCACTCTGTGTCTATCGACGACATCTGTCGAGCAGCCACTTGGGCCTCGGTCCATACCTTCACAGCCCATTACTGCTTGGACAAGGACTCCCGCCGGGATGCCTTGTTTGGTCGGGCTGTTCTCCAACACCTGTTCCATACCTAATCAACTCCTACCCACCATTCCCGGTAGGATGCCAGAGATCCGTGGGGGGAAGTGGAGTCCTTTCACAGGGACACACAACTTCTGGGGTCTCTCCCTGGCATCTAAAGCTAGGGAGTCCCCATATGTGAGGACTACATTCCTGCTTGTTCCTGGAGATAGCATAGTTACTCACCTGTAACAGGTGATCTCTGGGAACAGCAGGAATTTAGTCTTCACAATCCACCCACCTCCCCTAGGAGTTGTATCTCTCTATCTGTCTCTCTCTTTCCCTCTCTCTCTCTTTGTCTCAGCTTTAAACTCAACTGGAGAGAGGCAGTTGGGAAAGGCGGGAAGGCAGCATGCAGGCGCTGTGGGATGCTCCCAAAAGCTTTCTAATTGGACGCTGGGGAGCGTTCCCGCGCAGGCTCCGTCGGTACTGACGATACCCATATGTGAATACTAAATTCCTGCTGTTCCCGGAGATCACCTGTTACAAGTGAGTAACTATGCTTTATCTGTTAAGGGGTAATCACTTCTTGATGAAAATAGACTATGGTATCAAACTTCAATCTCTATCTTAATTAGGAGAACTAACTATAAATTAAGGGATGTGCCTGGGGTGGGTGAGTGTGAAAAAGACTAACTACCTGTCCATTTTTTTTAAGATTAGAAGGGCCTACATAAACTTGACAGAATTTAATTTCGAACCTCTAAAGCTACTATTACTACTACTACTATTGAGCATTTGTATAGCACTACCAGTTGTACGCAGCACTGTACAGACATGTTAGAGACAGTCCCTGCTCGTCAGAGCTTACAATCTAATCGAGACAAACACAGAGCTAACAATCTAGTCAAGACAAAAACACGGCACATACAATCTAGTCACAACACAGAAGTCAAGATCTGAAAGCAACAGTGAAGAGGTGAGATTTCAAGCTGGATTTAAAGAGGGCTAGAGAGGGTGCCTGGCGTATAGACACTGGTAGTTGCTAATTGCCTGCTTACAAGTGGCTAAATCTAACTGGTTGGAGAGCTGACTTGCTACCCCAGCCCAGGGCTGGCACCTCTATTCCCATTCCCTCTATTGCCGCAGACCTTCAGTACAATGGCAGCAGTGAAATTAAAACATTAGTGTAGCATTTTCTCAAAGCCTCTGATGCTGTATGTTGTTGGTGCTGCACTTTGATCAGCCGCTTCCACTCCCATGCAAACAGGACGTCTGAGTCAGAGGGGGCAGAAGCAGCTGGTCAAAGCACAGCAGTAACAGCATGCAGCATTGCAGTCATTGGGTAAGTGCTGTGTTGCTGTTTTAATGTCACTGCCACCGCTGCAGGTCTCCGAGCTGGACTGTGAAGATGGGGGTGGGAGTGGTGGGGAGGGGGAAGGAATGAGGATTCACCTAGTGTCCTGCCCAAGCCTAATAGAGAAGTCTGCTGTACAAGACAGGATGTTGCCTACTGGAGCAGGTATAGTGGGATGACTGTCTACAAGGTACACAGAAAGGATTAGAGGAGGGAAATAGGACATCGTAGTCTAAGTGCATAGGAACCCTAATCCAGGATCCTAATGCCAGTAGCAGAACTGCTAACTATTTAACCTGGGATCGCAGACACAAACACTTCAAAAGGACACTAGCTGTGTTATCAAAGACTGTATTTTTTGGTATATTGAACATTGCAGAATCTTATGTTGCCACAATAGAGATAATTGGAGCTCCCAATTCCATGTCAAGAGCCTCTCTGATTATGTGCAGGGCCTTGAAGTGATTTCCCTTTGCCCTATGGAGAATCTGCTCCCTGCCAATGAGTGTATGTGCTGGCTGAGTGATGGGGTGGGAGGCCACCTAGGGTATACCTGACCCGCCACATGTCTTGAAGGACCTGCCTGCCACCCTAGCTCAAGGTGATTGAGGTTACATTAACAATATTCAAACACCACTTTTGTTTTTTTGTAAACGCCTGTCATGGTATTTAAATAAAATATATATATTGAGCACCACTCTCCAGACAGCGAGCAGCACTAAATACATCTATAGAGTGGTCAGTGCCATAGCTATTTGGATAGTGGTGACATTCGGTCCACTATCTGGATGACTAGCCAGATAAATTTAGGACAGTCGTAATCACCTTTCCAAAATTTAGCCAGGTAGTTAGCTGGATAGTGGACTGAATATTGCCACTATCTGGATAGCTGAGCAAAATGCCCTGCCATTATCCATAGGATGCTGCTGAAAATCTATAAATGCATAGCTCCTGCTATCCAGTTAAATATCTTTGAATATGGGGCCAAGAATAAATGAAAGAAAAGGGTATAACCAGCAGAAAGGAGGTGGTGATGTCCTTACACAGGTCTTTGATAACACCTCACCTAGAATACTGAGATACAGTTTTGGAGACTGTATCTCAGAAGGATATAAAGATCCAGTCTACCCAGTAAAATGGTTACAGTTGTAACTGTCGATCTGTGCAGACTCATATTCATATCATCTTAGAAGTGAAAATATCTTCTCTTGTTGTTCTAAGCTGAAGTGCTCAATGCCATCTTTCCATCCTCTTGCCATCTACATAAGAACATAAATACCATACTGGGTTAGACCAAAGTCCATCAAGCTCAGCATCCTGTTTCCAACAGTGGACAATCTAAATCACAAATAGCTCGTAGGTTCCCAAAAAGGCACACAGGTTCAGCAATGCTCATCTTGTGGTAAGCAGTGGATCTCCCAGGTCATCTTTAATAATGGTTTGTGGACCTTTCCTCCAGGAACTTGTCCAAACATTTTTGAAATCCAGCTACACTAACAGCTCTTACTACATCCTCCGGTAACGAATTCCAGAGTTTGATTACGTGTTGAGTAAAATGTCTTTTCCTATTAGTCTTAAATGGGTTACACTGTAGCTTCATTGCATTTCCCCTAGTCTTTCTACTTCTTGATGTCGTAAAGAATCGATCTATGTTTACCTCTTCTACTCCATTCGTTAATTTATAAACTTCTATTATATCCCCCCTCAGCCATCTCTTTTCCAAGTTGAAGAGCCCTAAACTTTTAAGCCTTTCCTCAAAAGGGTATCCTTCCATCCCCTTTACCATTTTTGTTGCTCTTCTCTGTACCTTTTCTAATTCTGCTATACTCTTTTTAAGATATGGCGACCAGAATTGCACACAATATTCAAGGTGCGGTCGCACCATGAAATGATACAGAGGCATTATAATATCCTTTGTTTTCTTCTCCATTCCTTTCCTTATGATTCTTAGCATTCTATTTGCCTTTTTGGCCGCCACTGCATACTGGGTGGAGGGTTTCAATGTGTTATCCACAATGATGCCTAAATCTTTTTCCTGGGTGGTGGATCCTAATGTTGAACCTCACATCATGTAACCATAGGATGGAGAGTTCTTTCCTAGTGCATAACTTTGCACATTAAATTTTATCTGGAATTTGGACATCCAGTCTTCCAATTTATCTAGGTCCTCTTGTAATTTTTCACAATCCTCTAGTATTTTAACAATTTTGAATAATTTTGTGTCATTTGCAAATTTGATCTCCTCATTCATTATTCCCACGTCCAGGTCATTTACGAATATGTTAAAAAGCAGTGGGCCCGAGAGGCGGAGCCTGCGAGGAACCAACATGGCCGCATAAGAGTTGCTCTCCTGGCCCCCTAGGTTACGATTCCTGGTTTTGAGCATCTTTACTCACCTAAACCACGGTATTTAGAGGCGTCAGAGGTTACACATGGCAGCCGGCAAGCAGACCCGACTCGACTTCGCTGCCGCGGCGGCGACTGGCACCAAAAGGTCTAAATCTGACCCTCTCTCCCCACAAAAGATGGCGGCGCCGTCCGAGGCCACAGAGGGATTGAAGGAAGTTTTGAAGGAGGTGCGTGCGGTCCGCTGCCGAGTGGATGCCAATGGCGAATCTCTTGATGCTATGCAAGCCTGTTTGAAGGAGCTGACAACACAGATGCAACAGCTTACGCAAAGAATTGAGCGTGCGGAAAAGGTCATTGCGGAGCATGAGGAGCGTCTGGCCCTCGTTCCAAGGATGATTCGTAAGTTGGAGGGGCTTGAGAAAAATTACGAAGATGCGAACAATAGAGCCCGAAGGAATAACGTTCGAGTCCTGGGAATCCCGGAGGGGGCCGAGGGAAGCGATTCCATAAGCTACTTAGAATCTCTCGTTCCAAAGCTCCTGAAGGTGGAATTCTCTCGCCCGTTTGAAATAGAACGGGCCCACCGGCTCTCAAACCCTGTTAACCAACGCTCTAAATTTCCACGCCCGATGATATTTCGTGTGCTCCGGCATCAACATGCCCTTCAAATCCTGATGGCAGCTAAGACCGCCCAGCCCCTACTACCTGGTGGTCAGCGAGTGGCCTTCTATCCAGACTTCAGCAAGCCAACCGCTACACGACGCAAGCAATTCCTGGCGTTTCGGCCTCGGCTTCAGCGCTTGCAAGCGCGATATGGTCTTTTTAGTCCAGCCCGGTTCAAGGTAACTTTAAACAACGAGACCAAGACCTTCGAGGATCCAGCAGAACTGGCGGTGTATATTGAGGCCCAAGAGGCCTTGCAAATGCAATCGAGCTGATTGGCAGTGGCTGCTGGAGGACAGTTTTGTTCCTGGACGGTTTGTGGACCTGTAGGTTCATGGTCCCTCTATGGCCTGAGTTTCCCGCGGTGCAGAGCCGGGTTGGGCAGTTAAACTCTTGTTGCCTGGTAGGCCTGTGTGGGGGGGATATGCTGAGTAAAGGGGAGGAGGATGGCTGAGTTCTCAGACATGGGGGAGCCTCCCTAGTCTTGTTTTTCGGCTGTAAATGTGTGACCTTGTTGTTCTTTTGTTTTCTTTTATTTTCCTTTTCCTAAAATTTGGATAAAAGAGGGTGGTGGGTAACATTTATGGGGGCTAGGCTGCGTATTGTTGGATGCCTTTGCTGACTCACCCTAGTTTTTTTTTTTTTATTGTTCCCAGGGGGAGTTTTGTTGGGGAATTATTGTTGGCTCTCAGGGAAGGATTCCAAGGGATATTAGTTGGGGAAGCCAATCCCGAGATATTTTTGTGGAGTTGTTCTGCCCCTCGGAGTATGCTGCTTTTTAGATGGTAATGGCTAATTGGCTAAATGTCCTATCTTTAAATGTGAAGGGCATTAAGACTCCCATGAAAAGGAAAAAAATCCTAACGTATTGTGCCCGGAATCAGGCAGATGTAGTGTTATTGCAGGAGACCCATCTTACCACTCAGGAAACAATGAAACTAGAGGGCAAGAGGTATTTTCTGGCGGGCTCTTCCCCAGCGGACCGTAAAAAAAATGGCGTAGCCATACTTGTCCGGAAGGCGTTGGGGGCATCGGTAGTCCAAGCCAGCAATGATGCCAATGGGAGGTGGTCATGGTCCCTGATAGAAGTAGGGGGTGCCCGGTTTTCACTTGTGAACGTGTATGGCCCGAATAAAGATGACCCTGATTTTTTCAGTGCCCTGAGCTGTGCCCTGCAGAAGAATTACACTGCTCCAATAATTGCTGGGGGAGATTTCAACCTGGTAAATGAGCCTTTAATAGATCGCTGCCCTGCGAGACTAAACAGACCCTCTCGGGCAGATGGTGCCTTCTCAGCTCTCAAAGAGGATTGTGGACTGGTTGATGTTTGGAGACTGCTCCATCCCACTGAACTGGATTATACTTTTCATTCGCCAGTACACAATTCTCTTTCCAGGATAGATTTTTTCCTAGTCTCTCGATCATTGGCGTCGGGCTGCTGTACAGTGGAGATTTTGGGAGGGACGGTGTCTGATCATTCCGCCATTACGCTCAAACTCCCACTGCAGGTGGCCGTTGGGGGTAGTCCAGTGTGGTCCTTTAATAGGGCTTGGCTCGCGGAGCCTTCCTTCCAATCTGAACTAAGGGATGCGATTCAGTCATACTTTCTGAACAACAAATTAGGGGATACTGCTAGTTGGGCCTGGTGGGAAGCTTTTAAAGCCTCCCTAAGGGCTACTATTACAAGTTATAAGATCAAGGAAGCCAAGAGGAGGAAGGAGCAGCTTGAAACCCTGGAAAGTCAGATTAGAGCGGGGGAGCGGCTTTGGATCCGGCAGCCTGCTGCGGGGATTTTGCTTAGGTTGCAGAGGTTACGATTTCAATACAATGAGTTGTTGAGTTCTGAGATTGAGCAAGTTATGTTGAAACAAGCGGCCAGATATCACGTCGAGCAGAATAGGTCCAGCAAGCTCCTGGCGAGTACCCTGCGCGGGAGAAGGGAAAAGTCTAGAATTGTTTCCCTCGTGGATGATAATCAGACTAGATTAGTTGAGGATGATCAAATTTTGGAAGAGTTTTCATCATTTTATGACAAGCTGTATTCCTCGGAGGCAACAGCAGATTCTGCAGCGATTGAGCAATTCCTTGACCCGCTTAGGCACCCCATATTAGGTGACCAGCAAGCCACCCAGCTTGGCAGGCCTTTCTCCTATAAGGAGGTTTCCATGGCCATCAAAGCTATGGCGGGGGGGAAGGCTGCGGGTCCTGATGGGATACCAGCAGAGCTCTATAAAGTTCTGTGTGATGAGCTGATTCCCTATTTAATGCTGTACTTTGGGGAGGTGGAAAAGGACCCTGGGCATCCCGGTAATTTCTCGGAGGCCACTATTGTGGTCTTGGAGAAGCCCGGGAAAACCCCCGAAAACGTTAGGAATTATCGACCTATCTCTTTGCTAAATGCAGATTATAAAATATACGCGAGTATTTTGGCCAAACGGCTCGCCCTAGTAATTGGGGATTTAGTTCACCCTGATCAGTGTGGTTTTATACCCGGCAGGTCCACGTTTGATAACGCCCGGCTCCTGTGCAACTTGCTTGATAGGGCAGCAGCGGGTTCGTCTCCCTATGTTGCCCTTTCCCTAGATGCCGAAAAGGCATTCGATAGGCTGGAGTGGCCCTTTCTCTTCTCTGTATTACGATGGTTCGGCCTTGGGGAGGGGTTTATTGGAAAGGTTAAGCTGCTCTATGCCAGGACCAGTGCGAGGGTTTTTGCTAACGGCCGCCTGCATCGCTCCTTTTCCCTTCACCGGGGTACTCGCCAGGGTTGCCCATTGTCCCCGCTACTTTTCGACTTGGCCCTCGAATCCTTAGCTATTGCTGTTCGGGAAAGTGAAGCTATCCAGGGTTTCAACTTAGCTGGGATGAAAGTGAAACTATCCGCATATGCGGATGACCTGTTGTTATTTACGCAACCTGCGGAGATCCCACACATTCTGACTGTAATTAACAACTATTCCAGCATTTCTGGGTACAAGATAAATTGGGATAAGTCAGTGGCCTTTCCACTGAATGGCCGCTCGACAGCTGAAATGATGACCCCCTTTCCGTTCCGGTGGGAGCCGACTGGTATCAAATACTTGGGGGCCTGGTACAGCGCGTCTGTAGCGGATACTATACGAGTGAACGTAGAAGAACTCACCCGGATAGTCCGTAGTAAAACGCTAGCATGGTCCCCTTTATATCTCACTTGGTGGGGCAGACTTGAGGTTATTAAAATGGTGCTGGTACCCAAGATTAACTATGTGTTGGGTATGCTCCCTTTCATAATACCGGTAGAGGTGTATACTAAGTTAGAGAGAAGTCTCTTGGGGTTCCTTTGGAAGGGTGCCCAGCCTCGTATTGCTCTCAAGAAGCTTAAAGCCCCCAAGGAAAAAGGGGGCGTTCACTTCCCCGACTTCCAGTGGTACCATCATGCACTTCTCCTCAAGCAGGGACTTGTGTGGTTGGATGTTGAGGGGGAGACCTTGGGTCCCAGATGGCTCCAAGTAGAGGCCCATATGGTGAGCCCCTACCCTTTGAGGCATTTGTTAGGGATGTTACACCCTGAGGAAGGGTCGCAGGGCAGGGTAATACGGGCCACTCAAGTTGCTTTTATGCAGCTGCTCCAATTGTCAGGTAAGGATGGGCAGCCTTCCAGATGGACGCCGCTTTGGTGGAATCCACTCTTTAAGATCAGGGGGCGGAGGTTTGCCTGGCGTAGTTGGCAAGACAGGGGAATCTGGACTTTGGGGCAGTTAATCGGGATCTCTGGTTGGAAAGATTTCACTTCCCTAAGAGCGGAATTTTCCTTGCCCCTAAATAGTTACTTTCGATGGCTGCAAATTAAGCATACCGTCGAGGCTGCCAAGATTCTGGTCTGTGATTTGGTTGAGGAGGGCACACACTACTCCAAACTCTTAAAGTGCTGTATGGTCAAAAAGGCATGATTTCCGGTATATATGCTTTGTTCAGGGATTATGCCTGTTCAGACCCGAAGGGGCTATATCAGGTTTGGGAATCTGAATTGCCTCTGGCACGATTGCAAGATTTGTGGGCGCAGCTCTGGAGCACTACAACCAGGGTCTCCCGCTCGGCACCCATCACTCAATCTCTTTATTTCTTGTTGCACAGGGCCCATCTCACACCCGTGAAGGTAGCTAAATGGGACCGGTCCTCTACCGGAACCTGCTGGTCCTGCCAGGCAGCGAAGGGCACCTTTTTACATATGTTTTATGAGTGCCCTTATGTCCAGCGTTTCTGGGTAGCGGTTTGGAATACCATTCAAGTGATTTTGGGCATTCCTGACAGGCTCTCCAAAGAGGTAGTCTTTTTACGGTCCCTGGGGTTAGCACAGGGTGGACCCAAGGCCAAGGGCTTCCTATTGAATTTTATGGTAGCTGTTGCTTTCAAGTTGATTCTGGTGCATTGGAAGTCCTTGGCGGAGCTGCGGCAGGGTGAATGGTGGAGTCTGGTTTGTCGATACGCCAAGTATGAAAGGTTGTATGATAAGCTTCACCATCCTGACAGAGGAGATCTCTGCCATGATAAATGGTCTCTCCTGGACCAATATATTGCTCGCTCAGCTGTAGCTCCATTATAGTCGCTTGTCTCCCTGTCATGTTGATAATTAGTAGTGGCGGTGTAGTCGCTATGCAGATAATGCTGTTGATAGGGATTGCCTTCCCTAGCATTGATGTATATTGTCTCCTTTACCTGAGAGCCCGGGGGGTGGGGGGTGGGGAATGCTTTATTGTGTTTTGCTGTTTTTGATTATGTGTTGCTCATTGATTATTGTGTGTTTGTTTTTGGAAAATTTAATAAAGAATTTATAAAAAAAAAAAAAAAAAAAGCAGTGGGCCCAGCACACATCCCTAAGGTACTCCACTAATCACCTTATTCCATTGAGAAAATGGGCCATTTAGCCCTACTCTCTGCTTTTATCTTTTAACCAGTTCCTGATCCACAATACTACACTTCCTCCAATCCCATGACTTTTTAATTTCACCAAGAGTTTCTTGTGAGGGATCTTGTCAAACCTTTCTGAAAATCCAGATACACTATATCAACTGACTCACCTTTGTCTACCTGATTCTTCACACCTTCAAAAAAAATATAACAGGTAAGACAAGACTTTCCTTGGCTAAATCCATGTTGGCTTTCTCCTATTAAACTATGACTATATACATATTCAATTATTTTATTCTTTATAATGGTTTCTATCATTTTGCCCAGTACTGATATCGGGCTCACCAGCTTGTAGTTTCCGGGATCACACCTGGAACCCTTTTCAAAAATTGGCTGTACATTTTTGCATTTTCCAATCTTCCAGTTCTACAGATGATTTTAATGATAGTTCACAGATTACTAATAGTAGGTCTGCAATCTCATATTTCAGTTCTTTCAACACCCTCGGATGTATAACATCTGGTCCTGGTGATTTGCTACTCTTCAGTTTATTAAATAGTTGTAATGCATCTTCCTGGTGAATCAATATTTCTTTCAGTTCTTCCAATACATCACCTATATTTACCATTTCAGTAATGGGTAACTTCCCTACATCTTCAGTAAAGAATAAAGCAAAGAATCCATTCGATCTCTGTGCTATGGCCTTGCCCTCCCTTAGCATCCCTTTTACTCCTCTATCATCCAACTCATTCTCACCTTTTTTTTTTTTCCCTAAGAAGGTACTTTAAAAACGTTTTTATTGTGTTTTTGCTTCCACTGCAACCTTTTTGTTCAAATTCTCTTTGCCGATCTTATCAATGCCTTACATCTAACTTGCCATGATGTTTCCCATTTTTTGTCATTTGGCTCTTTTTTTCCCCATTTCCTGAAAAATGCTTTTTAAAGCAATAATTTGCCTCTCTGACCTTGCCTTTAAATCATGCTGGCAGTTTTTTGGCCTTCCTTCCAGTTTTCTTAAAACATAGAATACATCTGTTCTGGACTTTCAAGATAGTATATTTTTACACAACACCCATGCATGATGTAAGGATTCTCTATTCATATGCCATTTCTGTTTGAACTTCATCACTGTTTTTAGAAATAAGATATGCCATACTGGGTCAGACCAAAGTCCATCAAGCCCAGTATCCTGTTTCCATCAGTGGCCAAACTAGGTCACAAGTACCTAGCAGTTTCCCCAAAAGTCACAGGTTCCATAATGCTTGTATTGGATCAAGCAGTGATATCCTGGATCCCTTTTAATAATGGTTTATAGACCTTTCCTCTGGGAACTTGTCAAAACATTTTTGAAACTCAGCTATGGTAACATCCTCTGGTAACAAATTTCAGAGTTTGATTACAGGTTGAGTGGTTGGTTGAGTAAAAAAATATTTTCTCTTATTAGTCTTAGATTAATTGCATGTCCCCTAGTCTTTCTATAGTCTGATGATATAAACAGTCGATCTACGTATCTCCAGGAACAAGCAGGAATGTAGTCCTCACATATGGGTATCGTTGGCACCGATGGAGCCTGCACGGGAACGCTCCCCAGCATCCAATAGGAAAGCTTTTGGGAGTATCCCACTGTGCCTGCGCTGCTGCCTTCCCACCTTTCCCAACTCTCCCTCTTCAGTTCTTCATTTTCTGCGGAACTGACAGGCAACAAACCCTGTCACCGCAGAAAATTTTCTTTTTTGTGGTTGCGTCTGCCTTCTCGTTGACACCTACACCGGTACCACTGGTGTCTTTATTTTCTTCTTCTTTCTTTAAAAAAAAACAAAACTTTTTCTTGAGGGTCTGTCCCCTCTTGGTGCTTTGGCGCCATTTTGGGAACTAGGCCCTATTTTCTTCCAAAATGGAAAAACCAACTAGTGGTTTCAAAAAATGTTCAAAATGTAGCACTACCATTTCTGATACCGACACCCATGATTGGTGTCTTAAATGTTTGGGCCCTGATCATTTGCCATAGGAGTGTCTTCTTTGTAGAAAGATGACTAGCAGCTGTGAAACTCGGCATCCTCTTTGCCTCGGATGCAATGTCGCATCAACATCGTCCAGGTCTTCATCTTCCTCCCATGGATCTAAGGTAACCAAACACAGGTCTTCCAAGATCGGCCGGTCCTCAAAGGGTAGATCTCCTTCTAAACATCGAGATGCTACTAGTGTTGCCCTCGAGGGAAACACACCGGCCAAACAGCCCCAGTGGGAGGTCCCCTTGCCTCCATAGCATTAACGGGGTCCCAGGATGTTCCCGAGGCTTCCACCTCTGGAGAACTCTTAGTGCCATGTTTTGGGGTCGTGGCCTGCTCTGCCGGTGCTGACACCCAGACATCAGCGGGCTCCATGGATCAACGTATCCTGGCAATTGAGCGCAGTCTTGCAGCCTTATAAGCAGCCTCGGTACCGCTAAAACCGCTACAATTGGTTCCGCAGTCATCCATACCGATATTGGTACTGAATGTACCTTCATTGACTGGTGCGCCTCTTTCCATGTTTCCTCCCTTGCCAGCCCTAGAATCTGTCTTTGGCATAGAGGGTCCGGTATCGAGGCATTCCGATGCTGACTTCGATCGGTACCGGTAACAAGCAATACAAGAGCATCCGGCCCGTAGATACTTAGTCCTCCGATTCTGAGGACTCTGACGGTACCAGGGTGGTTCTTCTGGAGGATCCCTCTCCTTCACCACAGCATCGGATGTCTCCTCTGGAGGACATGTCCTTTCACGACTTTATACGTGATATAGACCGGGGACTCTCGATTACCGTGACCCCTGAGAAGGAACCGAGAGCTGAAGAATTTGAAATTCTTCAGTATCCGGAATTTCCTAAGGAGGTTGCTACCCTTCCTATACACCAAATTTTGCATGACCTCATGCTTAGGATGTAGGAAACACCTTTAACGGTGTCTCCACATTCTCAGAGACTCGATACAATGTACTGAGTCCCGCAATGTCCCGGTTTCCAAAAAACACAATTACCACACTGTTCCATGGTGGTGGAATTGGCAATGCGCAGAATCAAGAGTGCTAAGACGGATTCTTCCAACCCTCCAGGACGTGAGGCGAGGATGCTCGATGCCTTTGGGAGGTATGCTGTCTGCCGGGTGCCAAAATCCAAGATGTTATGGAGAGTTTGCTGAGACTCATCAAGCCCACTGACTATTACCCAATGTTGCTAATCCATGTTGGAACAATTGATATGATGAGAGGGATACCTGGCAGTATCATAAGTGACTTCATGGCTCTGGGACAGAGGGTGAAGCAGACAGGTGCACAGGTGGTGTTCTCTTCAATTCTCCCTGTTGAGGGTAAAGGCCAAGGCAGAGAGGCTCGCATCCTGGAGTTGAATGCATGGCTGCGTGGATGGTGTCATCGAGAGCGTTTTGGTTTCTTGGACCATGGGATGCTATTCCAAGGGTTGTAGAGCAGAGATAGCATCCATCTGTCCAAGAAAGGTCGACGCATCTTCAGTAGTAGACTGGCTAATCAACTAAGTCCAACAACAACAAAGCACAAATCCACGTGCTATCAACAAACCCATTCCAAAAACGTGGAAAGCTGAGGAAGAATATCCTTTATTTATTAATCTTAAGCCACTGGCCCGATACAGGCTGTGTTTCATTTTGCCTTCATCAGGGACTAAAGCTGGCTTAACTAAAACATATAAAAACAGATAGATATAAAAGTAATAATAAATACTGAGAAAGTAAACTTAAAAATGACAAATATTTAACCATAAGAAACCTTATAATGAACTGTTATACCAGTATCATTAATATAATGAAAATTTACATGTATAGACTTGATAGAAAACCGAATGTAAATTATAAAATCACATACAGCACAAAATACATTGTTAGTCGGAACAATAAAATAATGTGTACATGTATAAATCATACAACACATCAAATAACTTATCATAAAACTGAAAAAACAATAAATAACCTACCTCTGTATGCTCCTGTATGCTCAATACATATGTATAATCAGTATGTATATTCCTATTGATAAACACATCACGAATCAAAAATGTAAAAACGGAAGGGGAAGTTCATTTCTAGAGGAAGAAAACCTTCACAAAAGAGAGAAATCGGTGGAATCGCTCAACATACTATTTAAATGTACTATATTGTATTACTATGGTTGTTATGCAGATAGCCAGCCCATCCATAAACGCCGCAGAACAACTATACATAACTTTAGACCATTAAAAGTTACCTGCATGATCAGAAAACAAATCTAATGTCTATATTTATTATTCCTTGATGCTCTTCCAAGTTAAAAATATATATCCACCAGAACCACGTTATTTTTGCACTATAAAAGAAAAAGAAAAGAAAAATATCTAAGTTTTATCACAGGGATAGGTCAGCAATCTCCCAAAGGACTGCTTATATAGCTAACTTTAACCCTTCATGCGTGCCATTTGTATTATTCGCTCTTGTCATAGGAATTTGTCTAAGAAAGGGTTTGCCGTCATTAAACAGAAACGGGCAAAGATATAAAACTTTAAAACCAGCATAAATGCTGATCATTTCATGATATTAGAATGAGAGTGTAAAGGCATGTGCTAGTCTCTGCCATTATTTCTTGAAATGAACCCAATTCCTTTATATACTTTTTACCTATATTGTAAAACCATAATTCTATGGCATAATTCTATGGCATAGCCTGACGTCAGTACCAGGGAAAATGGTAGAAACCATCATAAAGAACAAAATTACACAGCATGTAGATAGTCATGGCCTAATGGGAGACAGCCAACATGGCTTTAGACAAGGAAGATCTTGTCTTACTAATCTGATCTGTTTTTTTGAAGGTGTGCATAAACAGGTAGACAAAGGTGAGTCGGTTGATATAGTGTATCTGGACTTTCAGAAAGCTTTTGACAAGGTCCCCCATCAGAGACTTTTGGCAAAGCTAAAAAGTCATGGGATAGGAGGCAGTGTACTATTGTGGATCGGGAACTGGTTAAAAGATAGAAAGCAGAGGGTAGGGCTAAATGGCCAATATTCCCAATGGAAAAAGGTGAATAGTGGAGTACCCCAGGGATCTGTACTGGGTCCGCTACTTTTTGACATATTCATAAATGACCTGGAAAAGGGAATAACTAGTGAGGTTATCAAATTTGCAGATGACACAAAACTGTTTAAAGTTGTTAAAACCCAAGAGGATTGTGGAAAACTGCAGGAGGATCTGGATAAATTGGAAGACTGGGCATCCAAATGGCAGATGAAATTTAATGTGGACAAGTGCAAAGTTATGCACCTAGGAAAGAACAACCCACACTATAGTTACACGATGCAAGGCTCCACATTAGAAACCACCACCCAGGAAAAAGATTTAGGAGTCATCGTGGATAACATGTTAAAACCCTCTGCCCAGTGTGCAGCGGCGGCCAAGAAAGCAAATAGAATGCTAGGTATCATAAGGAAAGGGATGGAGAATAAAACAAAGGATATTATAATGCCTCTGTATCGCTCCATGGTACGACCGCACCTTGAATATTGTGTGCAATTCTGGTCACCGTATCTTAAAAAGGACATAGAGTTATTAGAAAAAGTACAGAGAAGAGCCACCAAATTGGTGAAGGGGATGGAAGGCTACTCCTATGAAGAGAGGCTAAAAAGGTTAGGGCTCTTTAACCTGGAAAAGAGACGGCTGAGGGGAGATATGATAGAGGTCTATAAATTAATGAATGGAGTGGAACGGATAAACGTGGATCAATTGTTTACGCTATCAGAATATAGAAGAACTAGGGGACATGTAATGAAGCTACGGGGTAAACTATTTAAGACAAATAAGAGAAAATATTTCTTCACTCAACGTGTAATCAAACTCTGGAATCTGTTACCGGAGGATGTAGTAAGGGCTGTTAGTATAGCTGGGTTTAAAAAAGGTTTGGACAAGTTCCTGGAGGAAAGGTCCATAAACCACTATTAAAAAGGGACCCAGGATATCAATGCTTGACCTAGTACAAGCACTGCAGAACCTGTGTCTTTTGGGGAAACTGCTAGGTACGTATGACCTAGATTGGCCACTGTTGGAAACAGGATACTGGGCTTGATGGACCTCGGTCTGACCCAGTATGGCATTTCTTATGTTCTTATGTTCTTATATTTGTACAATGAGCGGCGTGAGGCCTGAGCAAGAGACTTTTTAATTATGATTACTAAACCTAATCTTAAACTTTATCTTTTAATTTTAATTTATTTGATTACTTCCAAATCTGTGATATATTTTTTTCACAGTATACAGACGACAAGTACCATAAAGTAAACCTTTGGTTGAAAGCTATGAACCTCATCTTAAGAACATAAGATAAGCCATACTGGGTCAGACCAAGGTCCATCAAGCCCAGTATCCTGTTTCCAACAGTGGCCAATATAGGTCATACGTACCTAGCAGTTTCCTCAAAAGACACAGGTTCCACAATGCTTGAACTAGGTCAAGCATTGATATCCTGGGTCCCTTCTTAATAATGGTTTATGGACCTTTCCTCCTGGAACTTGTCCAAACCTTTTTTAAACCCAGCTACACTAACAGCCTTTACTACATCCTCCGGTAACAAATTCCAGAGTTTGATTACAGGTTGAGTGAAAAAATATTTTCTTTTATTAGTCTTAAATAGTTTACCCTGTAGCTTCATTGCATGTCCCCTAGTCTTTCTATATTCTAATAACGTAAACAATCGATCTACGTTTACCCGTTCCACTCTGTTCATTAATTTATAGACTTCTATCATATCTCCCCTCAGCCGTCTCTTTTCCAGGTTAAAGAGCCCTAACCTTTTTAGCTTTTCTTCATAGGAGTATCCTTCCATCCCCTTTACCATTTTGGTGGCTCTTCTCTGAACCTTTTCTAATATCGCTATATCCTTTTTAAGATATGGCGACCAGAATTGCACACAGTATTCAAGGTGCGGTCTCACCATGGAACGATATAGAGGCATTATAATATCTTGTTTTATTTTCCATTCCTTTCCTTATTTATTTATTTTTATTTATTTATTTAATGGTATTTATATACCGCCTTATCATTCAATCAAGGGGGGGCAAGTGTCTTCATGCAGTGTATAGTGTGGTGTGTAGGTGTTGGCGGGGATATGATTAGAGTTTTATCTACATAGTGCGCTATTATACATCATGAGCTATTATACATTCTTATATACAGTCTCGGGGTGGTGGAAGGGACTGATGTTCTGTCTTGTATATTGGCTCAAGGGGTATGACCATAGTATTCGACGAACAGGGTTGTCTTCAGCTGTTTTCGGAAGTCCTTGATTTCTGTGGTTAGCCTCAGTTCATCTGGGAGGGAGTTCCAGATGGATGGAGCAGCCAGGGAAAGTGCTCGTTGTGCGGTGTCTTTGCGGGTTTGGTGAAGTCTTTTGGGGTGTTTACACGATTGGAGGTGCCTCTTCTTGGCCGTGTGCTTGTGTCAGGTTGTATGAGTGTGTGTAGGCTTATGGCAGAAGAGTGTTGTTTGATCTTGAATATGTTTATGATAGCTTTGTATTTGATGGTTGAGATGATTGGGAGCCAGTGCAGTTCTTTCAGTATGGGTGTGATGTGATCGTGTCTTGTAGTACCGGATATAATGCGGGCAGCTGTATTTTGGGCCAGTTGTAGCAGTCTGAGGGTCTGCTTTGGTAGACCGGTGTATATTGGATTGCAGAAGTCTAGTAGAGGGGTTAGTAGTGCCTGGCAAACGGTGCGAAAGTGCTCTGCGTCGAGGAGGGGCTTGACTCTTCTGATGAGTTGCATTCTGTGGTATGCGCTTTTGGTTGTTCTGCCTATATGTGCTTGGAGGTTAAGTTCTTTGTCCAAGATGACTCCGAGGTACTTTACTTCTGATTTTATAGGTATGCGTGCATCTTTTATCTTGATGTCGGGTGGGGGGATAAAGTCCGGGTTTCGCGTGATGATCAGTGCCTCCGGCTTGCTGTAGTTTATTGATAGGTTGTTTTTCTGAAGCCAGTTTGCCATTTGTGTGAGGCAGTTTGTTATATTGGTGTAGTCCGGGTTGTCAACTGAGATGGGTGTGTAAATCATGATGTCATCTGGGTAGATTGTGTATTGTATATGGTGCTCTGTCATGATGACACATATTGGCTGGATGTATAGGTTGAATAGAAGAGCTGAAAGGGTCGATCCCTGTGGCACTCCTTGTTTGACTTTTATGGGTCAGGATGTGTTGTCCTACCTTGACCTGTATTTGTCTGTCAGTCAGGTATGAGAGGGACTGATGTTCTGTCTTGATACCTAGCATTCTATTTGCTCTCTTGGCTGCCGCTGCACACTGGGCTGAGGGTTTTAACATGGTATCCACAATGACGCCTACATTTTTTTCCTGGGTGGTGGTTCCTAATGTGAAACCTTGCATCGTGTGACCATAGTTTGGGTTGTTCTTCCCTTGGTGCATAACTTTGCACTTGTCCACATTAAATTTCATCTGCCATTTTGATGCCCAGTCTTCCAATTTATCAAGATCCTCTTGCAATTTTCCACAATCCCCTTGGGTTTTAACAACTTTAAACAGTTTTGTGTCATCTGCAAATTTGATAACCTCACTCGTTATTCCACTTTCCAGGTCATTTATGAATATGTCAAAAAGCAGCAGACCCAGCACAGATCCCTGGGGTACACCACTATTCACCTTTCTCCATTGGGAAAATTGGCCATTTAGCCCTACCCTCTGCTTTCTATCTTTTAACCAGTTCCTGATCCACAGTAGTACACTGCCTCCTATCCCATGACTCTTTAGTTTTGCCAAAAGTCTCTGATGAGGGACCTTGTCAGAGGCTTTCTGAAAGTCCAGATACACTATATCAACCAACTCACCTTTGTCCACCTGTTTATTCACACTTTCAAAAAAACATAACAGATTAGTAAGACAAGATCTTCCTTGTCTAAAGCCATGTTGGCTGTCTCCCATTAGGCCATGACTATCTACATGCTGAGCAATTTTATTCTTTATGATGGTTTCTACCAGTTTTCCCGGTACTGATGTCAGGCTCACTGGCCTGTAGTTTCCCGGATCACCCCTGGAACCCTTTTTAAAAAGTGGTGTTACATTGGCGATCCTCCAATCTTCAGGTATTAGAGATGATTTTAATGATAGTTCACAGATTACTAATAGCAGGTCTGCAATCTCATAATTCAGTTCCTTCAACACCCTTGGCTGTATACCAACCGGCCCAGGTGATTTGCTACTCTTCAGTTTATCTAATACTTGTAATACATCTTCCCGATGTATCGATATTTCCTTCAATTCTTCCGCACCTTTAAATACCATTTCAGTCATGGGTAACATCCCATCATCTTCCTCAGTAAAGACCAAAGCAAAGAATTAATTCAATCTCTCCGCTATTGCCTTGTCGCCTCTTGGTGCCCCTTTAACCCCTCTATCATCTAATGGACCAGCTGACTCTCACAGGTTTTTTGCTATGAACTGGGTGTTAGGAGACTTTAACCTCCCTGTACTGCAAGACACACAAGCTAATGCCTTCCTTGATGCCCTCAAAGCATTAGGATACACCCAACTAGTTAACTCCCCCACTCATATTAAGGGAAACACCCTCGACTTGGTATTTGCACCTCAAATAGACAACTACCCCTTTCACAAATTCAATCTCTCACTGAGCCCAGTACCATGGTCTGACCACAGTCTTGTGAGATTCTCACTGCCTTCCCTTCGCGGATCTAACTACCTCCCCACCACAATTGACAATACCATCACTACTCGGAAACGTTATCTCCCATTCAATGAGCAGGAGATCATTGGGAGAATACACCCTCTCCTGGAAACACCTGAACTCAACCTTGACGACATGTTAACATTATGGAACAAGTCCCTCAACGCAGTAATAGACGCCCCAACTACCAAGAAAAACCTCAGAGGTAAGAAAAAAGCACCTTGGTATTCACCTGAACTAACAGCATCCCTCCGGCGGTTACGTCAACTCGAAAAACGATGGCGCAGATCAAGGACAACCGAGAGCCATGAAGCCTATAACACCCACCTTGACGACCATAGAACAGCAGTATCATCAAGAATGAAACAATACCATTCAGACGTCCTACTGAGAGCCATAAACAAACCACGTGAGCTATTCAATCTGGTCAAAAATCTGGCTAAGGAGCCCACCTCCAACCAAACAAATCTACCTGACGCTCAGGAATATGCGGACTACCTTCGCTCAAAGACAAGCCAACACATTGCTCCTGCAAATCACCACCCTCTGAAACATACAAGCCCGCTACCTCCCGACTCCCTCCCTCTAAATGAGACAGCAGATAACCACCACATTCTTAACTCCTTCTCCCCCCAACAGCAAGGGAGATCCAAGATACCATCACATGCATCAATACCACCACAGCTCCGAGCGACCCATGCCCGGCACAATGGATAAAAGCGCTAAAATCAGACCTCAGCCCTTTCCTCGCCAAACTAATAGGATCATCCTTCACTTCGGGGATTTTCCCACAGAACCTGAAGCAAACTTCAATAAGACCCCTACTGAAGAACAAAAAGCTCGACCCCACAAAGATGGACTCTTACAGGCCCATATCGAGCATCCCGCTTCTAGCTAAAATCATCGAAAAAACAGTCCAACAGCAACTAACCCATCACATTGAAAACAACGCGCCTCTTGATTACTGCCAGCATGGATTCAGAGAGTCCCATGGAGTCGATACCCTTCTGACTACATTATTCAACTCCCTTACCATTGGGCTCGATAACATCAGGAAGGGTTTTGCCCTTATCTTTCTGGACATCGCAGCCGCCTTTGACTCGGTGGACCACAAGATACTCCTATCACGCCTCACTGAGAAGGGTCTTCGTGGCAACGCTCTAGCTTGGTGCGCCTCATATCTGAATAACAGATGGCAACATGTCCGCTCCGGATCCTCTTTATCGGACCCTTTCCCACTAGAAAAAGGCGTTCCCCAGGGCTCATCCCTCTCAGCACTTTTATTCAATATCTATATGCAGCCCATCTGCAAACTTATCCGGTCCTTTAACATCAACTGCCTAGTATATGCTGATGATGTCCTAATGTTCACCCCAATAGACACAGATCATCCAAACCTCGACCAGCTCTCTTCTTGCTTCAATGCCGTCACAGATTGGCTACACAACCAAATGCTCAGAATAAATCTGAAAAAGACAGAAGTTCTATTCATCGGAAGAAACCAGTCATTCACTCCCCCATCTTCAATCAAAGTGAACAACGCAGAACTCCTCTCCAAGACAACGATCAAATACTTAGGCGTAACACTGGACCAGCACCTGGACATGCATGCTCATATAGACAATACAATCAGAACAATATACCACAAATTACGGACACTACGCCTCATAAAGAACACCCTTGAACCAAACGACTTCAGAACAGTCTTCCAGGCCATAATCATGCCCCACTTCGATTACGCCAACCCCATCCTACTCGGACTCCCAAAGAGCTCGATAAACCCCTTACAGCTTGCGATGAATACCGCAGCAAGAACCCTCTATGGCGCATCTCGCAGAGAACATATCACCCCTATCCTGAAGAGCTTGCACTGGCTCCCCGTCCAGTACAGGATCACATTTAAGATCCTCACCTTGACCTTCAAAGCAGTCAACTGTATCACCGCAAATATATTGTCAGATATGATCCAACTTACTCCAAACAACAGATTAAGAAGAACCACATCCTGCAATACCATCCTCCTTCCAAAAGCCATCACAAAATGCAACAAATCCACTAGAAAGCGTGCCTTTGCCTTATTCGCCCCTTCTTGCTGGAACTCCCTCCCAACAGAAATCCGCAGCATAAATAACCTCCCCCAGTTCAGAAAAGCCCTCAAACTGCAATTATTTATACAACACTTTGGTAACTCCGACAGCATCACCTAGACAGTACCACATGATCTTATAGTCTAACAAGCCAACGCTGTCTAACCAATTTCCGATGAAAACTCTTCACCTCCCCCATCTATCCCCCTTAGGGCCTGTATCATAAACTTAGATGTGATGCAATCCCTGTGTATATAATGTATAAAGTTCACCTGTTACCCTTGTTTAAATCTCCCTTTGTTTGCTATGTATAAAGTTCACCTGTTATCCATGTTTAAACTCCCTGTTCTATGTAAGTTCAATGTATGGCTGTTCCTCATTGTACAAACTTGTTTATTGTAAACCGTGCTGATGCCGAATAGTGCGGTATAGAAAAACCTTAAATAAATAAAATAAAATGTACTTGAAAAAGTCTATTTCACGTTTTTGCTTCCGCAGCAAGCTTCTTCTCAAATTCTCCCTTTGCCTGCCTTATCAATGCCTTGCATTTGACTTGCTAGTGCTTGTGCTGTTTCCAGGTTTCGTCGTTTGGCTCTTTTTTCCATTTCCTGAAAGATGCTTTTTTGGCAACAGCCTCTCTGTCCTCACCTTTAAACCATGCTGGCAGTTTTTTGGACTTCCTTCCACTTTTCTTAAAGCGTGGAATACAGCTGGCCTGGGCTTACAAGATATTATTTTTTCAACAACACCCAAGCTTGATGTAAGTCTTTAACCTTTGCAACTGCTCCTTTTAGCTTTTTCTTAACTATTTTCCTCATTTTATCATAGTCTCCCTTTCGAAAGTTAAAAGGTAGTACTGTGGATTTCCTTTCTATTCCTCTTCCACTAATTAAATCAAAGGCGATCATGCTATGATCACTATTGCGAAGTGGCCCCAACACCCTTATCTCTTGCACTAAATCTGGTGTTCCACTAAGGACTAGGTCTAATATGGCTTCCCCTCTGGTCGGTTCATGAACAAGCTGCTCCAAGAAGCAGTCATTTATTTCATCTAGGAACTTTATCTCCCTAGCATGTCTTGACATGACACTGACCCAGTCGATACCGGGGTAATTGAAATCACCAATTATTATTAATGCGCTGTAACTTTTGTTAGCTTCCTTCATTTCTTTGAGCCTTTCATCATCCATTTGTTCATTATGGCCAGGCGGTCGATAGTACACCCCCACTGCAATCACCTTCCCCTTTTTACATGGAATTTCAATCCATAGAGATTCTACAGCAAATTTTGTTTCCTGCAAAACTTTAATCCTTTCTGACTCAATGCCCTCTCTAACATAGAGCGCAACCTCTCCACCAATTTGATCAGCTCTATCATTACGATATAGTTTGTACCTAGGTATCACAGTGTCCCACTGGTTGTCCTCCTTCCACCATGTCTCTGATATTTCAATCATATCTAACCTCTCATTTAGTGCTATATATTCTCTCTCCCATCTTATTTTTTAGACTTCTAGCATTTGCATACAAGCATTTTAGAGACTTTATTTTATTCATATTAATTTGGCTATTGGTAGCCAAACGATTCTTAGTATCAAATATAAACGACAAAACAAGTTAAATTTTATCTGTTACTTACATTTTACGGACTAGCTGGTAAAAAGAAACTGACGTATTTCACTTGTTCAAACGGCTGTTAATGCCGAAAAACGCCGGCATCTGCGCTCTAAACCGGAGGAGTGAATTTATGCGGGAACGATTAATGAGATGATGTGTAAAGCAAACTATACAAGTTTTACCCTTCTCCTATCTTCCTTTAAAAGCTCTGATGTGAAAGGAGGACATAACCATTCAAACAAGAATCATTGTGGAAATTAAAATACCCTCATAGAAACAAAAAGAATACAATGTATGAACGTATAAACCCAATTGAAAACATATAAAATGGGCTCATCCTATAAACTATGTTATTTATTTAAAAATAAACCATGAGAAACTCTGGACCACGTTATGAAACATGGGTTAACCAGAACACCTGATAATTCTCTTGCACATCCTTTAATTTGATCAAGAAGCAACAGTTTGAATGGAACAGGGAGAAACAGAATGATTTAAAATCAGCAAAGGTGTACGACAGAGCTGCATACTTTCTTCCTACCTGTTTAATTTATATGCAGAACAAATCAACAGTGAAGCAGGACAGTATGAAAACAACAGAGGTGTGAAGATTGGTGGAAGACTCATCAACAACCTTCACTATGCTGATACCATATTAATGGCTAAAAGTGAAGACTATCTGAAACATTTGTTTCTTAAGATCAAGGAACAGTCTTAAAATGGGCCTGAACCTTAACGTGAAGAAGACAAAGATTATGACAACTGGTAAAAGCAATAAGTTCATCTTGATGGAGATGAAATTGAAATAGTGGACAACTTTAACCTGCTTGGATTAACTATCAATAAAGAAATGAGGATGAGGACAGTATCTGAATTCAAAAAAGCATGGGGCAAACACAGAGGATCTCTAAAGGAAAAAAGGGGACTGTTGTAGTTGTTGATATGGAAGGACAAACTAGATAGGCCGTGCGGTCGTTTTCTGTCGTTATATTTCTATGTTTCTATGACAAGCAATCAAGAAATCAGATGATGCTTTGCTCATGGCAGAATGCGAAAGTTTGACAGTGTAAATGATGAACAAGAAGATAATTGATGCCTTTGAATTATGGTGCTGGTGAAGAATACTGTGTTGTATCATGGACTGCCCAAAGAATAAACCAGTCAGTACTAGAGAAGATCAAACCTAAGCTTTCTTTAGAAGCTCAGATAACAAGACTTTCATACTTTGGCAGATCATGAGAAGCGAGAGATCAATTGTGAAAGACATCATGCTTGGCAAGATTGAAGGTCGATGCAAAAGAGGAAAGCCAGCAATGAGATGGATCGATACAATAACAGCAGCTATGGGTGCCACTCTGTCAACAATGAGCTGCCTAACTGAAGACCGAACACAGTTTAGGACAACTATCCAGAGGGTCGCCATGAGTCGACACCACATCATAGCAGTTTACAGTCCCAGAGGGTAATTAAAGCAAAGTCTACACTCAAAGACTGAAAATAAATGACTTGGACTCATAGTACCAAAGGGAAGGGGGTATGTATTTCACAAACAATATCATCCTAAGACAAATGCAAATAAAAGGTTATTGTAAGAGATGACGACTATCTATCTGAAGTTCAGTAAATATTAATGGCCTTTTAAAAAGTCATGGGGTGTATATTCAGTGGCAGTGACTACCGCTACTGACGTGGCTGACTGTCACTGCTTTAAGTTACATCCAGACATCCAGTGCTGGTGTACATCCAGCAACCAGCGCTGAATATCTGTTTTTGGTGGATTATAGTTTTGCAATCCAGCCAGCAGCTATATTCAGCCGCAAGATGGTTTACAAAACACATAGTTATATTTAAATTTTAGCTCAGTGGGCTACTATACGTGGTACTGTACTATAAGAGATGAGGACCTTAATTCTGTCCTCATCTCTTTCTACCCATCATAAACCCTAAGATCTTCTCAGGCAAATTGTTTGACCATTAGCCAAGGTAAGACTGAATTCTTCCTGAAGCAGTGCTTTTAACTGTCAAGCTCCTTTGCTGCGAAACTCACTTCCTTGTGAAGCTACTGTTAGAGAGCACTTACAAAAAATTTAGAATCTGAGTTAAGATATGGGGAGGGAGCGCCGAACGCCGACGGCGTTCTGCTGGGGCTTGCTCCTAAGGGGCAGGATACGCCCCTTGTGAGCCCCTTAGGAGCACCTTAGGAGCTGGTTTGTCTGTAGAGGAAATGCCAGGAGGAAAGCGGAAGAAGAAGGCCGCTCAGGTAGCATCTCAGGCGGGGACTCTCGACAAACATGTGATTTCTACCCCACGACTGAAAAATCCAGGTACCGAACTTCCCTTGCCTCTGTCCAACGGAGCAAGCTTGAGCTCAGTGGAGCGAACTCCCCCTCTCCCCCCCGGTTTTTTGGAAGTGTCTTCTGAATTCCAGAGCACTGTTTGCTCTCATAAGGACAATGTGCTCCCCAGTGTGGTGTCCTGGAAGGAGCCCCTTGTCCCTATTTCAGACCCCCAGGTTTCCAAGGTCTCGTTGTTAGATGTTTGGAAAGTAGTTATCTCGTACTGAGCAAGTTCTACTTGATATTGTTCCTTCTTTATGTCAATTCACTAAAGACACAGTTGCAAAATTTCAAACTAGATTCACAGGTGGGAGCTTTAAGCTCCGTGGTTACTAATATGGCCACTCAAGTTAAATCTTGTGTTGAATTTCAATCTGCTCATTTAAAGGAGAGTGGAATATTACACCAGAAACTTGAGAATCTGGAAAACGTATCGCGTATAAAAAATTTGAGGATATTAAATTTTCCTGTTTGTTCTTTGTTGTCCCCTATGATTCTATTTCGGAAATACCTCAAGGACGTCCTCCTCTTGCCTCAGGCTGAATCCATTATTTTTAATAAATGTTACTACCTTTCTATTAAAAATGTATCACCTGTGGTGAATGATGAGGGGGACGTCCTTTCGGTCTCTGATAAATTTAATTTAACTGCTTTTTTAGGGGACACGCATGATGATATTTCCTCTAGAGCAACGTTACTTGTTACTTTGGCTTCCGAGGAGGATAAGAGTATTATTTTTAAAGCTTATTTCAGAAAGAAAGAAGTAAAATTCTGTGGGGATTTTGTTTCAATCTTTCCAGATGTATCACGCAGTACTCAAGAACGTAGGAAAGCTTTTCTGATGTTAAAGCCTAGGGTTCTTGCTCTCGAAGCTACTTTTCTTTTTAAGATATCCTTGCAAATGCTGTGTTACTTTAGGATATGATAAATATGTGTTTTGTACATCATCTGACTTGGAAAAGTGGATCCTATCTAGGGAAAAGATGCTTTGATGTTTCTAATATTCTTTCTCTTTTACAAATTTTGGTGGGGGTGATAGGAGGGAAACTTGTCAGGCTGTATTAGTTGGCCAAGGTTTTATAAGTTGATATGACCTTGGCTTTGGTTATTTTGTATTTTTCTGTTTAAGGTTTAAAGGAACTCCCCGATAAGTGGACTGTCATGGATAGAAATTTCCCTTAAATTTTTCTTTCTGTTTTTTTTCTATATGCCATATTTCCTTGTACTGTAATGTTTTACTGTGTAATTGAAAAATTCTTCTAAATAAAATATATTAAAAAAAAAGATATGGGGAGGGAGGGAAGGGTATATTCAAAAGCATTTACACAGTTTGCAGACCTGCAAACACAAATATATAGTGGGACCCTAATTTAAAGCAATGAGTTGCAGTAATCTAAGCAGTTTACCACAAGAACATGAAGTAAAGTCTACAATGCTCTAGAATCTAAGTAAGCCTTAAGTGACCTAACTCTTCTGAGAGCAGCAAAAGCGTTCCTGACTGTCCAGGAAACTTGAGAAGTAAAAGAAAGCTTGTTATCCCAAACCACACCTCGAGACAGAATTGAGCCCTTACCTGATACTCCTGTATCATGAATACAAAGCTGGAATGGAATGGCAGTGGCTTAAAGATCCATAGGGCTTCTGATTTGAATGGATTGAGGATTAGGTTTTTTGGATTCAATCCAGGTTGCTATCTTTTCCAGCTTTTTGTCCAAATTAATTTTAAATTAAGAATCTCAAGTATGGTGAATGATCAAATGCTGGATGTCGTCTGCATTAAAATAAGCACTAATCCCCAAATCTTGGATTAAAGTCCGCTAGTGGTATGAGAAAAAACGTTAAAGGAGTAGGGGCTAATCTGGATCCTTGAGGAATACCATGTGATAATGGATAGGTTAAGGAGGAAGAATTATGAAATGTTACCTGAAATGCATATTAGGAACAAGTTCAAGACTACACCAGAGAAACCCACTTGCTCAATAAGCTCCAAGAGAAGAGTATGATCTATAACAATGCCAGCCACACTTAAGCCTAATTGGATAGGTAAAACATTCCTAACCCTATCTTGTAGTCGATAATCTCATTTATTGTTAGATACAATATTTAAAATAAGCTGAGCTCCTACATGTTAGTGATATTATGGAACGGCTGTCGGGTGAGGTTTTCCTGTTTGTGGATGATACCAAAATCTGCAATAGAGTAGACACCCAGGAAGATGTAACATGAGGAGGGATCTAGCTAAGCTTGAAGAATAATCTAGAATTTGGCAGCTGAGATTTAATGCTAACAAATGCAGTGCCATGCATTTGGGCTGCAAAAATCCAAGTACAGTGTAGGGGGTGAAGTACTTCTGTCCACAAAAGAAGAGCAGGAGTGGGCATGATTGTGTCTGACGATCTCAAAGTAACTAAACAAGTAGAAAAGGCAATGGTGAAGGATGCTTGGGTGCATAGGAAGAAGAATGGCCAGCAGAAAAAAAGGAGGTCATAGTGCTTCAGTATAAGTCTCTGGTGTGACCTCATTTGGAGTATTGTGTGCAATTCTGGAGACCCCACCTTCAAAATGATTTAAGCAGGTTGGAGACAGTGCAGAGAGCGGCCAATAAAATGGTTAGTGTTCTTTGTTATAAAGCATATCAGGACAGACTTAAGGATCTTAATATGTATACTTTAGAGGAAAGGTGGGATGGGGGTGATATAGAAACAAGGAAACATAGAAAAATGATGACAGAAAAATACCACATGGCCTATCTAGTCTGTCCTTCCATATCAACAACTACAACAGTCCCCTTTTTTCCTTTAGAGATCTTCTGTGTTTGTCCCATGCTTCTTTGAATTCAGATACTGTCCTCATCTCTACCACCTCTACTGGGAGACTATTCCATGGATCCACCACTCTTTCCGTAAAGAAATAGTTCCGCATATCACTCCTGAATCTATCCCCTTCACCCTCATCCCATGTTCCCTTGTAGCAGAACTTGCTTTCAATCGAAAGAGGCTCTCCCCATGTGCATTTATGCCACGGAGGTATTTAAACGTCTCAATCATATCACCTCTATCCCGCCTTTCCTCTAAGGTGTACATATTAAGATCCTTAAGTCTGTCTTCATATGCTTTATAATGAAGATCATTAACCATTTTAGTAGCCACCCTCTGTACCGACTCCATCCTGTTTATATCCTTTTGAAGGTGCAGTCTCCAGAATTGCACACAATACTCCAAATGAGGCCGCACCAAAGACTTATACAGAGGCACTATCACCTCCTTTTTTTCTGCTAGCCATTCCTCTCCATATGCACCCAAGCATCCTTCTAGCTTTTGCCGTCGCCTTTTCTACCTGTTTAACTACTTTAAGATTATCAGACACAAGCACACCGAGGTCCCGCTCTTCTTTAGTGCACAAAAGTACTTCACCCCCTATACTATATTGCTCCCTTGGATTGCTGCTGCCCAAATGCATGACCTTGCATTTTTTAATATTAAATCCCAGCTGCCAAATTCTAGACCATTCTTCAAGGATAGCTAGGTCCCTCCTCATGTTATCTACACCTTCCTGGGTGTCTACTCTATTGCAGATTTTGGTATCATCCACAAAGAGGCAAACCTTACCTGAAAGCCCTTCCGCTATATCACTAACAAAGATGTTGAAAAGAATCGGACCAAGGACAGATCCCTGGGGCACACCACTGGTAACCTCCATCTCCTCAGAGTGAGCTCCATTTATCTGTAATAGAGATATTTAAATACCTCAGTGGCATAAATGCACAGGAGGAGAGCCTGTTGTAATTGATATGAAAGGGCAGACTAGATAGGCCATGTGGCCTTTTTTTTTGCCATCATGTTTCTATGTTGGTTTCTAGATTAGGCTCCTAAATTCATGCCTTAATCACACTTAGGGGCCTAAATTGATAGCTGAAAATTCACCCTAATTTAGGAGCTTATAATTTATGGGCCCGATATTCAGCAGTGGCACCTCACTGATCTAACGTGGCTAATTGCCACGGCTAAACTTTAAACCCAGATATTCAATGCCGGGGTCATATCCTGCCCTGGTATTAAACGTTTGGGCTGCTCAGATTAGCAGGAAGCTAACTAGGCAGTGGTGATATTCAGACGCTGCCTGATTGGCCTTACTTTCACTGCAGAAGCTAATCTTTGCTGCATCTTACTTTCACCATTTCACCATAACGGGTCAGCGGCTTAATATTGCTACTGCCTGGTTATGGCCAGGTGCTGTTCCCGGAATCCCCCACTGCTAACTGGTTAGCATCAGGGTGTGTAGCGGTGGCGGCACCCGCAGATATTCAGCCACACTAACCATGTTAGTGTTGCTGAATATCTCGGATAAGCATGTTACTCACTTTTAATATTGGGCCCTATGCTCCAAAATTTGAACCTGCCATTCATTTGTCTAGATTGGAGCCTAATTTAAATGCTTAGTGCTGAACGTAAGGGTTAAGCTCTTAATTTCTTTTCCCTGCCCTAAATCTGCTCCCGTTGCCACTCACTTTCTATGTGCCTTAACTTAGGAATTTAGTGAAATTTTAAGAAAATATTTTCACACTCAGCCCTAGTCAATTTTCAAGGAGGTCAGTTTAGAAGCAAAACTCTCAAAGTTAGCAGCATAAACCCTTCTAATATCGGGCCGTTGTTTCTTTGCTGTGTCCATGATGTGAGTGATGGAGTGTTTCTCCAGGAACAAGCAGGAATCATATGGGTGATGTCGGCGCCAACAGAGCCCATGTGAGCATTTCCCCAGCTTTCAAAGAAAGCCTTTGGGACATGCTACTATGAATATGTGGTCCCCTTCCCTCCCAAGGGTGCCATCTTGCTGAGTCTCCTTTTTTTCTGCAGAGCCCAACGGACATCTGTCCTGTTTCCCCAGAAAAAATCCTTGTTAATATCCTTAACAGTTAGCTTTTTCTGGTTTATGTACCAGTTCCTCTTCCTGCCTCGAGTCAACGCCAGACCCGATGCTGTTCTCGGCTTTTTCCCCTTTTTTAGATCGAGAATTGCCTCGACTGGTATTCACGCCTCTTTTTAGCCTGGGGGTCATCGACGCCAGCCAGGTGTTTCCTACCATATCTCCCAGTGGGTTCAAAAAATGTGACCGCTACAGTCAAACCATGTCAGTAACCAACAACCATGATTCCTGCCTATGCTGCCTGGGACTGGACCATGACAGCGCATCCTGTGACCTGTGCCAGGCCATGACAACTAAGACTAATAAAAAGATGTCAGAGTTGCAAACTCTTCCCAGGGGCCACTCGGCACTGGCTCCCCAGACACCAAGCACTTCCTGTGAGGCCCAGGCATCCTCGGAGTCCTGCAGCAGCAGCTCCTCCAAGAAGACCTCAGACCCTGAGAAAAAGAAGAAGAAAATCCTCAGTCCATCGAGGTTCCACTGGAGAAACCCGGTAAAACCCCTCCGAGCGAGTTGGGCGGTTCTGAGAAGCGCCCTACCAAGGTCCTCAAAAAGGATTCCTCGGCCGGTGTAGACCGTGCGAGGTTCCTTGAAACTGCAGTCCTCGTCACGGATGCACTTGCGAGAGTGCTGGTGCCGAAAGCTGCGGAGCCTTCTGGCTTGGAAACCCGAATGGTGGCCTTAGAGCAGAACATCACTGTTATCCTGGCCTTACAGTAGGCAAGGGTGGCTGGTTTGTCCACATCATCTGCCCTGATGACCGGCCCCCCAACTGCAGGGGAGTCCCTGGTCGTCGAACTGAGCTCCGAGCACCATTAGCCTCAGGTAAACCCTTGGTGCTGGTCCAGGTCCCAGTCTCATTCCTCAGGAATCTGATCCTCCCTGGCCAGTTTCCGTGACTCAGACCCCAGGTCCTCCAGCACCTCAGCGCTGGCCATGAGGCAAGGAATCACAGGGCCTTGGATTTGTCATCACCCCTAGACTCTGAGTGGGAGACTGACGATGAAGCATCCCCGGAAACCAGATGGCACCAAGACATCCTCTTGGACCCGTCTCCCCTGACGCCCCAGCACCATTCTCCTTCGGAGGACATGGCCTTCCACGATTTTGTCAAGGATATGGCCAGAGCCCTTTCTGTGCAAACTGAGGCAGAGGAGGACACACACACTAAAGAGCTGGAGATTCTTCAGTATTTGTTTCCACCCAAGGAAACTCTCATGGTGCTGGTGCAGCCGATCCTCAAGTGGCTGCTGTTGAGAATGTGGGTCACTCCAGCATCGGTATCAGTGGTCTGCCGGCACCTCGATGCCATGTATCATGTCAAGAAAGGGCCAGGGTTCCACAAATCCCAACTCCCACATAACTCCATGGTTGTCGAGTCAACCATGCAAAAACCTAAAAGCCAGAAGACTCATTCTTCTGTTCCTCCTAGTAGGGATGCTAGAGCTCTCGATGCTACCAGGGCTCAATGCTGGGGTGTCAGATCCAGGCCTATGAGTTAAATATAGGCATGTACCTCAAGGCTCTAACCCAGGAGTTGTCTGGGTTTTCAGCAGAGCTTACCGGGGAACCCCTCCAATGGTTCCAATCCCTGACCTCCGGGATCAAAGGCTGCTCTAAGTTCCTTTCCCAGGTGGCCTATGATGTCTTTGAGCCATTGGCTCAGGTAGCAGTGACCGGCATTGGAGCTTGGCACCAAGCCTGGCTACAGTATTCAGACCTCAAGCAGTGGGTCCAAGGCAAGCTGTACTGGAGAGAGCCTGTTCGGCAAGCCTATGGCTGACAAGGTGGCTGTGGTGACTCAACAGAGGCTCTCCAAGAAGATCTCATCCTTTATAAGAAGCAATCGAGGAAAAGATCCCCTGTTCCTGATGAAAAAGGGTCCCTTTCATCAGAGTCACCACTTCCAGCCCTTCTTGGGCAGCAAGGTTCTCACCCTACAAGACAAAACCATGGGGCCCAGAAGCCAAAGGCTCAGAAGCCACAAGCCTCAGCTCCCACTCAGCCCAGGGGGGAGCTTTTGACTCCTGGGACAGGGCTTCCCCTCCCCCGGCAGACCTTCACCAGCCTACAAGGGGCTGCCTGGCACTCTTCGCCCACAGGTGGGCCAGTGTCACCTCAAACAAGTGGTTACTACAGATGGTAAGGGAGGGATACGTCCTCCATCTACAGCAGGTACCACCCAGGTTCTTTCCAGGACAGTCAGTGCGACCTCTCCTTCACCAGACACATCTGCTCGCAGGTCTGCTCAGGGACAATGTAATAGAGCCTGTACCCAAACATCTATGGGGAAAAAGACTTCTACTCCAGTTACTTTCAAGATGCTCTCCCTTGGAACACTGCTGCTTTACCTCAACCAGGGAGATTGACTGTGCTCCTTGGACCTAAAGGATGCAAACACGCACATCCTGATCTACTCCTCCCACAGGCAGTACCTACAATTCATGGTGGGAGGAGGGCACTACCAGTACAAGGTGCTACCTTTTGGCCTGACCTCCTCGCCCAGGGTCTTCACCAAATGCCTGGCAGTGGTAGCCGCCTAACTGTGCCTACAAAGGGCTTTCGTCTTCCCCCTACATGGATGACTGGCTCATAAGAGGCGGTACAGCTTCAGAGGTCAGTCAGACTGCAGAGCATGCAACTCTGCTTTTGCAGCACCTGGGGTTCGTCATCAATTACCCCAAATCCCATCTCTCTCCAGCCCAAAGTCTGGAGTTCATAGATGCTCAGTTGGACACATTACATGTCAAGGCCATCTTCCCAAGAGAAAGGGCAGACCACCTTAGGCAACTGGTAGGAAAGATACAACGCCACTGATCAGTGCCGGTTCATCTCCTCCTCCTGCCTACTGGGCCATATGGCCTTGACGGTCCATGTCATGCCTTCAGCCCACTTACACATACAGACAGCCTATGCTCACATTGGACTCAAGCCATGGGCAGGCTACGGGACAGGGTCAGGGTTACCCACCAATTAGCGGAGTCCCTCAACTGGTGGCAAAACCTGCACCACCTACACACAGGAATACCCTTCCAGGCACCCATGCCACAGAGGATCCTGACCATAGATGCCTCCCTCCTGGGTTGGGGGCACATTGTGGAGACAGCCATGCACAGAGTAGCTGGTCTCAGTCTCCTGGAGCTCAGTGCAGTCCTCTTGGCTCTACGAGTGTTCCGCCACCGCCTGGGACGCTGGCCTGTCCTGATACAGACAGATAACCAGGTCGCCATGTTCTATATAAATAAGCAGGGGGGCCCTCCTCTCCTTCGCAGCATGCAACAACATGCTTCTGCAAGCGGTGTACCTCCCGGGCCAGCACAATTGCCTAGCGGACAGGCTGAGCAGAGTACTTCACCCACACGAGTGGTGATTAAACCCCAGAGTAATAAAAGTGTCTCTTCCAACTCTGGGGGAGGCCCATGATGGACCTATTTGCCTCTCCAGACAACATGTAGCTACCCCGCTTCTGCTCCTGCAGCCACACCCGGAGAGAGTGGTTGCAGATGCCTTCCTGATCTCATAGTCTGAGGACCTACTCTATGCATTCCCACTGACCCCCCCCCCCCCCCGGTCATCAGTACTCTCCAAGGTTCATATTGAAAGGGCATCAGTTATACTGATTGCCCCCAGGTGGCCCAGACAACCCTGGTTCCCTCTGCTGCTTTACATGTCAGTGGTACTACCAGCCCCTCTGGGCCAAGCCCTGGACCTCCTGTCTCAGGAAGAGGGCATTCTCCTGCACCCCAAGCTGGGGTTGCTAACGCTAACAGTGTAGCTGCTGAAAGGGTAGCCTTGGCCCCTTTAAATCTTCCAGGAGAAGTCAAAAAGCTCCTACTGGCCTCCTGGAAACCGTCCACCAGACAGGCTTATGCCTTTAAGTGGAGAAGGTTCTCCGCCTGGTGTGCAGAAAAGGAGGAGAATTCCTTCTCCTGCCATGTGCAACTAGTGCTTCAGTACCTACTGTACTTGTTGCACACCAGGCTGAAATCTAATTCGGCGAGGATGCATCTGAGCACCATAGCTGCTCACCACCACCCTATCGAGGGAAAACCCCTCAAGTCAGCCCCTGGTCTCCAGGTTCCTCCGGGGCCTCCTATTATCCAAACCCCCTCTCTGCCCTCTGGTGACAGAGTGGGACTTCAATATGGTGCTCTCCAAGCTCACCAAACCATCGTTCGAGCCCCGAGCCACTTGCCATCTGCGGTACCTTTCTTGGAAAGTGTTTTTTCTGATGACCCTCATGTCTGCTCGAAGAGTGAGTGATCCACCATATACAAGGTTCTATAAGAACAGGGTGGTACTCCGCACACACCCCAAATTCCTACCAAAGATGGTATCTCCTTTCCACCTCAACCAAGAAGTGGTCCTCCCCACCTTCTTCCTGCGGACTCATGCTGGCAGGGAGGAACTAGTGCTTCAGACACTGGATTGCAAATGGGCCATGTCCTTTTACTTACAGCGGACTCAGGCCCATCGCAAAGCTCCTCAGCTTTTCGTATCTTATGACCCCAGTAGACTGGGGCTACCCGTGTGACTAAGCAAATTCTATCCACTTGGGTGGCAGACCGAGCACCGGATCACAGCGCATTGCGTGAGGGCGATGGCCATGTTGGTGGCCAATCTCTGCTCAGTACCGGTGATGGAGATCTGCAAGGCCGCCACATGGTCTTCAAATCATGTGTTTGCAACTCTCTACTGCCTGGAGAGTGAGTCCCAAAGGGACAGTGCCTTTGACCAGGCAGTACTCCATAATATTCTCGGGGTGTAGGCAACTCCTGCCCTCTGACGCTAGGGGCATGCTGAGTCTCTGTGGGGACTCACATTCTGCAACTCATGGCTTCCCGTCTGGTCACTGTTGGTGCTGTCATGGTTCGGATCTCAGCAGCCTGTAGCTAGGGAGTGCCATATGTGAGGACTGACTTCCTGCTTGTTCCTGGAGAAAGCATAGTTACTCACCTGTAATAGGTGTTGTCCAGGTACAGCAGGAATCGGTCCTTACAACCCTCACTCATCTCCTGGGAGTTGCCTTCTACCTTGTTTTAGTTTTACTGCCATCCTAGCTATGTCATCTGACTGAACAAGATGGCACCCTTCAGTGGGAAGGGGAACAGTCATGCATGGCAGCATGTCCCAAAGGCTTTCTTTGAAAGCTGGGGAAATGCTCTCCGCGGGCTCTGTCGGCGCTGACATCATCCATATGTGAGGACTGATTCCTGCTGTCCCTGGAGAACACCTGATCTCCAGGAACAAGCAGGAATGAGTCTTCACATATGGGTATCGTCGGTACCGACGGAGCCTGCGCGGGAACGCTCCCCAGCGTCCAGAAAGAAAGCTTTTGGGAGCATCCCACAGCGCCTGCGCGCTGCCTTCCCGCCTTTCCTAACCGCCTCTCTCCAGTTCTTCTTTTCCGTGGAGCCAGCAGGTCGTGTTCCTGTCACCGCTGAAGAAGTTCTTTATTTTTCTTTATTTCTTTGGTCGTGCGTCTGCCTTCTTCGACGTCAGACCGGTACCGCCGGTCTTTTCTTCTTTCTTTTTAAAAAAAAACAAACTACCGTTTCCCACTTCTGTGCAACTTTTCCTTCTGGGCCTTAGGCCTAGCAAAATTTTCCTCATGGAAAAGCCCGCTTCCAGGTTTAAAAAGTGCACAAAGGGCAGCGGTACTCTTTCTATCACCGACACCCATGACTGGTGTCTAAAATGTTTGGGCCCTGACCACTCCATCACCGATTGTGAGTCCTGTTCCATGATGTCTAAAAGAGGTTGACAGAATCGAGCGGCCAAGCTCATTACCCTGTTTCCCTCTGTTGCAGCTTCGGTGGCATTGACATCTTCCAGGGCTTCTTCTTCCTCCCATGGATCTCAGGTAACCAAACATAAGTCCAGCCAGTCCTTGAAGGGTAGATCTCCCTCTAAGTATCGAGATGCCTCCGGGCTTGCTCTCGAGGATCCTGCACCGGCAAAATTACCCCGGCAGGAAGCTCCAGCTTCCAAAGCTTTATCTATGGGGTCACAGGTTGACATCGATGGCGTGGCCTCGACCGATCACCTGTTGCCATGTTCTGGGGTACCGGTGGTTTCCACTGGTACCGACATCCAGACATTGGTTGCGTCGATGGATCAGAATATTCTGACCATGCAGCGTGCCATTACGGCATTCATACAAGCTGCGACGCCTCCGGTACCGCAACAAACTCCGTTGTCGGTTCCGGTGCCGGTACCGATTGCATCGACTTCGGTGTCGACTGCAGCGGTACCCTGTTCTGTGATAACCATCGGTACCGAATCGGTACCGATCACTCCCAATGTCGATACCACTCGGTACGCGTATCGGGCTCTGCAAGAGCATCCAGACAGGTGATACTTTGATTCCTCCGAAGACTCTGATGAATCAGAGACTTCTGTCGAAGCATCGGTACTCCTTCCTCAGGAGCCCTCTTCTCCAAAAAGAAGAATGTCTCCTCCAGAAGACTTGTCTTTTCAAGACTTCATTAGGGAAGTGGCCATGGGCCTCTCTATTTCAGTGGCCCCTGAGCCTAGAGCCAAGAAATTGGATATTTTACAATATCCTAAGGCTCCTAAAGAGGCAGCTACTTTACCAATTCATGAGATCCTTTATGATCACATGTTGGTCATATGGGAGACACCTCTTACTACCTCCCCTCATTATCGCAGGTTGGACACCATTTACCGTGTTCCTCCTTGTCCTGGCTTTCATAAGACTCAGCTTCCTCACCACTCTATTGTGGTGGAGTCTGCTATGAAGAAGATAAAGAGTGCAAAAAGACACTCATCTAATCCTCCAGGAAGAGAATGCAGAACCTTGGATGCTTTTGGCCGGAGAATCTTCCAGGCCAATATGCTTACTGTCAGAATCAACTCCTATAGTCTCTATATGGGAATGTTTCTAAAGGAAGTTACAGATCATCTGCAAACTTTATCTCCTTTTGTCTCAGAAGATAAAAGGGAGGAGTTTCTCACCTGGCTTAAACATGCCCAGGATGTTTCCAAATTTTCCAACTGTGCAGCCTTTGACTCTTTTGAGTGTGCCAGCAGAGCCTCGGCTATTGCCATAGGTACATGCAGACTTGCTTGGTTACAAGTTTCTGATTTGGAACCCTGGGTCCAGGATGGATTAGGAAACCTTCCTTGTGCAGGTGAAAACCTTTTTGGCAAGGATTGGCAAGCAAAGGTCACTCAGATGGATGCTGAGAATTCTGCCTTAGATAGACTTTCAAAGTCTACTTCTGCTCCTGTTAGAAAAAGGTTATTCAAAAGCTTTCTTTCCCAAAAAAGGGAAATATTATCCTGGTTATGGTCACCAGGCATCTTCTGCAGGTCGTTTTGCTGCAAAGCGTCAGCAACAACCTAAACAAGCCAAGCCTAAGGCTGCAAGGACTGCTACAGCCCAACAGCCTAAGCCTCCTCAGGGCCTTTGACTTACAACTAGAGAACTTAGCCTTTCTGGCTCTAGAAGAACCAGAGCCTCTCACCATTCCAGGAAGGTTAGCTCACTTTGCTCCCTGATGGGAACAAATCACAGCAGAGCAATGGACCCTCTCCATCATAAGGGAGGGGTACAAGCTTCATTTCTTAAACCTTCCTCCTCACACCATGGTGAGACAGTTCAATTCTCCAACATCTCTCCTCGACCTTCTGGGCCAGGAGATTGCTACCCTTCTTACCCAAAGGGCAATAGAAGAAGTACCCCTTCTTCAACAGGGTTCAGGGTTCTACTCCCCCTATTTTCTTATCCCAAAGAAAACAGGGGGCTACAGACCCATATTAGATCTCAGAGAATTGAACAAGTTTCTATGCAAGGAGAAATTCAAGATGATTTCTCTCGGTGCTCTCCTTCCATACCTTCAGAGTCAGGATCATAAGAACATAAGAACATAAGATATGCCATACTGGGTCAGACCAAGGTCCATCAAGCCCAGTATTCTGTTTCCAACAGTGGCCAATCTAGGTCATACGTACCTAGCAGTTTCCCCAAGGGACACAGGTTCCACAATGCTTGTATTGGTTCAAGCATTGATATCCTGGGTCCCCCTTCTTAATAATGGTTTATGGACCTTTCCTCCAGGAACTTGTCCAAACCTTTTTTAAACACAGCTACACTAACAGCCTTTACTACATCCTCCGGTAACAAATTCCAGAGTTTGATTACACGTTGAGTGAAAAAATATTTTCTTTTATTAGTCTTAAATAGTTTACCCTGTAGCTTCATTGCATGTCCCCTAGTCTTTCTATATTCTGATAAGGTAAACAATCGATCTACGTTTACCCGTTCCACTCCGTTCATTAATTTATAGACTTCTATCATATCTCCCCTCAGCCGTCTCTTTTCCAGGTTAAAGAGCCCCAACCTTTTAAGCCTTTCTTCATAGGAGTAGCCTTCCATCCCCTTTACCATTTTGGTGGCTCTTCTCTGAACCTTTTCTAAAATTGCTATATCCTTTTTAAGATATGGCGACCAGAATTGCACACAATATTCAAGGTGCGGTCTCACCATGGAACGATATAGAGGCATTATAATATCTTTTGTTTTATTTTCCATTCCTTTCCTTATCATACCTAGCATTCTATTTGCTCTCTTGGCCGCCGCTGCACACTGGGCCGAGGGTTTTAACATGGTATCCACAAGGACGCCTAAATCTTTTTCTTGGGTGGTGGTTCCTAATGTGGAACCTTGCATCGTGTAACCATAGTTTGGGTTGTTCTTCCCTAGGTGCATAACCTTGCACTTCTCCACATTAAATTTCATCTGCCATTTTGATGCCCAGTCTTCCAATTTATCAAGATCCTCTTGCAATTTTCCACAATCCTCCTGGGTTTTAACAACTTTAAATAGTTTTGTGTCATCAGCAAATTTGATAACCTCACTCGTTATTCCACTTTCCAGGTCATTTATGAATATGTCAAAAAGCAGCGGACCCAGCACAGATCCCTGGGGTACACCACTATTCACCTTTCTCCATTGGGAAAATTGGCCATTTAGCCCTACCCTCTGCTTTCTATCTTTTAACCAGTTCCTGATCCAGAGTAGTACACTGCCTCCTATCCCATGACTCTTTAGTTTTGCCAAAAGTCTCTCATGAGGGACCTTGTCAAAGGCTTTCTGAAAGTCCAGATACACAATATCAACCGACTCACCTTTGTCCACCTGTTTATTCACTCCTTCAAAAAACATAACAGATTAGTAAGACAAGATCTTCCTTGTCTAAAGCCATGTTGGCTGTCTCCCATTAGGTCATGACTATCTATATGCTGAGTAATTTTATTCTTTATGATGGTTTCTACCATTTTTCCCGGTACTGATGTCAGGCTCACCGGTCTGTAGTTTCCCGGATCACCCCTCGAACCCTTTTTAAAAATTGGTGTTACATTGGCGATCCTCCAATCCTCAGGTATTAGAGATAATTTTAATGATAGTTCACAGATTACTGATAGCAAGTCTGCAATCTCAAATTTCAGTTCTTTCAACACCCTTGGATGTATACCATCCGGCCCAGGTGATTTGCTACTCTTCAGTTTATCTAATAGTTGTAAGACATCTTCCCGATGTATCGATATTTCCTTCAATTCTTCCACACCTTTAAATACCACTTCAGTCGTGGGTAACATCCCTACATCTTCCTCAGTAAAGACCGAAGCAAAGAATTCATTCAGTCTCTCCGCTATCGCCTTGTCGCCTCTTAGTGCTCCTTTAACCCCTTTATCATCTAATGGACCAACTGACTCTCTCACGGGTTTTTTGCTACGAATGTACTTGAAAAGGTCTTTATTTCGCGTTTTTGCTTCCGCAGCAAGCTTCTTCTCAAATTCTCTCTTTGCCTGCCTTATCAATGCCTTGCATTTGACTTGCCAGTGCTTGTGCTGTTTCCAGGTTTCATCATTTGGCTCTTTTTTCCATTTCTTGAAAGATGCTTTTTTGGCAACAACAGCCTCTCTGACCTCAGCTTTAAACCATGCTGGCAATTTTTTGGACTTCCTTCCACTTTTCTTAAAGCGTGGAATACAGCTGGTCTGGGCTTCCAAGATAGTATTTTTCAACAACACCCAAGCTTGATGTACGTCTTTAACCTTTGCAACTGCTCCTTTTAGTTTTTTCTTAACTGTTTTCCTCATTCTATCATAGTCTCCCTTTCGAAAGTTAAAGGGTAGTACTGTGGATTTCCTTACTATCCCTCCTCCACTAATTAAATCAAAGGCGATCATGCTATGATCACTATTGCCAAGTGGCCCCAACACCCTTATCTCTTGCACTACATCTGGTGTTCCACTAAGGACTAGGTCTAATATTGCTTCCCCTCTGGTCGGTTCATGAACCAGCTGCTCCAAGAAGCAGTCATTTATTTCATCTAGGAACTTTATCTCCCTAGCATGTCCTGTTGTGACACTGACCCAGTCGATGCCGGGGTAATTGAAATCACCCATTATTATTACTGCACTGTAACTTTTGCTAGCTTCCTTGATTTCTTTGAGCATTTCATCATCCATTTGTTCATTCTGGCCAGGCGGACGATAGTACACCCCCACTGCCATCGCCTTCCCCTTTTTACATGGAATTTCAATCCATAGAGATTCTACAGCAAATTTTGTTTCTTGCAAAACTTTAATCCTTTCTGACTCAATGCCCTCTCTAACATAGAGCGCAACCCCTCCACCAATTTGATCAGCTCTATCATTTCGATATAGTTTGTACCCAGGTATCACAGTGTCCCACTGGTTGTCCTCCTTCCACCATGTCTCTGATATTCCAATCATATCTAACCTCTCATTTAGTGCTATATATTCTAACTCTCCCATCTTGTTTTGTAGACTTCTAGCATTTGCATACAAGCATTTTAGAGACTGTATTTTATTCATATTAATTTGGCTATTGGTAGACATGGGTAATTTGGGATCTTTAAGTTCTGTCTGCTCCATACTCGAGGGCATTTGGGCTACTTTACTCTTTTTTGGAACCTCTCTGCTTTTTGTAGTATCCTTCAAGGATACATTCTTCCGAACCATGCGCTCTTGGGCGACTGTCGGCTTTCCCCTATTATCTAGTTTAAAAGCTGCTCTATCTCCTTTTTAAAGGTTAATGCCAGCAGCCTGGTTCCATCCCGGTTAAGGTGAAGCCCATCCCTTCGGAAGAGCCCCTCCTTTCCCCAGAATGTTCCCCAGTTCCTAACAAATCCGAACCCCTCATCTCTGCACCATTGTCTCATCCACGCATTGAGACTCCGGAGCTCTGCCTGCCTATTGGGTCCTGCGCGTGGAACGGGAAGCATTTCGGAGAACGCTACCCTGGAAGTTCTGGATTTCAACTTCCTACCTAAAAGCCTAAATTTAGCTTCCAGAACCTCCCTACCACATTTTCCTATGTCATTGGTACCAACATGTACCAAGACAGCAGACTCCTCCCCAGCACAATCTAAGACCTTATCTAGGTGGCGTGTGAGGTCCGCTACCTTCGCACCAGGCAGGCATGTTACCAGGCGATCCTCACGTCCACCAGCCACCCAGCTATCTACATGCCTAATGATCGAATCACCAACTATAACTGCTGTCCTAACCCTTCCCGCATGGGCACTTGGCCCTGGAGAAACCTCCTCGGTGCGAGAGGGGTTTACATCACCTGGAGGACAGGTCCTAGTTACAGGATCACTTCCTGCCACACCAGGGTGATGCTCTCCTGTCACGTGACCTCTCTCCTCCATGGCAACAGGGATGCTGCCAGACTGGAGGTGGGACTTCAGGACTATATCCCTGTAGGTCTCGTCTATGTACCTCTCTGTCTGTCTTATGTTTTCCAAGTCTGCTACTCTAGCCTCTAGAGAATGGACTCGTTCCCTGAGAGCAGAGAGCTCCTTGCACCTAGTGCACACGTAAGACCTCTCACCAGCTGGGAGAAAATCATACATGTGACACTCAATGCAAAAGACTGGAAAGCCCACATCCCGCTGCTGGACTGCTGTCTGCATCTTAGTTTTAAGTTTGTGTTTAGATCTTTAAGTTCTATATGTACTAAAGGGTGCAATGGATATTTATACCACTAAAACAGTACCTAAGAAGTTTAATATACCTTGTTCACCTGAAGCTTAATTAATCTCAGGTCCTTGGTGTATGACTGATTTGGGTAATGAGCTTCACCTGAGAGCACCTCCTGTCTTAAGTTGTGCAAGTACCTATAAAGCTGTGATTTTCCCAGGGGAGGGTGGGTGTGGGGAGGGGGGGAGGGATATAACACTTATTAAAAAAGGGCTGCTACACAGTACCTTGTCCTGTGCTGCTGAGGAAAACTACATTCTGATTTGATTTAAATTATAGCTCTTTGCTGCTACTAGACTCTAACCTATTATGAAATTTAAACTACAAGCTCTCTGCTGGATTCTAAATTTAACCAGAAAGCTCTCTTCTGTGTTTTAATTTGAAACTAAAAGTACTTTGCTGATGCTAGGCCCTGAGTGACTATGAAATTTAAACTACAGCTGTCTACTGGGTATGAAAGGTAACCAGAAAGTTCTCTTCTGTGTTTTTAAATTGAATCTTAAACTGTTGCTACTAGGCCCTGACTGATTTAACAAAAAAAAAAATAGTGGGTTCACAGATTAATTAGCTTTAAAAGAAAAAAAAATTCCTTTCAGAAAAATTCCCAGAAGTATATACTCACAATTTCAGATTTCTCTCCAGAAGTAACAGCCCCCCTTTCCAGTCCTTGGCTTTGTTCTCTAGATCTCAAGGATGCGTACACCCATGTCCTCATCCATCCAACACACAGAAGGTTCCTTCGGTTCCCTTATCAGGGAAAGCACTACCAATACAGAGTGCTTCCTTTCGGTCTGGCCTCTGCTCCAAGAGTGTTCACAAAATGCATGGCAGTGGTAGCTGCATTTCTACGCACTCTAGGAATATTTGTATTCCCATATCTGGACGACTGGCTCATCCGAGCTCCATCCCAGACAGAGGCCCAGGCTTCCCTAGCCTGCACAAGGCGTGTTCTTCAGTATCTGGGACTGGTAATAAACATCCCAAAATCACATCTCGCCCCTACTCAGTCATTAGAGTTCATAGGGGCCTTGCTGGATACCACAGCTGCAAGGGTCTATCTTCCCCAAGCCCGTTGCCTCCGATTGGTGCAGTTAGCCTCACAAGTTCAGTTAAAGTCCCATTTAACTGCTCGAGAGATGTTACAACTGTTAGGCCACATGGCATCCACCGTGCATGTGGTTCCTTAGGCTCGCCTTCAGATGCGAGCAGCTCAGTGGACTCTGTCCACCCAATGGACCCAGGCATCAGGGTGCCTGTCAGACAAAATAGCAACCTCCAGTCACCTATTTTGGTCTCTCCAGTGGTGGAAGTCCACTCAGAATCTGTTGCTGGGGTCCCCCTTTCAACAGTTGCTACCCCAAGCAACCCTTACAACAGATGCCTCTCCAAGGGGTTGGGGAGCTCATCTACAAGATTTCTCCACCCAGGGCATCTGGTCTCCACAGGAGACATCTCTACATATCAACCTCTTGGAGCTCAGAGCAATTTTTCTAGCTCTGAGTCTTCCACACCCTGCTCAGATACAAGACAGTCCTCATCCACACTGACAACCAAGTAGCCATGTTCTACGTGAACAAGCAGGGCGGGACTGGCTCTCTGTCACTTTGCAACGAAGCTTTGAGATTCTGGGCCTTCACCAGAGAGCATCAAATTCATCTCATGACAGTGTATCTTCCAGGGGTTCAAAACTCTTGGGCAGACAGACTCAGTCGAGTTCTGCTTCCACACGAATTGTCCCTCCATGGGGACCACATAGTCAGGATCTTTCGAATTTGGGGAACCCCAGACATAGACCTGTTTGCAAGTCCATGGAATGCCAAACTTCCCCGGTTCTGTTCCAGGATTCCATGTCAGGGAGTTCAGGCCAGGGATGCCTTCCTCCTCCATTGGGGGCAAGACTTCCTCTATGCCTTTCCACCCATTCCCCTAATTTCCAAGACACTGTTCAAGCTTCAGAGAGACAAGGGGTCTATGATCCTCATAGCTCCATGTTGGCCACGCCAAGTGTGGTACCCTCTACTTCTTCATCTCTCTCAAGCTCCCTCCCTGGACTTGGGATCTGCTCCAGACCTCCTGTCCCAGGAGGAAGGAACGTTGTGGCACCCAAATCCCCAGTCTCTTCATCTCAGGGCCTGGTTGCTGAAGGCCTAGACCTTCAAGATTTGCATCTTTCTCAGCAGGTGAAGGATATCCTTCATGCTTCCAGAAAGCCTTCCACTAGACGTTCCTATGCTTTTAAATGGAAAAGGTTTACCATTTGGTGTGCAGAGAAGGATCTTAACCCTCTTGCAATACCTCTGAATTCTTTACTAGAGTATTTACTGCATTTATCCCATGCATGCCTTAAAACGAATTCAGTAAGAGTCCATTTGAGTGCTATTGCAGCATCCCTTAAGCCTCTCAATGGACATCCTATTTCCTCTCATCCTCTTATTGCAAGATTCATGAGAGGCCTTCTTTTAACTAAACCTCCCATTAGACCACCTCCAGTGGCATGGGATTTGAATTTGGTTCTTGGCCAGCTCATGAAGCCACCCTTTGAACCCTTAGCCACTACCTCCTTGAAATTCCTTTCCTGGAAGGTTATTTTTCTCATTGCAGTCACCTCAGCTCGCTGTATCAGTGAGCTGCAAGCCTTGGTGGCTAATCCTCCTTATACAAGGTTCCATCATGACAAGGTAGTCCTCAGGAATAATCCACACTTTATGCCTAAAGTGGTCTCACCTTTTCATCTGAACCAGGAGGTGTAGTTACCTGTCTTTTTTCCAGGACCTCATGCATCATGTGCAGAGAGGAATCTTCATACCCTGGATTGTAAGAGAGCACTTGCTTTTTACTTACAAAGGACACAGCAACATAGAAAGTCCTCTCTACTATTTGTTGCTTTTGATCCCTCTCATTTAGGACTTCCAGTCTCTAAGAGAACTCTGTCCAATTGGATTGCTCAGTGTATTTCCTTCGCCTACCAGAGTAAGAACCTTTCTCTGGAGGGCCATGTCACAGCTCACAATGTGAGGGCCATGGCAGCCTCTATGGCTCATCTAAACTCTGTGTCCATCGACCAAATCTGTCGAGCGGCCACCTGGGTCTCGGTTCATACCTTTACAGCCCATTACTGCTTGGACAAGGACTCCCGCCGGGATGCCTTGTTTGGTCAGGCTGTTCTCAAACACCTGTTCCATACCTAATCAACTCCTACCCCCCATCCCTGGTTGGATGCCCGAGATCCATGGGGGAAGGTAGAGCCCTTCTCAGGGACTCACAACCTTGGAGATCTCCCTGGCATCTCTAGCTGCGGAGTCCCCATATGTGAAGACTCATTCCTGCTTGTTCCTGGAGATAGCACAGTTACTTACCTGTAACAGGTGATCTCTGGGAACAGCAGGAATAAGTCTTCACAACCCACCCACCTCCCCTAGGAGTTGTATCTCTCTATCTATCTTTCCTTTCCTCTCTCTCTCTTTGTCTCAGCTTAAAACTCGAACTGGAGAGAGGCGGTTAGGAAAGGCGGGAAGGCAGCGTGCAGGTGCTGTGGGATGCTCCCAAAAGCTTTCTTTCTGGACGCTGGGGAGCGTTCCCGCGCAGGCTCCGTTGGTACCGACGATACCCATATGTGAAGACTTATTCCTGCTGTTCCCAGAGATCACCTGTTACAGGTAAGTAACTGTGCTTTACAATTGAGTAACTATGCTTACAGTAAACTGAATATTGGTATTAGGTTGGCAGTTTCTTGGGAAATCATATCTCCCCATCCCTCCTCCTCTCTAGGATATATTTATTTAAGTCTTTCTTTTCTTATATGTCTTCTAGTACAGACCCTCAACCAGTTGGGTTAATTTCCTCTGGATTGTCTCTGACTCTTTCTGAGATAGTCTCCAAAATTGAATACAGTGAGGGGGATATTCAAAGGGATTAACAGTTAGCAGATGTGTTAATCCCCCATTCCAGGATATTCAGTGGCTCTAACATGGTTAGTGCCACTGAATATCCGTGGATGTCACTGCTGATACTAACCAATTAGTATTGGGGCGGTACTAGACTATAACCAAGCAGCGGTGAGATTGAGTCAGTGCCCAATTATGGCAAAGTGACAAAAGTAAGGTGCAGCAAAGGCTGGCCTAACTTTTACTGTAGAAGCTAACTGCCTGGTAACTAACTTTTGCTGTAGAAGCTAACTGCCTGGCAATCCAGGCAACTTGGATAGTTAATGCCGGGGTGGATACGGCCCTAGCATTGAATATCTGGGTATAGCGTTCAGCAGAAATGGCTAGTCCCCACTGCTGAAATCCCTCTTTCCTCATGTATTCTAAATGAGGCCTACCAATGACCAATATAGGGGTATTATCACCTCCTCATTTCTGCTGGTATCCTTTTCTTTATAGCTATCATCCTTCTGGCTTTGGCTACTGCCTTTTCACATTGTTTGAAACCTTGAGATCCTAAGGCACATCACTCCAAAGTCTCTCTCGTGGCTATACACATCAGCGTCCCCAGTCCTGTTTCATACAGATCCTCTGGATCTGCGTATCCCAAATGCATCATTCTATATTTCTTTGCATTAAAACATGACAACAAGTATTTGACCAGTACTCCATTTTTTGTAGTTCTCATGGTGAACACACTTTTGCAGATCTTCATGTCGTCCACCAAAAGGCAAATTTTTCCTTCTAACTTTTCAGCAATATGGCTCACAAAGACACTGATTAGAATCAATACCAGGACCAATCTGTGGGCTCCCTACTACTCACCTTTCTTTCTTCTGAGTGGATTCCATTAACCACTACTCTCTAGCGTCTGCCAATCAACCAATTTCTAATCCAGCTTTTTTTTTTTATCATCCATGTGACTTACAAATATAGTAATAAATAAAATCAAACAGTTGATCTTGGGTCCTATCCCAGGCTGTTCAGTTTATTCATGAGCCTTCGGTGAGGAACCATATCAAAGCCTTTACTGAAAGACATATGAGAAAAAATAAATGTATTCTAGAGAAGAGGAGGGATGGGGAGATACGATTTCCCAGGAAATTACCAACCTAATTCCAATATTCAGTTTAATGCCCCATAAGCAGGATATTCAGTGGACTAACAGTGCCGCTGAATATTCACAGGTACCATTGCTACATGCCCTGTTGCTAACCACTTAGAATCAGAGCATGTCGGGGGCGTTCAGGGATGGAGTGGAGATGGAACCAATCGCAAACCAGCCAGCAACAATTTTGAGCCACTGCTTATAATATGCAGTGAAAGCCAAGTACAGGAAACCCTGGCGTGATTTCCATGGCATATCGCTAACCGGGCAGTGACTCAATATTGCTGTGACTGTTTTGCGAGTGGCAAGAGTGGCTAACCCAGATATTCAATGCCAGTGGCCGGATATAGCCCCAGCATTGGATATCTGGGTTTAGTGTTCAGTGGCAATGACTAGCCACTGTATATCAGGCCCATCATATCTAGCATGTGCCCTCCACCTAGTTTTCCATTTGAAGAAATCAAGCAGATATATTTGGTGCCATCTACTAGTGCTAAAACTAATGTCTCATATCTTGAAGCCCACTGGATTGTTGATAATTCACTATCCTTTCCTTCATTACTTTTCATACCACCAAAGTATGGCTTACCAACCTCCTCTCTTTCATGACTCGTATCTCTTGGGTCAAGGGGTAAGTATACGATGAAAGATTAATGTATACGTTTATGAATAATAAACTTGACTTTCGTTAGCTCCCTTCTTCAAAATGGCTGACCTTTATTTCTAAACGTCTCTAAGTGCAGTGAACTACCCTGGCAGACATATTGTTTTTTCAGAACCCCTGTAATGGCTACGTGCTGTTTATCCATGCCAGCAAAAGAATCTTGTGTGGAGGTTCCAGTCATTCCCTATCTATGGGGTTTCCTGTCATTGCATTTTCTCACATGCTGTATTTATTTCAGAGAAAAGCTGATTCACTAGCTTTCTGACAGGGGTGAACAGCCTTCACGCTTTTCTTTATTCGTAAATTACACATCCAGAGAAAGGGCAGGAATCAGGCACAAAGGGAATACTTGCACCAATATGAAAAATAAAGAGATTATACTGTTGAAAGGAAGAATATTGGGAAAAGCCAATACCGCAATAAGCATGTAGGGAATTTCTAGTTGTAATTGTTTAAATATTAAATATGTAAGGGTGTGCTGGAGGATCACCTCACTTTCAAGACTAAGAATATGCGATCAAACAAGAGACTTTGATTTTGTTTTCTTTCAGCAGTGCCGAGATTTTAGAGGCTATATTGATCCAGGAATAAAATGGATTCTTTGAAGGCTGTGATAGCATAAAATGTATCCAACAATGTTGCAGGAGCTTTTAAGACCTATGAAAAGATTCCTCTGGGTTCTGGAGCTTCACAAATGATATTCTCTTTAGATAGCTCTTGTAGAAAAAGTCCAAGGAGGCTGGTCAAGGTTCACTATTTACTTAAAAATTTAGCAAGAATACCACCAATGAAGATGAAGGCACCACACTGAAAATTATGTTACAGTTTACTCCTTATTAATTCTCTTTAATAATGACTAATTTCACACTGGATTTTAACTTGTGAATTACATTAAAGCAACTTTAATTTACACTTCTAGGTTAATCTTTCCTCTTTAAACTGTTTCATAGTTCATAGATGTACTAGCTGCATCAAAGTATTTGCCATTAGGAAGAGCGAGAACCTAAGAGCACCATGCTACACTGTGTTGTCTCTGCATTCTAGTTATATTTTCTTAGATTTTACTTCTCCTTTCTCAGTTGAGTTCCATCTCTCTACACCATCAGTGAACCAAGCTAACCCACAGCTTGCCCCAAAAGCAGAAGGGGCAGAGGGTACTTCCCATGCCTCCTGCCCCCCCCCCCCCAATCTCCCTAACCAAATTGGTGCTAAGAGAAGAGATGTCATATGCTATGTGCAATGACACTCATTGCTGGTTTCCTCAGGAGATCTTTCTGGGGTAAGTGATGAACCATTAGTAATAAAAAGCTAATGGTCCATTTACAGCAAGTGGCATGCTGTATGATTTGAAAGAACAAGCTAGGCTGACGGGAAGGTGCTGATACTAGGCTTGGGACTCAGCTACTAGAAAGAAGAAATCCATTCCCAAGTTGAGCTTCTAATCACTTCCCCAAGTGAGATGGCAGAAAGCAACTTGGATGTCCACCTAAGCAAGAGATGGGGTGATGCTCAGAATCAGTGTCGCAAGTAAAGGCGATGTAAAGGTGCATCAGGGACATGGTTGCAAAGGACAATCAGTCCCTATAAGAGTGTGTGAATATGGGGTTTAAAGAGGCTACTCTATCTCTCAGACCCCAATTATAAAGGGCTACCCTTCTTATCTCCCCCCATGCTATGTCCCAGTGTTATTTTCTCTGGGAAAATACAGGAAGTACGTCCTCGCATATGGGTGACGTTGGCATCAATGGAACCCGTTTGGTAATCACTCCCCAGCTTTCAAAGAATGCCTTTGGGAGTTAGGCTGCGCATGCATGGTCACCTTCCCCAAAAGGTGCCATCGTACCTCAGTCTTCCTTTTTCCATGGAGCCCTGCAGCCATCCTGTCTGTCATCCCTGGTGAAAGTCAATTTTTCAACTCTTATTCTTAGCATTTTCTCACTGTTCTTTTTGCTGGTTGGTTCCCGATCACCGCCTGAGTCCACCCTCACCTCTGCATCTCATTTTCTTAGGTCCTTTTTCTTTTCCAGTGTGGGGCTTTTTTTTCTCTGCCAAGCCTGACCGAGACATGGGTGCCGTATTCCCCTCTGTCTTTAATCAGTGGGTTTAACCAATGTGGCAAATGCCCCAATAAGAACATAAGATGTGTTCTACTGAGTCAGACCAAGGTCCATCAAGCCCAATATCCTGTTTCCAACAGTGGCCAATCTAGGTCATAAATATCTAGCAGTTTCTCCAAAAGACCAGGTTCCACAATGCTTGTATTGGGTCAAGCAGTGATATCCTGGGTCCCTTTTAATAATGGTTTATGGACCTTTCCTCCAGGAACTTGTCCAAACCTTTTTTTAAACCCAGCTACACTAACAGCTTTTACTACATCCTCTGGTAACAAATTCCGGAGTTTGATTACACATTGAGTGAAAAAATATTTTCTCTTATTAGTCTTAAATAGTTTACCTTGTAGCTTCATTGCATGTTCCCTTGTCTTTCTATATTCTGATGATGAAAACAATCGATCTATGTTTCCCCCGTACTGTGTCCATCATGGACCACCACAGTTGCTGCATCAAGTGCCTTGGTGCAGATCATGACTACTCCACTTGCCCGCTCTGCCTGCAGTTGTTGATCAAGAGCCGGAGGAATCGTGAAAAGCAGTGGGTGGAACATTTTGGCTTGAAGACCTCTGATGCTGTTCAGGCATCGAGCCTCGAATTGCTGCCCTCCTGAGACTGCGTACAACGCCTTGATGTTGTACTCATGTGCTGTATCTGAGCCCCAAGGTTGCAGAGCCTCAGACTGGGGGTTGCCATCTGAGGACCTCCCCCATGGGTCCAAAATGTCATCCAAGCTGAAGTCGAATCCAAGAGCTGGGAGGTAAGACCTCGTCCCTGGCCTCAGAACCCTCAGCCCTATCCTGAGGGTGATGGCTGAGAGCAGCCCTAGCGGGAGGAGACTCCCACCGAGTTGGGGGATCAGGCTCAGTCCTCTGACTTGATCACCATTGGTGATTCCCCATCGAGGGAACTGGCTTCGGGCTTGATGCCTTTGAGACTTGAACCGCTCACTGTGGAGCCTATTGGCAATGAAACCAAGATGACGGCCTTGAAATGCAGCCTGGCTGCCTTCCTTGAGGCGCAGTGAGGCCTGATGTCTGGAGCCTCTGGGTCGTCAGTGTCGAAATCAGGACCTTCCATTGCAAGGACCTCCCTGGAGGATATCCAGCCTGTGCTGGAGCAGCTTGCAGTTTGCTCAGCCGTGTCAATTGGCCTCCTGCTCAAGGTGTGACTCTCCCCCAAGTGATGCAACAAATTTCTGGCCATACCTTTCAGTCTATGCTCACCAAGCCGCATTCCTAAAGAATCCCCAGAAAAGCTAATACCAGCCTATACACAGTACCCTTGGCAATCACCCACATTCACCGCACAACCTCTAACAGAGCCTTCTATTACTATGTACCCATCACCTGGAACACTCTTCCTCCTGAAATCTGCTCATTATCAGACATTGCAGACTTCCGCCGAAGACTGAAAACACTGCTGTTCCAGGAATACTTCGGATCAGTCACGTAACCACCTCAACAGCTTTTGGACGCATACACACCATTACAATTCACTACCTGCTATATTCAGAGTTAGAGTTTTAGTCTAGTAGGCCATCCAACACGTTCTATGTAAAGTTAACGTTCCTTGTTGTTCTTGTTCTATCTAAAACACCATGACTGGTAGATATGGTGGTATAAAAGTGTTGTTAAATAAATAAATGTGACCAATGAGGGGACATTTGTGGGTGGTGATGTTCTAAGACATTTGCCCAGTTGCTATTTCCTTTTGGGGTGGGAGGGGGGTCATGGTATGACAGGAGCTTGAATTACATATCCTGTATCTTTTCTTGTCTGCCCCCTCCTCCATTATTGACCCTCTCATACGCTATTGGAAAATAAAGGAAACAAAATATGAAACGGATAACAGAGTGTTTAATACGAAGTGATATAATGTTTTAAAAAAAGAGCAGTACAATGGAAAAAATATATATTTATATCTGTATATAAATGCACAAATAAGATAAAAACCTCACGTTGCCAAATACTTCAAAATATTAAAAAAAAACTTTGTGGCAAAGGCCACAACTCAGTGAAAGGAAAAGCTATATTTTCATTCAGCAACCCCTCCCTTTCCACAATTCAGTCACTGGTTCCAATGTTCATTCTTTTTAAAATTATTTAAATATGCATATAAAACGCAAAGCAAACTTATTGCTAAAAATTGCAAAAATACAACTTGAACAAAAGCATAGCTTAGTAAATGGCATCTGCTGAATGCACTACAGCTCTGGTAGAAGTAACCCCTGACGCAGTTGAGTGAACTCAACGGAACTCAAACTGGGATAGGTTCTGGTGAGGAAGGGGACTATAGCAACATGGTGGCAGCCTGTGGAAAGAAAAGGAAAGAAGAGACTAGCAAAGACCATAGAGTAGAGGAGGATTATGGGCGGGCCTCCACATACCAGGTAAAGCATCTGCTAGACAGGGTGAAAAGGGGTGGAGGGGGGGAAGGCATAGATGGTCATTGGGGATGGTGACAATGTGACTGCACCCCTGCCAATCTGTCAACTACTCGGGTCAGGGCAACAAGCACATCTATCATCCTCCTATGCGCTTGGCTGGATTTAGAACCCCTGTTCCAATGCAAGCTATCTGCATTGGCCTGTGTTTGGCAGTGAGAAAAGTCTGTAATATTGTTACTGATGTGACATCAGAATTTGAAAAGAGACTTATGTTGAGTTGTAAAATTAAACATTGTACTTTTGCTCTGCACCAGTTGTTGAGAGTGTGTTTTTGTTTGGTTTGGGAATGTTCCATGTGAGTGAAGAATTATACTCTTATCAGATCAATATCCAAAGGCAATTAACATAGTAATATAGTATATGATGGCAGATAAAGATCAGTATGGTCCACCTAGTCTGTTCAGTAAGGTGGTGAGAGTTATGGTGCCTGCTGCTCTGTGCAGGTTACCCCCCTCTGCCTTTCATTGGCAAACACTTTTAGCCTATTTTCAAAAAAATAGAGATAGCATTAAACTAAGTTACTAAGAGGGTAATTTTATAAGGGCACCTAGTTTAAGACATCCCCATTATATCTATTTTATCAAGAAAAGTAGATGCTGCTAGCATAAATGGCTGAAAACAAGCCTTAATTTAAGGCTCGATCATTAATACCAGCGTTAGAGTTATAACTGTGTGTAACATCTTGCAAGTGTATGGTTAAATTATGGTATTCTATAGTCAGTGGGCCCTATATTCAGTGCCGTCAACAAGTGCTGTTAAAGCGGTTAGCTGCCGGTGCTGAACTTTAAACCCAGTTATTCAAGGCCAGGGCCATATCCAGCTCTGACATTAAATATCCGGGTTGCTTGGCTTGCCAGAAAGCTAACTAGACAGCAGCGATATTCAGCCATTGCTCTCTTAGCTTCTGGGGCAAAAGTGAGACCAATGTTTCCTGTGCTTGACTTTCGCCATGTGTCACCAACCAGCTGGGTTGGCCCGTCCATTGTGAGAGCGTTGTTCGCACAGGGCCCTACACTTCAGGGGCCCCACGCGAACTTCATTCCGCTCGATGGGTTTGCAGGGCCAGAAAATCTGAGGCCTGGGCTCACCTCTGCACAGCGATGGAGCGAAGAGCAGCATGTTGCTTCACTCACACTGCGTTCTCGTGAAGCACCTGGAGTGCCGGGAAATAGGAAATGCCCTTTAACCTTTCCCTGCACTCAGCGCACTTCACGAGAACACAGCGGGAGTCAAGGAACACACTGCTCTTCACTCCAGTGCTGTGCAGAGGTGAACCAGCCTCCCCAGCTCCCTCTAAAGATGCTCAAACAGGCAAGGGGCACTTCCAGGGGGTGAGGGGGAGGCCAGGATAGGACCAGAAATGGACTGATGGGGGGCTGGGATAGGACTGGAAATGACTGTTAGGAGCAAGGTTTGGAAATGAGTTGATGGGGGGGCTTAGACTGGAAACGGGCTGATGGGGGGGCTAGGATAGGACTGGAAATGGGCTGATGGGGGGCTAGGATTGGAAATGGGCTGATGGGGGAGGCTAGGACTAGAAAATGGGCTGATGCGGTGGGAAGGGAGAATGGGACTAGAAGGGAGCGGATGCTAGGTGGGACTGGAGCTAGAAGAGAGCTGATGGGGGAGGACTAGAAGGGGATGGGGCTGGGGGTGTGAGGATGGAGAGTGGAAAAGATATTTTGTGTGGGAAAGAAAAAAATTTGTGATTGGCTGGGTATTGGGAGAATAAGTGGGGATTGGGGATTGAGGATGGAAGGGTGAAATTTGAGTGGATGAAATAGGAATAAAGAAAGAAATGGGGGAAAGAACAAAAGGGGAAAGATCAGTATGTTAAAGCAGATGTAGAGAGAGAATGGAAAGAACAAGAAGAAGAATAAAGGACAAATGAACAGCAGACAACAGAAAGTTAGCAGAAGATACAAAGAAATCGGAAGAAAATGAGTGGAGCTATTGCAACTGAAAAATAAAATGCCCAAACAACTAAAGGTAGAAAAATACTTTTTTTTTATTTTAAATTTATTAACTGGAATATGTCAGCTCTGGGAAATGTGCATCGCTAACGTCTTTGCGTTTTTATTTAGCAAGAGGAAATTAATTTATAGTTTTATTTCTCCAGTGTTGTTATAGTAACATAGTAACATAGTAAATGATGGAAGATAAAGACCAGTATGGTCCATCTAGTCTGCCCAGTAAGACGGCAAGAGTAGGTGCACCTGCCGCTCCGTGCAGGCCACCTTTGCCCATGTCTTTGTTTTAGGAGTGAACCCACCGCGCCATGAAAGACACCCCTTTATGTTGAGAAATTATTAAGTTTATTTTGATTTTATCCTGTTGCTGTAAAGGGATCCACTGTGTCTGTCCCATGCCATTTTGAATTTTGTCACTGTATTTGCCCCCACCACTTCCATCGGAGGGCATTCCAAGCATCCACCACCCTTTCAGTGAAAAAGTATTTCCTGACATTGCCTTTCAATTTACCACCTTGCAGCTTCATGTTATGCCCTATAGTTTTACAGCTTTCCCGTCTTTGGAAGAGGTTTGTTTGTTCATTATTTCTCTTTAAGTATTAAAGGTCTGAATCATATCTCCCCTGTCCCTCCTCTCCTCCAGAGTGTACATATTTAGGTCTTCAAATCTCTTCTCATAAGGCTTCTGACACAGGCTCCAAATCATTTTGGTCGCCTTCCTCTGAACAGTTTCCAGTCTTTTTACATCCTTTGCAAGATATGGTCTCCAAAACTGAACACAGTATTCCAAGTGAGGCCTCACCAGTGACTTATACAGTGGCATTAGTACCTCTTCCTTTCTGCTGATAATTCCTCTTTGTATGCAACCCAACATCCTCCTGGCCTTTGCCACGCCTTGTCGCACTGTTCTGCCACCTTGAGATCCTCAGAAATAATCACAGCAAGGTCCTTCTCCTGGTCCGTGCACACCAATCTCTCTCCCCCTATCGCGTACATGTCACCTGGATTTCTGCTTCCCACGTGCATGACTGCACTTCTTCACATTAAATCTTAACTTCCAAGCATTATTTATTTATTTATTTATTTAACATTTCTTATATACCGCCTTTCATGATATCAAGGTGGTTTACATTGAACAAACTGAAATTACATTGAACAGAGCATTATAACTTGGAGATAACTATTTTACAGGGAACATTAGACCATTCTTACAGCTTTTGTAGATCTTTCCTCATGTTATGCACTCCCTCAGGGGAGTCCACTCTTTTGCAAATTTCCGTGTCATCTGCAAAAAGACAGACTTTTCCATGCAGTCCTTCAGCAATATTACTCACAAATACATTGAACAGTGCCGGGCCCAGGACTGAACCCTGGGGCACCCCGCCAATCACCCTCCTTTCATCTGAGTGAGCTCCATTTACCATCACCTTCTGTCGTCTGTCAGTCAACCAATTTCTGATCCATTTCACCACCTTGGGACCCATCCCCAAACTAATGAGTTTATTGATAAGTCTCCTTTGAGGAACAGTATCAAAGGCTTTGCTGAAATCCAGGTAGATGACATCCATCGCATGCCCCTGATCTAGTTCTCTGGTCACCCAGTCAAAGAACTCAATCAGATTTGTTTGCCAAGATCGTCCTTTGGTAAAACCATGTTGCCTCGGATCATGCAACCTGTTGGTTTTGAGAAAATCCACTATTCGCTCTTTCCAGAAGCACCTCCATTACTTTTTCCGCCACCGAGATAAGGCTCACGGGCCTGTAGTTTGTCACTTCTTCCCTGTCACCACTTTTGTGAAGTGGTACCACATCAGCCCTTCTCCAGTCCTGAGGAACCTCTCCTGTTTCCAAGGATCTGTTGAAAACATCCTTTAACGGCCCTGCAAGAACCTCTCTGAGCTCTTTCAGTATCCTGGGATGTATACCATCTGGTCCCATGGTTTGTTCACTTTCAGTTTTGCAAGTTGTTCTAACACATCATTTTCAGTGAATGGTGTGGTATCTACTTCATTCCCATTTTTATATTTGGGAGTCACAGATGGTCCTTCTCCAGGATTTTCTTTAGTAAAAACAGAGCAGAAGTATTTGTTTAGCAATTTTGCTTTTTCAATGTCACTTTCCACAAATCTGTTCCCAGCACATCTGAGTCCTACAATTCCATCTGATTTTCCTCGTACCTGAAGAAACTTTTGTCACCACACTTCACATCTTTAGCCATCTTTTCTCTGCCTTTGATTTTCCTTTCCCTGTTTTTCTTTTTGTCTCTTTTCGTTTGCTCCTGTATTCCTTACTGTGTTCCTCTGTTTGCAAGCTTTTGAATTTTGTGAAAGCTATGTTTTTTGCCTTTATTTGAGCAGCCACTTCTTTGGAGAACCAAATAGGTTTCCTTCTCCTCTTGTTTTTATTTACTTTCCTTACATATTTATCTGTTGCCCCTTTTATTGCACCTTTAGTTTAGCCCATTGCAATTCCACTTCCCTTATCCCCTCCCACCCTGCCAACTTCTCCTTCAGGTACTTGGCCATTCTACTGAAGTCAGTGTTTTTGAAGTTTAGGACTTTGAGCTTGCTATGATTGGACTGCATCTTGGCTTTTATTTCAAACCACACTGTGTGGTGATCGCTGCTGCTCACAGGGGCTCCCACCCAGACATTCGGCATGCTCTCACCGTTGGTGAGCACTAAATCCAGCATTGAGCTTTCCCTGATTGGTTCCATCACCATTTGTTTAAGTGATGCATCTTGGAAAGCATCCACAATTGTTTTCCTTCTTGCCAGATTCGCAGAAGGATTACTTCAATCCACATCGGGTAGATTAAAGTCATCCAATATGATCACTTCCCCCTTTGTGGCTATCTTGGCAATATCTATAATCAATTCATTATCTATTTCTTTGATTTGAGTTGGAGGTCTGTAGACTACAGCAGTATGGATGACAGTGCCATCTCCTCTTTCCAACACAATCCACAGCGCTTCTTCTTTTCCCCATGCCCCTGCATTGCAGTAGCTTTAATATTGCTTTTGACATACAGGGCTACTCCTCCTCCTTTTCCACTTTCTCTGTCTCTTCCCATTCATGTGATTCATTAAACCATGTTTCTGTAATGGCCGCAATGTCCAAGTCCATTTCCACCATTAGGGCTTCCAGGTCCAGAACTTTGTTGGCTAAGCTTCCAGCATTTGTGTTCATTGCTTTCCAGCATTTAACTGGCTTGAATGTATTTTGCATTGATTTTGTTCTGCCCACTTCTTCCCACTTGTCGATGTGTGATTTAAAAGTGTGGCTGTTTCTGATGATCTGCATTTGCCGGGAGTGACATCCTGAACTAGTCCTTCTCCATCCGTCACCCCCTTTTTCTAGTTTAAATGCATATCCACATACTGCCTGAATCTTTCACTTAGGATTCTTTCCCCTGTGACAGAGAGATGTAGTCCATCAGCACAGTATAGCCTCTTGTTGGTCCATCTGTTTCCCCAGTCGCCAATAAATCTGAATCCTTCTCATTCGCACCAGGTCTGGAGCGATGTATTAAAGCTGTTTATGCGATGCAGCCTTTCTGCTCCCTTACCATAAACAGGTAGAACTTCTGAAAATGCTACAGTGTTAACAATGGGCTTGAGTTTCTCTCCCAGAGTTTGGAAGTCCCTTTGAACTGCAGAGGAACTGTTTTGAGCCAGGTGTGACAAGGCAGAGCTGTCAGAGCGCAAGAAAAAGGGTTTTAAACACACTTTTTCCTCTGAACCTGCCATAGATACAGGGCAAGAGAGGGTTAAAACCTCAGCACACAAAGTTGCAGGGCAGGAGAGACGTGAAAGGGAGCCACACCCTAGCTCTAGGCTGACAGGGAGAGCTAGCCTATCAGGGAAAGGGGTGGACTCTCGCCTGATTGGACAAACCAGTCCTCATAACCAGGAAGTGGTAGTTTCAAAAGGAGAACAGGAGAAGGAGGAACAGGAGGAGGAGGAGAACGAGGAGCTACACAGGCAACATAAGCTGCAGGAACGGAGAAAGCAAAGCAGACACTCACCTTTGGCACAGCCAGGAGAAAGGGACTCCAAAGGAGCAGATACAGCCTTGGAGTCAGGCATTCTTCTCAGAGAGACAGAGAGAGCCTTGAATTCCCAAAGAGGCAGAGCTCGTAGCAAGAGGGACCAGGTGGGAACCAATTACTTGGACGGTTGCCAGCCACCTTGCACAGAGGAAGCCACGTCTCGGGGAAAACAGCTGAAAGTCCTCCCAGGAAGGAATAGCCCTCAAGCAAAGCCAAAGCAGGTCAGAAAAGCCTATAAGTCTTTTAAACAAAGTATAGAGTCTTTGTCTGAAAGGGACAGGAGCATTTCTGCTGATAGTTTCCCTGGGAATAGACAGACAAGAGAGAAACTGGGTGGAAGGGAAATCCCAGTCAGTGTATGAAAGACAAACGTTGCCTCATAGCAGTGAACATGTCAGAACCTGCAAGCTAGAGGCTAGCACAGGTGCACGTCAGCAAGCTCTTAATTGGCAGCAGCGTGACACAAGCCTAGATACTGGTTCGGATGAACAGGAGATATTTAGAGTGCCTGTAAAGCCTAGCCAGAAGAGATACGTACCTCCTCACCAGAGAATAAGACCCGGGCAAGTCAAGGAAGAAATAAATCCTTATGCTCAGCTCTTTAAGAAGGTTAATAAACAGATATCCCTGCAAGAGCGCAGGACAGTTAGAGAGAAGGGAGATAAGCAGTTACAAAGTCTCCTCAAACACCTAAGAGCACTAGACTCGAGTAAGCCTGATAGCCAAGAAGCTCAAATCAGTGAAGAGGAACCAATGCAAACTGATATCCCATTATCCTATAGCAGTGGCTCTGAAATGGAATGTGGTATCTGCCAAAGAGACTTTTAATGTACAGCTTAAATATATGCAATATTTTAAGGCTGTTATAAAAGTGTTTTAGAGATTGGAGTTTAATTGCAGACAGGAAGCTTGTCTCACTGCCAATCCTATTTAATTGCCTGATTCCAAGAGATAGCTTCAGGAAACCTAGATTTCTTCTGGCAGAAGTTTTATACAGAAGAAAGATTAAGCTCATGGAAGAAGCTTCAGTTTTACTTGGAGGCTAGAAGAGAATTACTCATGTAGATGTGGACCAGAGGAAAAACCACAACTTTGGAAGTTCTTTATTTGAATGTCCTATGTGAGAAAAAGTATCGCTGTTAAGAAGAATACAGATGTTTTGGAAAGTGGAATGCACGAAGAGAAGCTAATCTTTGATTTACCTATTATACCCTGAGAAGTATCAGGAAGGCTGTTATACCGGACTTTATCTGTTATGTTTTGATATCCTTTGACCTCTGTTTTGGGGGGAAGAAAACCTGCTGGGAACAATAAACCTATTGTTTACCCTCAACCTACTTTGGCTGTGATCACTGGGCTACAACTACACAAGCACATCCAGGGAACAGCGATAACAGAGTAACTTATGCTGTGCCCCCTCTCTTTACTGCCACCATACTGGGGTAGGCGAGGGAGGGGTGTCACAGATTGGCGTAGTTTTGCGGATTTTTCAACACCCTGTCCAGAAAAGAGGATATACCAACTTCAACAGTGAAGTCCTGAGGAGAGAAACCTCGTGCAAGCTTGAAAAACAAAACAAAAAAACAAAAAACCCAAATACAAAAGGAAGGTGCCTGAAGAAGAGCTGACTGGATCTGTGAGAGCATTTGGGAGCACAAGAGTGGTGAAGGTGGACCAGAGTTCCTGTGCCAGCACCAGCGTATTCCTGATGAGCACGACTCTCCACTTGTAGCAGGTAACCAGTAGCTGGGAAGGCTTGTTTAAGGATACTGCTACAAGGGGGGAGGGTAAAGCGCAGAGATAGGCCGGGAGCTAAGGCAGGTGCGAGTGTATTTGTGCCGCACTTGGTGTTTTCTCTTGTTTCATTTCAGCTACAGCAGGATGGATCCCACACGCCTGATGAAGTGGGTAGCAGAGGCGTTCCAGCAGCAGGACGCGAGAGCAGCGCAGACGCAGGAACGGATGGCGGAGATGTTCCAGGCGCAGCAAAAGCCGGTGATAGATCTGCTAACTTCATGGATCGGAGAGCACAAAGGGACAACTGAAGTACTGAGAACTGTTTCTAGTTCATTAGGAACTAATACAGGACTTGGACCTTTAGGTCAAGGAATGTGGTCATTAGGGCCAATGTCTAATGAAGTGGATATAGATGACCACATTGAAGTTTTTGAACGCATTGCTATCATAAGCGGATGGCCAAAAGAACATTGGGTCATCAGATTCGCTACTTCCTTAACGGGAGAGGCTTTAACAACTTACAGAGAGATGCCCAATGATCTGGCTACTGATTATGACGCTGTGGTCAAAGCCATAAGAGAAAGGCTGGGCCTAACTCTGGTGGTGTACCGCCGCCTTTTAAGAGGGTGCAAATTAAACCCGGGCGAGACACCACAGGCATTATGCCATAGGATTAGAGCTTTAGTGCACAAATGGCTTTCACCAAATAACAGAAGCATTGATACAATTATAGATGATATTGTGCTAGAGCAATTTCTTGAGGCAGTCCCCAAAGAAGTACAGTCCTTCTTAGTTCTGCAGGACTGTAGAAGCACTAAGGATGCCATCACGCTGGCCGACCGTTTCTTTGCGGCGGAAGCCATAAGACAGCGGGGGATGGGTGTTTCGGAGAAGTCAGTCCTGAGAATGCCAGGAGCGAAGGGTAGAGTAATGGTGGGAGAGTGTCCATCTAAGAAGCCCTTGTTCAAACCTGGGTGGGAGGAGCCTAAGTGTTTTGCTTGCGGTCAGCCGGGACACCTGAAAAGGAATTGCAGGGCTAAGCTAGCACTGGTGACTACTCCTTCCAAGAAGGTGGGGGAGGGATTTTTGTCAACAGTCACTGTTAATAACGTCCAGATTGAGGCGCTGTTAGATTCTGGCGCTGACCAGTCAATGGTCTCAGAGAAATTCTGGGAAAGGATAGGAACCCCTAATGAGTGCCCAGAAATACACCCAGAAGGGAAGATTAGAATTCGCTGTATACACGGCGCGGATAGGCCTTATCCGGTGCACACAGTAGTGGTGGAGGGACTAGGCCTAAAGAAAGATATCCCGGTAGTTGTGGTGCCTAACTTACCATATTCCTTAGTTCTAGGTAGGAATAGTCCACAGTTTAAGAAAAGCCTAGTACAAGCGTTAGCTGTCAAGGACGAAGCTAACATTCTTACAAAATGTAAAAAGCCAAGGGGAAGTAAAGAGGATCAGGACATATCTCCCTCTAAAGAAAGAGGTGGTATAGGTCTAGTATCTACACGCGCCCAAAGTAAAGCCAGTCAGGAGGGTCAGGACTCTGTAACAGATCCTTTAGCGGAATTACCCTCGCACAGTGGGTTGGTAACTCCCTCTCGGGAGCATGTAAAACCTAAGAAGGGAGAAAATCGCAGGGAGAAACAGTGTAGGTCCCGTAACCGGACGGAACTAAGGGCAAGACAGGAGTTACCCTGGGCTCCGGCCCAATTGGTAGCAAAATTCCCTTCATTCCCCGATGAACAAAGGCATGATCCAGCATTGACCTATGCTTTTGATAAGGCTAATAAGGGAGCATGGTCATTACCCTATTTTCACTTAGATAGAAAGGTGTTATATAGGGAAACCTTGGATCCACACTCTAAAGGTACCAGGAGGCAATTAGTAGTGCCCAATACCTTTAAAAAATTGATTTTGCGTTTAGCGCATGTCCATCCTTTAGGGGGACACAAAGGAGCAGAAGGCACCTTGAAACAGATTTTGAGTCGTTTCTATTGGCCTGGCGTTTATCGCGAGACCGCAACATATTGTAAAGCGTGTCCCGCCTGCCAGAAGGACACCCCCTATAGGCCAGTAAAAGCACCCCAGATATCTAAAAATCGATGGGTGGAACCTGCTATGGAAGAGATAGAGAGACCCCAGTTTCTAAGGAATTTAAGAGCCTGGGTACAGCGTACATCTCAGGTAGTAGACGAAAATCTGACCTCCAGTCAAGGGAGGCAGAAAAAATATTATAACCTCCGCACCAAACCTAGGCGTTTAGGAATTGGTGAAAAGGTCATAGTAGTGATACCGGGTCACAAACCAAAGTTTGAAAGCCCCTGGAGGGGATCCTGCCGGGTCATCAAACAAATAGGACCCACCACTTACACAGTAGAAACCAGGAGGGGGAAGCAACAAAACTTCCATGTGAATGTTTTAAGGCCCTGGCACGATCGGGTAGCTTTAGCTCGTTTAGCTACAGTAACTGATCACGAAGTTAGCTACAGCCACCAGAAAAAGATTCCGGGCTGTTCTGAAAGTTTTCAGCCAGCTCGGAATATCTTAAATGGGGGGGTTGTGTGACAAGGCAGAGCTGTCAGAGCGCAAGAAAAAGGGTTTTAAACACACTTTTTCCTCTGAACCCCTGCCATAGATACAGGGCAAGAGAGGGTTAAAACCTCAGCACACAAAGTTGCAGGGCAGGAGAGACGTGAAAGGGAGCCACACCCTAGCTCTAGGCTGACAGGGAGAGCTAGCCTATCAGGGAAAGGGGTGGACTCTCGCCTGATTGGACAAACCAGTCCTCATAACCAGGAAGTGGTAGTTTCAAAAGGAGAACAGGAGAAGGAGGATCAGGAGGAGGAGGAGAACGAGGAGCTACACAGGCAACATAAGCTGCAGGAACGGAGAAAGCAAAGCAGACACTCACCTTTGGCACAGCCAGGAGAAAGGGACTCCAAAGGAGCAGATACAGCCTTGGAGTCAGGCATTCTTCTCAGAGAGACAGAGAGAGCCTTGAATTCCCAAAGAGGCAGAGCTCGTAGCAAGAGGGACCAGGTGGGAACCAATTACTTGGACGGTTGCCAGCCACCTTGCACAGAGGAAGCCACGTCTCTGGGAAAACAGCTGAACGTCCTCCCAGGAAGGAATAGCCCTCAAGCAAAGCCAAAGCAGGTCAGAAAAGCCTATAAGTCTTTTAAACAAAGTATAGAGTCTTTGTCTGAAAGGGACAGGAGCATTTCTGCTGATAGTTTCCCTGGGAATAGACAGACAAGAGAGAAACTGGGTGGAAGGGAAATCCCAGTCAGTGTATGAAAGACAAACGTTGCCTCATAGCAGTGAACGTATCAGAACCTGCAAGCTAGAGGCTAGCACAGGTGCACGTCAGCAAACTCTTAATTGGCAGCAGCGTGACACAAGCCTAGATACTGGTTCGGATGAACAGGAGATATTTAGAGTGCCTGTAAAGCCTAGCCAGAAGAGATACGTACCTCCTCACCAGAGAATAAGACCCGGGCAAGTCAAGGAAGAAAGAAATCCTTATGCTCAGCTCTTTAAGAAGGTTAATAAACAGATATCCCTGCAAGAGCGCAGGACAGTTAGAGAGAAGGGAGATAAGCAGTTACAAAGTCTCCTCAAACACCTAAGAGCACTAGACTCGAGTAAGCCTGATAGCCAAGAAGCTCAAATCAGTGAAGAGGAACCAATGCAAACTGATATCCCATTATCCTATAGCAGTGGCTCTGAAATGGAATGTGGTATCTGCCAAAGAGACTTTTAATGTACAGCTTAAACATATGCAATATTTTAAGGCTGTTATAAAAGTGTTTTAGAGATTGGAGTTTAATTGCAGACAGGAAACTTGTCTCACTGCCAATCCTATTTAATTGCCTGATTCCAAGAGATAGCTTCAGGAAACCTAGATTTCTTTTGGCAGAAGTTTTATACAGAAGAAAGATTAAGCTCATGGAAGAAGCTTCAGTTTTACTTGGAGGCTAGAAGAGAATTACTCATGTAGATGTGGACCAGAGGAAAAACCACAACTTTGGAAGTTCTTTATTTGAATGTCCTATGTGAGAAAAAGTATCGCTGTTAAGAAGAATACAGATGTTTTGGAAAGTGGAATGCACGAAGAGAAGCTAATCTTTGATTTACCTATTATACCCTGAGAAGTATCAGGAAGGCTGTTATACCGGACTTTATCTGTTATGTTTTGATATCCTTTGACCTCTGTTTTGGGGGGAAGAAAACCTGCTGGGAACAATAAACCTATTGTTTACCCTCAACCTACTTTGGCTGTGATCACTGGGCTACAACTACACAAGCACATCCAGGGAACAGCGATAACAGAGTAACTTATGCTGTGCCCCCTCTCTTTACTGCCACCATACTGGGGTAGGCGAGGGAGGGGTGACACACAGGTCATTTGTACCCAGGTGGATGACAACATCAATTTTGGAGTGCTCACTTTCTGATCTAAGCATATCAACAATTTGGTTTGTATTCCTGCTGGCTGAAGAGCCTGGGAGGCATTTGGCTATCTTCTCTCCTTTGAACTGTGATCCCAATTTGGTGCCTCTGATGATGGAATCTCCAAGTAGTTTTCCGTTTGGTGAGTTTTTCTTCATATTTGGTGCTTTAGCAGGAGATTGGGCATTAACTGACTCATTCAAGGGCCCTTCAGTTTCCATGGATTGCTGATCCTCATTAACCAAAGCCGAGAAGGCATTATACAGGGATATCTCTTGATGTATACTAGGATGTCTCTTCGTTACAGGTCACAATCTACCCAAGCCCACTGTGATCCATTTGTTCCTAGGATGTTTGATTCTTTGTGGGAGCGGTGGTGGACTTTGTTCTGTTTGTATCCTAGAAGAGGTGCATTTCGTTGCAGCTAGTTCTTCCCTTAGTAGAGTCAATTCTTTATGCATGGCAGCTGACTTGAGGCACATAGGACAGGCTGTTAGGTTCCAAATGATTTGTCTCAGAGTGAAAGCACCACAGGTATTGCACTGAATACACGACATGCTGATTTAGCAGTCCTAGAAGGAGAAGAAGAAAAGGTGGGCTTAACATCAAATTAAAAAGGATAGATGGCAATATATGTGACCACTATATAAGCAATGCAGCCCTGTGGTGGGTGGGGCGAGGGGTAGGGTGGGCAGGAACCTAAGTGTCCCTGGCCAGTAGGCCTTACATGAACAGTGGACACACTCAGAGATCTGATTTAAGGGCTACACAAGGAATGTAGGCAGTCAGAATATTCCCAAAAAAGTAATGTTTAACCAACAGTTAACTTCTATATTAGCAACAGGCAAAAAGATAGAGAGCTGAAAGCTTAGCTGTGTGGAGGCTCTGGAAGCTGTGCAGACTGGAGCTGACCAAGTACGTGTGGCAGGCTGTAAGATAATCTAATTAGCCCCTCCCTGGGAGCAGGCTTGCAACAGAAAATTCAAACAATGGAAGCAGAAATAGTCAAACTGAACTTTTTCTTTCTTGTATCTGCCTACTGTGCAAAGGTCCCTGTAACTTTTATTGATACCTTTGCTTCTAAAGTCAGTAGGAGACTCAGGTAAAAGACCAGGTCCCTGCAATTTAAGTATTTCTATTCCAGGTAGCTTTATATGTATTTATTTTATTTAAAAGGATTTATATACCGCTTTATCCTGAAATCAAAGCGGATTACATAGCAAACAATCAAGTGGTTGGTTGCGTGGGTGTGGGCATGCAGTGAAAAATTGGGGCGTGTGAGTGGTGTGAGGAGGTTGATTACGTGGTGAGCAGTATACAGTATGAGCTATGTACAGGAACTATTTACATTTTTTACATTTGTTTACATTTACATTTTTACATTTTGTTTGGGCGATTCATGTGATGTCATTGTAGTGTTCTGTGAAGAGCGCTGATTTTAGCATCTTCTGGACATCTTTGAGGTCTTTCATTGATCTCAGGTTGTCGGGGAGTGAGTTCCAGAGCGTGTGAGCAGCCAGGGATGATGCTGCTCTTTAAGTGTCTTTTCTTGTTTTAGCAAAGGCACTGGGTATGGTGATAGTGTCTGATGTGCCTCACCTTCTGGCTCCTACGGCTCTACCCCGATGTAGGAGGTTCCTAATAGGGTTGCATATATCTACTTATTCCAGGAACTTGAAATATCAACAGTAACATTTAGAGTAATGGGGTGTTTGTTTGGTGTGGTTGTCCTGGCTTAGGTTTGCTTGTGGGGTGATTTGGGTGGTTGGTGATTGGTGATCTTCATTGAATTGTTCAATGAATAGGGTGGTTTTGAGTAGCTTCCAGAATTCTTTTATATCTGTTGTTGCTTTCAGTTTATTTGGGAGGACATTCCATATAGCAGGGACAGCAAGAGAGAAAACTTGCATGGATGTGGATTTGTTGGTTCTTGTGAATAGGCTGGGTGTTGGTATGTTGTTCTTGGTGCTGTTTCTGTCTGGTCTTTTGCTTGTTTTGGTTCTGATGAGTTCCTGTAGTATTTCTGCTGACATGTTTTTAATTTTGAAGATGGTGAGTGTTGCTTTATATTTTGCCTGTGATGAGATTGGTAGTCAGTGCAGATTGTATAGTATTGGAGTTATGTGGTCTTGTATTGAAGCGCTTGTAATAATGAGGGCAGCAGTGTTCTGGACTATTTGTAGAGGATGGGTGGTTTGTTTGGGTAGACCTTGGTATATTATATTACAGTAGACTAATATAGGTGTAATGATGGCCTGGCATACTGTGCGGAAATGTTCTTTATTGAGGAGAGGTTTTAGTCTTCGGAGAATTGCGAGTTTGAAGAAGGCTGTTTTGGATATCTTGTTGATATGCGGTTGGAGGGTGAGTTGCTTGTCTAGAATCACTCCAAGGTATCGGACTTCGTCTTTTATTGTGATTGGTGTATTGGATATGTTGATAGAAGTAGGAGGAATGAATGTTGAGTCTCTCGTGATGATGATTGCTTCAGGTTTTTTTTATGTTTATGTTTAAGTTATTGGTTAGCTAGGTCATCATTTCTTGAAAGCAGTTTGATATGGTGGTATAGTCTGGGGAGTCCAGTTGAATAGGGGTGTATGCCATGATGTTGTCAGCATATATGGCGTATTGTATCTTGTATTTCTTGAATATTTTGCATATAGGCTGAATGTAAATGTTGAAGAGAAGAGCTGATAGTGCTGAGCCTTTGGGAACTACTTGAGTAGTCTTGAAGGGTTTTGACGTGAGGTTACCGGATTTTACTTTCTGCTGTCTTTCTTCGAGGTATGATTGAAACCATTTAATGGTGGTATCTTGTAGTCCAATCTCCGTTAGACGTTTCAATAGTATGCGATGGGAAACTGTGTCAAAGGCTGCTGATATATCGATAAATATTAATAAGAAGCCCTATTTTATTTTGTCTATTCCTTTATGTTATCGAATAGTTGTATGAGGAGTGTCTCAACCCCATGTTTTGGACGGAATCCATGCTGGTGGGGATCTAGTGGGGCAAATTCATCAATATGATCTTGAAGCTGTCTCTGTACAATTTTTTCAGTTATTTTAGCCAGGAATGGGAGGCTGGATATCAGGTGGTAGGTTGAAGGGTCTGTGCTGTTAGATGAGGTGGTTTTAGGGATGGGTCAGATAGTAGATTGCTTGAGTGTTTTTGGTATGTAGCCCTGAGAGAGAGAGGTACTCACTACCTTTTGGATGGATGTGTTAAATTCTTCTTTGGTGGATTTGATCCAAGTCACTGGGCAGGGGTCCGATGGAGAAGTGGTGGTGTTTAGAGCAGTAATGGTTTCTTATATTTGTTTAGTTGACAGAATGCTGAAGTTCTTCCATTGATTAGTAGTTGTGGAGCCATCTGTAGTTGGTGTATCCATAGTATAGATGTTCTTATGAGGTGTGGTGGTACTGTTCTTGGCTATTAGATAATCAGCAAAGGTTTGTGGGTGTATCTTGCTTTCGTCTTTCATGGTTGGGTCATTTGTTAGGGTACAAACGATGTTGAAGAGTTCTTTGGGTTTATTGCAGGCTTTTAGTACAAGGTTTGTGTGGTATTGTTTGTTTATTTATTAGGTTATTGTAGTCTTTTTGCATCTCTTGGTATTGTTTCAATGTAGTTTCTGATCTGTTGCGTCTCCAGCGACATTCCAGTTGTCAAAATTTTCTTTCGTATTTTCTTATTGTGTTAGAGTACAATGGCGTAGATCTTGGCCTGTTTTTGTTGTGGTTTGAGTTCATTTGAGGTGTGAGTTGGGATGCAGCAAGGATGGTGGTATTCCATGCTGAGATGGCATCATCCAGGTCAGTGAAATCTTGGGGTAGGTGTTGCACAGTATCTTTGAGGAAGTGCTCTTTGTTAAATGCTTTGAAGTGTCTGGTTGGTTCTTCTGTCTTCCGAGCTGTCTGTCGGGTATTCTGGTGGAGTAAAAATGATATGACATGGTGATCTGACCATGGTATTGGTGCAGTTTTAGTTGGTGTCATGAGACCTTGTTCTAGGGTGCTGGTTGGTACAAATATGCATTCTGGTGTAGAGCCAGAGCGATGGGATGGAGCCGATAAGACTTGTTTGAGTTGAATGGATTCCATTGCTTTGTGAAAAGCGATTTCAGTTGTTGTTGTGGCAGATGTGAGGTTTAAGTCTCCTGTTACGATGAGCATCTTGTGTGGTGAGTTAGCTGCATATATCATCTCCAGGATGTTTGATGTGTCCTCTGTTGGGGCATTGGGGGGTCGATATATCAGGTAGATGGATAGATATTTCTTTTCAGTGTTGATGAATTTGCAGTGCTCGGAACTTTTGGAGGTTGATGTCTTGAGCCTCAAGTCTGTTCGGGCAATGATAAGTACTCTGCCGCCTCATTTGTGGGTTTTGGGGCAGTTGTATGCTGTGACTGCTGGTGGCGTTATTTGGTTCAGTATTACTTGGCCTGTATTCTTGAGCCATGATTCAGTAATGCATAGGATGTCAATATTGTTTTCATGGAAGTAATCGGTAATAGTGTTTGTTTTGTTGCATATAAAGCGTGCATTTATCAGTCCTATGGTTATGTGGGTGGTATGTGGAGTGTGTCCATGGTGTATGGCTGTTTGTGACCGTGGCTCTGTTTGGATGTGTCTGGTAGGTTTCTTGCTGTTCGGTTTGTGGTAGGCAGATGTGTATATAGGTTGGTGTATGGTAGGGAGGTATGATATATATTTTATTTATTTATTTATTTATATTCTCTTATATACCGCACTATTCAGCATCAGCGCGGTTCACATAGAACAAAAATCTCAGTACAGTCAACATGCATGAGTTTACAGAGTAACAAGGGAAGGAACTTGGATAACAAGGGAAACTACAATCTATTTACAGGGGTAATACTACTGCATAGGTACATGTTACTAGGAAAAGTTGTTAAGAATATATTCAATAATTATAGAGAATCAGCCTTGGCCTGTTATTGAGACACCAAGGAATTGAATAACTGGGTGGAATCACTGAGGTCAATGGGTGTCGTTGACTCTATAAGGTACTTGTTGAAGAGATGGAATTTGAGGGCTTTCCTAAATTGTGTTAAGCTGTTGATAGCCCGTATGCCAGGGGGTAGTGCATTCCAACACCTAGGGGCATAGAGGATAAAGGCTCTGTTGGCTGTAGACGAAGAGCAGCTTGTAAGGGCCTTTGGGAGCTTTAGGGAGTTGATGGTCGTGGATCTTCTTGCTCTGTTTGGTGTAGTAGTGTTGTGATAGGGAAGCTTATCATAGCTCAGGTAGGAGCTATAGAAAAGATGACGTGACTCTGAACAAGCAACCTGTCAGTTCTGGTAGAAGTGAGAAAACAGAATTTTCACATAAAAGACTACCAGTCCCAGAATGCACCAGGTTTCCAGCAGCCATGAGAGGGGCTGAAGTGAGAGAATGTGTGTGCAATCAAGAGAGCTATGAGGTAATCCCTAAGCACTCATCTCAAAGGGCAGGGCCTGATTCAACACAGCTGCGCTGTGTTAGGGAGCAGCACACATTAGAACAGGATAAGAATAGAGCTTATTCTTCAGGAAACAGTTTCAGCTACAGAAGGAGGAAGAGATACAGAGACAGCAACGGCTACAAGCACCAGTATCACCTGGAGAAACAGAAGCCAAGCCAAGCAGATAGAGAGAGAAGGAAACTCTCTGGAAGGAAGAGAAGAAAGGCCATTGGAAGGTCTGGGAGATTCCAAGGCAGTACTCATACTGGGAGGTATTCCAAAAGCCAGCAGAGTCCATTGGACTGGATTCAGCCAGAGGAATGGAGTGGCAGAGATAGGAATCACCAGTGGCTACCTGGAAGAGAGAAGACTGCATGTGGAAGGGACTTTCAGACCAAGGCCAGAAGGTATGTGAGAGGAGATCCAGTGTCCAGGGATCAAGATTGGAAGGCTGGACATCAGAATTGGATTACATATTGGCCAGGCTATACAGAGAGGAATAATGATAGCAGGAGAGGCTCAGGTATGAACACTGATCCAGACCCTATCTATAATAGAGAGTGGCAGCAAGGGAATGAGCATTCTCATGATAGTGCCTTAATGAAAGACTCGTCTGTGCCAATGTATGATAGTGACCATATGCTGATTGATACAGCAGATGAAAATACAGTTTATATGGACTGTTCTCTATCTAAATGCTATTACTAGTTTTCTCTGAGCAAACACATCAGCCATCTCAAAGAAACCTAACTTTGTTCTTTATTTCCACTGCAAACAGCTCTTAAAGCAGGATTTGGGCTCACACAGTAGCAGCCAGCCAGCTAAAGGCTTTCAGCTGGTCCATTGATAGTAATTAGGGCTGCACCTGATTGTGGGTGTGAGCAAGGGAGAATCCCTGCTGAGATCGGCGTGGAAAATAAGCAGAAGTTAACCTAACCAGCAAAGTTTATTCTTTACTTGGTGCCTTTGTATTTGGTAATTATTTGCTAAGAAAACATTAGCTAATTGCCTGACAAGCTGAAGGTTGTTTTCTGGTTTACTTTGTGACTTTTTGTTATCCATTTTAAACACTGCAAGCAAGTAACCTCATTTATAGTGCTATCAAGCATACATGTGCTGGGTGAATTAAACCCCATCAATAAAAGAAGTATTTTATTGATCTTACCACTTGGTTTCACAACTCAAATTATTGTCATCAGCTGTGTTTGGGAGTGAATGAACTACAATACCCACAATACCTTGCAAGAATCATATGAATATATGCATCGTCAAGATTGTGTAAGTTCTCACCCTAGGCAGCCGTCTGACAGTGTGAATAAGGGCAGATAAGGATGCAGCGGAGAGCTTATTGAGAGCTTTGAACGTGAGAAGTAGAGTTTTGAAGATAATTCTGGCCTGGATGGGTAGCCAATGTAATTGAATCAGCAGAGGTGTAACGTGGTCAGTCCTGGCGGCTCCCTGAAGGACCCTTGCTGCGGCATTCATTGCCAGCTGTACCGGGTTTAAGGTGGATTGAGGAAGACCTAGAAGAATGACATTAGCATAATCGAAATGGGGTATGATCAGTGCTTGGTAGATTGTCCTGAAATCTTTTGGCTCCAACATGGAGCGTAGGTGTCTCAGAGAACGGATCTTGTAGTATATTATTCTGACTGTGTTTCCTATGTGGGACTTCATATCCATGCATTGATCCAGAGTGACTCCCAGGTAGCGTATTGAGGGTTTGGATTGCAATTCAGCTTCCTTAGTTTTGAGATATTGTGGTGGGATGAAGTTGGGATTCCTCGTGATAAAGAGGACTTCCGTTTTCTTATGTTGTATACGGAGGTTTTGGGAGAGAAGCCAGTCAGATACTGCATTGAAACAGTTTATTAGAGGGGAGAGATCTAAATGGTCAGTGGAGATAGGGGTGTAAAGTAGAACATCATCGGCATAAAGCATGCAGTCGACATTAAATGACCGTATGATCTTACAGATTGGTTGCATGTAAATGTTAAACAGAAGGGCAGAAAGTGAGGAACCTTGAGGGACTCCCTGATCTAGGTGGAAGGGTTCTGAAGTTCTGCCTCCTGAGCAGACATGCTGCCATCTTCCGGATAGGTAGGACCTGCACCATTCAAGCACTGTTCCACTGATGCCCTTCTCAATTAGCCTCGCTAAAAGGAGTTCGTGATTCACTGAATCAAACGCTGCGGCGATGTCCAGAAAGATGAGGGCAAAACCTTGGCAGATGTTATCTATGCCAGTGATTATCTTGCTGAAGAGTGTGGTGAGGAGAGTTTCGACTCCATGATATTCCCTGAAGCCGTGTTGGCAGGGGTCTAGCGGTGCAGCGGTATCAATATGGTCCTGTAACTGTCATTGGACCTCCTTTTCGATGATCTTTGCAAGTAGAGGTATGCTAGAAATGGGTCTGTCGGACTCTACCCTTAGGGGGTCGAGCTTGCAGGTTTTCAACAGGGGTCTAATTGAAGTATGCTTAAGGGCTGAAGGGAATGATCTTGTTGAAAAGGAGAGGTTCATTATGTTGGCAATTACTGGGTTGAAGTGACTTCGGAGCTCCTTGATCCAGAAGGCAGGGCATGGTTTGGACTGGGATGTAGTGATGTTGAGGGCTGTAATGGTGTCTTCAATTCCTTTCTTAGAGGGGATAGAGAATGCAGAAAGAGCTCCTGGGATGTCCTGCACAAGGGTGGTGGTTGTTGTAGTGGTTCTGTTGATAAGGCACATCTTAGATTGTAAGTGGGTTGCAAAGTCTTGAGGATGTATCTCAACTTGAGGCCCAGAGGATGGCTCCTTAGATAAGGACTTAACTAGGTCAAAAAGGTCATGTGGCTTATTGAGAGATCTCATCAAGGTATCAGAGTGGTGCCGTTTCATTGACTCGGAGATTGCCTTGCGGTGAGCAGCTAGGTGGCTATTGTATGCTGTCAGGTCAACAATAGCATGGGAGCGACGCCAGTGTTTTTTGAGTTTCCGTAATTGGATGAGGGATTCTCTAAGGTCCGCTGTGTACCAAGGAGCATTCTCTCTTTTCCTTGAATGCTTTTATGATGGAGGACGCACAGCAATAGCACTGAGACTATTGTTCCAGTGAGAGACTAGGTCCTCAAGGTTCATGGTGGTGGTATTGATGAGCTGTTGAGTTTCAGCGAGGATGAGCTCTCTGTTAAATGACTTAAAAGATCTAGTGGTCGGTCTCGCTGTGTTAGCCGATGTCTTGATGCTCTTGGTAAGGATTTTGCTTGAAGAAATCTGGAGGATGATCAATTTGTGATCTGACCAGGGAACAGGAGTTATGGATGTAATGGGATCAAGAGATGGGTTGAGGGATGACTGTGGGGCGAATACCAGATCTAGGGTGTTGCCTTTAGTGTGAGTGGGAACTTTCACTAGTTGCTTGAAGCCAAGGTTCTCAAGGGCTTCTAGGAATGAAGCTGCTTGATTATCCTGTAACGTTGGTAGGTTGAAGTCACCTAGGATCCACGTTGGGGTGTGTGGGCTATGAGTGTTGGAGGCAAGCTCAATGATAGAGGCAAGCTCATCCAGTGACGTAGAGGGTGCTCTGTAGAGCAAGCTGATTGAGCAGCGTCTCTTGGGAATGGTAATGGTTTCCATGTGACTTTTGCTGGTGGAGTGCATCGTCTGGAACTGGAGGTCTGATCTGGTGAGGATGAGGACACCACAACCTCTTTTATCTTGCCTGTGACTGGTATGTACTGTAAAATTTGGGGGAGGAGCTGGTTGATTATGACATTGTCTTCCTCAGATAACCACGTCTCTGTGACCATGAGTATGTCAAGTTCATGAGTGGAGATTAAGTATATATATATATATATATATATATATAGGGGGAACTTGTAAGGCTGTGAAGTAGGTAGTGTAGTAATATGCATTTGTTTGGTAAGAGCATAGGGTAAGAATTAATATAATGACATACATTTGTTGGATGAACGTTCTTTTGTACATTTGCTGTCCGTACAGGAGTTTGCTTCTTTTTTGTGTAGGAAGGTGTTGAAGGGGTTGATGTTCCATGTTGATGTGCTCGTTTTGAGGTGAGTTACTCACTGCTGTTTGGTGTTCTTGGTTGTTAATCTGGGGAGTTGTTGGCTCTTCGTTGTGGAGTTTTCTTGATCTGTTGTGTTGTATTGTGATCTTCTTGTGTTGATCGATCGGGGGAGCTCTCTGGTGTGTCCAGCTGCTGTTGATGCACCCTATGGCTCCATGCGCCTGATGTGTAATAAGCATGGTTCAGCATAGCTGTTACTTGGATGAGAGCTAGTATAGATACAATTTCAATTTTGTAACAAGATTGCCTGGTAGTATTAATCTCAAGCAAGGTGTAGCATAACTGTTACTTACAGTAGCTGAAAGCTAATACAGGGATACAATTTTGATTATGTAGCATGTTAACTCTGTGGCATTAGGTCAGGTATGTTTCTATTTACATTTCAGAAGTTATATGCAATTTCATTGGTGTTGAGCTTAATTTACAATTCTGTTGTCATTGTACTTCAGTTAGCATGCCCCTTCTGTCATGAGATTTCATTAGCCATGTGTACAATCCTGATATGTGTCACAACTCCAGCTTGTATCTTCTGGAGCGCCTAGTTGCCACGCCTAAGGGCCACGCCAAAGGGCCCTCTATCACTAGTATCCCTGGCCAGTAGGCCTTACATGAACAGTGGGCACATTCAGAGATCTGATTTAAGGGCTACACAAGGAATGTAGGCAGTCAGAATATTCCCAAAACTAATGTTTAACCAACAGTTAACTTCTATATTAGCAACAGGCAAAAAGATAGAGAGCTGAAAGCTTAGCTCTGTGGAGGCTATGGAAGCTGTGCATTCCAAGTTTGCCTTTTGGGGTTACCAGTTTAATTATTGTCTTTCTATTTCTAAATTGTGATCCCTCGTTCTTTGTTTGGTGACTGTCTATGTTTTGAATGTGTAACTGAGCTGAGTTATTCTGTTCATGTAGTTTCTATTTGACAGTCCCATTTGTTCTCTTTCCCCCAGTGAGATGTATTGGTATTCTCTAAGATGTATTGGTATAATATTTGCAGTGTTGCCTTTTGATAGGTAGGGTTTGGTGCTTTGTGAGTCCTGGTAGTGCTGTTATGATACGGTGGGTTTGCAATGGTTTCTAAATGGGCAGTGTTTGTAGTACTTCCTAATGTGCCTGGCGGTTGGCACTGGAGTATAGTCATGTAGAAATCTGGTAGTCTTTCTTTATCCAGATAATCATTAAGAAGCATGTTTACTAAAAGTTAGTGCATGTTAACATTATACAAATGAGACCCCTCAATGAGTCTCCGCACATGGCCCCACATGCCCCTTGGGCTGCCCCTGCTAACCAGGCAGCAGCTCAATATCACCACTGCCTGGTTAGTGACAGGTGCTGTCCCAGAATGGCCCTGGCACACCCTGATGCCAACCGTGTTAGTGACGCTGTATATCCCACTGAGCGGCAACCTGCAAACCATGTAAATGGCTTTGAATATCCCCCCTAATGTGTATACTTGTGCCCCCGTGAACACCCACAGTGAAAGTTTGAGCCTTGAAATCAATGCACGTGCTTTTTACACTGAGGACAATTGTATAAGAAGTCACTTATTTTTTTTATTTTATGTTCATTTTCCCTTTGGTCTCCTTTAATATGGGCTAACACTGCATACATCTTGTAGCGCTATACAAATGATTAATAGTAGTAGTAGTAGGAGATGACGATTGATTTTAGATTGTGGTTTCTAATTCCTTTGGTATATATATTTATTTTTTCTTCATTTCTTGTAACACATGTTTGTGTACGTTACAGTGGAATATTTAACAAAAAGAAAATGAAAAAAAAGAGATCATTTATGCACACAAGCTGCAATTTATGCATATAAGTAAAATGTCCCTTGTAGGCGCCTACTTTCACACGTAAAAGTAGACATCCTATAAAATCCCCCCACCATCCACCCCTAAATGACCAGATATTATCCATTTCTCCAGGACCAAGCAGGAAGTCAGTCCTCACTTATGGGTGACGTCGGCGCCGACGGAGCCCTCGCGGAGCAATTTTCCCCAGCTTTCAAAGAAAGCCTTTGGGAATTGCAGCGCGCATGCGCGGTAGTCTTCCCGCCCGAAGGTGCCATCTTAGCCAGTCTTCTTTTTTCCGCGGAGCCCTACAGACGTCCCCGTCTTGTCCCCGCGAAAAAGTTGATTTTCCTCTGTATTTATCCTTTTTTCTTTCGGTTCGACGCCGGTCGTTTTCCCGCCCGGACTCGCGACGCCGGTCTCGAGTCCTCTAACGGTTTTTCGGTTTTTCTGACTTAGTCAGTTTTCGTTTTCGTTTTTTCCCTGGCAGCCCGGTCCTTTGACCTCGCAGGGGCCCTTTTTCCCCCGATGGCTGCCAGTGGCTTTAAGCGGTGTGGTCGGTGTGACCGAAATATGTCACTCACCGACTCACACGACCTTTGCCTCCGCTGCCTGGGCCCAGATCACGAGGAACTGATCTGTGGGCCCTGCAGCAAACTGTCCTCGAAGGCGTTGAGAAGTCGGCGGCATCAGCGCGAAAGAATCTTCGCTGACCCCAGCCGTACCCGGACCTCGTCGGAGGCCTCACTGTCGAAAGGCTCCAGTTCGGACCGTCGACGGAGCTCCTCCGACCGGGGTTCTCCCTCCGGGGACCATCGACGGAAGGAAAAACCCGCGAGGGCGGCGTCGGTGGACGCTCCTGGCTCCGCGAGGGCCAGGTCGCATAGCCCCGACAGCCGCCCCGGGTCCTTGGAGAAGGATCACCTCCCGAAGCGACCTCGCCTGGAGTCGGAGATGCCTGCCCGGGTAAGTCCTGTTGTCCTTCTGGACTCGCCTCCGCGTCAGCCGACGTCGGGCCCGACGCCGTCGGGGCCCGAGTCGGGGGCTGCTGGGTCGCCTGAGCTCGGACTCAGGTTGACGGCCTTGGAGAGCAGATTGTCTGCCTTCATGGACCAGCAGCGGGCACTGCTCGCTGGCTTCGCTGGCGTCGCTGCCCCGACCGCCGGGACGTCGACGTCCAAGTCGACCCCGGAGACCGAGCCGATCCTCGAGTCGATGAGAACTCGAGTCGATCCTCGGTCGAGGTCGCCCTCGGCCTCCCGTTCGGGACCGAGGTCGCCGACGCCGACTCCCTCGGCGTCGGGGCGGCTGGCGCCGCACCCTGCCCGAGCCGACCCCACCGAGTCCTCGTCGGAGTCGGTCTGGGAGTCGGAGGAAGAAGAGTCACCTGATTCTTTCCGGACTCGGTGTGTCCCATCGGACTCTCCGGAGTCCGAGCCTCGGAAGCAGTCCCCCCCGGAGGATGCCCGGTTCTCGGATTTCGTTAGGGATATGGCCAAGGCTTTGGCCTTCCCTGCGGACCCCGAGGAGGAGCCTCGAGCCGAAGAGCTCGACGCCCTCCAGTATGACTCTCCCGCGAGGGAGCACTTTACTGTGCCGGTTCCTCCTATGCTGGAACGACTGCTCTTCCACATGTGGGAGAGTCCGGCCTCCTCGCCGGTCCTGAGCAAGCGGGTCGATTCTATCTATCGAGTCCGCAAGAGCCCTGGCTTTCAAAAGGCGCAGTTGCCACACCATTCCATGGTAGTGGAATCGGCCATGCATCGTCTTAAGAGCCAGAAGATGCACTCCTCGGTGCCTCCTGGAAGGGAGGCCCGTAACCTGGATGGCCTTGGCAAGAAGTGCTTCCAGGGCTCTATGCTCGCCTGTCGTGTCCAGACTTACCAGCTCTACATGGGCATGTATCTCAGGGATCTGGCTAAAGAGCTAGCCGGTTTCTCCGCTGGTTTGTCCGAGGAACCCTTGCGGAGGTTCCTAGCCTTGTCCACAGGTATTCGGGAATGCTCAAAGTTCATGTCCCGGGCAGCCTATGATGGCTTTGAAGCCTCGGCTCGAGTAGCCGCAGCCGGCATCGGTGCCCGCCGACAGGCTTGGCTTCAGTCATCCGACCTTGAGCCCTGGGTACAGGACAAGTTGGTCGATGTCCCCTGCCGAGGCGAAAACCTCTTTGGCAAGCCCATGGCGGAAAAGGCTGCACAAATTGAGACTGAGACTCTCACCAGGACCAGGCTTTCTAGGAAGACCTCCGCCCCTTCCCAGAAAAAGAAGGGCTCGGGAAAAAAGACCTTTTACCCGAGGAAGGCGGCTGCCTACAAACAATACCCCCATTATCAGGCCCCTGCAGCTCCCCAACAGGGCCAGCAGGCCAAGGGACGGGGTAACGGGTCCCGTAGGCAGCAAGCCCCCAAGCCTGCGCCACCAGCCCCTGCTCAGCAGGGTGGGGGTTTTTGACTCGCTCAGCATAGCCTCTCCCCCCCCGCTGGTTCCCCCCAGCACCGGAGGCCGGCTGGTTCACTTCGCCGACAGGTGGTCCAGCATCACCGCAGATGCCTGGGTGCTTCAGGTCGTGCGAGAGGGCTACCTTCTCCACTTCCATCAGGTCCCTCCCTCCTATTTTCCGGGAGAGCCTCCGCGCCCCCCTCTGCACAGGGAGTTGCTCCTTCAGGAGTTAGCAGGTCTTCTGCAGGATCGGGCGGTGGAACCGGTGCCACACCACCTGAGAGGTCAGGGCTTCTATTCAAGGTATTTTCTGATACCAAAGAGAACAGGAGGCCTCCGACCCATCCTGGACTTGCGCAACCTCAACAAGTTCCTTGTGCGGGAGAAGTTCAAAATGCTTACCCTTGGAATCCTTCTGCCCTACCTCCAGCAGGGAGATTGGCTATGCTCCTTGGATCTAAAGGATGCTTACACGCACATCCTCATCCACCCAAGCCACCGCCAATACCTAAGGTTTGTGGTGGCAGGAAATCATTACCAGTACAGAGTACTGCCCTTCGGCCTGTCCTCCGCACCGCGAGTCTTCACAAAATGTCTCGCGGTCGTGGCGGCCCATCTCCGGCTTCACGGCCTCTATGTTTTTCCGTACCTCGACGACTGGCTCATCAGAGCAGCGTCCGCTCAGGAGGTCACCACCGCCACGTGCCGCACGGTGACTCTGCTGCAGCACTTGGGCTTTGTCATCAACTTCGCAAAGTCCACTTTGCTCCCCTCACAGGATCTCGAGTTCATCGGCGCAAGGCTGCACACCCCTCAGGCGCGAGCGTACCTACCGCTCGACAGGGCTCAGCGGCTCATGGACCTAGCCGACCGCTTTCGCAGCCAGCCCCTGGTCTCCGCCAGGCGCTTCCTGAGACTGCTCGGCCATATGGCTTCCACCGTCCATGTGACCCCCAATGCCCGCCTGAATATGCGGCCTGCTCAGTGGTGTCTCCGCCAGCAGTGGCGACAGGCCACGGGCGGCCTAGCAGACCTGGTGCGCGTCTCCGAGCCGCTGGTCTCGTCTATCCGGTGGTGGCTCCGGCAGCCGAACCTGGTATTGGGAATGCCTTTCCAGTCACCTCAGCCGACCCGGGTGCTGACCACCGATGCATCCCTCCTGGGCTGGGGAGCCCATTGCCAAGAGGCACGTACTCAAGGCTTCTGGACCAAGTGGGAGTCTGCTCAGCAGATCAACTTCCTGGAGCTCAGGGCGATCCGCCTAGCTCTCAAGGCCTTCTCCCACCTGACCTCCCAACAGTCCGTCCTTGTCCAGACGGACAATCAAGTTGCCATGTTCTACGTGAACAAGCAGGGGGGCACGGGCTCCTTCCTCCTCTGCCGGGAGGCACAGAAGCTCTGCTCTTGGGCCGTCAGTCACGGCATTCTCCTCAAGGCAGTTTATCTCCCGGGCCAAGAAAATTGCCTGGCGGACAAACTCAGCAGGGTCCTCCAGCCGCACGAGTGGCGTCTGGACCCCTTGATTGTTCAGAAGCTCTTCCTCAGGTGGGGCCTCCCCACAGTGGATCTCTTTGCCAGTCCTCACAACCGGCAGCTTCCTCGCTTCTGCTCTCGTCAGCCTCACCCCCTTCGGGTGGCGGCGGACGCCTTTCTGATCTCATGGTCGGGGAGCCTTCTGTACGCTTTCCCTCCCATCCCGTTAGTCTCTCGGACCCTTTTCAAGGTTCTCCGAGACAAAGCTTTCATGATCCTGGTGGCCCCTCGCTGGCCCAGGCAGCCGTGGTTTCCGCTCTTGCTGCAACTGGCGGTGGAGGATCCAATCCCTCTGGGGGTGCAACCGGATCTCCTCACCCAGGATCAGGGGTCCCTACTGCACCCCAACCTCAGGTCTCTCAACCTCATGGCCTGGCTGCTGAGAGGGTAGTCCTTGCTCCTCTCCTCTTGCCGGCAGAGGTGGAGGAGGTCGTCTTGGCTTCGCGACGGCCTTCTACCCGCAAATGCTACGCCCTTAAATGGCGTCGCTTTGCAGTCTGGTGTACCCAACAGTCTCAGGATCCCTTCTCCTGCCCGGTGTCGGTGATCTTACAGTACTTGCTACACCTCTCTAATCTGGGACTTAAGTCCAACTCCGTCAAAGTTCACCTCAGTGCTCTTTCCGCACATCATGTGCCGGTGGACGGCAGACCTCTCTCCAACGACCCTCTCGTAGCGAGGTTTCTCCGAGGTCTCCTACTACTTAAACCACCTCTGCGCCCGCCAGCGCCTGACTGGGACCTGAATGTGGTTTTACAGCGGATCACCTGTCCGCCTTTTGAACCTATGGCTACCTGCTCTCTCTCCGTTTTCTGTCTTGGAAAACGCTGTTCTTGATAGCCCTCACTTCCGCTAGGCGCGTAAGTGAATTACAGGCCCTCGTGTCTGATCCCCCCTACACTCGGTTCTACAAGAATAGGGTAGTCCTACGGACTCACCCAAAGTTTCTGCCTAAAGTGGTCTCCCCTTTTCACTTGAATCAGGAGGTGGTACTTCCAACCTTCTTTCCCAGACCACACTCCAGCCGAGCTGAGACGGTCCTCCATACCCTGGACTGTAGAAGGGCGTTGAACTTCTACCTTGACCGTACGCGGGAGCACCGTAAAGCTGCGCAGCTTTTTGTGTCCTTTGACCCCAATAAATTGGGGCTCCCGGTCTCCAAGCGTACTCTGTCCATCTGGGTTGCGGACTGTATCTCTTGGGCTTATGGGGCAGCCGGACTCGCCTTAGAAAGTCGAGTCACGGCTCATTGCGTTCGGGCAAAGGCCACGTCAGTGGCTTACCTCCGCTCTGTTCCGCTGGCAGACATCTGCCGGGCCGCTACTTGGTCTTCGAGCCAGACTTTTGCGGTCCATTACTGTCTCGAGAGGGAGTCCCGTAGGGACAGTGCTTTCGGACAGGCAGTCCTCCGTAATCTCTTTGAGGTCTGAGCAACTCCTACCCTCCATCCCGGATGTGGGCTACCGGTGGGTGATAATTCAGCGAAGATTCTTTCCTTCTGTGCTGCTGAGCTAGAGGGAGCTCATTTTTGTGCTTAGGGTCTCCGGTAGCCTTGAGCTTGGGAGTCCCATAAGTGAGGACTGACTTCCTGCTTGGTCCTGGAGAAAGCGTAGTTACTCACCTGTAACAGGTGTTCTCCAGGAGCAGCAGGAATCAGTCCTCACTACCCTCCCTCCTCCCCTTGGAGTTGCAATCGTCTGCTTATGTTCTTTTTGCAAATTTTTATGCTGTCTTTTTTAGCTATGTCATCTGACTGGCTAAGATGGCACCTTCGGGCGGGAAGACTACCGCGCATGCGCGCTGCAATTCCCAAAGGCTTTCTTTGAAAGCTGGGGAAAATTGCTCCGCGAGGGCTCCGTCGGCGCCGACGTCACCCATAAGTGAGGACTGATTCCTGCTGCTCCTGGAGAACACCTGTTACAGGTGAGTAACTACGCTATATTTGTGGACAAAGTTAGGGGAGGAGTGAGGGTAGGCCGAAAAAGATGATGATAGTGCAAACCTAATCTAAACGTATATCTATATATTTAGTGTTACTACCTGTACAAATGGTGGCACTAATGGATTAAGTTAATACAAGTCCTAGCATTTAACTTAGGCCGGTGACTATGCTGGCTAAAATTTTACTCCTATTTGTGTGGCTCATACTGCAAGACTTGCGCCGCCCCCCCCCCCCCCCCATCTTTGGCCCAAGCAGAAATTGACTCAGGGTGCCACAATCCCTTGAGTCAGCCCTATTCACCTTATATCCGTGGAGGCACGTCCTAGCCTCTGTGATAGACCTGATTCTGATCCCGTGGGACACATCTAGCCCCTGCAGGATCAGAATCGTGTCTAGACCTGTATGTGCAGGCTGGGACCTGATTCCCATCGGCCTGCATGTACAAGCCCCTGCCCGGCTAACTCAGTCAGGCTCCTGAATGGAGCCGTGGTTCCATGGCATCCAGAGCTGCGATTCCCAGCCGCCAACCACTTTCGCCTTTCCCCACAGCCTGACCCCCGATCTGGCCTCCTGTGGTCAGAGTCGGACTGCGGGGAATCTCCTGCACTCCCTCACCTTTTTGCTCCTGGCTGAACCTCCCATCCCCTGACATCTAGGGGGACGTATTCCACCTCCGAAGTGTAATAAGTCCTTCGTCCAGTCTGCCGGCCCTGGATGTACAGGGTCGACTTCAGAATCAGCCCTGTACGTCTGGGGCCATGGACCACACGCTGCCCACCCTAACTCCGCCCCCTCTCGCCCCTGACTAAGCCTCCCTGTATAAACTCCTTGCTTGCACGGGGAGGCTTAGTCGGGTACAGAATAGTCCCCTTAGTTTCCACTCTGAAGTAGAGAAACCCCTTTGGGACACACTCATGTACTGAGGAATCCACTTTTTTTTTTTTTACACTTGTTAAAATACCTTGCAGCTTCTGAAGATGACCCAGATGCAGGCAATCGGCGCTTATTTTCTGTAGAAACCTGTCCCTCCTTGTTTCAGCTCCCCTGAATCCTCCTCTTCTTATCCACGATGAGCAGTAAATACCTCTAACTCATTATATTTAGATAGTAAGCAGCCAAAATCAGGTACGCTTTATGGTGCAGTGGCTTAAAGGCACCTTTTAGATAAGCCATGTAGGTGAAATCTGGGACGTCCAAGTCAAAATGTCTGAAAGTCAGTGTAAGGGGCCGTAGAGAAGGTGGGGCCTCCCCACCCGGAAAGTTATACGTATCTGTAAAACACAAGTCAGTGCAGACTCCTGGCGACCCAGCTGCCTCTGGGTTTTCTTGGGAATGTATCACCGGAAGTAGATTGCCAGGCCTGTTCTTCCAAAGCAATGGAGTGTAAAGTGACTTGCCCAAGGTCACAAGAACTGCCAGTGGGAATCAAACCCTTGATTTTCTGGGTACTAGGCAGTTTTACTATTAGGCTGCTCCTCCACTCTCAAATACTTATCTATATGTATAAAATATAGTATAAAATAAAATAAATAAATAAATGTGTGCTTATAACTAAAGAAGGGCTGCTACTATCTTTTTTAAATGTTTGAAATTACCTAATGCTACCCAGACGAGTCATTCTAGATGCATGGGGAAACACACTGCCCCTCCCAGCCCAGCTCAGCCCTGCTCAGGTGTCCCAGATTTGCCCTCCAAAAATCTGGTAACCCTATGTATATAATTGGTGCTCAGAGCTGTATCATGGCTCGCAGTGCCAGGTACAGTAACTCTCGTTTGCCAGTGCTGTGCACATGTAGTTCATGGTCCTCCTGCAACTGTTTGAGTGATGCCCGCAGGGCTCTCGTCTTACTAATACTCATTAGTTTTCCCTTTGTGAACAGGGCCCTGAAGATTTTATAGTGACAACTTGTTCTGGCCTGGGTGATTTATTGATGCAATACTTTCTCATGCAGTCTAGTACAGTAATAGATTAGACAATAGAGCAATATGTCAAGATTCCTAAAGCGTTCTGGCAAACCTTTCAGCTACTGTGGGTGACACTATAAACTCATTGCTTTGCAATAACGCAGCTGAAAATAAAGAGATAAAGCCAGCAATTTTCGAAGAGATATTAGGAAAAGGTTCCAAGATGGTTAACTCGGCTCAGATATTCTGATTTTAGCTCCTACAGTTGCCCTAGGGGACTCATTTTTTCTGTTTACTTTTCTAGAATCAAATGTTCTCCTATTTTATGGGGGTGAAATGAAGGCTTGGGTTTTTCAGCGAGTGGATCCTGTTCACCCTGGTGCCATTATTTCATTTTGCATATTGAGTTGTAGGTGAGAGCCCATGGCTGCATGGTGGGATGCGGTCATTAAGCTAGCAAGGTGGTGGTGAAGCATTGCAGTCTACAGCTATAAGTGAAGCAGCAATTCGACAAAACCCTTTGTTATGGAAAAAAAAAAAAGAAACTTACTGGGAATCTCACAGGCTGAACATTTTGGTTTTTTTTTACACAGTAGGCGAGCATTCTCAGTTGCTAAGCATTCACCCTGGTCAACCTATTGTTTTGAACAAGGGGTACATACTGGAGTCACTGCTTTGGGACCAATATTGAAAAGCAGTTTTACAATCATCACTAGGTGCCAACCGCATAAGTGTTTTACCATATGCTGCCAACTGTATAACTGCTTTGCCAGGTCATGCATGTACTTTAATGGTCCGGTATTCAAAAGCAATTATCCAAATAATGGCTGCCCTTGTCCGGATAATTGTCCTAGCTAGTGCTATCCATTGATATTTAGTGGCACTATTTGTATTGTACCACTAAAAATAATTACAGACCGCCCCAGCACCAGCCGTATAGTTTTGGGGCAGATTGTGGGCATCCTACTTAGTTATCCAGAGAGTGGCGATATGCAGCCCAGTCTTCATATAACTATCTGCCTATATGTCTTTATCCTGCAAAAATAGCACGTAGATTGTAGGCACTGACATGCCAGCTTGGGAGCAGGCATAAATGTTAGCATATAAAATAAGTATATAAGTGTGCATGAAATTTATAAAATACACAAATTGTGACTCCACCCAAACCCCTCCTCTGAATACACTGACTCTACAAGTATGTATGTGTTTGCATCATGCTTACAGTACTTTTAGGTGTGACCTGATTTTATGTGGCCTTTTACTTGCAGAAAATCTTTATAATATTATAGGCATAGAGGCATCTCAGAAGCCAGGTCTGTGGACCTCCCTGTCTGGTGGGGGCATTCTCAAGAACCTTGAGGTCTCCACCTGATCTCAGAAACGGCATTGCATCTAAGTTTAGACCTACTCCAAGCACATGCTTGTTTTGGCTGAAAAACAGAGGGTGTAGAGGAGAAAGCACTCTACCATCCCCAGTACTCAGCACAATTTCAGTTATTGCAGAAATGGGATTTGAACCAAAGCGTTTTTTGTTCCTAGCCTACCACACTAGCCATAAAGGCTATTCCTTGCTGCCCAGGTTCAAAGATGCTATTCTGGGGACATCTCTGTGAAATCATGTCTGCACCTGGATGTTCTGGCTTAAAAGTCAGATTGCACTTGGACGTCCCACTCCAAATACGTAGAAACCACGTTCATATTTTTTAAACTATAAACTGGCATACCTTCAACAGCAATGCAATGCATTTTAAGATGGTTTGAAACTTCTTTCCAGTACAATATGGACAGTTAAATAAGGAGGTTTCCATTTACATCTGAGGGTTTTGACCTTCAACCTTAATGTTCCTTAGCGTTCCTCCAGCTTAGTCCTCCACCTATGGGTAGTGCACCTCCTCCTGCAGCTTGAAGACTGGACCAATCAAATTTCAGCATCACTGGAGGTAGCGTACTGACATCCCTCTATAGCCCCAGTGTGTCCTGTCTTCATGCAGCTAGAGGACGTAGTGAGCCTAGGTGCTGGGCTCACTAGGGAAACAGTTAAGGAGCAAGATATTTAGCTAACCTTTTAATTTTCTTTAATTGGCATACTTTATTTCATTTCCCTCTGATTTAGGTATTTGGGCACTTTCAGTTGTACTGTTCCTTTAAAAAAAAAAAAAAATTGGAACAGACAACGGTTCTTGACCCCTGTTGCTCCGGGGACTCCTGTGGAGAGTTCTCCCTCCTGCCTTGCCACAGCCGTCTTCATATTTTCTTCTGCTTCTTAAGGATCTCTGGCCCCTGGGCTGTTCGGGGCAGAGCTCCTTGTTCGGTCTACCGGCGGCGCACTTTCTCCGGGGTGAGAGTCCGCGGCTTGGGGGACAGCGTCTTTCGGCTGTTTGTTTCCCTGCACACAGAGCCGGCTGACCGTTCTAGTGATTGAGGCTATTTTCTCTCTATGCTCCTTGGTTTTGCGGGGCAGCAGAGTTATAGCACGGCACATCCTGTTATCGAAATTTCCTAACTGTTCGGCTCAGGTGAGCGGGCAGGAGCAGCGCGCCAAAATGCTGTGAGACGCCATGGCCATTTTGAGCATGCGGCTCCCACAGTTTTTCTGACTCAAGCGACCTCAGCGCGGTTCCCCGGAGCTGCGATTTCCTCCGGACTGCGGTCTGTGCAGTTCTACCAGGTATTTTCTTGCCTCATTTATCTTTCCTTTCTTTTCTTAATTTAGTTTATTAGTTATTAGAGTCTTCTTGGTTTGGGTGTTTGATTTCTCTGTCAGGTTTCGCGGTCGATAGAGTCGGGCTCGGGGTTCACTGACAGGTGTTCTGAGGGGATTTCCTTTCTTTGGCGGTTATCTCCGGGGCTCGGCATCCTGCGGATGTAAAACACTGATAACTTGTTGTTGTTGTTGTTAAGTGCTGTCGAGTCGGAGTCGACTCATGGCGACCCTCTGGATAGCTATCCTAAATTGTGTTCGGTCTTCAGTCAGGCGGCTCATTGTTGACAGACTGGTACCCGTAGCTGCTGTTATTGTAGCGATCCATCTCATTGCTGGCCTTCCTCTTTTGCGTTGACCTTCTATCTTGCCAAGCATGATGTCTTTCTCTAATGATCTCTCTCTTCGCATGATGTGTCCGAAGTATGAAAGTCGAAGTCTTGTCATCTGAGCTTCTAAAGAAAGCTTAGGTTTGATCTCCTCTAGTACCGACTGGTTTGTTCTTCGGGCAGTCCATGGTATACACAGTATTCGCCGCCAGCACCATAATTCAAAGGCATCAATTTTCTTCCTGTCTGTCTTTTTCACTGTCCAGCTTTCACATCCATATGATGTTATTGAAAATACCATGGCTTGAACAAGTCGAATCTTTGTATGGAGAGAGACATCTCTGCTCTTGAGAATCTTATCTAGGTCTTTCATATTTGCTGCTTTAGATACAAATGACAGAGCTCCGGAAGAGTTATGGAATGACGTCAAGAAGGTTGTGCTGGAAGAAAGCGAGAAGTCTCTACAAAAGGTGAAAAAGCAAAAACGGCCAAAATGGATGACGGAAGAAACTCTGAAAATTGCCCAGAAACGCAGAGAAGCTAAAGCCAAAGGAGAAAGAAAGACAATCTCAGAACTCAACAGAGATTTCCAACGTGCAGCAAGACAGGACAAGGAAAAGTACTACAATGACACTTGCAAGGAAATAGAAGCAGAAACTATTAGAGGAAGAACAAGATCGGCTTTCCTAAAGCTGCGAGAGCTAAAGAAAAAGTTCCAGCCTCGAATTGGAATGTTACAAGATGCTCAAGGTTCTATATTGAATGATGCTGAGAAGATCAAGAAAAGGTGGAAGGAATATACAGAGTTTTTATATGATAAAGATCAAGTGGACCAACAGCCGTTTCAACCTATTCCTTATGATCAGGAACCATTGGTGATGAAAGAAGAAGTTGAAGCAGCATTGAAAGCCTTATCAAAGAACAAAGCACCAGGCATTGATGGCATTCCCATAGAAGTATTGCAGCAATCTGATGCAGCTGTTACCATACTTACAAGGCTCTGCCAAGAAATATGGAAGACAACATCATGGCCAACTGACTGGAAAAGATCTGTGTTTATACCAATACTAAAGAAAGGTGATCCAACTGACTGTGGAAATTATCGCACAATCGCTCTGATCCCACATGCCAGCAAGATTCTACTGAAGATTATTCAAAAGAGACTACAGCCATACCTAGAACAAGAACTACCTGAAGTGCAAGCAGGGTTCAGGAAAGGACGAGGAACGAGAGACATCATTGCGGATGTGAGATGGATCCTTGAAAAGACTAAAGAATACCAAAAGGATATATATTTGTGCTTTATCGACTATAGCAAGGCTTTTGACTGTGTAAACCATGAGAAACTCTGGGCCACGTTAAGAAGCATGGGTATACCAGAACACCTGATCGTTCTCTTGCGCAATCTGTACATTGATCAAGAAGCAACAGTTCGAACGGAACAAGGAGAAACAGAATGGTTTAAAATAAGCAAAGGTGTAAGACAAGGCTGCATACTTTCCCCCTACCTGTTTAATTTATATGCAGAACAAATCATCAGAGAAGCAGGACTGTATGAAGACCACAGAGGTGTGAAGATTGGTGGAAGACTCATCAACAACCTTCGCTATGCTGATGATACCACATTACTGGCTGAAAGTGAAGATGATCTGAAACATTTGCTTCTCACAATCAAAGAACATAGTCTCAAAATGGGCCTGCACCTTAATGTAAAGAAGACAAAGATCATGACAACTGGCATAATCAACAGGTTCATCGTTGAAGGAGAAGAAATTGAAATCGTGAACAACTTTAACCTACTTGGATCAACTATCAATAAAGAAGCAACAAGCAGTCAAGAAATCAGACGACGCATTGCTCTTGGCAGAATGGCTATGAAAGACTGATAACTTACATAAATAAATAAATAACTGATACAAAAAAGACAGAAGAACCGCAGCTGTTATTGAGTTGCAGGCCCAGGCTGTCTCCAGGGCCCGGTACTTCCTAGTGTCAAATGACCCCAGGGGCCGTACAGCTTTGGGATCCATGTCATCAGGCTCCCAGTGCGTCATCTGTGGCTCTCGTAGGGGTGCGGGCACAGAGACAGGCATCTGTCAGCGCTGTGCGTCAGTGTCACTTAGCATGGAGCAGCAGTTAGAGAATTCCATGACCCCTGTTGCTCCAGCAGCTCTCGCGGGAACAGAGAGTGCAGGGCCTGTAGCGGGGCCTTCGGCTAAAGTAGCTGAAATATCTTTGGGCGCTTCTGGCACGCAATCTGAGCTTGGCAGCACGCTGCAGATGGACGATTTTTCTCCAGACTTTGTCTTGCTGATGCATCAGGCATTTTGTCATAGACGGCAGGGGTTCGTGGCAGGGTCCCTGCCCCTTCCTTCCTCTAGCGCGCGGGCTGGTATAGCGGAGTGTGAATCTGTAGGAGTGAAACCAGCCAAAAGACCGCGTGAGGTTGAGACTGTTCTCTCCGAGACGGACTGGCAGGAGGGAGAGGAAGCCAACTTTGATATAGATGCTGAGATGGAGGAGTTAGAGGAAGGGGAAATCCCTGTGCCTGAGGATCAGGCGAAGATCATAAGAGTATTTCGCCGGGAGGAGTTGCCGGCCCTTATTGCGGAGGCTCTTCAGACGCTTCGGCTGTCTGCTGAGCAGCCGGCCGAGGATGAGGATGGCGCGGATCCCATTATTCAGGCGGTCCATCAGACGCAGGTGGTTTTCCCTATCCATAAGGTTATTGATCAGATGATTCAGACGGAGTGGGATAATCCCGAATCCGGACTTAAGGGGATAAAGATCATGAACAAGCTGTATCCCCTGGCAGATAAAGATAAGGACAGGTTTCGTTCCCCAAAGATTGACGCTGCAGTTTCGGCAGTCACTAAAAAGACCACGATCCCAGTGGAAGGCAGTGCGGCCTTGAAGGAGGCGCAAGATAGAAAAATGGACGGCTTATTGAAGCAATCTTTTGAGGCAGACGCAGTGGCGTTGCAGGCTTCCATATGTGGGGCTTGGGTTGCTCGGGCCTGTCTTCGCTGGGTCCAGCACCTGCGGCAGTCTGCGTCCTTTGAGCCCGACGAGGTGCGAGAGCTCCAGCGCTTAGAGTCTGGATCGGCCTATTTGGCGGATGTGCAATACGACCTCATCAGGGCCCTCTCCAATAGTATGGCCTCCTTGGTAGCGGCACGTAGGTCTCTTTGGTTAAAAAATTGGGCGGCGGATGGATCTTCTAAGTCGCGTCTAGGCAAGCTCCCATTTAAGGGAAAGCTCTTGTTTGGTGAAGACCTTGATAAGTTGGTTAAGGAGTTGGGGGACTCCAAAGACGGCAGATTGCCAGAAGATAGGCCTAAACGGGGTAAACCCACTTTGTCTTTTAGGGCGAAGTCTTGAGACTTTCAGAGGTTTCGGTCGCCCCGTTTTGCGGGGTCCCAAAGAGGACGGTATGTGTCTAGAGCCCAGGGGTTTCGGGAGTTTTGCGGTGCAAGTAGAGGATTCGCAGCAGCGGCCCCTGCAGCCCTCCGGAAGTCCCAATGAAGGGCGGCGGGTCCCGGCAGAATTGCAACCGATCGGAGGTTGTCTTCGGGGTTTTCTTTCTGCCTGGACCCACATCACATCCGATCAGTGGGTCTTAGAGATCATTCGCAACAGATATGCGTTAGATCTCGCGAGGCCAGTGCTGGATTCGTTTGTAAGGTCCCCCTGCAGAGGTCCTCAGAAAGCGCTTCAGGTGCGGCAAACGCTGGACCGCCTTCTGCGGATAGGAGCGGTCGTTCCAGTTCCGGCTGCAGAATACGGCATGGGGTGTTATTCCATTTATTTCATGGTGCCAAAGAAGGATGGCACTCTTCGCCCCATTCTGGATCTCAAAGGTGTGAATCGCTGTCTCCGGGTACCGCATTTTCGTATGGAAACCCTACGATCGGTTATTGTCGCAGTTCGGCAAGGAGAGTTTTTGACGTCTCTCGATCTCACAGAAGCTTATCTCCATATTCCCATCAGGGCGTCCCATCAAAAATTCCTGCGCTTCGCGCTTCCTTGGAGGCACTACCAGTTCCAGGCTCTGCCCTTCGGGTTGGCAACGGCACCGCGCGTGTTCACCAAGATAATAATGGTGGTGGTGGCGGCGGCAGCGACGTTGCACAAGGAGGGAGTCTTAGCCCATCCGTATCTGGATGATTGGCGGATCCGAGCAAAGTCCCAGGCCGAGAGCGTGCAGGCCACAAGGAAGGTCGTCGATCTTCTGCAGTCCCTAGGCTGGGTGGTCAACCTGGTCAAAAGTCATCTGGGGCCGACTCAGTCTCTCGAGTACTTGGGAGTACTATTCGATACTCGGAAAGGGTCGGTGTTCCTTCGGGGTCTGGAACGGTGCTTCCGGAAGATCGCAGCCCCGTCGGCGTGGAAATATCTTCAAGTGTTGGGGACGATGGAGGCGACGTTGGAGGTGGTGCCTTGGGCCAGGTTTCACATGAGATCATTGCAGCAGACCCTGCTTCACCGCTGGTCCAATCAGTTCGATTCGTTGAGCATGCGGCTTCCCTGCCCACCGCAGGTCAGGCGGGACCTGCAGTGGTGGCTACGGCCAGCCTCTCTTCAGGCGGGAATGCCGTTGGAGCAGCCGGAGTGGATTCCGCTATTAACAGATGCCAGTCTAACGGGCTGGGGAGCACATTGCGGAGTAGACTTTGCGCAGGGTCCCCGGTCCCCGGAGGAGAGCGGTTGGGCGATCAACCGCTTGGAGCTGAGAACGGTGTTCTTGGTGCTACAGAGCTTCGAAAGGCAGGTCACGCACCGGGCGGTGCGAGTACTTTCCGACAGGGCGGTACCGGAAGCGCGGGCATGGAGGAAGAATCCCAGAGGCTGTTCGCTTGGATAGAACCACGGTTGCAGGCGATATCAGCAGCGCACATAGCCGGGAAAGACAACATGACGGCGGATTTTCTCAGCAGGGTTCGAGTGGATGCAGGGGAATGGGGGCTGCATCCCTCGGTGTTCGCACAACTAGTGTGTCGGTGGGGTGCGCCGTTCTTGGATCTCATGGCCATGTTTCACTCCGCGAAAGTGGCGCGGTTTTTCAGCAGAAGACGGGAACCCATGTCGGAGGGAATCGACGCCCTCATGCGACCGTGGCCCTCGTCGGGTCTTCTCTACGTGTTTCCTCCGTGGGCGCTCATAGGGCAAGTGATTCAGCGCATCGAAGCGCACCAGGGAAGGGTGCTACTGATAGCGCCGGATTGGCCCAGGCGTCCGTGGTATGCAGATCTGGTAAGATTGCTAGACGGAACTCCGTGGCGTCTCCCGATGTCCCAGGAGCTGCTGATTCAGGGTCCGCTCCTTATGCCGTGAGAGGAGAGATTCTCGCTTACGACTTGGCCATTGAAAGGGTGCGGCTAAAAAGAAAAGGTTATTCTAAGTCCGTCGTGGCGACTCTGCTTCAGGCGCGTAAACGGTCGACCTCGCTTGCTTACGTCCGCGTTTGGCGAATCTTCGAGGACTGGTGTTCGAGGCATCAGGTCCGTGCCGCTACGGCATCGGTTCCAGTGGTATTGGATTTTTTGCAGGATGGCTTTGTTAAGGGGCTAGGGGCCAGTTCCTTAAGAGTGCAGTTGGTGGCTCTGGCCTGTTACAGAGGTAAGGTCCAAGGCGTGGCTCTCGGGGAGCACACCGATGTCGTGCGTTTTCTGAAAGCGGTTTCCAGATTGCGTCCGGCACGTCGAATTTCCGTTCCACTGTGGGATCTCAACTTGGTGTTACGGGCGCTCGGCAGAGCTCCGTTTGAGCCTTTCTCCCAAGTTTTGGTGAAGGATTTGACTCTTAAAACGGTGTTTCTGGTGGCGATTTCTTCAGCGTGGCGTATTTCGGAGCTTCATGCACTTTCCTGTAGGGAACCCTTCCTCTGTTTTTCGGATCACAAAGTGGTTCTCAGGCCGGTGCCTTCCTTTCTGCCGAAGGTCTCTTCTCCCTTTCATGTGAATCAGGCGGTATCTCTTCCCGTCTTGCGAGCAGCGGGAGAGCAGGCTTCTGATCGAGGCCTTAGTCGCTTGGACATTAAGAGAGTGTTGTGTCGTTATTTGAAGGTCACCGAGCCCTTCTGCAAGTCAGATCGGTTGTTTGTGCTGTTTGAGGGTCCCAGGAAAGGGGAAGCTGCGGCGAAAGCATCCATTTCCAGATGGATTAAAGAAGCCATTGTCTCGGCTAACATGTTACAGGGGCACCCGGCTCCGGTGGGTCTAAGGGCTCATTCTACTAGAGCACAGGCAGCGTCCTGGGCGGAGCACAGTCTGGTCCCGCCGGTAGAAATTTGTAAAGCGGCGACGTGGTCATCACTGCATACTTTCAGTAAGCACTATTGGCTCGATGTGCTGGCGGCTGCGGATGCCTGTTTTGGATCAGCTGTCTTGCGTGCCGGCTGGCAGGGTCCCTCCCGTTAATACTGCTCTGCTACATCCCATAGGTGGAGGACTAAGCTGGAGGAACGCTAAGGAAATAGTAATTACACTTACCTGGTAATTGTAGTTCCTTGAGTGACGACAGCTTAGTCCTCCGTCCCGCCCTTGGGATAAGGATTTGGCACAGCACGCGTTCAGTCCTGACAGCTGTCTGTCCAGGTGAGTATTTCAGATGGAACATGTTCTCTGGTTCGCTTTGTAGTCTGTCTGCTCTTTTCTCTCGCTAACTGGTTGTGGTTCGGCAGGCGGGGGAGCCTTTACCTTTGAGGGTAATTTCATCCTTCCCCTTTTTTAGGGAAGTTTCCAGTTTTCTTACCATTGCAAAAATATTATATAAGGTTAGCTAGCTGTTATTGCCTTTTGTTTTGTTGAGTCTGCTTTGTCAGTAGTTCACTGGGGCTATAGAGGGATGCCAGTACGCTACCTCCAGTGATGCTGAAATTTGATTGGTCCAGTCTTCAAGCTGCAGGAGGAGGTGCACTACCCATAGGTGGAGGACTAAGCTGTCGTCACTCAAGGAACTACAATTACCAGGTAAGTGTAATTACTGTTTTTTTTCTCTTCTCACTTTCTGCCCCAAACAGTTTAGGAAAACAGTAAGGGCCATGATGCTCTGTCAGTGCAACACTGAGCCAAGGCTGGTTCCAAATCTCTGGCTGTACAGTGCTATCCTTTATCTATTGTCAGAAGGCTGTCACTCCTGGGAGGTATAAATCACTGTAGAGAGGAAGCCTGAGATAAAGAATATAATTATGAAGGCAGATGATAAACTACTGGACAGATAATGCCAGATACAATTATAGATGGTATTAAACTTCAGGAACTCTGCTGGGAAAATTAACAAAATTGGCACTATGGGTAAAAGGATTGCTCACGCAGACAAGTCAGTATGTAAAAGAGTTGGAGATCTGAAATTCCCATCCTCCTCCATCCCTACATCAGGAAATGTTTAGCCTATGCAGACAGAAGCAGACTGAAAGGGATAGGGGAGTGGTCCAGCCTGCCCTTAAGAAGTCCTGCCTGCAATTCCCTAGCATTAGTCTGCGGTAGAACCAGACAGATAGTATTTCTCTCCAATTCACAGTAGGAGAGCTAGAAAGGAGAAAGAGAAGATGTTCAGCTTGCCAGCTCTGCTATAAAGCAAACGGCTCATAATAACCTAGCACACAAAACTCCTTCTCCAGTACCCACAGAGGAATCAGCATAAAGAATCTAAAAATATGTTAGAAGGGTGAGAGGAACCATCAGAATGGAGCTCTTGTGAAACACTGCAATATTTTTGTCTGCTTCATCAGTTCCTTTTTCACACTCTCCTTGGGTTAAAAAGTCCAATTTTATTCCCATTTTAATTTTCCAAGCTTATTTTTAAAGGCAGTTTTTTAAAAATGTGTTTTTTATATGAATTCTTCCTCTTCACAACATTTTTTCTCCACGATAAAAGTTCAAATGCCTTTCATTCATTGATTCTTAGCCGCTTCAATACATGCAATATTTTGTTACTGATGCATACACAAAACACCTTATCTGTTTCAAGAGCTCGCTTTCCATTCCAGACACTCAACTGCTCTACCCGTTCACAACAACGTCCATGACGGTAGAGCGGTTGAATGCAAAAAAGCAAAAGAAATGAAAAGAATGCATGACCGAAAGGCCTTTGAACTTTTATCACGGTGGAAAAATGTTGTGAAGAGGAAGAATTCTTATATAAGCATATTTTAAAAAATTGTCTTTTAAAATAAGTAAGTTTTGAAAATTAAAATTTTCAAAATAAAATTGGCTCCATTCTGATGGTTCCTCACACACTTCTAACGTATTTTAGGTGAGTTTAAAAAGATTCTTTACGGTGATTACTCTGTGGGTAATGGCAAGGGAGTTTTGTGTGCAATATCAATATTTTTTTCCCTATGTTGAGGATCATTTTTTGGTATTAAGTGGCAGACGAGAGTGATACTTGATTCATTGCCCTCTGCACTCCCAAACTTACACTATGACACATCATTTCATTTCAATCACTGGCAAAAAAAAGCTTGAAAATTTTTTTACAGCAAAAATATCAAGGAAATCAATCAACTCAAAAAGTAATTTCCAAAGTGCAAAATAAAGATTTAATTGCATTGTGATCCATAAAGGAGTTCATACCTCATCTATAAAATACAAATCACGATCCATACATTCAAAGTCAAAATTCAAATTCATGTCTGCTTTGTAGTTCATGTTCAGTTCTCTTTGTGATCACTCATTAAACTTCACATTCAAATCTCCCTACAGTCAATGTCTAAACCATCAGTTTTGTGCCCAAAAATAGCAATACTTATTTCAGATGCATTTCAATATTCTCCACAATTTCTACTGCTATTACTGAGCATTTGCATAGCGCTACAAGGCATTCACAGCACTGCACAGACACATGTAAAAGATAGTCCCTGCTCATCAGAGCTTTCAATCTAGTCAAGACAGACAACACAGTAGCTGTAGACATGGGATACAACTAGAGGGAATGGTAAGGAAACAAAGGAGATCAGTGAGTCAAGATCCAAAAGCAGCAGCAAAGAGATGAGTTTTCAGCCTGGATTTGAAAAGGGCCAGAGAAGGCGCCTGATGTACAGACTCAGGTAGTTCCAGGCATAAGGAGCAGCAAGGTAAAAGGAGCGAAGTCTGGAGTTAGCAGTAGAAGAGAAGGGCACAGATAGAGATTTGCCAGAAGAGCAGAGTTCCCGAGGAGGGGTGTAGGGAGAGATAAGAGAGGAAAGGTAGTGAAGAGCTGCAGAGTGAATGCACTTATAGGTCAGCAGGAGACGTTTTAACTGGATGCGGAAACGGATAGGGAGCCAATGAAGTGACTTGAGAAGAGGAGTAATATGAGCATGATGAGGCTGCAGTGGAGGAGTGAAAGCCGAATGATTAGAGCAGTGGCTTGCGAACCAAGAGACCAGCGTTCAATTCCCTCTAGCACTCCTTGTGGCCTTGGGCAAACTACTTAGTTTGGATTTTTCTGAGGCAATGAAAGGTTATCAATGTCCCTGTTTAATGTACATTACCGAGTTTGTTATAATGTAAACTGCTTTGACTGAAATCATAAAGTGGCATAAAAAAAACTGTTAAGATTAACCACACAGCACAGTGTTGAACAGATTGAAGGGGAGAAAGATGATTCAGAGGGAGACTAGCAAGGAGTAGGTTACAATAGTCTAGACAGGAGGTGAATAAATAGTGGTTAAGTGTGTTCAGAAATGAATGGGTGGATTTTGTTGATGATGTAGTAAAAGAAACAGCAGGTTTTAGCTGTAAGTTCGATGTGTGTGGAAAAGGAAAGAGGAGTCAAAGACGACCCCAAGATTGCAAGTTGAGGAGACAGGGAGGAATAGAAAGTTATCCACAGAACCTGAGAAAGGAGGAAGGGCAGAAGAGAGTTTAGGGGGAAAAATAAGCAGCTCAGTTTTGGCCATGTTCAACTTCAAGCAGTGGTGAGACATCCAAGCAGCAATTTCAGAAAGGAAGGCAGAGATCCAGGCCTGGTTTGCGGGAGAGATTTCAGGTGTAGAGAGGTAGATCTTGGAATCATCAGTGTAAATATGGTACTGAAAGCCATGGGAAGAGTTAAGTGCACCAAGGGACTGGATATACAGAGAGAAAGGGAGTGGACCCAACACAGACTCTTGGGGTACACCAACTGAGAGTGAGATAGCAGCAGAGGAGGATCCACCAGAACAAACGCCAAAGGAGTGATGGGAGAGATAAGAGAACCAGGATAGCACAGAGCCCTTAAAAGCAAGCGAGGACAAGGTATCGAGGAGAAGGTTGTGGTCAATAGTGTCAAAAACAGCAGAAAGGTCAAGAAAGATGAGGACTGAGTAAAGGCCCTTGGATTTTGCCAGGAACAAGTTGCTGGAGACTTTGGCAAGAGTCGTTTCAGAATGTAAAGGTCGAAAGCCAGATTATAAAGGATACAGGAAGGTTTGAAAGGAGAGAAAGTTGAGGCAACGGCGGTGAACTGCATGTTTAAGTAGTTTAGAGATGAAGGGGAAGAGCGAGATGGGTCGATAGTTAGAAGGACAGGTAGGTCTAGTGAGGGTTTCTTGAGGAGAGGTAACCATAGCATGCTTGAAGGCTACAGGGAAAGTTGCAGTGGAGAGCGATAGGTTGAGAGTATGAGAGATGGAATGGACAACAGTGGAGGAGATGTGGCTTAGGAGACTGGTGGGAACAGGATCAGAGGAGCAGGTAGTGAGTTTGGAGGAGGAAAGAAGGTGTGTGGTTTCCTACATTGAGATCACAGAAAAGGAAGAAAGGGTAGCAGAGTTTGGGGGGGGGGGGGAGTTGGGAGCGAAGAAGGGGAGGAGGGATAGTAGCTGACCTTGTGGGGAATTGGAATGTGATCTTGTAGATTTTGTCATGGAAATAGTCAGCCAGGGTTTGGGCAGAAAGGGAGGGAGGGGTCAGAGGTGGAAGCACCTTGAGGAGAGAGTTGAGAGTTGTGAGTTGTAAAGAGACGGCGAGGGTCAGAGGCAAGAGAGTTAGTCAAATAGACATTATAGTCTTGTTTGGCAAGTGCTATGGCTGACTGAAAAGAGACAAACATGAATTTGAAGTGTAGAAAGTCCGCAAGGGTCTGGGATTTGAGCCAAGTGTGCTCAGCTGAACAGGCACAGGAAGACAGATAGTGGACAGTGGAAGACAGCCAGTGCTAGGGTATAGTGCGCCTCACAGGATATGGCATGGGTGGAGCAAGAATATCCAGAGCAGAGGAGAGTGCAGCATTATAGGAGGCTACTGCCTCATCAAGGTAAATAGCATAGCATGCAGATTTCTAAAGAGGTTGGAGGAGACAGGGTGAGGTTGAGGTGGCAGGTGATGAAGAGTGAAACTTAGCAAGTGATGGTCTGATAAGGGAAGAACTGAGGTACAGAGGTTTGAGGGTAAGAAATTAAAGAAGAATACAAAGTCGAGGCAGTGGCTATGTTGGTGAGTGGAGGCAGTAAAACAAAGCTGGAGGTCGAATGAGGAGGTAAGGGAAAGGAGCTTTAAAGAATAAGGGTCAGAGGGGTTAACCAACATGAATGTTAAAATCCTCGAAATAAGGAAGGAGGAAGAGGAATCCAGAAAGAAGGAAAGCCATGATCAAAGTCAGTGAGAAACGTAGTGGTGGACTTGTCAGGAGGTCGATAAATAGCAGCTAACCAGAGAGATATTGCAGTAAAAAGGTGCATGGAGTGGATTTCAAAGGAGGAAAAGGAGTGAGACTGAGGAAACAGGAGGGGTTGAAATAGGCAGGAAGGAGTGAGTAGAAACCCAACACCACCACCACAGCCAGTGGAATGAGGCATGTGGGAGAACTGATAGCTGCCATGACAGAGAGCAGCAACTGATGTTGAGTCTTCTGGGAGATGCCAGGTCCCAGAGAGCAAGAAGATGGAGAGCATTAGAGATAAAGAGATCATGAGTAACAGTCTTTACTACATCCTCTGGTAACAAATTCCAGAGTTTGATTACACGTTGAGTTGTTCTTCTTGTTCTCCGGCTGGCAGCCCCCTTTCTCCTGCTCTCCCCCGAGATCATGTCCCCCATTCCTGTCCTCTGCTTATTATCTTCATGCTGTTTCCTCTCTGCCCTATACTCTTGTAATCCTTCTCCCTCTCTCATTTGGAGATATCAATCCCAATCCTGGCCCCCTTAGACTTTTGTCACTCTCCCAGAACAGATCTTCATGCAACACCACAAATCTTATTCGTAACCCTCTCCTTTCCCCTTCCTCTCTCCCTCTGGCGGGCCCGCGCCTGAGGGCCTCGCCAGAGGGCCCTTTGGCGTGGCCCTTAGGTGGAGCACGAGAGGCGGCACACCAGATGCCTCACCAGTGACCTAACTGCCGGACACCTGACACCTGACCAAGATCCCAGCGTCTACCAACATCTGAACTGTGAGAATGTGTTTTTGTTGAATATCTCCATCTATTGTAAGCCACATTAACTTACAAAGTAACCTGATAGCATCATAACGTATTAGATACTATCTTAGCAATACAATCTTGCCAGTTGGAAGTCTATTTAAACTGCTAGCGTTGCACTTCTTACAGTGTTCACATTACTGCAATACTGCATTCTCTCTGTAAAGTTAGCCATTATCTTGCATGTAAACTGTAAAATTAGTCAATATCTTGCATGTAAACTGTACCTGCTCTATTGTGCGCTCTCATATAATTACTCCTCCACAGTGTCTCACACACAATCCAAACCCTCAGAATGGCCCTCCAGGTCGCTGTCATTCTTAGCCTCTACCTCCTCACCCACTGGCTTGGAACCTCCCAATCTCTCTACATACCACATGGCAGGATTCCAATCCTGAATAGCCATGGCAAAAGATGGAATAGTCCCCCTTACTTCAACACAGAAAGTAACACCTACCCACGCCACTCCCACCTGATACATGTAGCACTCCAGCTATCCAATACACCCAACCAGGAAAAACCTTGTAGATGCCGACCCCTAAAATGTGCCATCATTAACGCACGTTCCATCCGCAAAAAATGGCCTGTGGTCCTTGACACAATCTCCTTCTATGACCTTGAGATCCTCATGATCACAGAAACATGGCTATCACCAGAAGACAACGTCCTCCTCAATCAGCTACTTCCCCCGAATTTTTCCATACACACGAAACATAGGGAAAACAAAAAAGGAGGAGGGGTGCTCATAATCTCCAAATCAGACCTCAACTTCCAGATTGTGGACTCTTCTAGCACAAACAGCCTGGACACTCTCTCTGTTGCTAACCAACAATTCTCCCTTACCCTGTTATATAGAACACCATCTACTTCCCCAGTTGACCTTCCAACCATCATTGACCTTGCAGCTAACACCCGCACTCCCAACAAACCAAATTGGATAATGGGTGATTTCAATCTCCCATCGCTACACCAAAACCACGCAAATGCGTTCCTTGATGCAATGAAGGACCTGGGTCTCAAACAAATCATAAATGAACCCACACATACAAAAGGGAACATTCTGGACTTGGTTTTTATGCCACATCCAGTCAAGGACAAAAGCCACAATCTGCCAACATCAGTCGTGGATGTACCCTGGTCCGACCACAAATTGATCATTATCCAGATTCCCAGCAACAATGACCAGCTGAACAGAAGCCAACCCACGAACATCACCTCTCGAACTTCCACTAGATGCTTCCGCCCCTTCGATAGGGAACTCATCCTTTCAGAGACCCCATCACTCATCAACAAAACAACACCTGACCTTGATGAACTAATCTCTCACTGGAATTCCAGCCTGCTTGCCATCTCACAACACCCAAACCCTAAAAATACAGCAAGAGCGAAAAGAAAATCCGCCCCATGGTTCTCTCCTGACCTACGCGCTTCCCTCATGCAACTACGTAGACTCGAACGCCGATGGCGCCGATCACGCTCACCGGAAGATCAGACCGCATACCTAACCCACCTTGCAATACATCGAGGAACAATCTCTATCAGAATGAGACAATATCACACTGACACCCTAAAGAGGTCATTGAATAAACCTCGTGACCTCTTCAATTTGGTCAAATCCCTCTCAAAGGAACCATCACCCGAGCAACACATCAACATACACCCACAAGAATTCGCTGATTATCTGCAATCCAAGATTGAACAAACTAACAAGGTCACAGCAGTCCAATATCAAGAACCGGCGGACCTCTCTCCACTTAACTTTTTTTCCACACCATCCAATAAATGTATTGAGAACACCATAGCATCACTCAACACCTCCACTGCACAGACCGACCCATGTCCAGCTTTTTGGATCAAGGAACTACGTGATGTGCTCAGTCCTGTCATCGCAAATATAATGAAACTCTCCTTTACAACAGATTATTTTCCCACTTCACTCAAACAGACTTCCATTAGACCATTACTGAAAAACCCCAAACTGGACCCCCAAAGGGTGGACTCCTATCGACCAATAGCTAGCATCCCCATCTTAGCCAAAATAATTGAGAAGGAAGCACAACGGCAAATTCAAGATCACATAGACTCTGTTGCTCCCTTAGATAACTGCCAACATGGGTTCAGAGAACATCATGGGGTTGAGACACTACTCACTGGTCTAATCAACAATATCATCACAGGAATTGACAACATCCATCAAGGTTTTGTCCTCATTTTCCTAGACATCGCCGCGGCTTTTGACTCCGTGAGTCACGAAATCCTCCTGGGAAGACTAAAAGAAAAGGGTGTCTGCAACAAGGCACTAAAATGGTGCAAGTCTTATCTGGACGATAGATGGCAATATGTGAAGTCTGGATCAGAAGAGTCTAGCCACTTCCATCAAAAACAAGGGGTACCTCAAGGATCCTCATTATCCTCCTTACTCTTCAATATCTACATGCAGCCCATATGCAATATCATAAGATCATTCAACGTAAACTGCATGATATATGCAGATGACATTCTTTTATACATGCCTTTCTCCACAACCCACATGGACCTGACCCCACTCACAGATTGTTTCAATGCAGTTTCAACATGGCTCCAGACACAGAACCTACGTATCCAGCATAAAAAAACAGAGGTCCTTTTCATCTCCAGAGACTCCAACTTTACGCCCCCATCCCACGTCAGTGTCAAGGAAGCTGATTTGCAAACTAAAGATGCAATAAAATATTTGGGAGTTACACTGGACCAACATCTAGACATGAGACGCCACATAAGCAGCGTAGTCAAAGCCATCTACTTCAAAATCCGTTCCCTCAAACACCTACGCTCCCTGCTGGACCCAGACGATTTCCGTACCATATATCAAGCGCTGATCCTGCCGCATTTTGACTTTGCAAATGCCATCCTACAAGGCCTCCCCCAATCCACACTAACCCCCTTACAGTTGGCCATGAATGCCGCAGCTAGGGTCCTCTACGGTGCATCCAGAAACGACCACGTGACTCCTATTCTCAAACAGCTACACTGGCTACCAATTCACGGGAGAATCACCTTCAAATCCCTTGTATTAGCATTTAAGGCAATCAAAGGCACCTCATCCCTCTCACTCACGAATCTAATCCACATGGTCCCCCCCAACAGAGCAAGAAGATCATCAGCTGTAAACCTGCTAGCAATACCAAAGGCTTCAACAAAGTCCAACACGAACACCACAAACAGGGCATTCAGTTTTTATGTACCAAAATGCTGGAACACCCTTCCCCCTGACATTAGAGCCATTACCAATCTATATCAGTTCAGAAAGGCTCTCAAAACATACCTTTTCTGCCAATATTTCCCAGACAGCAACTGAACTAGATATCCCCTCCAAGAAATGACCCAATCTAGAAAGGCCCTCACACTGCAGTGTAAATAGTTTATGTATATAGTTAACCCAGTTATCCAAGTTTGTACTCCTGTTCAATGTAAAACCTGACAGTTTGTCGTTATGGTCGTTTTGTTATGATGTAAACCGCGCTGATTCTAAATAGCGCGGTATATAAGAAACTGTAATAAATAAATAATAAATAAATAAATAAAATGTACCTTGTGGAATGCAAACTCCATATAAAATAAACTTGACTTTTTATTTTTATTAGATTTTAATCAGTTTACACCAACTAAAGATAAAGACAATCAGAAAAGGAGAATATTACCAACATACACAATCATCAATAAGGAAAACAAATCTGATATAGCCCACATTACTGGGATTCGGCAGTGGACTTACAATAGCCCAAGAAAAATCAAAGTTTTTTCAGGGGTATTTAGTTGTTGTTTGCCTCCTGTTTTTGTGGGCCTTGTGCCTTGTTTCTTAATTTGATTTTTCTTGGGCTATTGTAATTCCACTGCCGAATCCCAGTAATGTGGGCTATATCAGATTTGTTTTCCTTATTGATGATTGTGTATGTTGGTAATATTCTCCTTTTCTGATTGTCTTTATCTTTAGTTGGTGTAAACTGATTAAAATCTAATAAAAAAAAAAATAAAATAAAAAAATAAACTTGCCTTTAATGTAGCTGGGTTTAAAAAAGGTTTGGACAAGTTCCTGGAGGAAAGGTCCATAAACTATTATTAAGAAGGGACCCAGGATATCAATGCTTGACCCAGTACAAGCATTGTGGAACCTGTGTCTTTTGGGGAAACTGCTAGGTACGTATGACCTAGATTGGCCACTGTTGGAAACAGGATACTGGGCTTGATGGACCTTGGTCTGACCCAGTATGGCATATCTTATGTTCTTATGGTGCAGCAGATGTAAGAGAAGATGGGGCGAGCAGACGGTTCTCCGTGTGGGAGACCACCAAGAGGCAGTGAGGCAAGCAGAGCATAGCAGGCACATGGGCGTGCAGCAGTAATGTACTCGGTGGTGTACAGAACTCTGCTTCTGGTGCCCCTGGAGTCTCCCCAAGGAGCTCTCTCAAGGAGCACGTCGCCATGGTGCCCTACACCGCAGTAGCAGTGTTTTTATAATGCAGAGTGCCTGAGGGAAAGTGGCCGCGTGCACATGGCCTCATCACTTCCGGTGTCCTGAGACTGCGTGCACCAGGAGGGGTGAGTAGATAGTTGTAGCAGCAATGGCAGGGGCAGCCCAAGGGGGGTGCGGGGCCATGTGAAGAGATTAATTATGGGGCCTCATTTGCATGGGGAGCCTCATTTGCATAAATATTTGCATAATGTTAACATGCATTTTTAGTAAACATGCTTCTTAATGAGTGTCTGGATAAAGAAAGACTAAGAGATTTCTACGTTACTATATTCCAGTGCCAACCGCCAGGCCCATTAGGAAGTACTATAGACATTGACCATTTAGAATTCATAGCAAATCCACCATATCATAACAGCTCTGCCAGGACTCACAAAGCACCAAATCCTACCTATCAAAAGGCAACATTGCAAATATTAAACCAACACATCTCAGAGAATACCAATGCATCTCCTACTTGGGAAAGAGAACAAGTGACACGGTCAAATAGAAACTACATGAACAGAATACCTCAGCTTGGTTAAAATGAAGAACATAGACCGTCACCAAAGAACAAGGGATCACAATTTAGAAATAGGAAGACAATAATTAAACTGGGAACCCCAAAAGCCAAACTTGGGATGTACAACAACACTGGAGAAATAAAACTATAAATTAATTTTCCTCTTGTACTAAACAAAACACAAAAGATGTTAACGATGCACATTTCCCAGAGCTGATATATTCCACTTAATAAATTCAAAATAAAAAAGTATTTTCTACATTTTGTTGCTTGTGCATTTTCTTTTTCAGTTGCAATTGCTCCAGTCACTTTCTTCTGGTTTCTTTGTGTCTTCTGCGAGCTATCCAATTGTCCTTTCTTCTCTTTTTGATTTTTTTTCAAAATTTTTTTTCTCTATATCTGCTTTAACATACTGATCTTTCCCCTTTTGCTCTTTCCTCTATTTCTTTCCTTATTCCTTTATCATCCACTCAAATTTCACCCTTCCATTCTCAATCTCCACTTACTCTTCCAATACCCGGCCCATTATAGACTTTTCTTCCCTCCCACACAAAATATCTTTTCCCCTCTCCATTCTCATTCCCCATCCCTTTCTAGTCCTCCCCCAAAATCAGCTCCCTTATAGTTCAAGACCCACCCAGCATCTACCCCGTTCTAGTCCCACTCTCCCAAGCTTCCACATCAGTCCATTTTCAGTCATAGCCCCCCATATACTGTTTTCCAGTTCCATTCCAGCCCCCCATCAGCCCATTTCCACTCCAAGCTCCCCCATCAGCCTATTTCCAGCCCTATTTCAACTCCCATCAGCCCACTTCCAGTCCTATTCTGCCCCATCAGTCCATTTCCAGTCCTATTCCAGTCCATCACCAATTTGCAGTCCATGTTCCCCCCCCATCAGCCCATTTCCAGTCTTAGCCCACCATATGCTCTTTCTCAGCTCCTTTCCAGTCCCCCATAAGCCCCATTTCCACTCCAAGCTCCCCCATCAGCCAATTTCCAATCCTAGCCCCCTCATCAGCCCACTTCGTCCTATTCCAGCCCCCATCAGCCCATTTCCAGTCTAAGTTCCCCCCCCCCAACATCACAGCCCAATTGCAATCCATTCCCCCCTCCCTGCATCACAGCCCAATTGCAGTCCGTTCCCCCCCACCATCACAGCCCATTTCCAGTCCGTTCCCCCCCCCATCACAGCCCATTTCCAGTCCGTTTCCCCTCATCACAGCCCAATTGCAGTCCTTTTCCCCCACACACATCAAAGCCCATTTCAAGTCTGTTCCCCCCATCACAGCCCATTTCCAATCCGTTCCCCCCCCCTCCACCATCACAGCCCACTTGCAGTCTGTCCCCCCCCATCACAGCCCATCCAGTCCTAGCCACCCCCCCTCCTTCCGAAGAGCCCCGTGCTGTCTAAGGGGCTGCAGAGGGAGCCGGGGAAGCCCGCCAGCATGACGAGTCTTTACTTTCATGCTGGTGGCTCTTTCAATGAAGCCGTAAATGCTGAATCGAGCCATAACTGATTCCAAGTTTGTTAGCAATGTCTGGAATGGTTCTCTGATAATCTACATGAATTAACTCACAAACCTCCTTGACATTTTTGTGGGTTCTGCTTGTTGAAGGCTGTCCTGAACGTTCATTGTCATCAAGCATTTCTTGGCCGCGTTTGAAATGTCCATGCCACTCAGAATTGTATTTTGTCTAAAGCACATTCATCAAATGCCGGCTGAAGCAATTTCTCTATTTATACCAATTTCAACACAGAATTTGATGCACACATGTTGCTCGAGTTTCTCATTCATTTTGGTGATGAGAAAGTCATGAAACACATGGTAAACAAGGAAGCACAGTGCGGTCCCATGTCCACTCAGCACCATGCCACTTAGCACACTGATTTACAAGGCTGCCAGGTAGTCGCACACACTACAGCACAGTGCTATACTGTGTTCCATTTCAGTGCAGTGGCAAGAGTTTGAGAATTTTTTGACAGCATCTCATATACTCGATACGTAAACAAAAAATACCAAATAACTGGAATCTTATTCTTGACTGATCTGGCATTTAGCAATAGCATCCTAATTTCAGTTTCCGCTGGAGCTACAATGCTAGGAAGTAAAGGAATGATAACCAAAGTGAAAGGGTTACAAAGAACATAAGAGATGCCATACTGGGTCAGACCAAAGTTCATCAAGCCCAGTATCCTGTTTCCAAAGTGGCCAATCTAGGTCACAAGTACATAGCAGTTTCCCAAAAAGATATAGAGATTCCACAATGCTTGTATTGGGAGAAACAGTAGATTTCCCAGGTCCTTTTTAATAATGGTTTATGGACCTTTCCTCCAGGAACTTGTTGAAACCTTTCTAAACCCAGCTACACTAACAGCTTTTACTACATCTTCTGGTAACAAATTCCAGAGTTAAATTACGTATTGAGTGAAAAAATGTTTTGTCTTATTAGTCTTAGATGGGTTACACTGTAGCTTCATTGCATATCCCCTAGTTTTTCTACTTTTTGATGGTGTAAACAATTGATCTGTTTACCCATTCCACTCCATTTATTAATGTCTATCATATCTCCCCTGAGCCGGCTCTTTTCCAGGTTGAAGAGCCCTAACCTTTTTAGCCTCTGTTCATAGGGGTATCCTTCCATCTCCTTTACCATTTTGGTGGCTCTTCTCTGTACCATTTCTAAGATACGGCGACCAGAATTGCACACAATATTCAAGGTGCGGTCGCACCATGGAACGATGCAGAGGCATTATAATATCCTTTGTTTTATTCTTCATTCCGTTCCTTGTTGAAATGATATTGTACTACGATCCCCAGCATTACAGATATAACAGATCTCACTCAAAGCCATCCCTGATATATCAGAATGCAGTAAAGAGAAGATAAGTATATTAACAGAGTACTAAAATTAGATGAAATACCTTTAGCCAATATAAAATTAAACCAGCAGCAACTAGCGCCTATGCTCCAGGCCCTCAGGTCACACGAAGGAGTGCACAAGGGGGATCATGCAGAGATACAAATAGTGGGGATGGACATCCGGCTTGGAGTCCAACCCCTACTATTTTCAGGGACCTGATTCTGTATCCAAAGCTCCCCACACGTGCAAGGCCTCTGTGTGGGGAGCTCTGGACGGGGGCGGCGGCGACAGGGCGGGTATTGGGTGGAGCAGGGGCAGGGCACACCACCCAAAAGTATAGGGCCGATTCAGGTCACGGCCCTGTACGCCTGAGGGTGGAAGTCAAACATGGGACTTATTCCACCTCCGAGGTGGAATAAGTACCATCACCATGGGGGGGGGGAGGGGGGAATCGGCCCTGGAGGACCTGCAGCAATGGAGGAGCAGCTGCAGGAGAACCCCTGCTACCCAATTCCAACTGTGACTGCCCCGTAAAGAGCCAGGCAGTGAGGACAGAAGACAGACACTGGTGGCGCAGTGTCTGTGTTCCTGCTGTGTGTTCCAGTGCCATGGAGATGGGACAACCACGGCATGGACGCTCCGGCAGGAGCATAGGCAGGGCAGTACACGGAGGTAAATCAACATCCCACACTGCGGAATCGGGGCATGGTCAGCTTAGCTATGTGGCCGATTCTGCACCTGCGGGAATGTCTAGCTCCTACGGGTGCGGAATCGGGGCATGGTCAGCTTAGCTATGTGGCCGATTCTGTACCTGCGGGAATGTCTAGCTCCTACGGGTGCAGAATCGGGTACACATTCGGCCCTTCCCGTCTTTGGATGGGCCAATGGCCCGGACGTGCCCAGTTTGGAATGGGGCTCCATCGGACATATAGCTTTATGGTTCCCCTTCATCGCTGCGCCACCTACATGATGCTTTAAATCTGCCTTAATAGCACCTGGTAATGATAGCAAGATCACAGTTCTGACCATGCTCTGCGGCTACTGATTCTCGAATAAAGTGCAAAGTGTAAAACAGATAATCATCTAGCAATAGGGAGGACAGCGACAGATAAAATAGGCTATATATGGATATCTGTCTGGGCCAAATCCTGCCCAGTTTAAACCACACACAACTTATATGGCCAAAAGTTATCCATTACCTGGGCTATAAAATTGAAAGCAAAGCAGTTATGCAGTTAGCACCTGCTGCCAACTGTCCAATTGCTTTTGAATATTGCCGTTTTTATTTTCAGTTTAGCAGCTCGGTAAGTAGTGTGTGATATCTTTCAGTCAACCACAATAGGAATTGCTCTAAGATACTGTATGTGAGTTTGAGATCTCACAGGACCCTTTTTCAAATGCCAAATCGACATCACTCTGTAGTTGGAGAAACGATCTCTGCAGTCTTGAAAGGTCATGTCTAAAAACATCTTGGGTTAATACTTTAATCCAAAACCAAAAAGTATCACAGCCTTCTTGGAATATGTGACTTTTTAAGCAGTAGGTTAATGTTTAATCTATGTGTACAGTGTACCATTATTTTATTATGAGCAGTGAAGTGTTGGAGGGGGCATTAGGGAGCTCATTGTTCAATTATTTTGTGAAAACAGTGTCTCATCATTTGCAGTGGAGCTGGTGAGAGCCCTTTGAGAAATTAGCAGCACATCCTCACTTCTGGGTGTATGAAGAACAGGCGGCATGACTCTGCTCTTGCTCTGAATGGGATCTCTTGCCCTTAGCCATACTTTTTCTCTTTCAGGCCGATGCAGAAAACCGGTGCTAGATGCGCTGAAGCCAAATTTAATGCGGCCCAACAACGCATATTTTTTAACACTGGATACCGCAAAGATAGGGCATTCAAATGAGCCTCGTGTTAACCATGCACATGCAAATCAGCCATCGTAGCGTTAAACTGAGAGGGCAAGCCAAACACACACACACAAGACGTCTGCACTAGTTTGGCTTGCTCTCTGGGGACCGCGTGGCTAATTTGTATAGCAGCCCCGACAGTATTTTGATGGCATCAGGGACTATCGCAGCATTGAGAAAAGTTCCCGATGCCATCAAAATACTGTCAGGGCTGTGCCCAACAATAAAATGATCCCTGGTGGTCTAGTGGCCCCTTCCCCTCCACCCCTCATTAAATAATAAAATAATCTGTTGGCTCACCCTCACATTAAACAAAAAAAAGAACCTGGTGGTCTAGCAGCCCCTACCTGGTGGTCTGGTGGCCCCCAAATTCACCTTATGTGGGAGCGTTACTTAGGCGCTCCCTCTCTGCATCGGCCATTTTGCAAAATGGCGGTGTCTGACCCCATGCGGTGCATCCTGGGATGCACCGGGTGAGGTCAGACTGCCATATAAGGGGCTGATAGACCACCAGGGATTCTTTTATTGGTGGCACATCCATGCAAGGCGCCTTGCATGCCATGAGCCACGTTCACATAGAAAAATATCTACAGGCCTTTTCTGAGGGAACAATGGAATGTGCTTTGCATCAGGTGACATCAGTGGGGATTGAACACTTGATGCGTTAGATGTGTTTGCTACCCCTAACCACTGGGCGACACACTCCACAGTCTATCTAACTGTATAGCTATACATATATATGCCTTCCTAGGTCCACACATATCTATATGTATGTATCTATATAGGTGAGGGTCAGTGGGTGGGTACCTGTGCATACACATGCAAATATATGGTGTGGAGGGTTGGCCCAATGGTTAGGACAACTACCTAGTACACAGAGGATCATGGTTTCAAATGAAATCACCGCATCACATTACATTTCTTTGCCTTCTATGACAGGCCTGTATGTATAGAATATGTTTTGTGTTTACTGCATGTCTGTTTATCACAACTTATCCATTTGGGGCAGGTATTACCTCTGTGCCTTACCACATCGGTCATCGGTGTTTGCCCCTCAGACTGCTTTTGGACAGCATATAGTCATTCGCTGCCCACCCTGGACTTCCATGGTATACCATGCACGCACCTTCCTTCATCCTAGCTAATGTTTCTTTTTTAGGAACAAGCCCCATAGTCCCCTCCTTACTTTATGCCATTGGTGCTGCTCTATGTTCTGTTGTTCGTTCATCCCACCATACCCCATGATGCAATGCAGAGTCAAACATATTGTATGCATATCCTCCATGCCCAGCAGGGGCTCTGTACCTTCACATGAAGACAGAAGTTGATAGGCCCTCATGGCCTTCATGACACATACTGCATCGGTGACCATTAGCTAGCAGTTGTGGAGATCACCATGAATGGGAAGTGTGTCACTGGACACCTGGTCCACAAGGTCTGTACTGCACTACTTGTACAGCTCTGGTTCAGCCACAGATCTACATCGCAGCTATTGGGCTGCATGTGTGATCTGTATTTCATGCTGGTGTGTGCAATTGGGACCGTGTTGGCATATCCTGCCCTGTCTGGCAGGTGGCCCCTTTTTCCTTGGTTCTTGGACAATGGCAGATATCCCAGTATAGATAGCTGGGTTGTAGCAACAGGCTGAGATATGGTGTGGCTTGTCATAAGAGGATGGTCAGCAAAAGGAGTGACAGAGGTGATCCAGCCACCCACAGCAGCAGCGGACACTGCCATCACTGCTCATGTGGTGTATGCTTCTGCTGCACATTCAGTTCACAGCCATTGCTACAGTTAGAGCTATCACCACCCCACAGGGCCAATCGGAGACAGCTGCACCCTGCATGTATCACCATACCCAAGGACTTTAGGTGCATGCACACCCCAGCTGTCACAAGGCTGCTGTTACACACAGAATACTTGTGCTCAGTGCAGCCTATGTCTCTGAGACAACAGGTGTATGACGTGAACTATCAGACAGACAATTTATTACACAATGTGACTACATAGCCAGTCCAGGGTCACACCACAATCAGGGTGATGGTGGCCTATCAACATTCTCTGCTGTTTGAACCCTAGTCTGGCTGATGACTATCACATGTTCAACCATCTGTTCCATGTACATTTCCTCTCACACATGTGCACCCTGTGGCAATGATGCTGTTTAATGTATTTCCCAGCATCCTCTCACCTTCATTAGCATCACATTCTACTGTGGGTCTGTACTGTGGGACTGAGGTGCATAGTGGACTGGCTGATGTGCCTGATTCATGCTGCCGATGCATGGTGCATCACAGCAAACTACATCTTCCACGTTCCCAGATGCTGCATGGCCCTACTCCGCCTGTGGAGGTGAGCAAGACACCAGCAACTGTCTTTGTTCATTTATCCTGGTTTCTCCCTGCCACAAGACTGTGTTGCCATGGCATGAGAAGCAAATGCAACTAGTCCCACTGCGGGTGTGGGAGCAGGTTGTGTGCTCTGATGTTGAAAGCTGCTCACTGTGCCAATGTGGATAGTGGAACTTGTTTGTGTGGGTGTTTTACCCTTGTTGGGCAAATATTTGGTGGTTGCACATGCTGGTATTATACCTACACTGTGGTAGAAAATGTAGCCATGAGGACAAAATCCACGAACCCGCAACCACCTTCTTTATACAGCGACTGTATGGGGTGCACCACAGTGCTTCCACATTGCCACAACCATCCATGCTGATTGCATGCTTACCATCTGCTGAACCTTGGCAGATATTGTATTGCACATGGTGTACTGGAAATGGCCAAAGTTGTTGTCAGCTGCACACAGGTGACACGCCCTCCCATCTTACCCCCCACACCATGCTGACATGCTCATGTGCCATCAGTGTTGGTGGTGCATGGTCCCAGGCCTGGCAACATGCAGATAGGTGGGTAGCTAGGGCATGGGCTCCATGTGGGCCAAAGGCATACTTGTCAGGCACACATCACTACCCCCCGCCAATCTGCCTCTCCAGTTTCCCCATCACCACATGGCAGTATTATGTCTCCTTGACCTGGGGATGGCACAGCTGTGTGGTGTTGGGTTGAGGCATTTGGAATCTTGTCTGCAGTGGCTGAGGTATTCGTTGTTCAATTGTCTATAGCATCTGACTGCTGTGGGACGAGGGGACATGCACTGTGGCTGCTGTGTTCGCCTTTCTGGACCACTATGTGAACATATGTTATCCTTCCACCCTTTTCACACCCTGCACTCCATTTTTACCCGAGTATGTAGTACAGGCTGCCAATGTATTTCTGCCAGGTTCCTTGTGAGGGCCACAGCTTAGCACTGTGTGGCCCATTGCAGGCATTGTGTATCATGTGTGTTTTTTGGGATACCTATGAGGCGCCTGTGCTATAATTTGTACACTGTTCACAGGATACATGAACCTTGATGGACCTTGGTCAGACCCAGTCTTGCATATTAATGGTCTTCTGTTTGTATGTGCCACCTAAGCATCCGCCTGGTCCACCCTGTGCCCCACAGCCCCCACTGCATGTTCCACCTGCACCTTCCTATGCACCATTTGCACCATCAACAAAGTGCTCTTTCATACCTGGGCACTATGCTGTTGGTGCAAATGGTGAACTACTATCACTTTCTTGGGCTCACCTGTCTGTGCAGCACATTGCATACGTTTAAAGAGGCTCTCTTCTCACTGTGCACCCTTAATGACATGTTTTCACAAGCGATAATATTACTGGTGTTAAGATGCCGGTGGTAATGTAGCAGGGCCTGATTCCCTCCTACTCCCTGCCCATTGACCCCTACTCTCCACCCCCTCTCCGCCCATAGTGCGCTTAATGCTGAGTGTAATGTTAGCGCACCCTGTAGGCTTTTAGGTAGGAAGTTGAAATCCAGAACTTCCAGGGTAGCGTTCTCCGAAATGCTTCCCGTTCCACGTGCAGGACCCAAAAGGCAGGCAGAGCTCCGGAGTCTCAATGCGTGGATGAGACAATGGTGCAGAGATGAGGGTTTTGGATTTGTTAGGAACTGGGGAACAGTCTGGGGAAAGGAGGGGCTCTTCCGAAGGGATGGGCTTCACCTTAACTGGGATGGAACCAGGCTGCTGGCATTAACCTTTAAAAAGGAGAGAGAACAGCTTTTAAACTAGATAATAGTGGAAAGCCGACAGTCACCCAAGAGCGGATGGTTCGGAAGAATGTATCCTTGAAGGATACTACCAAAAGCAGAGAGGTTCCAAAAAAGAGTAAAGTAGCCCAAACACCCTCGAGTATGGAGCAGACAGAGCTTAAGGATCCCAAATTACCTATGTCTACCAATAGCCAAATTAATATGAATAAAATAGTCTCTAAAATGCTTGTATGCAAATGCTAGAAGTCTACAAAATAAGATGGGAGAGTTAGAATATATAGCATAAATGAGAGGTTAGATATGATTGGAATATCAAAGACATGGTGGAAGGAGGACAACCAGTGGGTCACTGATACCTGGGTACAAATTATATCGTAATGATACAGCTGATCAAATTGGTGGAGGGGTTGCGCTCTGTTAGAGAGGGCATTGAGTCAGAAAGGATTAAAGTTTGCAGGAAACAAAATTTGCTGTGGAATCTCTATGGATTGAAATTCCATGTAGAAAGGGGACGGCGATGGCAGTGGGGGTGTACTATCGACCGCCTGGCCAGAATGAACAAATGGATGATGAAATGCTCAAAGAAATCAAGGAAGCTAACAAAAGTTATAGCGCAGTAATAATAATGGGTGATTACCCCGGTATCGACTGGGTCAGTGTCACGGCAGGACATGCTAGGGAGATAAAGTTCCTAGATAAAATAAATGACTGCTTCTTGGAGCAGCTGGTTCATGAACCGACCAGAGGGGAAGCCATATTATATCTAGTCCTTAGTGGAACACCAGATCTAGTGCAAGAGTTAAGGGTGTTGGGGCCACTTGGCAATAGTGATTATAGCAAGATCGCCTTTGATTTAATTAGTGGAGAAGGGATAGTAAGGAAATCCACAGTACTACCTTTTAACTTTCGAAAGGGAGACTATGATAAAATGAGGAAAATAGTTAAGAAAAAGCTAAAAGGAGCAGTTGCAAAGGTTAAAGACTTACATCAAGCTTGGGTGTTGTTGAAAAATACTATCTTGGAAGCCCAGACCAGCTGTATTCCATGCTTTAAGAAAAGTGGAAGGAAGTCCAAAAAACTGCCAGCATGGTTTAAAGGTGAGGTCAGAGAGGCTGTTGCCAAAAAAGAATCTTTCAGGAAATGGAAAAAAGAGCCAAACGATGAAACCTGGAAACAGCACAAGCACTGGCAAGTCAAATGCAAGGCATTGATAAGGCAGGCAAAGGGAGAATTTGAGAAGAAGCTTGCTGCGGAAGCAAAAACGCGAAATTAAGACTTTAAGTACATTCGTAGCAAAATAACTGAGAGAGTAGTTGGTCCATTAGATGATAGAGGGGTTAAAGGGGCACTAAGAGGCGATAGCGGAGAGACTGAATGAATTCTTTGCTTCTGTTTTTACTGAGGAAGATGTAGGGATGTTACCCATGACTGAAGTGGTATTTAAAGGTGCGGAAGAATTGAAGGAAATATCGATACACCGGGAAGATGTATTACAACTATTAGATAAACTGAAGAGTAGCAAATCACCTGGGCCGGATGGTATACATCCAAGGGTGTTGAAATAACTGAAATATGAGATTTCAGACGTGCTATTAGTAATCTGTGAACTATCATTAAAATCATCTCTAATACCTGAAGCTTGGAGGATCGCCAATGTAACACCAATTCTTAAAAAGGGTTCCAGGGGTGATCTGGGAAACTGCAGACCGGTGAGCCTGACGTCAGTGCCGGGAAAAATGGTGGAAACCATCATAAAGAATAAAATTACTCAGCATGTAGTTAATTATGGCCTAATGGGAGACAGCCAACATGGCTTTAGACAAGGAAGATCTTGTCTTACTAATCTGTTATGTTTTTTTGAAGGTGTGAATAAACAGGTGGACAAAGGTGAGGCGGTTGATATAGTGTATCTGGACTTTCAGAAAGCATTTTACAAGGTACCTCATCAAAGACTTTTGGCAAAACTAAAGAGTCATGGGATAGGAGGCAGTGTACTACTGTGAATCAGGGACTGGTTAAAAGATAGAAAGCAGAGGGTAAGGCTAAATGGCCAATTTTCCCAATGGAGAAAGATGAATAGTGGTGTACCCCAGGGATCTGTGCTGGGTCCGCTGCTTTTTCACATATTCATAAATGACCTGGAAAAGGGAATAACTAGTGAGGTTATCAGATTTGCAGATGAGACAAAACTATTTCAATTTGTTAAAAACCAAGAGGGTTGTGGAAAATTGCAAGAGGATCTTGATAAATTGGAAGACTGGGCATCAAAATGGCAGATGAAATTTAATGTGGACAAGTGTAAAGTTATGCACCTAGGGAAGAACAACCCAAACTATGGTTACACGATGCAAGGTTCCACATTAGGAACCACCACCCAGGAAAAGGATTTAGGCGTCATTGTGGATAATATGTTAAAACCCTCGGCCTAGTATACAGCGGCGGCCAAGAGAGCAAGTAGAATGCTAGGTATCATAAGGAAAGGAATGGAAAATAAAACAAAAGATATTACAATGCCCCTATATCATTCCATGGTAAGACTGCACCTTGAATATTGTGTGCAATTCTGGTCGCCGTATCTTAGAAAGGATATAGCGTTATTAGAAAAGGTTCAGAGGAGAGCCACCAAAATGGTAAAGGGGATGGAAGGTTACCCCTATGAAGAAAGGCTAAAAAGGTTAGGGCTCTTTAACCTGGAAAAGAGACGGTTGAGGGGAGATATGATAGAAGTCTATAAATTAATGAACTTAGTAGAACGGGTAAACGTAGATCGATTGTTTACATTATCAGAATATAGAAAGACTGGGGGACATGCAATGAAGCTACAGGGTAAAGTTTTTAAGACTAATAAGAGAAAATATTTTTTCACTCAACGTGTAATCAAACTCTGGAATTTGTTACCGGAGGATGTAGTAAAGGCTGTTAGTGTAGCTGGGTTTAAAAGGAGGTTTGGACAAGTTCCTGGAGGAAAGGTCCATAAAGAATTATTAAAAAGGGACCCAGGATATCAATGCTTGACCCAATACAAGCATTCTGGAACCTTTGTCTTTTGAGGAAACCGCTAGATCTCCAGGAACAAGCAGGAATGAGTCCTCAGATATGGGTACGTCGGTACCGACGGAGCCTGCGCGGGAATGCTTCCCCAGCTTCCCAAAACGGAAAGCTTTTGGGCACATCCCACCGCGCCTGCGCGCTGCCTTCCCGCCTTTCCTAACTGACTCTCCTCAGTTTCTTCTTTTCCGCGGAGCCAGCAGTTCGAGCCCTGTCACCGCTGAAGAAGTTTCTTATATTAGTTTGTTTCTTTGGTCGCGCCGGTCTTTTCTTTCTTCTTTTACAAAAAAAAAAAAAAACTTTATCTTTTTTCTTCACTTAGTATTATTTCTTCTGCAGGCCTTAGGGCCTACAAAAAGATTTTCCCTCATGGAAAAACAAGCCTCAGGCTTTAAAAAATGTATTAAGTGTAGCGGTACTATTTCTATTACAGATACCCATGAATGGTGTCTCAAATGTTTGGGCCCTGACCATTCTGTTCCGGATTGTCCATCCTGCTCCATGATGTCTAAACGTGGGTTACAGAATCGAGCAGCTAAGCTCCATATGCTGTTTCCCACAGAGGCACCACCGGTAGCATCGACATCTTCTAGATCATCGTCTCCTAATGGATCTCAGGTAACCAAACATAAAACAAACAGGTCCTCAAAGGGTAAATCTCCCTCTAAGCATCGAGATGCCCCCGGGCTTACCCTTGAGGATCCTGCCCCAGCCAAACAACCCCGGCGGGAAGCTCCGGCTTCCAAAGCTCCTCCTATGGGGTTACAGGTTGACATCGATGGCACGGCCTCGACCGATCACCTGTTAGACTGCTCTGGGGTACCGGCACATTCTCCCGGTACCGACATCCAGGCAGTCGTGGCGTCTATGGATCATACTGTCCAATCCATGCAGCAAGCTATCATGGCTTTCATTCAGGCTGCGACGCCAGCGGTACCGCATCGAATATCGATGTCGGTACCGCCACCGGCACCAGTACCGGGCTCGATGCCGGTACCGCTTGCTTCGACATCGACCAGGATACCGACTCCGGTTCCTGGATCCGGGCGCTTCCCCGATACCGATCCGGTTCCGGGGACGCCCGATGTCGATACCGATCGATACACGTATCGATCGTTGGAATCGGACATACGATACTTTGATTCCTCTGATGATTCCGATTCATCAGAAGAATCTCCTGAAGTGTCTATTACTCTCCCTGAGGAACCTTCTCCAAAGAGGAGAATGTCTCCTCCAGAAGATTTGTCCTTTCAAGACTTCATTTCAGAAGTGGCTAAAGGACTTGCCATTTCAGTATCCTCTGAAATAGAGCCTAGAGCTAAAAAGCTTGACATTTTAGGTTACTCTAAGGCTCCCAGAGAGGCAGTCACCTTACCAATTCATGAAATTCTTTATGAACACATGCTTGATTTATGGGAGACTCCTCTCACCCTTTCTCTTCATTCTCGTAGGTTGGACACTATGTACCGTGTCCCCCCCCCTTATCCTGATTTTCAAAAAACCCAGCTTCCTCACCATTCCATTGTGGTGCAGTCAGCTATGAAAAGAATAGAGTACTAAAAGACATTCTTCTACTCCTCCAGGAAGAGAATGCAGGACCTTGGATGCTTTTGGTAGAAAAATCTTCCAAGCCAGTATGCTAATTGCTAGAATCAACTCATATAGTCTTTATATGGGTATGTTTCTCAAGGAAATTGCACTGAAGTTGCATACCTTTCTCCCTGTTATCCCAGAAGACAGAAAGGATGAATTCCTCCTTTGGCTTAAGCAGGATGTTTCCAAGTTTTCCAATAGGGCAGCCTTTGACTCCTTTGAGGGTGCTAGCAGAGCCTCAGGCATTGCCATTGCTGCTCGGAGACTTGCTTGGCTCCAGGCTTCTGATCTAGAGCCTTGGGTCCAGGATGGTCTGGGACATCTGCCCTGTACAGGTGAGAATCTCTTTGGCAGAGTGGCAAATTAAAGCCACTCAAATGGATGCAGAGAATTCTGCTCTGGATAGACTTTCCAAGTCTACCTCCATGCCATTCAAGAAAAAGTCTTTCAAGAAACCTTATTTCAAGAAGACCAGATTCCCTTCCAAATCTGGGCAGCAATCTGCTGCTGGTCGTTTTCCAACTAAGCGACAGCAACCTAGGCAGGCCAGACCCAAACCTGCCCCAACTCCTGCAACTCAACAGTCTCAACCCCCTCAGGGTTTTTGACTGCATTCTAGAGAACTTAACCTTTCTGGCTCTACCCCAGCCAGAACTTCTCCCCATTCCAGGAAGGTTAGCTTATTTTGCTCCCAGGTGGGAGCAAATAACATCAGAACAGTGGACCCTCTCCATCATAAGAGAGGGTTACAAACTTCATTTCTCAGACTTTCCTCCACACACCATGGTGAGACATTTCAACTCTCCCACACCTCTCCTCGACCTTCTGGGTCAGGAAGTGTCTACCCTGCTTGCCCAAGGGGCAATAGAAGAGGTTCCCCTTCTTCAGCAGGGCTCAGGGTTCTATTCCCCCTATTTTCTCATCCCCAAGAAAACAGGGGGTTACAGACCCATTTTAGATCTCAGGGAATTGAACAAATTCCTATGCAAGGAAAAGTTCAAAATGCTTTCTCTAGGCATTCTTCTTCCCTACCTAAAGAGCCAAGATTGGATTTGTTCTCTAGATCTCAAGGATGCGTACACCCATGTCCTCATCCTTCCATCCCACAGAAAATTCCTACGATTTCTGTTCCAGGGACAACATTATCAGTACAGAGTGCTTCCTTTCGGCCTAGCCTCTGCCCCCAGAGTGTTCACCAAATGCATGGCAGTCGTTGCAGCATTTATACGCACCCTAGGGATTTTTGTTTTCCCATATCTCGACGATTGGCTCATCTGAGCACCAACTCAGTCAGAAGCTCAGATTGCTCTAAACCGCACAAGACGCATTCTGCAATATCTGGGACTGGTGGTAAACCTCCCAAAGTCCCAGCTTTCTCCCATTCAGTCCCTAGAGTTCATAGGGGCCTGGTTGGATACCACCACTGCAAGGGCCTACCTTCCTCAGGCCCGTTGCCATCGTCTACTGCAGTTAGCCTCCCAGGCACAGTCAAAGAGTCACTTGACTGCCAGGGAGATGCTTCAACTGCTAGGCCACATGGCTTCCACAGTACATGTGGTACCCTATGCTCGCCTTCACATGAGAGCAGCTCAGTGGACTTTGTCCACCCAGTGGACTCAAGCTTCAGGAGCTCTCTCTGACCAAATAGCAACCTCCAAACGTCTCTTTTGGTCTCTCCAATGGTGGATGTCCACTCAAAATCTGTTGCTGGGGTCCCCCTTCCAACAGTCGTTGCCCCAAGCAACCCTGACTACAGATGCCTCCCAAACAGGTTGGGGAGCTCATCTAGAGGACCTCTCCACCCAAGGCACATGGTCTCTACAGGAGACCTCCCTTCATATCAATCATTTGGAGCTTCGAGCAGTTTTCCTAGCTCTCCAGGTCTTTCATACCCTCCTTGGCTACAAGACAGTCCTCGTTCACACAGACAATCAAGTAGCCATGTTTTACATAAACAAGGAGGAACTGGCTCTCTGTCGCTTTGCAACGAAGCTCTCAGACTATGGGCCTTCGCCAGAGAGCATCAGATCCATCTCCTGGCAGTATACCTCCCAGGAATCCAAAACTCTTAGGCAGACAGACTCAGTCGAGTTCTGCTTCCACACGAGTGGTCCCTGCATATGGATCAGGTACTCAGAATCTTTCAGGAATGGGGAACCCTGGACATAGACCTCTTTGCAAGTCCGTGGAATGCCAAACTTCCCCGATTCTGCTCCAGAATTCCGTGTCAGGGAGTTCAGGCCAGGGATGCCTTCCTCCTTCCTGTATGCCTTTCCACCCATTCCCTTGATTCCCAAGACTCTGTTCAAACTCCAGAGGGATCAAGGATCTATGATCCTCATAGCTCCACGCTGGCCACGCCAAGTGTGGTACCCTCTACTTCTGCATCTCTCCCAAGCCCCCTCCCTGGACTTGGGAGCTGCTCCAGACCTTCTGTCCCAGGAGGAGGGGACTTTGTGGCACCCAAACCCCAAGTCCCTTCACCTCAGGGCCTGGTTACTGAAGGCCTAGATCTTCAAGATTTAAATCTTTCTCAACAGGTGAAGGATATCCTTCATGCTTCCAGGAAAGCTTCCACCAGGCGTTCCTACGCCTTTAAATGGAGAAGATTTTCCATTTGGTGTGCTGACAGAGGTCTAGACTTCTCTGTTGGACTATCTCCTGCATCTCTCCAATGCAGGACTTAAAACTAATTCAGTGAGAGTCCATTTGAGTGCTATTTCAGCATCCCTTAAGCCCATCAATGGGCAACAAGTCTCCTCTCATCCTCTTATCTCAAGATTCATGAGAGGCCTCATTTTAACTAAACCTCCCATTAAGCCTCCTACGGTGGCATGGGATTTGAATTTGGTTCTTGGTCAGCTCATGAAGCCACCATTTGAACCCTTATCTTCTACCTCCCTGAAATTTCTTTCCTGGAAGGTTGTCTTCCTTATTGCAGTCACTTCTGCTCGCCGCATTAGTGAACTACAGGCCTTAGTGGCAAATCCACCTTATACAAGATTCCATCATGACAAGGTGGTCCTCAGGACTAATCCACACTTTATGCCTAAAGTGGTCTCGCCTTTTCATCTCAATCAAGAGGTGTATTTGCCAGTCTTTTTTCCAGCTCCTCATGCATCTAGTGCAGAGAGGAACCTTCATACTCTGGATTGTAAAAGGGCTCTTGCCTTTTACTTACATAGGACCCAGCAACATAGAAAGTCTTCTCAGCTTTTTGTTGCTTTTGACCCTTCTCATTTGGGACTTCCAGTCTCTAAAAGAACACTGTCCAATTGGATTGCTCAGTGTATTTCTTTTGCCTACCAGAGCAAGAACCTTACTCTGGAAGGCCATGTCACAGCTCATAATGTGAGGGCCATGGCCACCTCTATGGCTCATCTACATTCTGTGTCCATAGACCAGATCTGTCGAGCAGCCACCTGGGCCTCGGTTCATACCTTCACAGCCCATTACTGCTTGGACAAGGATTCCCGCCGGGATGCCTTGTTTGGTCAGGCTGTTCTCAAACACCTGTTCCATTCTTAATCAACTCCTACCCTCCTTCCCTGGATGGATGCCTGAGATCCATAGGAGGACATGGGACCCTATCCAGGGTCTAAATCCTAGGGGATCTCCCAGGCATCTTAGCTAGGGAGTCCCCATATGTGAGGACTCATTCCTGCTTGTTCCTGGAGATAGCACAGTTACTTACCTGTAACAGGTGATCTCTGGGAACAGCAGGAATTAGTCCTCACAACCCACCCACCTCCCCTAGGAGTTGTATCTTTCTGGTCTTTCCTTTCCTTTCTCTCTCTCTATTGTCTCAGCTATAAAATTGAACTGAGGAGAGTCAGTTAGGAAAGGCGGGAAGGCAGTGCGCAGGCGCGGTGGGATGTGCCCAAAAGCTTTCCTTTTTGGGAAGCTGGGGAAGCATTCCCACGCAGGCTCCGTCGGTACCGACGTACCCATATGTGAGGACTAATTCCTGCTATTCCCAGAGATCACCTGTTACAGGTAAGTAACTGTGCTGTATGTATGATCTAGATTGGCCACTGTTGGAAACAGGATACTGGGCTTGATGGACCTTGGTCTGACCCAGTATGGCATATCTTATGTTCTTATGTTCTCTATATAATATGATTGTGCTTTCTGTCTGTGACTACAAAGACTTTTAGTTTAAAAATTTTAAGGTGCGAGAGGGGTGGGGCGAGTCAGACCAAGGTGGGCACATAGATCTTTGTTGCTTGTTATTTGTAAGCCAGCAATGCTGTGTCCTGCAATAGGATAGAAATCTGAGCTGATTCTGTGAATATAAATATTGGCAGCTCTTAGTTTCTTCTATAAGATGCAGCAGTCCCTGAGCTGTGATGCTGTTAGAGGTTGGCAGTGGTATTGACATCTGCAACATCTCTCCATAATGCTCTGCTTGGAGAGGAGGAGAAAAGTGGCATCTCTGTTGGAGACCGCAGCAATAAGCTGAGATTCTTAGTCTCCATATTTTTCACTCAGTTCCCGAGTAGACGGTAACAGTCTGGAAAAGGGTGTTGCTGAAGTGGTCAGCAGCAGTGCCCCATCATGCTTTATTTGGAGAGGTACAGAAGAGATCTGACACTTGTATTACAGAATACAGCCATGAGGTGAGCAGTATTTGCCCTACATATCTTCCCAGCCAATGTCTGAGGCACAGTGTGGCAATTTGTGGTGTTCAGCAGAGAATAAATTTTATCCTCTGCAAGCTTCAACCTTAAGATAGATACAGTAAGATATTTCTCAATTTCAATTTATATTCCTTCTTATATTACCATTCCAAGGTTTCTTTATATATTTAGGGGGTCATTCTGTCCCATGAATAGTGGGGAAGGGATGTCCCATTGGGACATTCTGGAGGCAGAGCAAGGGCAGGCCATGACCCTGGATGTACAGGGCCAATTCAGAGGTTAGCCCTGTATGGGTTTTTTTTGTTTTTTTTTTAGTGCCATCAAGTCAGTGTTGACTCATAGTGACCCAGCTACCTCTGGGTTTTCTTGGCAATGTTTCACTGGAAGTAGATTGCCAGCCTTTTCTTCCGAGGCAATGGAGGGTAAAGTGACTTGCCCAATGTCACAAGGAGTGCCAGTGGGAATCGAACCCTTGTTCTTCTGGGTACTAGGCAGTTGCTCTAACCACTAGGCGGCTACTCCACTCCAGCCAGAGCCTCAAATCTAGACAGGGGACTTATTCCACCTTAAAGGGGGATTGCGGCGCGGGACCTGATATACAAAATTTGTCATACACTAGAATTAAAACATGCTAAAACTCTGTATCTCCAGGAACAAGCAGGAATGTAGTCTTCACATATGGGTATCGTCGGTACCGATGTAGCCTGCGCGGGAACGCTCCCCAGCGTCCAATTAGGAAACTTTTGGAAGCACCACACAGCGCCTGCGCGCTGCCTTCCCGCCTTTCCCAACTGCCTCTCTCCAGTTCTTCATTTTCCGCGGAGCCGGCAGGTTGCACTTCCTGTCACTGCAGAAAATATTCCATTTATTCTCTTTTTTTGTGGTCGCGTCTGCCTTCCTTCGACGCTACACTGGTACCGCCGGTTCTTTCTTTCTTTCTTTTCCTAAAAAAAAAATATATATTTATTTTTTAATATATTGGGAAAGGAAATATATATATATTTATTTATTTATATATTTATTTATTTATTTATATATTTATATACTTTTCCTGGAGTCTTCCAGCTTTTTTCTCCTCTGGTGCCACGCGCCATTTTGGGCACTAGGCCCAACTTTCCTCTACAATGGAAAAACCCGCTTCGGGTTTTAAAAAGTGTTCCAAGTGTGGCGGTACCATCTCCATCACCAACACCCATGAGTGGTGCCTCAAATGTTTAGGTCCTGACCACTCTATCTCCGAGTGTGTTGCCTGTGGGATGATGTCGAAGAGGGGTCAGCAAAACCGAGCTGCTAAACTTAGCACCCGTTTTCCCTCCAATGCAGCATCTGTGTCTTCCTCCCATGAATCTCAGGTAACTAAACATAAGTCTGGCCGGTCCTCAAAGGGTAGATCTCCTTCCAAGTATCGAGATGCCTCTGGCGTTACCCTTGAGGGACTCGCACCGGCAAAATTGCCCCGGCGGGAGGCTTCGGCTTCCAAAGCTTCATCGGGGCTCCAGGATGTTCTCGAGGCCCCAACCTCGGCTGAACTACTGGTGCCATGCTCTGGGGTACTGGCCGCTTCGTCGGGTACCGATACCCAGGCATTGGCGGCGTCGATAGACCAGAGATTCTTGGCTATTGAACGCAGTCTGGCGGCTCTTCTCTCGGCATCCATGCCCCCGAAACCACTTCAGACAATTCAACCGGTACTGGTACCGGCACCGGCACCTACATCGGTACCGGGGCCAATTGTATCGATGTCGACAGGTGGACTACCGGTACCGACGCATGCTATGCCCTCCAGTACTGACAAGTCGGTACCGGACCCTGTTGATACCGACTTGTATCGGTATCGTGCATTGCATGATTACCCGGACAGGAGATACTTTGAATCCTCCGAGTCTGAGGACTCTGACAGCTCTGTCGATGCCAGAGTGTTTCCTCCTGAGGATTCTTCCTCTCCTAAACGTAGGATGTCTCCTCCAGAGGATATATCCTTCCAGGATTTTATCCGGGATGTGGCTCGAGGTCTTTCCATCACAGCTCCTGAAACAGAGCCTAGGGCGAAGGAATTGGAGTTTTTACAATATCCTAAAGCTCCCAAAGAGGCAGCTACTTTGCCTATTCATGAGATCTTGCATGATCTCATGCTAAGGATGTGGGGAACACCTCTCACCACTTCTCCTCATTCTCGTAGGCTCGATACCATGTATCGAGTTCCTCCTTGTCCTGGTTTTCAAAAAACTCAGCTGCCCCACCATTCCATGGTGGTGGAATCAGCTATGAGAAGGATCAAGAGTGCAAAAAGACATGCATCGAATCCTCCAGGACATGAATGTAGAACTCTTGATGCCTTTGGGCGTCGAACCTTCCAGGCCTCTATGCTTTCTGCCAGGATTAGTTCCTACATTCTATATATGGGAATGTTCCTTAAGGAAGTTACAGGAGATCTAGAGCTTATGAACCCTCTCCTTCCTGATGACAAGAGATAAGATTATCTTGCACTTATCAAACATGCTCAGAATGTTTCCAAATTTGTAAATCGTGCAGCTTTTGATTGTTTTGAGTGCATAAGCAGAACTTCTGCTATTGCCATAGACACACGTAGGATTGCCTGGCTCCAGGCATCTTACTTGGAACTTTGGGTACAGGACAAATTGGGGAATATTCCTTGCACAGGAGAGAATCTCTTTGGCAAAAATTGGCAAGAGAAAGCTAATGAGCTAGATGCTGATAATCTCACCTTGGAGAGAGAAAATCTACAGCTGATCCTGCAAGGAAAAGGTCCTACAAAAATAATTCTTCACTAGAAAGAAGTTCTACCCTTCCTATACCCAGCAAGGGCATCGTTCAGGTCAGTCTGCCCTAAAGGGTCAGCAGCAACCAAAACAAAGAAAAACAAAGGCTGCTAAGCCTCAACCGGCTCAGCAGACTCAGCCTCCACAGGGGCTTTGACTCCCATCTAGAGAACTTTGTCTTCCTGGCCCTGAACGGACCAGAACCTTCCACCATTCCAGGAAGGTTATGTTATTTTGCCCCCAGATGGGGGCAGATAACAGCAGAAAGTTGGACTCTCTCCATTGTAAGAGAGGGATACAAGCTTCACTTCCTCAGCATGTCCCCTCCTACAATGGTAAGACAGTTCAATTCTCAGACCTCTCTCAACTCCCAGTTAGATCACGAGGTCAGTCTGCTTCTTGCCCAAAGGGCAATAGAAGAAGTACCTATTCATCAACAGGGTGCAGGGTTCTATTCCCCCTTTTTCCTTATTCCAAAGAAAACAGGAGGGCACAGACCCATTTTGGACCTCAGAGAATTGAACAAATTCCTGTTCAAAGAGAAATTCAAAATGATTTCTTTGGGAACTCTACTGCCATACCTTCAGAGTCAGGACTGGCTTTGTTCTCTAGATCTCAAGGATGCGTACACTCATGTTCTCATCCATCCAACTCACCGAAGGTTTCTTCGCTTTCTATTTCAAGGGAAGCACTACCAAAACAGAGTTCTTCCTTTCGGCCTGGCCTCGGCACCAAGGGTGTTCACAAAATGCATGGCTGTGGTGGCAGCATTCCTCCGCACCCTAAAAATATTCGTCTTCCCTTACTTGAACGATTGGCTCATTCGAGCCCCATCAGAGCCAGAGGCCAGTATTTCTCTATCTTGCACAATGCGTATCCTTCAATATTTGGGACTTGTCATAAACTTCCCAAAATTCAACCTAGCTTCCACTCAGTCTCTAGAGTTCATAGGAGCCCTGCTGAATACCAGACAGACAAGGGCCTATCTTCCACAGTCCCGCTGCCTTCGCATTGTGCAGTTAGCTTCCCAAGCAATGCTAAAGTCTCACCTCACTGCTCAGGAAATGTTACAATTGCTAGGCCACATGGCATCCACCGTGCATGTGGTCTCTTATGCCCGCCTCCATATGAGGGCAGCCCAGTGGACTCTATCCACGCAGTGGACTCAGGCGTCAGGTTGCCTGTCAGACAAAATAGCAACCTCAGATCCTCTTATTTTGTCTCTCCAATGGTGGCAGTCACCTCAGAATCTGTTGGTGGGGTCCCCTTTTCAGCAACCCTCACCTCAAGTAACTCTAACAACAGATGCCTCACAGGTGGGTTGGGGAGCCCATTTGCAAGGCCTCTCTACCCAGGGTACCTGGACTCCACAGGAGACCGATCTACACATCAATCTCCTAGAGCTCAGAGCAATCTTCCTTGCTCTTCCAGTGTTTCACACCCAGCTCAGCTACAAAACTGTCCTAATCCAAACGGACAACCAGGTAGCCATGTTCTATGTGAACAAGCAAGGTGGAATAGGCTCTCTGTCGCTCTGCAATGAAGCTTTGCGACTTTGGGCCCTCGCCAGAGAGCATCAGATTCATCTCCTTGCAGTGTATCTTCCAGGCATTCAAAACTCTTGGGCAGACAGACTCAGTCGAGTTCTGCTTCCAAACGAATGGTCTCTCCATGCAGACCAGGTGGCCAAAATTTTCCAATTTTGGGGAACCCCGGACATAGACCTTTTTGCAAGACCGCTGAATGCCAAACTTCCCCGGTTCTGTTCCAGGATTCCGGCTCAGGGATGTCAGGCTACAGATGCCTTCCTCCTCCACTGGGGTCGGGACTTTCTGTATGCCTTCCCACCCATTCCCCTAATTCCCAAAACCCTATTCAAGCTTCAGAGAGACAGAGGCCATATAATTCTCATAGCCCCACACTGACCACGACAAGTGTGGTACCCTCTGCTCTTACATCTCTCTCAAGCTCCATCTCTGGAGCTAGAATCTCTGCTCCAGATCTCCTATCCCAGGAGGACGGGATGCTGTGGCATCCCAATCCCCAGTCTCTACATCTCAGGGCATGGTTGCTGAAAGCCTAGAACTTCATGGTCTTAGCCTTTCTCAGCAAGTAAAGGATATCCTTTATGCTTCCAGGAAACCATCCACAAGACGCCCTTATGCTTTCAAGTGGAAAAGGTTTAAGAACAGGGAGGAGTGGTCTAGTGGTTAGGACAAGGTACTTCAGGCCGGAGGGCCGGGGGTTCAAGTCCCACCTGGGGACAGCAATCTCAGGCTGGAGGGACTGGGATTTCTAGTCCTATAGGCACTCCTTGTGGTCTTGGGCAAGCCACTTAACCCTCCATTGCCCATGTTCCCTCTAAGTATTAACGTATGTGTGTCATATCCCCTCGTGTTAAATGTATCCCCCAATTGACCGCTTTGACCCGGTGAAAAGCGGAATATAAATACAGCTAAATAAAGCTAAGTAAATAAATAAGAACATATGCCATACTGGGTCAGACCAAGGTCCATCAAGCCCAGTATTCTGTTTCCAACAGTGGCCAATCTAGGTCATATGTACCTAGCAGTTTCCCCAAGAGACACAGGTTCCATAATGCTTGTACTGGGTCAAGCATTGATATCCTGGGTCCCTTCTTTATAATGGTTTATGGACCTTTCCTCGAGGAACTTGTCCAAACCTTTTTTAAACCCACCTACATTAACAGCCTTTACTACATCCTCCGGTAACAAATTCCAGAGTTTGATTACACGTTGAGTGCAAAAATATTTTCTTTTATTAGTCTTAAATAGTTTACCCTGTAGCTTCATTGCATGTCCCCTAGTCTTTCTATATTCTGATAAGGTAAACAATCGATCTACGTTTACCCGTTCCACTCCGTTCATTGATTTATAGACTTCTATCATATCTCCCCTCAGCCGTCTCTTTTCCAGGTTAAAGAGCCCTAATCTTTTTAGCCTTTCTTCATAGGAGTATCCTTCCATCCCCTTTACCATTTTGGTGGCTCTTCTCTGAACCTTTTCTAAAATCGCTATATCCTTTTTAAGATACGGTGACCAGAATTGCACACAATATTCAAGGTGCGGTCTCAGCATGGAATGATATAGAGGCATTATAATATCTTTTGTTTTATTTTCCATTCCTTTCCTTATCATACCTAGCATTCTATTTGCTCTCTTGGCCTCCGCTGCACACTGGGATGAGGGTTGTTTTTATTTTATTTTATATTTTTGAATTTCAATTTACATTCAAGAATACATCTTGAAACAGAAATTGAGAAGAGTATAAGCAATACAGTTTAAACATAATCTCATACAAAAATACATAGGCAAAGCAAATCAAACAACCCAACCCACTCTAGCCCACCATAGTTAAAGGAGGGAATACCATAGATAGGAAATTAAACAATTCAACCAAATTCAGCAAGAATTAGAGGTGTGACAAACAGCTAACCTAATTCTCGGGGTGGAGAGGGGGAGGTACATCCATCAACCGATTGTGGCATGCATTAATAAAGGCAAGCAACTGTGAGGGCTCGAAAAAAATACAAGAATCTGATTGATACTTAATCAGACACTTGCAGGGAAACTTTAGGAAAAAGAGCCCTCCCAGTTGCTGTACCCCAGGGCGAAGGAGAAGGAAATCCCTCCGTCTCCGCTGGGTCTCCCTAGAGAGGTCTGGAAACATACGAACCTGCAACCCCTTGAACAAAACATTACGTTTTTTCAAAAATAGTTTCATCAGCCATTCTTTGTCTGAAAGCAACGCTAAAGTAATCAACAAAGTGGAAGGTACCACTTGATCCTCCTGTGATGACTCCAGCAATGCAGTTACATTCAAAACATCTATATTAGATAACATGTCAACCACCCCCAAACCCACAGCTTTTTTCCCCAAGGGTAGATAATACATCTTCACTATCGGGGGGTGAGACTCAGGGGGGATCCCCAAAATATCCACCAAATAACTTTTAAACATATCTCTAGGAGACATCATAGTTAACCTAGGAAAATTTACCAAACATAAATTACAAACTCTAGACATATTGTCCAGCAATTCCAATTTGGCTCCAATAGGCACAATATTCTTCTTCAGGGTTTCCACCTCCTTTTCCAATAGCGAAAAAGTTTCCTGAGATTCGGCCACTACCTTCTGCAAATTAGCTATTTTAACTGCATGATCCTGAGTAACCAATTCAACGTTACTAACTTGAGAAGCCAATCCAGAGATCCGTGGTACCATCTCTTCCCGAAGTTGCATGATAGCGGCCCATATTGTGTCCAGAGTCACCACCGCCGGGGGTACCATAGGGGGCAAAGGAACACCGTCTCCCACTCCACCAGATGGTAAAGAAACGCACGAAACAGGGGTCGACATAGTAGGCCCCAAATCTGGGCCAGCACCTTCCTCCAACATCTCTCCAACAACCTGCGACCTTTGACGTTGCACCGGGGAAGGACCAGCAACCGCCTCACCCTCCTCAGGCAGGCGCTGCACCGCCGGGGAGTCCGACGACTCAACCCCCTCCAACACCTTCCCTTCCAGGTCAGAGTCTTGACGAGGCACCTTCGAGGCTCGAACCGAGCCTGGGGAAGACAGATCACCACCTGAAGCCGAAGCCGAGGAATCCACCTCCGACTGCTGCCTAGCCAGGCAATTCTCCCGTGCACCCGATAGCTGTCTCGGAGCCTACAAAAAATACGAATCCAGCGGACCAACATCCACAGGTAACAGGGAAGCCACCACGGGAGCATTAGAAGGCTGTTTAGTCCACTTAGACTTCCGCTTTTTGCCCATAGGTAAACGCCGCTCCGAACACACACCTCACACAACCGCCATCTTGGATTCCCCCCAATTACATGGGCTGAGGGTTTTAACATGGTATCCACAATGATGCCTAAATCTTTTTCCGGGGTGGTGGTTCCTAATGTGGAACCTTGCATCGTGTAACCATAGTTTGGGTTGTTCTTCCCTAGGTGCATAACCTTGCACTTGTCCACATTAAATTTCATCTGCCATTTTGATGCCCAGTCTTCCAATTTATCAAGATCCTCTTGCAATTTTCCACAATCCTCTTGGGTTTTAACAACTTTAAATAGTTTTGTGTCATCTTCAAATTTGATAATCTCACTCGTTATTCCACTTTCCAGGTCATTTATGAATATGTCAAAAAGCAGCGGACCGAGCACAGATCCCTGGGGTACACCACTATTCACCTTTCTCCATTGGAAAAATTGGCCATTTAACCCTACCCTCTGCTTTCTATCTTTTAACCAGTTCCTGATCCACAATACTACACTGCCTCCTATCCCATGACTCTTTAGTTTTGCCAAAGGTCTCTGATGAGGGACCTTGTCAAAGGCTTTCTGAAAGTCCAGATACACAATATCAACCGACTCACCTTTGTCCACCTGTTTATTCACACCTTCAAAAAAACATAACAGATTAGTAAGACAAGATCTTCCTTGTCTAAAGCCATGTTGGCTGTCTCCCATTAGGCCATGACTATTGTCATGCTGCCGCCCCAGAGGCCAAGGTTGGTATGGGCAGGTCAGATGGACATGAGAGTTTTTTTATATATTTTGAATTTGGTCCTTCTGTAAGAGGTCTTGGTAATGTTCCCAGGACCTTCCGGGGGCCAAAGTTCAAGAGAACACAATAGCCAGAATGTAGGGAAAATAAGGCTTTATTTCCCTTTAAGCACAATGGTTCAAGTTATGGGAGACTACTTCAACCAACTGAAAGAAACCTTGCTTCAGGCAACAAAAAGAAAATATATTCACACTTGCTTTGTTTAACTATTGCTTCACAGTACTTGGCATAAACAAACTTTACAGGCATTCGCTACTGTTCACTGTTTTATGTTTCATGCACAGACCTTAGGCTACCTGCCTGACAGTAGCTACAGTCCATCGGGGTTTCAGGTGGGTCTTCGTTGAATTCCACCTGCATGGGCTGAGTATCAGACAGCTGTGAATCAGTGTCAGTAAACTCTTGAGGAGCGTACTGAGGTTTCTCATATAACACATTTACTAGCTTCCAATGTTCAGCATTCAAGTCAGGGCCGCGCCCATGTGAGTGTTTGTTATGGCAGTTACTTCCCCTTGCAGGCTGCCTTATGTTATACAGTCTTTTTACCAAGGGCTTGTGCCCTGTTTCACCAACAGTTTGATAGGGAGGATATACTCCAGTATCTTGTGTTTCCTGTCTTCTTAACTTATTTTGCTTATTAGAATAAAAAGGTATTTTACCTTGTTTAGTTGAGTCCCACGGCCTGGTCCTGCTGTAGTTCAGCCTGTCTTGAGCAATAGGCTTTTCACACTCCAGCTGGCCTTCATGCAGAGTCACCACTCTCTCACATTCACACCTTTTACCATTTGAATAAGGAATATTACCATTTGCAGCAAAGACTTCATCCTTGCTCAGATAATGCTCACTGTGTCTGGCATTTACTGCTGCCGGTTCTTCACACCAAACTCTGGGGTTTATTTCTCCCCTTGTGCCTTTCTTTCCAGTACCTCTCAACCAAGGACTCCTGGAACTCTGTGGCCTCGGATTCACTATGCCCTCCTGCCAGGAACTCCTTCCTCTCTGGTGCTCTGGACACTCCTTATGGTGCTCTCCTTCTTGGTTCCTTTCCAGAAGCTCTCTGTGGTGTGACTCTCCGTGGTCTGCTTTTCCTTGATAAGCCTCTTCTTGGTATGCCTCCTTTTGGTAGGCCTTCCTTGGTATGCCTCTCCTTGGTCTCTCTCTCCCTGGTCTCTCTCAAACTTGTCCTAGCTCCTCCTTTTCAAGTTCCCAGCCTTTCTTCAGGGGAACTCCCCTTTTTCTCCATTGGCTGTTAGGTTGCATTACCTCATCAGCTCTGAGGTGCAGTTCTCTGGGCCTTGGAAGGTCACTCCTGCTCCCTCTATTGGGCTCCTCATAATATTGCAGCTGATGATAAAATCTTTTTTCAGGATTTAAAACCCTTTTTCCTTCATGAATAGGCTCTGCGGTACCACACTATCTACATGCTGAGTAATTTTATTCTTTATGATGGTTTCTACCATTTTTCCCGGTACAGACGTCAGGCTCACTGGTCTGTAGTTTCCCGGATCACTCCTGGAACCCTTTTCAAAAATTGGTGTTACATTGGCGATCCTCCAATCTTCAGGTATTAGAGATGATTTTAATGATAGTTCACAGATAAATAATAGCAGGTCTGCAATCTCATATTTCAGTTCTTTCAACACCCTTGGATGTATACCATCCGGCCCAGGTGATTTGCTACTCTTCAGTTTATCTAATAGTTGTAATACATCTTCCCGATGTATCGATATTTCCTTCAATTCTTCCGCACCTTTAAATACCACTTCAGCCATGGGTAACATCCCTACATCTTCCTCAGTAAACAAGGAAGCAAAGAATTCATTCAGTCTCTCCGCTATCACCTTGTCGCCTCTTAGTGCTCCTTTAACCCCTCTATCATCTAATGGGCCAACAGACTCTCTCACAGGTTTTTTGCTACGAATGTATTTGAAAAAGTCTTTATTTCACGTTTTTGCTTCCGCAGCAAGCTTCTTCTCACATTCTCCCTTTGCCTGCCTTATCAATGCCTTGCATTTGACTTGCCAGTGCTTGTGCTGTTTCCAGGTTTCGTCGTTTGGCTCTTTTTCCATTTCCTGAAAGATGCTTTTTTGGCAACAGCCTCTCTGACTTCACCTTTAAACCATGCTGGCAGTTTTTTGGACTTCCTTCCACTTTTCTTAAAGCGTGGAATACAGCTGGTCTGGGCTTCCAAGATAGTATTTTTCAACAACACCCAAGCTTGATGTACGTCTTTAACCTTTGCAACTGCTCCTTTTAGTTTTTTCTTAACTATTTTCCTCATTTTATCATAGTCTCCCTTTCAAAAGTTAAAAGGTAGTACTGTGGATTTCCTTACTATCCCTCCTCCACTAATTAAATCAAAGGCGATCATGCTATGATCACTATTGCCAAGTGGCCCCAACAACCTTATCTCTTGCACTAGATCTGGTGTTCCACTAAGGACTAGGTTTAATATGGCTTCCCCTCTGGTCGGTTCATGAACCAGCTGCTCCAAGAAGCAGTCATTTATTTCATCTAGGAACTTTAACTCTCTAGCATGTCCTGACGTGACACTGACCCAGTCGATACCGGGGTAGTTGAAATCACCCATTATTATTACTGCGCTGTAACCTTTGTTAGCTTCCTTGATTTCTTTGAACATTTAATCATCCATTTGGTCATTCTGGCCAGGTGCTCGATAGTACACCCCCACTGCCATTGCCTTCCCCCTTTTACATGGAATTTCAATCCATAGAGATTCTACAGCAAATTTTGTTTCCTGCAAAACTTTAATCCTTTCTGACTCAATGCCCTCTCTAACATAGAGAGCAACCCCTCCACCAATTTGATCAGCTCTATCATTACGATATAGTTTGTACCCAGGTATCACAGTGTCCCACTGGTTGTCCTCCTTCCACCATGTCTCTGATATTCCAATCATATCTAACCTTTCATTTAGTGCTATATATTCTAACTCTCCCATCTTATTTTTTAGACTTCTAGCATTTGCATACAAGCATTTTAGAGAATGTATTTTATTCATATTAATTTGACTATTGTTAGACATGGGTAATTTGGGATCTTTAAGCTCTGTCTGCTCCATACTCGAGGGCATTTGGGCTACCTTACTCTTTTGTGGAACCTTTCTGCTTTTGGTAGTATCCTTCAAGGATACATTCTTCTGAACCATCCGCTCTTGGGTGACTGTCGGCTTTCCCCTAATATCTAGTTTAAAAGCTGCTCTATCTCCTTTTTAAAGGTTAATGCCAGCAGCCTTGTTCCATCCCGGTTAAGGTGAAGCCCATCCCTTTGGAAGAGCCCCTCCTTTCCCCAGAATGTTCCCCAGTTCCTAACAAATCCAAAACCCTCATCTCTGCACCATTGTCTCATCCACGCATTGAGACTCCGGAGCTCTGCCTGCCTTTTGGGTCCTGGGCGTGGAACAGGAAGTATTTCAGAGAATGCTACCCTGGAAGTTCTGGATTTCAACTTCCTACCTAAAAGCCTAAATTTAGCCTCCAGAACCTCCCTACCACATTTTCCTATGTCATTGGTAGCGACATGTACCAAGATAGCAGACTCCTCCCCAGCACTATCCTAAGACCTTATCTAGGTGGCGCATGAGGTCCGCTACCTTCGCACCAGGCAGGCATGTTACCAGGTGATCCTCATGTCCACCAGCCACCCAGCTATCTACATGCCTAATGATCGAATCACCAACTATAACGGCTGTCCTAACCCTTCCCTCATGGACACATGGCCCTGGAGAAACTTCCTCGGTGCGAGAGGGTTTTACATCAACTGGAGGACAGGTCCTAGTTACAGGATCACTTCCTGCCACACCAGGGTGATGCTCTCCTGTCACGTGACCTCTCTCCTCCATGGCAACAGGGATGCTGCCAGACTGGAGGTGGGACTTCAGGACTATATCCCAGTAGGTCTCTTCTATGTACCTCTCTGTCTTTCTTATGTTTTCCAAGTCTGCTACTCTAGCCTCTAGAGAACGGACTCGTTCCCTGAGAGCAAAGAGCTCCTTGCACCTAGTGTACACGTAAGACTTCTCACCAACTAGGAGAAAATCATACATGTGACACTCAATGCAAAAGACTGGAAAGCCCCCATCCCGCTGCTGGACTGCTGTCTGCATCTTAGTTTTAAGTTTGTGTTTATATCTACGTTCTTTACTTACTAAGGGTTTCTATGGATATGTATACTAATAAAACTGTACCTAATACGTTTAATATACCTTGTTCACCTGAAGCTTTATTAATCTTAGGTCCTTAGTGTATGACTGATTTGGGTAATAAGCTTCACCTGAAAGCACCTCCTGTCTTTTAAGATGTGTAAGTACCTATAAAGCTACGATTATCCCAGGGGTGGGTGGGAAATAACACTTATTAAAAGAGGGCTGCTACATAGTACCCGGTCTTGTGCTGCTGAGGTAAGCTGTATTTTGATTGGATTTAAATTATAGCTCTTTGCTGCTGCTAGGCTCTAACTTCTTATGAAATGTAAACTACAAGCTCTCTGCTGGGTTCCAAATTTAACCAGAAAACTCTCTTCTGTGTTTTAAATGTAAACTAAAAGTACTTTGCTGTTACTAGGCCCTGAGTGACTATTAAATTTATACTACAAGCTCTCTGCTGGGTATGAAATGTAACCAGAAAGTTCTCCTCTGTGTTTTAAATTTAAACTTAAACTGCTGCTACTAGGCCCTGACTGATTTAACAAAAAATAGTGGGTTCACAAATTAATTAGCTTAAATACAAAAAATTCCTTTTAGAAAATTACCAGAAGTATATACTCACAGTTGCAGATCTCTCTCCAGAAGTAACAGTCCCTTTTTCTAGTTCTTCAAGACTGCCCTTTTTCTAGTCCTTCAAGACCATATGGTGTTCACAGAAGGGTCTTAACCCTCTTGCAATACCTCTGGAATCATTACTGGAATATCTCCTTCATTTGTCTAACACAGGGCTTAAGACCAATTCAGTGAGAGTTCATCTGAGTGCTATTGCAGCTTCTCTCAAACCTTTAAATGGGCAACCTATTTCCTCTCATCCTATCATAGCGAGATTTATGAGAGGCCTTCTTCTAACCAAGCCTCCCATTAAGCCACCACCGGTGGCATGGGATTTAAATCTGGTTCTTGGCCAGCTAATGAAGCCGCCTTTTGAACCATTAGCTACTACCTCTTTGAAATTCCTTTCCTGGAAGGTTATTTTTCTTATTGCAGTCACATCAGCACGTCGCATTAGTGAATTGCAAGCATTGGTGGCTGATCCTCCTTATACAAGGTTCCATTATGATAAGGTAGTCCTTAGGACTCATCCTCACTTTATGCCAAAGGTGGTTTCACCTTTTCATTTAAACCAAGCAGTTTACCTTCCTGTTTTTTTCCCAAGGCCTCATGCCTCTAATGCAGAAAGGAATCTTCATACTTTGGACTGTAAAAGAGCTTTGGCCTTTTACTTGCAAAGGACTCAGCAACATAGAAAGTCCTCCCAAATCTTTTTTGCTTTTGATCCTAGACAATTAGGGCTTCCAGTCTCCAAAAGGACACTGTCCAACTGGATTGCGCAGTGTATATCTTTTGCCTATCGGAATAAGAACCTTCCTCTTGAAGGCCATGTCACAGCGCACAATGTGAGAGCCATGGCAGCATCTATGGCTCATCTTCACTCTGTGTCTATCGACATCTGTCGAGCAGCTACCTGGGCCTAGGTTCATACCTTCACAGCCCATTACTGCTTGGACAAGGGCTCCCGCCGGGATGCCTTGTTTGGTCAGGCTGTTCTTCAACACCTGTTCCATACTTAATCAACTCCTACCCACCATCCCTGATAGGATGCCAGAGATCCATGGGGGGAAGTGGACCCCTTCCGAAAGGGCACACAGCTTCTGGGGTTTCTCCCTGGCATCTATAGCTAGGGAGTCCCCATATGTGAAGACTACATTCCTGCTTGTTCCTGGAGATAGTATAGTTACTTACCTGTAACAGGTGATCTTCGGGAACAGCAGGAATTTAGTCTTCACAACCCATCCACCTCCCCTAGGAGTTGTATCTCTCTATCTCTCTTCTTCTCTTTCCCTCTCTCTCTCTTTTTGTCTCCGCTTTAAACTCAACTGGAGAGAGGCAGTTGGGAAAGGCGGGAAGGCAGCACACAGGCGCTGTGGGGTGCTTCCAAAAGCTTCCTAATTGGATGCTGGGGAGTGTTCCTGCGCAGGCTCCGTCACCCATATGTGAAGACTAAATTCCTGCTGTTCCCGGAGATCACCTGTTACAGGTGAGTAACTATGCTTTCTGGGTCATATGCTGGTTCCTCTTGGAAGATAAGAAAGGCTATACTGGGTCAGACCAAGCTCCATTAAGCCCAGTTTCCTGTTCTAACAGTGGAAAATCCAGGTCACAAGTACCAGGTTTCCAAAAAGATACACAGATTTGAAAATGCTTATCCTGGGGTAAGCAGTGGATTTCCCGAGTCATCTTTAATAATGGTTTATGGACTTTTCCTAAACCCAGCTACAGTAACAGCTTTTACTACATCCTTTGTTAACGAATTCTAAAGTTTGATTACGTGATGAGTGAAAAATATATTTTCTCTTTTATTAGTCTTAAAATTATTTATTTATTTATTTATTACAATCTCTTATATACCGCACTATTTGACATCAGCGCGGTTTACATGAAACAAAATGACCAGAACAACAAGCTGTTCTGTTTTTTTACAGAGAACAGATCTACAAACTTGGATAACCTAGGGGAACTATTTACATGTACTATCTACATACAGACATTATGACGAAGCTTAATGATCTCGGGTATCGCACTGAGAAAGTTGATGAGGCTATATGGTAAGGAAGGTGTAGCTACTTTCATTGATGGCGTTGGCTAGGCATATTGCTGACTGGGTAGTACTTGAGGAACAGGTGATATTTGAGTGCCTTCCTGAACTGGGCTAGGTCAGCGATAGCGCGAATGTTCGATGGTAGAGCATTAAATGGGCTACATTGTTGGTTCATTTAGTGTCCCTTAATCTTTTGACTTTTTGAATTGTATGCCCTCCTATTTTGTTCTCTATTCCTTCTATTATTGTTTATTGTTTACATAACATTTGATATACCGCCCCCCATTACATCGGGGCGGTTTACAATATAAGTAAAATCATCAAGTCAGAAAAGGAAAAAAGAATTACAATTTCTGAAGAAGGAAAAGATAGGAAACAGAGGACGGGAAAAGACAGGGAAAGTGAAGTCAGGAAAATCAGATAGATCCAGGAAAGGCAGAGGAGAATAGATGAGTCTTGAGAAGAGAACGGAATTTAGGATATGATTCTTCCAAACGGAGGGCAGTGGGTAGTGAATTCCAGAGGGAGGGGCCAAGGTAGAAGAACGCTGATTTATGGGTTGATTGAAGATGTGCACGGGAAGGGGCCGGAAGGTGAAGGCGGTTGATATGAATGGACCGGAGGCTTCGAGAGGGGACATGGAAGGAGAGCAAATCAGAGAGGTATTGGGGTCTATGGAGATAAATGGCTCGATGGACTAGAGTGAGGATCTTGAAAGGGATCCGGAATTGTAACGGCAGCCAGTGAAGGTGTTGTAGGAGAGGAGTGACGTGATTGCGCGGAGAGGCATGTAAGAGCATCCGGGCAGCTGTGTTTTGAATTAACTGTAGTCGATGTAACTGATACTGAGGAATACCGGCATAAATGGAATTACAGAAATCTAACCGAGTTATGACTAGTGAAAGAAGAAGGGTAGTGAGTGCCTGAGGAGATAGAAAAGGTCGAATTGCACGAATCTGCCGAAGGCAGTAGAAAGAACGCTGAGAAATAGAAGAAATGTGATCGTGAAAAGTGAGTGCACTATCAAGAATGACACCAAGATACCGAAGTTTGGAAACTGTGGAGATAGGAAGCACCAGAGAGGGAAGGCGTAAGAGGCGGAATAGGAGAACCGTGGGTGAACCAAATAGCAGCCGTTTTGGAGATATTCAGAACCAGACAGTTTGAGGAGAGCCAGGAGGAAACCGAGGATAGACAAACCTCCAGCGGAGTGATATCGGGATGGGATGAGGAAGTATGGTGCAGAAGGAGAATATCATCAGCATAATAATAGCCCGAAATCCCCGACTGTTGGACAAGAAGTGACAGAGGAGCCAGAAAAAGATTGAACAACAGGGGAGCCAAAATAGAGCCCTGAGGCTCTATTTTGATGATTCCTAGTATTCTATTTGCTTTCTTGGCTGCCGCTGCACACTGGGTAGAGGGTTTCAACGTATTAAAAACATAAGATATGCCATACTGGGTCAGACCAAGGTCCATCAACCCCAGTATTCTGTTTCCAAAATTGGCCAATTCAGGTCACAAGTACATAGCAGTTTCCCAAAAAGACACACAGGTTCCACAATGCTTGTATTGGAGCAAACAGTGGATTTCCCAGGTCCTCTACAGTAATGGTTTATGGACCTTTCCTCCAGGAACTTGTACAAATCTCTTTTAAACCCAACGAGACTAACAGCTTTTACTACATCCTTCAGGAATGAATTCCAGAGTTTGATTACACGTCGAGTGAAAAAATATTCTCTTATTAGTCTTATATTGGTTATACTGTAGCTTCATTGCATGTCTTTCTACTTTTTGATGGCATAAACAATTGATCTACACTTATCTGTTCCACTCCATTCATTAATTTCTAGACCTCTATCATATCTCCCCTCAGCCGTCTCTTTTCCAGGTTGAATATCAATAATCTTTTAAGCCTCTCCTCATAGGGGGTATCCATCCATTCCATTTACCATTTTGTTGGCTCTTCTCTGTACCTTTTTCTAATTCTGCTATATTCTGCTATATTCTTTTTAGGATTTGGTGAACAGAATTGCACACAATATTCGAGGTGCAGTTGAACCATGGCATTACAGAGGCATTATAATATCCTTTGTTTTATTCTCCCTTCCTTTTCTTATGATTCCTAGCATTCTATTTGCCTTCTTGGCTGCCGCTGCACACTGAGCAGAGGGTTTCAATGTGTTATCAATGATGCCGCCTAAATCTTTTTCCTGGGTGGTGCTTCCTAATATGGAACCTTCCGTTGTTTAACCATAGTTTGGGTTGTGCTATCCTAGGTGCATAACTTTGCACTTGTCCACATTAAATTTCATTTGCCATTTGACTGTCCAGTCTTCCAGTTTATCAAGGTCCTCTTGTAATTTTTCACAACCCTCTTGGGTTTTAACAACTTTGAATAATTTTGTGTCATTTTCAAATTTTATTATCTCACTTGTTGTTCTCATTTCCAGGTCATTTATGATTATGTGAAAAAGCAGCGGACCCAGAACAAATCCCTTGGGTACTCCACTATTCACATTTCTCCACTGGGAAAAATGGTGATTTAGCCCTACCCCTCTGCTTGCTATCTTTTAACCAGTTCCTCATTCACAGTAGTACCCTGCCTCCTGTCCCATAACTTTTTAATTTCGCGAAGAGTCTTTCATGAGGGACGTTGTCAAAGGCTTTATGAAAATCCAGATACACTATATCGACCGGCTCACCTTTGTCTACCTATTTATTCACACCTTCAAAAAAGATCTTCCTTGGCTAAAGCCATGTTGGCTTTCTCCCATTAAATCATGACTATCGACATGTTCAGTAATTTTGTTCTTTATAACGGGTTCTACCATTTTTCCCGGTACTGACTTCGGGCTCATTGGTTTGTTTCTCGTATCACCCCTGGAACCCTTTTTAAAATTTGGTGTTAAAGTGGCCATTTGCCAATTTTCATGTATTACTGATTTTATTTTAATGATTGTAGATATGTAGTCTCATATTTCAGTTCTTTCAATACCCTTGGATGCATACCATCCTTTCCAGGTTTGATACTCTTTAGTTTATCAGTTAGTTATATTTCATCTTCCCAGTTTATCAATATTGCTTTCAATACTTCTGATGCATCACCTTTAAATACATCTTTTTCAGTAAAGACCGAAAAAAAGAATTCATTCAGTCTTTTGGCTATGGCCTTATTTCCTCTTAGTGCCCACTTTACCCCTCTATCATCTAATGGTCCAACTGACTCTCTCACAGGATTTTTGCTACAAATGTACTTGAAAAGGTTTTTATTATGCATTTTGGTTTCCACAGTAAGCGTTTCTTCAAATTCTATCTTTGCCTGCCTTATCAATTCCTTGCATCTAACTTGCCAGTGCTTATGTTTCCAGTTTCTGTCATTTGGCTTCTTTTTTCATTTCCTGAAAGATGCTTTTTTGGCTACAACAGCCTCTCTGACCTCATCTTTAAACCATGCTGGCACTGTTTTGGACTTCCTTTCACTTTTCTTAAAATGTGGAATACAGCTAGACTGGGCTTCCAAGATAGTATTTTTAAACACCACTCATGCTTGATGTAAATCTTTAACCTTTGCAGCCATTCCTTTTAGTTTTTTCTTAACTATTTTTCCTCATTTTATCATAGTCTCCCTTTTGAAAGTTAAATGGTAGCACTGTGGATTTCCTTGGCATCCTTTCTCCATTATTAAATCAAACACAATTATGCTATGGAAACATAGAAACATGACGACAGAAAAATACCACATGGCCTATTTAGTCTCTCCTTCCATAGCAACCACTACAACAGTCCCCTTTTTTCCTTTAGAGATCCTCTGTGTTTGTCCCATGCTTCTTTGAATTCAGATACTGTCCTCATCTCTACCACCTCCACTGAGAGACTATTCCATGGATCCGCCACTCTTTCCCTAAAGAAATATTTCCACATATCACTCCTGAATCTATCCCCTTTTGCTCTCATCCCATGTCCCCTCTTAACAGAGCTTGCTTTCAGTTGAGAGGCTGTCCTCCTGTGCATTTAAGCCGCGGAGGTATTTAAACGTCCCAATCATATCACCTCTATCCCACCTTTCCTCTAAGGTATACATAATTAAGATCCCTAAGTCTGTCCTCATATGCTTATAATGAAGACCACTAACCATTTTAGTTGCCACCCTCTGTACTGATCACTATTGCCATTGGCACCAACACTCTTATCTCTTGCACCAGATTGTGTGTTCCACTAAGGACTAGGTCCAAAATGGCTTCAGCTCTTGTCGGTTCATGAACCAACTGCCCCAAGAAGCAGTCATTTATTTCATCTAGAAACTTTATCTCCCTAGCATGTCCTGCCGTGACACTGACCCAATCGATACTATGGTATTGAAATTACCCATTATTATTGTCTTGTAACTTTTGTTGGTTCCCTGATTTATTTTTTTTTTTAGCATTTCATCATCATTCTAGCCAGGTGGTTGGTAGTACATCCCCACTGCCATTGCCTTCCCCTTTTTACATGGAATTTCAATCCATAAAAATTCTACAGTGTATTTTGTTTTCTGCAGAAATTTGTTAGAGAGTGCAACCCCTCCACATCTTTGATCTACTCTTTCATTGCGATATAATTTGTACCCAGGTGTCCCACTGATTGTCCTTCTTTCACCAGGTTTCTGAGATACCAATCATATCTAACCTCTCATTTAGTGCTATATATTCTAACTCTCCCATCTTATTTTTTAAGACTTCTAGCATTTGTATACAAGCATTTTAGAGGCTGTATTTTATTCATATTAATCTGATTTTTAGTAGTCAAGGATAATTTGGAATCTTTAAGCTGCTGCTCTGTACATAAGGGCATTTGAGCTACTTTTATCTTTATTGGAATCTCTCTGCTGATATGCCCTAACTTCATTTTTTTGGTAGTATCCTTCAAGGATACATTGTTCCGAACCATGCGCTCTTGGGCGACTGTCGGCTTTCCCTTATGATCTAGTTTAAAAGCTGCTGTATCTCCTTTATAAAGGTTAATGCCAACAGCCTGGTTCCATCCCGGTTAAGGTGGAGACCATCCCTTCAGAAAAGCCCCTCCTTTGCCAAGAATGTTGCCCAATTCCTAACAAATACAAAACCCCTTGCACCATCATCTCATCCGTGCATTGAGATTTCAGAGCTCGTTCTGTCTTTTGGGTCCTGCGTTTGAAACGGGAAGCATTTCTGAGAATGCTACCCTGGAAGTTCTGGCTAAAATCCTAAATTTGGCCTCCAGAACATCCCTACCATCCTATGTCATTTGTACCAACATGTACCAAAGCAACAGACTCCTTCCCAGCGCTAAAACCTTGTTTAGGTGGCATGTGAGGTCCGCTACTTTCACACCATGCAGTCATGTTACCAGGTGATCTCACGACCACCATCCACCCAGCTATCTACATGCCTAATGATCAAATCACCAACTGTAATGGCTGTCCTAACCCTTCCCTCATAGGCACATATCTTTGGAGAAACCTCCTCGGTGCGAGAGGGTTTCACATCATATGGAGGATAGGTCCTAGCTACAGGATCACTTTCTGCTACACCAGGGTGATGCTCTTCTGTCACATGACCTCTCTCCTCCATGGCAACAGGGAGGCTGCCAAACTGGAGGTGGGACTTCAGTACTACATATCTGTAGGTCTCATCTATATACCTCTCTGTCTTCTTATGTCCTCCAAGTCTGCTACTCTAACCTCCAGCGATCAGACTCATTCCCTGAAAACAAAGAGCTCCTTGCACCCTCACCAACTGGGAAAAAATCATACATGTGACACTCAATGCAAAAGACTGGAAAGCCTCATCTCGCTGCTGGACTGCTGTTTGCATATTAGTTTTAGTTTTGTTTAGGTATTTAATTTGTTTACTTACTTAGTTTAAGTATCCCCAGCAAACCTATTTATTTATTTAACAGGTTTTGTATACCGCCTTATCCTTCAATCAAAGCAGTTTACATAGGAACCAAAAATTACATTGAATGCTTGGTGTGATACTAGTTCAAAGGGGGTAGAGGGGCATGCAGAAGGGGAAAGGTAGAGGAATTCCTGGAGGTAACTATTTATAAAGAGGCATATATGCATATTATACTAATACAACTATACCTAATAATTTAATGGACTATGTTCACCTCAAGATCAATTAGTGTATTCCTGATGAGGATAACCAACTACACCTGAAAGTGAATATGGGCATCTCCTCCTTTTTAATAGGTTTAAGAACCTATAAAGCTAAGACTCTCCCTGGGGTGGGTGGGAGGGAAAGAAGACTTAATAAAAGCTGGCTTGCTAAACAGTGCCCTGACCTATTCTTCTAAGGTAAAGTCTTACCAATTTCTTGAGTGATTCACACAGCCCTTGGTTTGATAGAGGGGCTTTTCATAGTAACATAGTATATGACGGCAGATAAAGACCAGTATGACCCATCTAGTCTGCCCAGCAAGGCAGCAAGAGTATGTGCACGTGCTGTTGTGTGCAGGTCACCCCTCCCCATGCCTTTGTTTAGGGGTGTACCACTGCTCTGTGTAGGTCACCCCTATTTGTTCAGATATAAGAGATTTTTTTAAAACTTTATATTTTTATTAGTAATTTCAAAATTATTTACAACAATTAATAATCAGAAAAATAAGAAACATAAACAGTCCACATCACGGGGAATACATTAGAAATTACCACATAGAAGCAGTAAACAAGTAAGAAAAATACAAATAGTATTCAGAGAGATAACGATAACCATAATTAAACAAACTCAAATTATTTCTAGCATGCTAGCAATCAAAAAAAAACAGAAGAAAATACTTTATCCCTGAGAACAATGATTATTAAGAAATGTTTCCAAAGAAGATACCTCTGAGAAAACATACTTAGTTCCCCCCAATGTGACCAGGCATTACAGGGAAACTTTAAGAAAAAAGTAACACCTATTGCCAAGACACGAGGCTTTAAGGAAATAAAAGCTTTGCGTCAAAGCTGTGTTTGCCTAGAAACATCAGGGAACAAATTTATTGTCCTCCCACAGAAATTAGCGTTCTTATTCTGAAAATACAAAACGCATAACTGTGTTCTTATCAATCTCAGAGTTAAATCAAACAAGAAGAGTAGACCTAGTAGAAATCGCATCCTGCGAAGACTCAATAAAGTCAGATACATCCACAGAATCCAGTAAAGGCAAGGCATTAGCTCCCTGTAGAACTCCACCGGGAACTGCTGTCAACGGAGGCAAATAATACAATTTATTAATTATAGGTTTAGTATTCTCTTGATACCCCAGAATTTCTGTCAAGTACTTCTCAAATAAGATCTGAGGTGACAACAAATGAGTACAAGGAAAATTTAAGCATCTGACATTTTTAGCCCTAAGACTATTTTCCAATAATTCTTGCTGGGCATGCAAGGTAATACTATCTTTAATAAATGATACATTAGCATTCTGCAAGGATACAACTTGTGAATCTAATTTCTTACACTTACCATCTAACGCAGAGTTCTGAAGATCATGTTGAGACAATTTCGCAACTGATTCTTTAGAAAACTCTGAGAATTGAGAGACCACAGATAATAATGAAGCTTCAATCCGCGAGAGGACCTGCCAAACATCAGATAAAGATGCATTTTGTTTGTCCACGGGAAAAGCATTCGCAGAGACCTGTTGGGCCCCACCAGAATCCCCAGAGGTTTGAAAGATACGTGGCATAGGAACGGCCACGATATCTGACACTTCCAAGGGGGAAGCCAAAACAGATGGTAAGTCCGGCAAACAGGACTGCTCCTCCGAAATAGGGGAAGAAGTCACAGGGCCCAAACTGTTATTACCAGCAAGCGGGGATGAGTTAGTATCTCCCAAAAAAGAAGAAGCGTTATCTAAAGGGAGCGGAGACCTGGTGGCAACATGAGATGTCACATCAGACCCTTCCAGTGGAACTAAATGCTTATCCATTGGACCAACCACTTTCACAGATTTTGAAGGATTAACAGTACTCACATTCAAGGGCCTCTTTTTTTCATTTGCCCATTCCAGAGCCCTCGCTCCACTGCTCCTTGTGCGCCGAAGGGGTGCTAAAGGGGCAGACAAGCCCCTTTAAACGCGCCCCTTCAAAGCGCGACTATGAAACCGGGGTACAAGCTACAATTTAAGGCCCCCAGATGACGTCAGGGACTGGCGCCACGCAGCTAGTCCGGCAGGATCCACCTGCTGCCTGCTCCGACAGCAAAACGCGGTACGTGGCTGGTTAATGGCTCCGGCTCTCCAAACACACTGCTCCCAGATTTTATTTTATTTTTTTAGTGCCTTTAAGTCCAGTTTTATATAGTCCACCTTGTATATAGTTAACCATGATATCCCTTAATAGATAAACCACCATTGTATTTAGTTTCCCCTATTTCGCCAAGTTATACCTCCTGTTAAATGTAATGACCAGACATATGTAAACTGTCGGATGTTTTCTGTTTAATGTAAACCGCGCTGATGTCTAATAGTGCGGTATATAAGAATTGTTAATAAATAAATAAATAAATAAATAAAGTCAGCGCTGACTCCTGGTTGACCCAGCTGCCTCTAGGTTTTCTTGGTAATGTATCACTGGAGGTAGATTGCCAGGCCTTTTTTTCTGAGATATAAGAGATAGTTATAGCAACAGGATAAAATCAAAATAAGCATAAAGGGATTCACTGTGTCTACCCCCATGCCATTTTGAATTCTGACACAGTGGTTTGCCCCATCACTTCCATCGGGAGGGCATTCCAAACATCCACTACCCTTTCAGTGAAAAAGTATATCTCCAGGAACAAGCAGGAATGTAGTCTTCACATATGGGTATCGTCGGTACCAATGGAGCCTGCGCGGGAATGCTCCCCAGCATCCAATAGGAATGCTTTTGGAAGCATCCCTCAGCACATGTGTGCTGCCTTCCCGCCTTTCCAACTGTCCCTCTTCAGTTCTTCGTTTTCCACGGAGCCGACAGGACACATACCCTGTCACCGCAGAAAATGTCTTCTTTAAACTTGTTTTCTTGTGGTCGCGCCTGCCTCCTCACGACACCTACCAGTACCGCCGGTTCTTTCTTCTTTTAAAAAAAAAATAATCTATTTTTGAACTGTTTCTCTTCAGAAACTTTTTCTTTTGGTGCTAGGTGCCATTTTGGGCATTAGGCCCCATTTTTCCCAAAAGATGGAAAAACCAGCTAGTGGTTTTAAAAAATGTACTAAATGTGGCGGTACCATCTCTGTCACCGACACCCATGACCTGTGTCTAAAATATTTAGGCCCTGACCATTCTCCATCTGAGTGTTTCTCCTGTATGGGGATGACTAAAAGAGGAACACCGAACTGAGCTGCAAAGCTCGGTACCCTCTTTTCTTTGGATACCAGGTCCATTGTGTAAATAGTTTCCCCTGTTACCCAAGTTTTTCTGACCTGTTATTTGTAACACAGAACTATGTACACGTTCTGATTTTTCTGTTCCATGTAAACCGCGCTGATGTCGAATAGTGCGGTATATAAAAAAACTGTAAATAAATAAATAAATTGCACCACCCTCTTCAAGAGCCTCGTCTGCCTCCCATGGATCTCAGGTAACTAAACATAAGAGCCGGTCCTCAAAGGATAGCTCTCCTTCAAAGCATCGAGAGGCCATTGGCATTGCCCCTGAGCGAACTACACTGGCAAAACAGCCCCGGTGGGAGGCTTCGGCCTCCAAAGCATCAACGGGGTTCCAGGATGTTCTCGAGGCTTCAACCTCGGCAGAACTACTGGTGCCATGCTCAGAGGTTCCGGTTGCTTTTACCGGTACCGATACCCAGGCATCAACAGTGTCAATAGACCAGAGATTCCTCGCTATCGAATGCAGTCTTGCAGCTCTCCTTAGAGCTGCGGTACCGTTGACACCAGTGGTTCAACGGGCACCAGTACCGACACCGGTACCGATGCCAGTACCAGCACCGACGGTACCGGCCCCGGTGGGAATCCTTCCCATGCAGACTTTTTCTGGCATCGACAGATCGGTACCGGACCAATTTGGTACCAACTTCGATCGATACCGAGACCATGCTTTGCATGAACATCTGGATCAGAGATACTTTGAATCCTCCGATTCTGATAACTCTGATAATTCTTCTGGTACCAGAGTGTTTCTCCTGGAAGACTCCTCTTCTCCCCAACGCAGAATGTCTCCTCCGGAAGACATGTATTTTCAGGATTTTATTTGTGATGTGGCCCGAGGGCTTTCAATCATGGTAGCTTCTGAAAAAGAACCTAGAGCAAAGGAATTGGAAATTCTCTAATACCCTAAGGCTCCCAAGGAAGCTGCCACTCTGCCCATTCATGAATTTCTTAATGATTTGATGCTCAGAATGTGGGAGACACCTTTGACCACATCTCCTCATTCTAGGAAACTCGATACCATGTATCGAGTTCCACCATGTCCTGGTTTTCAAAAGACTCAGCTGCCACACCATTCAATGGTAGTGGAGTCAGCCATGCGTAGGATGAAAAGTGCAAAGAGACATGCATCCAATCCTCCAGGTCGTGAATGCAGGACTCTTGACGCTTTTGGGCGTCAAACATTTCAGGCTTCTATGCTTTCAGCTAGAATCAGCTAATATATTTCATATATGGGAATGTTCCTCAGAGGTCACAGGAGATTTGGAGCTTATGAGCCCCCTTCTCCCTGAGTACAAATGACAGGACTTTCACTCTGGTCAAGCATGCTCAAGATGTAAACCTTTGACTGCTTTGAATGCATCAGCAGAACCTCTGCTATTGCCATTGGTGCACGTCGGATTGCCTGGCTTCAGGCATCAGACTTGGAGATTTGGGTACAGGATAAATTGGGAAACATCCCTTGCACAGGAGAAAATCTCTTTGGCAAGAATTGGCAGGAGAAGGCTAATGAGATAGATACTGACAATCTCACTTTAGACAGATTGTCAAAATCTACAGCCACTCCAGCCAAAAAGAAAACCTATAAAAACCCTTTTTCAGCAAAAAGAGGAAGTTTTATCCATGCTATACCTAGCAAGGGCAAGCTCAGGGTCAAGTTGCCCAGAAGGGTCAACAACAACAATCCAGACAAAAGAAGCCAAAAGGCCTTAAAGCCCTTGAGGGGGCTGGGCCTCTGGAGCTGGTTGAGCTCTGACTCCTTCATAGAGAACTTAGCCTTCCTGCCTCTGAAGGGGCCAGAACCCCTAAACATTCCAGGCAGGTTGTGTCATTTTGCCAACAGATAGCACCAAATAACAACAGAAAACTGGACTCTGTCCATTGTGGGAGAGGGGTACAAACTTCATTTTCACAGCATGCCCCCTCCTACAATCGTAAGGCAGTTCAATTCCCAAACCTCTACAGGCATTCTACTGGATCAAGAGGTCTCAACACTCCTTGCTCAAGGAGCAATAGAGGAGGTGCCCATTCTTCAGCAGGGTGCAGGGTTCTACTCCCCCTATTTTCTTATTCCAAAGAAAACAGGAGGACACAGACCCATTCTAGACCTCAGAGAATTGAACAAATATCTGTTCCGAGAAAAGTTCAAAATGATTTCTCTGGGAACTCTTCTGCCATACCTTCAAAGTCAGGATTGGCTATGTTCTGTAGATCTAAAGGATGCATATACTCACATTCTGATCCATCCAGATCACAGGAAATTGTTATGATTCCTTTTTAAGGGAAAACATTTCGAATACAGGGTTCTTCCCTTTTGGTCTGGCTTCGGCACCAAGAGAATTCAGAAAATGCATGGCAGTAGTAGCTGCATTTCTGCGAACCCTGAGGATATTTGTCTTCCCTTACTTGGACAACTAGCTCATTCGAGCCCCACGGTTCCAGAAGCCAGATCTGCACTGTCTCGCACAATGCGAATCCTTCAATACTTGGGATTGGTCATAAACCTCCCAAAATCCCAACTTGCTCCGTCTCAGTCCCTAGAGTTCATAGGAGCTCGTTTAGATACCAGACAGTCAAGGGCTTTTCTCCCACAACCCCGCTGTCTTCGTATAATGCAGCAAGCTTCTCAAGCAGCGGTGAAGTCCTCACTAACTGCTTGAGAACTACTAGTAGTTGTACACAGTTCATGTGGTTCCCTGCGCTCACCTTCATATGCGAGCAGCCCAGTGGACCCTATCCACACAGTGGACACAGGCCACGGCACGTCTGTCGGACAAGATATCAAACTCACAACAACTGATCTTGTCCCTACAATGGTGGCAATCACTGGAAAATCTTCTAGTGGGGTCTTCTTTCCAGCAACCCCTATTCTAGGCCACCCTAACAACAGATGCATCACAGGTGGGATGGGGAGCACACCTGCATCAACTCTCTATCCAGGGTACCTGGACTCCATAGGAGACTTGTCTTCACATAAACCTCCTGAAACTCAGAGCAATCTATCTAGCTCTTCGAGTATTCCATGCCCAGCTCAGCTACAAGACAGTCCTAGTCCAAACGGACAATCAAGTAGCCATGTTCTGCGTGAACAAGCAGGGCGGAACAGGCTCTCTGTCGTTATGCAATGAAGCTTTACGACTAGGGGCCCTAGCCAGAAAGCATCAAATTCACCTTCTCGTGGTATATCTTCCAGGCAATGTTCCCTCTAATTTTCTGTAGGCTGTGTGCGCATAAAATATCAGCTGTGTGCAACTTTTGAAGGAAGGTTAAATTTTTGTGTGCCACATAACGACACTTGGAGTTATATACTTTAAAATTTGACTACATGTCAGAATACAGTATGTACACCACATTGATTTTAATTAAATTAAATGAAAATAGACGATTACTAAATGAAGCGGGAAATTTCTAGTAATTACAATCATAACTTTTAAATTTTAAGACATCTGTGTTGTTTTCTATCAGAATCAGAGCCGTAATTTTTGTGCGCTCTGTTGTAAAGTATGTGCGCTCGCTTGGCGAGGTGTGTGCGCGCGCACACGCACACAGCTTAGAGGGAACAGTGCTTCCAGACATTCAAAACCTTTGGGCAGACAAACTCAGCCGAGTACTGCTGCCTCATGAATGGTCTCTCCACCTAGACCAGATGGCCAAGATTTTTCAGATCTGAGGAACCCCAGACATAGACCTATTTTCAAGTCCACTGAATGCCAAACTTCCCTGGTTCTGTTCCAGGATTCTGGCTCAAAATTGCCAGGCAAGGGACGCCTTCTTTCTTCACTGGGGTCACGACTTCCTCTATGCCTTCCCACTCATTCTCCTCATCCCCAAAACACTCCAAGCTTCAGAGAGACAGAGGTCGTATGATCCTCATAGCGCCACAGTGGCCACGCCAAACGTGGTATCCCCTGCTTCTACATCTCTCTCAAGCTGCACCTCTGGAGTTAGGCTATGCTCCAAATCTCCTCTCCCAAGAGAACAGGATGCTATGGCACCTGAATCCCCAGTCCCTGCATCTCAGGGCCTGGTTGCTGAAAGCTTAGACCTTCAGGATCTTAACCTTTCCCAACAGGTAAAGGATATCCTTCAGGCTTCTAGAAACCTTCCACAAGACGTTCTTACGCCTTCAAGTGGAAACGTTTTAGTATATGGTGTTCACAGAAGGGGTTAAACCCCCTTATGATACCTTTGGAATCAATATTAGAGTATCTACTTCATTTATCAAATTCTGGTCTAAAGACCAATTCCGTAAGAATCCATCTTAGTGCAATTGCAGCTTCCTATAAGCCTCTAAATGGACAACCAATTTCCTCTCATCCACTCATTATCAAGATTTATGAGAGGTCTTCTATTAACAAAGCCTCCGATCAGGTCACCACCGGTGGCATGGGATTTAAACCTAGTTCTCGGGCAGCTCATGAAACCACCTTTTGAGCCTTTAGCCACTACAACCCTAAAGCTCTTGTCCTGGAAGGTCATCTTCCTAATTGCAATCACCTATGCACGTTGCATTAGTGAATTGCAAGCTTTAGTGGCTGATCCTCCTTACACTAGGTTTCACCATGATAAGGTTATTCTTAGAACTCATCCACACTTTATGCCAAAGGTGGTTTCGCCTTTTCATTTAAATCAATCAATTTATCTTCCTGTATTCTTTCCGAGGCCTCATGCCTCTAATGCAGAAAGGAACCTTCATACTTTGGATTGTAAAAGAGCCTTGGATTTTTACCTACAAAGAACACAGCAACATAGAAAGCCTTCTCAACTTTTTATTGCCTTTGATTCTAGTCATTTGGGACTTCCAGTCTCCAAGAGAAGAACTCTGTCCAAATGGATTGCACAATGCATACCCTTTGCTTATGAGAGTAAGAGTCTTCCTCTTCAAGGCCATGTCACAGCCATGGCAGCCTCTATGGCTAACCTTCACTCTGTGCCTATTGATGACATTTGTTGCGCAGCCACCTGGGCTTTGGTACACACCTTTACAGCCCACTACTGCCTAGATAAAGCCTCCCGTCGGGATGCCTTCTTTGGCCAAGCTGTTCTTCAAAATCTCTTCCAGACCTAATTCATCTCCTACCCACCAACCTTGGTGGGATACCAGAAATCCATGGGAGGAAGCATGGCCAACTGTACTTGGGTGGCAACTTCCTGGGGCTATCTCCCTGGCATCTTCAGCTTGGGAGTCCCCATATGTGAAGACTGCATTCCTGCTTGTTCCTGGAGATAGCGTAGTTACTCACCTGTAACAGGTGATCTCTGGGAACAGCAGGAATTTAGTCTTCACAACCCACCCACCTCCCCTAGGAGTTGTCTCTCTATCTCTCTGTCTCTTTCCTCTCCCTCTATCCTTTCACTCAGCTACAAACTCAACTGAAGAGGGACAGTTGGAAAGGTGGGAAGGCAGCGCGCATGTGCTGAGGGATGCTCCCAAAAGCGTTCCTATTGGACGCTGGAGAGCATTCCCGCGCAGGTTCCGTCGGTACCGATGATACCCATATGTGAAGACTAAATTCCTGCTGTTCCCAGAGATCACCTGTGACAGGTGAGTAACTACGCTTTCCTGACATTGCCTTTCAGTTTACCCCTTTGCAGCTTCATGTTATGTCCTATAGTTTTACAGCTTCCCCGTCCTTGGAAGAGGTTTGTTTGTTCATTAATATTCTTTAGGTATTTAAAGGTCTGAATCATATCTCCCCTCACCTTCCTCTCCTCCAGAGTGCTACATATTTAGGTCTTCAAGTCTCTTCTCGTAAGTCTTCTGACGCAGGCTCCAAATCATTTTGGTCACCTTCCTCTGAACTGCTTCCAGCATTTTTATATCCTTTCTGATTTGTCACTTGCCTTTAACACTTATTTAAGACAACTTAACAGATCTTTTACCTCCTAACTGGAAGGCTTCTTTGTAAAGGTCACTAGAAACAAGTTTATATCCTTGTACTCTGGGACTATTTATTATATTTGGATGCTAAGCTAATAAAGCTCTCTGGTGATACTAAGAGCTGACTGACTCAGTAAAAACACTGAATTCTAAAATATGCAGATTTATCAGCTTTAACCCAAAGAATGCCCTTTTTCCCCAAGATTTAGAATATATTCCAGAAGATAAATACTTACAAGTGCAGATCTATTTCCAGCTGTAGCAGTCCCTTTTGGTAGTCCTTCAAGACTATTACCCATGACACCTACACTTTTTTTCCTGGGTGGTGGTTCCTAATGTGGAACCTTGCATCGTGTAATCATAGTTTGGGTTATTCTCCGTAAGTGCTTAACTTTGCAGTTGTCCACATTAAATTTGTTGGACATCCAGTCTTCTAATTTATCAAGGTCCTCTTGCAATTTTTCACAATCCTCTTGTGTTTTAGTAACTTTGAATAATTTTGTCTCATCTGCAAATTTGATCACTTAACTCATTATTCCCATTTCCAGGTCATTTATGACAATATTAAAAAGCAGCTGGCCCAGCACAGATCCCTGGGGTACTCCACTATTTACCTTTCTCCATTGAGAAAATTGACCATTTAGCCCCATTCTCTGCTTTCTATCTTTTAATCAGTTCCTGATCCACAATAGTACACTGTCTCCTATCTCATGACTTTCTAATTTCACTAAGGGGTATGTTTACTAAACGGCGGTAAAGGAGCAGTCTTTTCCATGTGGTAACGGCAGCAATAAGGGGTTACCATTTTCTAAGTGTGCTGGGCATGTTAGAGGCGTTCCAGCGTTTAAGGGGTGCAAAACATGCTGCGTTAAGGGGTGGTAATCGACACTTACTGTGTGGTAACATTAAGGGGTGGTAATGTACACTTACCATGCAGTAATGGGACGTGCTGTGGGAAGGTGTCTGGCAAACACCTTAATGCAGGAAAGCCACTGAAACTCTGAAAGGGGGGCAGGGAAGCCATTGGAGAAGGTATGGATGCAAGCACAATTGGTAGTTGATGGAGATGACTCACCTGATGTCTGGCAATGTGGCTTATGCTGTTGACTAGGCGAAATAGGCAGCTGCCTAGTGATGATGGTCAGTGTGGGTCGGCTGTGTCATGGGTGGATGGTGGTGGCAATAGAGTCAGCAGAGGGGATGCAACAGCAGGGGGCGCTGTGACAGGCGTGCAGTCCTAGATGCTCCTGAAAGCATACACCGTGCTGTATGCTAGAATATAGTGTCTGTAAGGTGTGGACAGTTATCCAGATGTGCTGTCAGTGTATGGCATGCCATAGGCCAGGACAGTGAAAAATTACTGGGTGGAGGCAGCATGTTCCAGATGTGGGCAGCACATTGAGGATTGTTCATGAGTGTTCATGTGGAGTAGTCACAAGAGAGGTGTGCATGATATGGCTAACTGCTGCAAATGACCCTTGATGGCCATGGTGGAGCAGTTTACTGCCAGTAAGCTGCCCCACCATGAAGCTCCTGACAGTCAAATGGTGGGTGCAGGGCTGTGCCATGGATTTTCCAAGCAGAGATTGCAATGTGTGTGGTGGGTGGATGTATGGGATCATACAGGTCAAAGGCATTGGGTGTGTGAACCAAATGTAGCAGTGCCATGGGCTACATGAAACACCATTTGTGCGGGTAGGACTGGTGCCTCAGCCTGTGCAACTGCAAGACAATACACCTGACAATACACCTGACTATCCTCCAACACACATCACTCTCCAAAATCACAACATTACTATAAAAAATGAAGTAAAATACCTAGGTGTCACCCTTGACTCACACCTTAGTATGGACACACATATTAGAAACATCACTAAGAAAATCTACTTTAAACTTAAAATTTTAAAACAATTACGTCCTCTTGTACTCCTACATGATTTTCTGAGCATTATCCAGGCTATCATCACACCACACTTTGATTTCGCAAATCTCACCCTACTAGGAACAACAAAACAAAACATTAAAAGACTCCAACTTGCCCAAAATGCAGCAGCAAGAATTGTAATGAAGGTTCCACCATTTGAACACATTACCCCTATACTAGCAAACCTTCACTGGCTCCCAATTCAATCCAGAATAAATCATAAATTGATTATCACTACATTTAAGACATTAAATACAATGGCCCCAGTCTCTTTAACAAAACTTATCATTAAAGACACATCCCAAACTGCGCTACGGAAAGGCCACACGAATAAAATTAGGATCCCGAAAGATTTCACAACTACTAAAAAAACAACTAATAAAAAAGCGTTTTCTCATGCAGCTCCCACCCTATGGAACTCCCTCCCTGAAGAAATAAGAGCACTAAATGATGCAAAGGAACTCCGCAAGAAATTAAAAACATATTTATTCATCTCCCATTTCGGCAAACTAGAAAATACCTTACCACTAACAGGAAATGGTTAATAGCGACCTCAGGGTACACCAACTCCAATTACTCTATCTAACTACAATTAAAGTCGATTAAATAACTATTTGTAAATCCTGTAAATATATATGTAAATAGTTCAAAATATGTAAATAGTTAAATTGTTATTTAACAAATTTACCATATTTAGTCCAATCATGTTTAATGTATTTAGCAAAATTGTACCTAGTTAATTAATGTTTCATGTATTTAGCAAAATTGTACCTAGTTAATTAATGTTTCATGTAAAACAGACCTGTTAATCTGTTCATTCCTTGTTCACTGTAAACCGCACCTGATCTGTGGAAGGTAGCGGTATATAAGCAACTGTTAAATAAATAAATAAATAAATAAAAAATAAATAAATAAATAAATGATAGAAAGGGACAAGTTGAACCCATTTGCCCCATGCGGGGCAAGTCATGATGGCAGAACAGTGTAGGGAATGGCTATGCAACGAGTGTTAGGTGCCGGAATGTATAAGATATAGCCTCTTTATGTAAAGCTGGGAGGTCACAATGATGGAAAAACAGAAACGCATCTGTACCAGCTGACCCAGACATCTGCTGCATATACATCACTGACCCACTGCAGTGCGCCATGGCAGGGCCACTAAAGCCATGCTCACAGATGTCCATGATGGGGAATGCCATGTTGTGCTATCAAACGTGTGGCCATAATGCATAGAAATGTAGAAGAATGATTGTCTGCAGGTCACAGCAGAGCCAGGACTGTGAAGAACCAATGGAGAATGCACTGATCCAGCATATCAGCTCATTAAGACGCACTGGCTGCATGTGCTACATGCACATAACAGCAGCAAGCCATGCTGCAGAGCACTTTCAACTGTCACCCTGAGGCTGAGGAGGGGTGCCCAGCACCTGGTCCACTGAACCTGCACTGTTAGAGATGATCTCTGATGGCTGTGCTGTAGGTCTATATCACCGCTAGTGGTTAGCACGTATTGTCTGCAGTGTGTTATGCTTTTTTCCTGCATGCTGAGGGTGATGGTCGCAGTGACAGCAACTGCTTAGCCCTGTGTTCTGCCCATTGGACATTAATCATCCAATAACAATGCAGTTTAGTGGTCAGTTTCAATATTTCAATATGCTGCTGCCGTGGACAGCCACTGCAGTGGGGGGGGGGGGTATAAGCTGGTGTGGGGCTACTGCTACAGTCCTGTCAGAACCTCAGTGAGTAGGCCATGAATGACTGCTGCCCCAACCATTGAGGACTAACAATTAATTACAGCACAGGCAGAAAGACTGCCCTGCTGCCCTTCACTGGGCTGTGTCAGTCAAGCACAAACCAACTACAGTAGGTCTGCTGGTCAGTATTGACCCCCAGCCATTTACTCAGATTAGCATCCCCAGACAGAGAATGCATCCACATCACTGGAGCCAAACATTATAATAGAGTAATGTGGCTACATAGCCATGCCATGGTCACTTTTTGATCATAGTGAGAGTGTCATCTCAGCATAACATACAGTGGCCACCCCAGGCAATGCACGTAGCAGACGGGCACAATGGCGTCTCAGCCAGTGACCCTGCCATTGTGGAAGACACATCCAGGCTAATCTGCACTGTTTCAAGTGATACCCACAATCCTCTGCTTCGCCTTATTCACATTTTCCAAAACAGTCTGGGAAACCCAACGTGAGCCAGTCTGGCAGTCCGGCAGAATCCCTGGCAGCATCCCTGTTGCCATGGAGGAGAGAGGTCACGTGACAGGAGAGCATCTCCCTGGTGTGGCAGGAAGTGATCCTGTAACTAGGACCTGTCCTCCAGGTGATGTAAAACCCTCTCGCACCGAGGAAGTTTCTCCAGGGCCATGTACCCATGAGGGAAGGGTTAGGATAGCCGTTATAGTTGGTGATTCGATCATTAGGCATGTAGATAGCTGGGTTGCTGGTGGACGTGAGGATCGCCTGGTAACATGCCTGCCTGGTGCGAAGGTAGCGGACCTCACGCGCCACCTAGATAAGGTCTTAGATAGTGCTGGGGAGGAGTCTGCTGTCTTGGTACATGTCGGTACCAATGACATAGGAAAATGTGGTAGGGAGGTTCTGGAGGCTAAATTTAGGCTTTTAGGTAGGAAGTTGAAATCCAGAACTTCCAGGGTAGCGTTCTCTGAAATGCTTCCTGTTCCACGCGCAGGACCCAAAAGGCAGGCAGAGCTCAGGCGTCTCAATGCGTGGATGAGACAATGGTGCAGAGATGAGGGTTTTGGATTTGTTAGGAACTGGGGAACATTCTGGGGAAAGGAGGGGCTCTTCTGAAGGGATGGGCTTCACCTTAACCGGGGTGGAACCAGGCTGCTGGCATTAACCTTTAAAAAGGAGATAGAGCAGCTTTTAAACTAGATATTAGGGGAAAGCCGACAGTCGCCCAAGAGCGGATGGTTCAGAAGAATGTATCTTTGAAGGATACTACCAAAAGCAGAGAGGTTCCACAAAAGAGTAAAGTAGCCCAAATGCCCTCAAGTATGGAGCAGACTGAGCTTAAAGTCCCAAATTACCCATGTCTAACAATAGCCCAATTAATATGAATAAAATACATTCTCTAAAATGCTTGTATGCAAATGCTAGAAGTCTAAAAAATAAGATGGGAGAGTTAGAATATATAGCACTAAATGAAAGGTTAGATATGATTGGAATATCAGAGCCATGGTGGAAGGAGGACAACCAGTGGGGCACTGTGATACCTGGGTACAAACTATATCGTAATGATAGAGCTGATCAAATTGGTGGAGGGGTTGCTCTCTATGTGAGAGAGGGCATTGAGTCAGAAAGGATAAAAGTTTTGCATTAAACAAAATCTGCTGTAGAATCTATATGGATTGAAATTCCATGTAAAAGGGGGAAGGCAATGGCAGTGGGGGTGTACTATCGAGCGCCTGGCCAGAATGACCAAATGGATGATGAAATGCTCAAATAAATCAAGGAAGCTAACAAAGGTTACAGCACAGTAATAATAATGGGTGATTTCAACTACCCCGGTATCGACTGGGTCAGTGTTACTTCAGGACATGCTAGGGAGATAAAGTTCCTAGATGAAATAAATGACTGCTTCTTGGAGCAGCTGGTTCATGAACCGACCAGAGGGGAAGCCATATTAGACCTAGTCCTTAGTGGAACACCAGATCTAGTGCAAGAGATAAGGTTGTTGGGGCCACAAGGCAATAGTGATCATAGCATGATCGCCTTTGATTTAATTAGTGGAGGAGGGATAGTAAGGAAATCCACAGTACTACCTTTTAACTTTCGAAAGGGAGACTATGATAAAATGAGGAAAACAGTTAAGAAAAAACTGAAAGGAGCAGTTGCAAAGGTTAAAGACGTACATCAGGCTTCGCTGTTGTTGAAAAATACTATCTTGGAAGCCCAGACCAGCTGTATTCCACGCTTTAAGAAAAGTGGAAGGAAGTCCAAAAAACTGCCAGCATGGTTTAAAGGTGAGGTCAGAGAGGCTGTTGCCAAAAAAGCATCTTTCAGGAAATGGAAAAAAGAGCCAAACGACACAACCTGGAAACAGCACAAGCACTGGCAAGTCAAATGCAAGGCATTGATAAGGCAGGCAAAGGGAGAATTTGAGAAGAAGCTTGCTGCGGAAGCAAAAATGCAAAGTAAAGACCTTTTCAAGTACATTCGTAGCAAAAAAACTGTGAGAGAGTCAGTTGGTCCATTAGACGATAAAGGAGTTAAAGGAGCACTAAGAGGCGACAAGGCGATAGCGGAGAGACTGAATGAATTCTTTGCTTCAGTCTTTACTGAGGAAGATGTAGGGATGTTACCCATGACTGAAGTGGTATTTAAAGGTGCGGAAGAATTGAAGGAAATATCGATACATCGGGAAGATGTATTATAACTATTAGATAAACTGAAGAGTAGCAAATCACCTGGGCCAGATGGTATACATCCAAGGGTGTTGAAAGAACTGAAATATGAGATTGCAGACCTGCTATTAGTAATCTGTGAACTATCATTAAAATCATCTCTAATACCTGAAGATTGGAGGATCCCAATGTAACACCAATTTTTAAAAAGGGTTCCAGGGGTGATCTGGGAAACTACAGACCGGTGAGCCTGACATCAGTACCAGGAAAAATGGTAGAAACCATCATAAAGAATAAAATTACTCAGCATGTAGATAGTCATGACCTAATGGGAGACAGCCAACATGGCTTTAGACAAGGAAGATCTTGTCTTACTAATCTGTTATGTTTTTTTGAAGGAGTGAATAATCAGGTGGACAAAGGTGAGTCGGTTGATATTGTGTATCTGGACTTTCAGAAAGCCTTTGACAAGGTCCCTCATGAGAGACTTTTGGCAAAACTAAAGAGTCATGGGATAAGAGGCAGTGCACTATTGTGGATCAGGAACTGGTTAAAGGATAGGAGAGGGTAGGGCTAAATAGCCAATTTTCCCAATGGAGAAAGGTGAATAGTGGTGTACCCCAGGGATCTGTGCTGGGTCCGCTGCTTTTTGACATAGTCATAAATGACCTGGAAAGTGGAATAACGAGTGAGGTTATCAAATTTGCAGATGACACAAAACTATTTAAAGTTGTTAAAACCCAAGAGGATTGTGGAAAACTGCTAGAGGATCTTGATAAATTGGAAGACTGGGCATCAAAATGGCAGATGAAATTTAATGTGGACAAGTGCAAGGTTATGCACCTAGGGAAGAACAACCCAAACTATGGTTACACAATGCAAGGTTCCACATTAGGAACTACCATCCAGGAAAAAGATTTAGGCGTCATTGTGGATACCATGTTAAAACCCTCGGCCCAGTGTGCAGCAGTGGCCAAGAGAGCAAATAGAATGCTAGGTATGATAAGGAAAGGAATGGAAAATAAAACAAAAGATATTATAATGCCTCTTTATCATTCCATGGTGAGACCGCACCTTGAATATTGTGTGCAATTCTGGTCGCCGTATCTTAAAAAGGATATAGCGATTTTAGAAAAGGTTCAGAGAAGAGCCACCAAAATGGTAAAGGGGATGGAAGGATCCTCCTATGAAGAAAGGCTAAAAAGGTTAATGCTCTTTAACCTGGAAAAGAGACGGCTGAGGGGAGATATGATAGAAGTTTATAAATTAATGAACGGAGTGGAATGGGTAAACGTAGATCAATTGTTTACCTTATCAGAATATAGAAATTATAGGGAACATGCGATGAAGCTACAGGGTAAACTATTTAAGACTAATAAAAGAAAATATTTTTTCACTCAACGTGTAATCAAACTCTGGAATTTGTTACCGGAGGATGTAGTAAAGACTGTTAGTGTAGCTGGGTTTAAAAAAGGTTTGGACAAGTTCCTGGAGGAAAGGTCCATAAACCATTATTAAGAAGGGACCCAGGATATCAATGCTTGAACCAATACAAGCATTGTGGAACCTGTGTCCCTTGGGGAAACTGCTAGGTACATATGACTTAGATTGGCCACTGTTGGAAACAGAATACTGGGCTTGATGGACCTTGGTCTGACCCAGTATGGAATATCTTATGTTCTTATGTTAGCCAAAGTGCAGTGCAGAAAGTCACAGGACAAAGGGGAGCCATACACACACACACACACGCTCTCACTGGCATACTGAGCAAAAGTGGAGATGGTTGGCATTCCTGCTTGACACTCCTGTCTCAATGTCAGCTCAAGGACTGATAATGTGTGCATTGTTTGCACGTGCTATATTACCATGTGCTATTAGCCTCCAATCAGCTGTGGATAGTGGAGCCTGTTAGTGCTTCTGATGGGTGTTTCCACCCTTGCTGGCCATCTTCTTGAGGATGGCACATGCTGGAGCTGGGTTCTGCAGCAGCAGGGGTGGGGGGGGGGGAGGCAGCCTAGATCTCTGCCTGGGGTTCCAAGACCCTTGGACCACCCCATATGGCACATTTGTCTTTCTTCAGCAGTAGCAGGACTGTGTGCTGCCACTGTCACTGTGGAATCATGACAAACATCACAGATGGTTCTACGGATGGCAGAATACCCCTTTGTGGAGAGGCTAAAAAGGTTGGGGCTCATCAACATGGGGAAGAGACAGCTGAGGGGAGATATGATAGAGGTCTATAGATTATTGACCAGAGTGGAACAGGTAAAGGTAGTCACTTTTCTATTCCATCAGTCTGTGGACAGACTAGGGGACCTGCAATGCGGCTATAGTGTAACACATTTGGTTCTTCTGAGTGAAAATATTTTTTTCAGTCGACGTGTAATCAAACCCTGCAATCCATTACTGGAGGATGTGGTAAAAGCTCTCAGTGTAGCTGGGTTTAAAAAGGTTTGGACAGGTTCCTGGGTAACAGTCCATAAACCATTGCTAAACAGGATTCGAGCTATGCACTTCTTGCCCCATTGTCAAAAATCTAACAAAAGCACCCAGTAACTCCGACCAGCTGCCAGACATCCCCCCTGATCTTCTAGCCCGACAATACAAACAGCTGCAGCAACCACAAAACCCACATCACTATGCTGAAACAACAACCAAGACAACTTCATACACTACCCTGATCAGAGACTGGAATACATTCGACACAACCTCAAAAGAAGAAATATCCTCCACCATCTCCTGCTTGAATACCACCACCTCCCCGCTGGATCCTTGCCCTGCCGACTGGATAAAGAAAACCAAAGAAGACCTCAGTGCACCACTAACCCACATCGTAAATGAATCCTTTAAACAAGGACACATGCCAGACGCCCTGAAGACTACAATCATCCGACCAACTCTAAAAAAGCACAACCTAGATTTCAATGGGTAAAATCAGGGACTACAAATACCATACTGTATTGAAAGGCAAAGTTAAAACCTGAACTGGCCAAAAATCTCACTCCTGGAACTGGGTACCTTGGCAATTCTGGAATACTCAGCCTTAGTCGCACAAGCAGCACACAGATGGACCTTAAACCAAATAAAAAGTTACCAAAAAGTGAAAACAGAAATATGTACACAAAAGTGAAAATGAAACTTCAAAAAGCCAGACCCTGCATTTAATACACTGCAACGGCAGAGAAACCGAAAGAGATGCTTTCTTCTGTACTGTACAAAAAAAAAAATAGCAGATGTCAGGACTGGTGTTAGGAGGAATGTAGCCAGGGCAATTTCTCTGGACCTCCAAGACAGATAAGGCCCCCAAACCAGTCTGATGCTGAAGGAACAGCTTGCTAGTAGGGTTTAGGATCCCCTCCAAATTTTTGCCTGGGCAGGGCCCCAGCCATGTCTAACACCAGTCCTGGCAGATGTATATTCCAAAAACTGACGTATTCCAATTACTAAACAGAAAATAGAAATTATTTTTTCTACCTTTAATGTTTTTTTTTTTTTAATTTTTTCCCAATTTCTGGTGTCCATTTTCCTCTGTCTTTAACCTCTCCATGTTCTCCTATTCATTTGCCATATCTTCTCCCTCTTCCTGGCCTTACTTTCTCCCTTAGGTCAGTCTCTAACACCAATTTCTTCTTTTCCATTTTCCTTTGATTATTTTTCTGCTTCTCTATCCAAATTTCACTCCTGCTTACAAACTACTTCTCAAATTTATTCTTTATTCTTTTACAGCTTTCCATCTTTTCCCTCATCGCAACCTTCCCATTCCCCCTCTCTCTCCTTCCCCCTCTCTCTCCTTCTCTAGCGTCTTATTTCCCAGTCTTTAAGTCCTCCTCTCTGGGCTGGGTGACCCTTTGGTCTAACCCAGTATGTTCTTATGACTACTAAAGTCTCATCTTATACAGCTTTTGGTGTAGAACCTGCATCATTTGGCAGCTTGTCTCTGGACTACCTGCTGCAAATCTCTCCTTTTGGAGGAGGCAAAATTACTAAATTCTTTACTGGCAAAACTAATGACGACTCATCAGAATTAGGGAGGTTTCTCACAGCTGCTCTACACAAAATGGGGACCTTCTTTGTAGACTATTTTTTATAATAAAGCGCTAATTACAGGTACTGTACTTGGTCACCAAAACTGAGAAGTGAGATATCATAAGTGATAGAACTCCAGTCTTCTAACTTGGTTACAGTATTTGCATGCTTGGTCCATTACAAAATCATACGAGGGGAGTAAAAATGTGACTTTGTATCTGGAGCGGGGGAAGCTGGGTCTGACACCCAGTTTCAGCTGCCAGTGATATATTACTGACAGTGGCATAAATACCACCCATGCAGCCCCCGCAATGCAGGGTGGGGGTGTGCCAGGCCCTACTATCTCCCCTTAATCAGAGACACTCTGCTGCTGTAAGCTACATGAGAGGTAATCTAGAAATAAGTATGCTAGATATTAATTCCTCAGGCATTAACTCTTAACATACGACGTGTTGTACTATTACTATCGGATAAACAGTAAAAGAGATGTAATTAACTGCTTTACTAAGTATCTCTAATATAACCAGCACCTTGTAATAACACTGTCTCTACTACTATAACAATGTTTCAACTGTGATGTACTTATAAACTCTCTCACAAAAGCTGTATCCTAGCCACTTTCTCTCTCTCTCTCTCTCTCTCTCTCTCTCTCTCATTACCGTCTCATATAGATACTGAGAAAGCACCATACCTGATATACTCCCTGTATCCCAAGTCAACCCTATATCCCCAGGTACTATTGGGACGCTATATTCAAGCATCAGAGAGAACCTTAAAGAAAGTTAATCATGCCTACCTCGACCCTAACCCTCGCTCTCCTCTATACCATTGCCATGACTATCCATGACTCTGATGCAATCATACATGACCACAATCCTATCCCAGTACTCCTAGGATCAAATAGAAAACATCACTACAATTATCACCAACCTCAACCAAATCTACAATATAGGAGGCAGACACACCTGCTCTACATAACACTGGATTTCACCACCAACACTAAGGCCAACAAAGATGACGTGCAACACGATCTCAGGTGTGCACTCATCAACGCACGGTCTGTCCGCAACAAATGGCCAGCCATTACAGACCTAATATCCAACCACAACCTAGACTTACTAATGGTCACTGAGACATGGCTCTCTGACTCAGACACTGTCCTAGTTAACCAAATCACCCCCCCCCCTAACTTCTCACTCTTCTCTTGTAACAGAAATAATAGAAGAGGTGGAGGAGTTTTCATAATAGCAAAATCTGCGTTACAATACCGAGTGTCCCTAACCAGGAGCACCCAGCACCTAGACACTATAACTATCACAAATAGAATCAACACTATCAATCTCATTTACTCGGCACCAAACGCAGTATCAGATGATCTCTCTGACATAATCAACTTGGCTTGCAACCCTGATAACCCTAACAAACCAAATTGGTTGTTGGGTGACTTTAACCTCGCCTCCCTACATCAGGATTTATCTAGTACCTTCCTGGATGCAATGACAGACCTTGGATACAAGCAAATCGTAAACAACCCTACCCACCAACGAGGGAACATCCTTGATCTGATATTCGTTCCACCAGCAGTCACGAGCACAAATAGACAAATTCAACTCTCTATCACCCCAGTCCCTTGGTCAGACCATAGCCTGATTACATTTCAGATACCAGCAGATCCAAACACACTCATCCAACCAGTCACAACAACAGCAAATTCAGGGCGATTTAAGCTACTGGACATAGAGGTGCTCACCAAACAAGCGCTACCAAAACTATCCAAGCCAACGGACAACCTGAATGAAATGATCTCTAACTGGAATGACACCCTCTATCAGTATGCCCAACAACCAACCATGAACAAGAAACTGCCACCCAATAATCATTCCAATAAAAAGCAGGATGCTCCATGGTTCTCGCCAGAGCTACAAACATCTCTACTTCAACCGAGGAAGCTAGAGAGAAAGTGGAGACGTGCCCACAACTCCCGAGACCAGGAAGAATACCTTACTCACCTGAAAACTCATCGCGAACTAACTTGGGCCACAAGGAAAGAGTTCCATTCCGAACTACTCAGCAGAGCACTAAACAGACCACGTGATCTCTTCAATTTAGTAAAAACACTAACCAAAGAGCCGTCGCCACCGCAACAAGAATTCATACAACCACAACAACTATATGCCAACTTCATTTAATCCAAATTAGTCAAGGTGAATACAACTTCATTACAAGTTCTAACCACTGTTCCCTCTTAGCTGTGCGCGTGTGCGCGCGCACACACCTTGCCGAGTGAGCGCACATACTTTACAACAGAGCGCACAAAAATTACGGTTCTGATTCTGATAGAAAACAACACAGACGTTCTTAAAATTGAAAAGTTGTTGTGTATTTATGGTTTTCACAAGTTCTACAATATTTTCTAGTGCAATCAGTGTGGTGTACATACTGTATTCTGACGTGTAGTCAAATTTTCTTTTTTTTTTTAACTTTTATTTTCATTTTACAACAAACAAAGTAACAACACACCAAAAGAAACAAATACACACATACAATAAAGAAAGCAACCCCAATTACCCCCCACCCCAATGCTTCTTCTCTAAGCTGATGAGAATCATCATATAAGCGCTTACATACAACAATTATTGTACATCAAACAAACAGAAGTAGAATCTATGATACCGGATGAGCATGTGACAAAGATTAATACAGCATCAAACAGTCAACTGAGAGCATTGAATAGTTTGAACATAATCGTTGAGCGTCTTCTAGCTAGACCAATAGTGAATGGTTTGAACGGAAGAGGCTGACATACTAGATATTTGCGCATAGTTACAATAAAGACAGATATGTTTCACCATACATTAGAACTCAAAAAAGAGCTATTTTCCCAATATTTCGTGATTAAGGAAATAGGAAATAGCAATGCCCAGCATAAAGGCTAAAAGGAAGTAAGCCAATTTAGGAAGAGAGGGGATCCCCGCAGCTAAGCGGAGCCCCACAAACTTCCAAAAGAGGGGTTCCGGAAAATATAAAATAGAGTGAAGACGACCCAGACCCGACTCCAGTAATACTGTAATGCGGGACAATCATACTTAACAGGAGTTTAGTAAACCAAAGGCCACATGGCATGTCCAGCATCAAGCGCACTGGATGGCATTCCAATTGGCTAACCTATCAGAAGTGTATGTCCACTTGGGATAGCAGTACTGAGGAAATAAGAAAAAATCTGATCTAGATTGTGAGTGATGGGGGGGCTGAGAAAAGGTGAGCTCTAAGTCTGAGGGGTGAAGCAACTTCCATATATCTACTCACACAAAATCTTTCATCAGAGCTGGCAGGGTGTAGAGACTCTTGGGCGGACCACTCGTTCTAGGCGGCAGTCTATCTATCAAAGGACCAAATACTTGGTGGAAATCACCGCCAAGTAACAATAACAGGGTCATCCACATTCGGAGCATAAATACCAATACACGTAAATTCACTATCTCCAACCCTAAAATATACACAGGCCCAGCTACCCTCCCCATCAGAGCTAGTATCCATTACAGTGGTTGGCAAAGATTTCTCAACTAAGATGGCTACCCCGCCCCGCTTAGAAATGGCGGGAGAATAGGCAGCCACCATATAAGGTTTGGCAGTAAGTTTCAGTGGTTCGACAGAGGTGAAATGGATTTCCTGAAGAAACACTAAATCAGTATGGTCATGATTAAAATAACTAAGGATGGTCATTCTATTGATTGGACTATTGATGCCTCTTACGTTCAGTAATAAGAGCATACATAAGGCCATACAACAAAGTCAAACAGGCTGAGAAAGGAACATGATGGCGCACCGAGTTGCGCAATGTCCCTCATATCAACTATAAATGACTGTACACACGATATGATAGAAAATAAGCCAATGAAAAATCATGAAGCGCCCTATATAACAGTAGAAGCACCGAAGTGCCTTAGAGAAGAAGCAAAACCCCAGAAATTACTGGCGACCTGATGTCTGCGGGGTGAAACCCCAGAGAAGGCCTAAATTGAAACATATAACCGGTATAGCTGTGCGTGCTCCGAATCCCACCGAGGTGCACATCATGGAGGAAAAGGAGACCAAGAGAGGTAGAGATAAGAGAAAGAAAGGTCCAGGCAGTCTCTATTCCAGGCAATGATCACCGCATCGGGCCATTCAAAATGGCGGGCAGTTCCAGCGGAGTCCATCCGAGTTGTTGACTTAGCGCATCTGGTCTGCCTCTTTGGAATCTAAAAATGTTGCTAGCAGAGCAGGATCTTCGAAGGTTCTAGTTTGGTTATGGAGAGTCACTCTGAGCTTCGCTGGATATAAGAGGCCAAAGCGAGCCTGTAACTGTTGAAGTCTAGGTCGAAAAGCAAGGAGTCCCTTCCGCCGGTCAACTGTGGGCTTTGCCAAGTTGGGGAAGAAAGAGACTTTATGATCGTCAAACTGCAGATGTTGCATCACCCGGGCAGCTTTGAAAATTTGCTCAACTTGCTGATACCTCAGTAAACGGAAGATAATGGGCCGGGGGGTCGTTCGATTGAGTGCGATGTTGGTAGGAGCACGATATGCTCGGTCAATTTCCAGATCTCTGCAAAAGGTAATCTTCAGCAAGGAGGGAAGAGTTTTGACCAGAAATTCTCTGATATCTCCTGCTTCCGCCCCCTCTGGAACTCCTATGAGCCTTACATTGTTGCGACGGGCTCGATTATTGCAATCCTCTAACTCTTTTTGAAGATTCTGTATCTGACGCTCAGCCTTGTCCAGGTTCACCAAGCGCACCGCGTGCGAATCGAGGACACCCGCCATGTTGTCCAGCCGTAGTGAAAGACCTTCAAGCCGGTCCTGAAGCATACCGAAATCTTCTCGCATGGCTCGGAGCGCTTCTCCGTTGGACTGTACCAGTTCCTTCACACCACGTATTTCCTCCAAGATCTCCTGTTGCATTTCGGGGCTTACCCGAAGTGGAACCATCTTTGGTGGGGAAGACAACTCTGTTTTGGAGCGTTTTCCATGTGAAGAAGAGGGAGACCCGAAGTCCAAGCGCACTGGTTTGTGGGCCGCCATTCCCCCCAAGGCACCCCGGTAAGTTCGGTGTAAAATATTTGGTTTATGCAGAGATTAAGTCAGGATTCTGAGTAGGCCCCTCGGGAGCTTCAGCGCGAAGCGTCTAACCCGCTGGATATCAGGCTCCGCCCCCCGTGTAGTCAAATTTTAAAGTATATAACTCCGAGTGTCATTATGTGGCGCACAAAAATTTAACCTTCCTTCAAAAGCTGCACAGCTGATATTTTATGCGCACACAGCCTACAGAAAATTAGAGGGAACATTGGTTCTAACCCAATTCCCCCAAACTCAAACCTCACTCGTTAAATTTTCACCTCCATCAAGAAAAAACATCGAAGACATTATTGCCGCCATAAATACCACCATGGCACCAAATGATCCATGTCCTGCACACTGGATCAAAACCTTGCGTGCCAAACTTAGCCCTTGCATAGCTAAGATCACAAAACTCTCCTACCTAACTGGGGTTTTCCCTACTGCCCTTAAACAGACATCAATTCGTCCACTGCTAAAGAACAACCAGATGGATCCAAAGAAGGAAGAGTCTTACCGCCCAATTTCTAGTATTCCTTTTCTAGCCAAAATACTTGAGAAGGGAGACTCAGAGGCAGATCCAGCATCACATAGACACATCAGCCCCGTTGGACCCATGCCAACACGGATTCCGAGAAGCTCATGGAATTGAAACACTCATGACTTCGCTATTCAACAAACTCATATGCGGGATTGACAACATACAGATGGCCATTGCAATGATTTTCCTGGACATATCAGCGGCATTTGACTCAGTTGACCATAAGATTCTGCTAGCTAGACTCCATGAAAAAGGCATCCAAGGCCTTGCTTGGGACTGGTGCAAATCATACCTAGAAGATCGATGGCAACAGGTCCGTATAGGCAACGATACATCTGAGCCCTTCCGACAGAAGCAAGGAGTACCCCAAGGCTCTTCCTTATCTGCGCTGCTTTTTAATATATATATGCAGCCAATCTGCCAAATCACCAGAGACTTCGGTATATCTTGCTTATTATATGCAGACGATGTGCTAATTTACACACCGATCAACGTCTCAAATCCTGACTACAGCGCTAATGAACTGCTTCAATGCAATAACTGACTGGCTCCTCAATCAGAACATGAGAATACATTTCAAGAAAACCGAAGTACTCATAGCCACAAGAAACAAGCAATTTTCTCCACCACCTACCCTCACAGTAAGAGATGCAGAACTTCCAATCAAGGCCACCATAAGGTACCTCGGTGTGATACTCGATCAACAACTCAATCTTAAGGAGCATATAAAGAGCACCGTAAGGACAATCTACTACAAGATAAAAACACTGCGCCACCTGAGACCGATGTTGGAGACCAAGGATTTCCGTACAACTTTCCAAGCAATAGTCACACCTCACTTTGACTATGCGAATATAGTTCTGCATGGCCTCCCCAAGAATACTCTAAGTCCACTTCAATTGGCGATGAACGCAGCGGCCCGCATCTTGTCCGGAGCTTCAAAGAGAGATCATATAACACCAATCCTAATGGATTTACACTGGCTCCCGATAAGTTGCAGAATACTATATAAAACTCTCCTCATCACTTTCAAGGCCATTAATAAAATATCCCCTTCATCGATCTCAAATCTCCTCACCCATGCACCAAACAATAGATCCAGGAGACTAGTAACCGAAAACACACTAGTTACTCCTAGTATCTCCACAAAATGGACACAACTAACTACTAACAGAGCTTTTGTGTCTTATGCTCCCAAGTGCTGGAACAAACTCCCCCCCAGCATCAGATCAATCAAGGACATCACTCAATTTAGAAAGGCCATTAAGCACTATTTATTCACTTTGAACTTCAACCTACCATACATACCTTAGCATTGCCTTCCGCCTGACACCCTTAACTGCCTCTCACATAGCTATAACCCAGAACAGAGGTAATAAAACTGCGGAAAGTGCTGCATTTCCGTAAATATCAAGCCACGATGTTACCTGTTTGATTGTATATAGTTCTCTGTTCATACCCAGTTTATATTCCCTGTTATCTGTAAACCTATGTCAGTTTTATCTTGGATAGGTAATATGTTGTTTAATGTAAACCGCACTGATGATGAATAGTACGGTATATAAAAACTGTTAAATAAATAAATAAATAAATAAGAGGACCCAGTGATCCTAGCAGTAGCAATAGCAATGGCAACAGTAAATGTCTTCAATTACTTTAAAAGAGGTTTGCTGCACTGCTCCGCTCCCCTTCTTTTTGCAAAGTGCTTCTCTTTGACAGGCCAAAGTCTCGCAATACCTATGATTTCGGCCCCTCAATGTGAAATGTTTTCTTGGTCTCCGACTACCGCAGGACAGCACTTTAGAGAAAGAGAAGGGGCGCAGCATGGAGTAAGTATTATGGTTGCTGCCTTTTTTCCTAAGTTTTCGAGGGCGGGGGAGGCAGAGAAGAGAAAAAGGAGGGGAAGGTGTTCTCCCACTCTTTGCGGCAACAGCCCTTATGAGGAGTCCTAAGCAAATTTTGCTTTGGAGCCCCTCATTTGAACTTACACCACTGGTTACTGCCTATACTAGGAATGTTCCCTATAGATGCAAAATGTGTGTAGGAGGGGAGAGGAGAGGTTGATGCTATAGTACATCTGGGCCTAAGCTCCTCTTGATGGCTATTAAGTCACTATGGTACACCTCCTCATTGTCAGTGTCAGCACATCTACCAAATCTATACTAGAACCTGAAATCTAAATGAAAGCTAATTCCTAGAGATGAATGTTTCCTTTGTAAGCTTTCACTGAGCCAGTTCTCTTTTTGAGCTGTTTATTTGAAATAAGATCATCCATCTTCGAAACTGCATGCATCAAACAATCAGCCCACTCCTATAAACTGCCCTGAATCTGTAATTATGTTGTCATAGTCAATTGTGATAAAAGTGAAGCTGTCACTGAGATATTTGGGAGACAAACTGCGTTAGCTAAAAATAAACGCACCCTCTTTTGCTATAGTATTTCTTAAGAAAGTCATGCTACACACAGCTCTGATGGATGGGTCACCCAAGGTGTAAAGCAAACGTCTGGCTGCTCAGGAAACCATAGGATCCAATTATCTTTAAGCTTGTTTCTTTTATTCTGTTAGAGCACAACTCTCCTCGCCGCGCCTCTATTTTACTTCCTAAATGATGGCTTTGATTCCAAAGATGGTGGTATGGAAAACAACAAAAAGAAATGGGAACATCAGAGAAGGGAGGATGGGGGGGGGGGGGGGGAGAGAAGAATAGAAGATGAGAGGTGGTGGGAAGGAGGGAGCTGTGCATTGAAGCAATAAAGAATAGAGATGGGCAAAGAAGTTGAACTAGCAGAGAGAGCAAAATATACGAGGGGGTACCCAAAAAAAACAGGAATTATTTTTTAAAAGCTATTTATTTCAAATTCTTTACAAAACAACCTTATCCCCTTCAAAATACTCTCCATTACAACTGATACATTTGTCCCACCGGTGCTTCCACTGTTCGAAACATTTTTTGTAGTCATCTTTAGAAACGGCTGACAGCTCCTCCCTCGTTTTTTTCTTGACTTCTTCAATGTTGTCAAATCGGTGTCCTTTCATGCCCCTTTTCATGCGTGGAAATAAGAAAAAGTCGCACAGAGCCAGGTCAGGCGAGTAAGGTGCGTGGGGCAGCGGAACCATGCCATTTTTAGCCAAAAACTGTCTAACAGAGATGGCTGTGTGTGCAGGTGTGTTGTCGTGGTGGAAGAACCAGTCTCCTGTCTGCCACAAACCGGGTCTTTTTTGACGAACACTGTTGCGCAATCTTCTTAAAACTTCCAAATAAAATGTTTGATTGATGGTCTGACCTGGGGGAACAAACTCTGAATGAACTACCCCCTTGGCATCAAAAAAGCAAATCAGCATTGTTTTGATGTTTGATTTGACTTGACGACATTTTTTTGGACGGGTTGACGATGACGTCTTCCATTGGCTTGACTGTTGTTTTGTTTCTGGGTCGTAACCATAGCACCATGACTCATCACCTGTAATGACCTTTGACAGAAAATCTGGATCAGTTTCAAGCTGTTTCAAAACACGACATGTTTCAACTCGATGTTCCTTTTGATTGTCAGTCAGAACCCGAGGAACAAACTTGGCAGCAACCCTTTTCATTCCCAAATCTTCCATTAAAATACGCTGAACCGAGCTCCAAGATATAACCCACTAATCTCTGACAGTTGATCAATTGTCTGTCGACGGTCTGTGAGTACAAGCTCTCTAATTTTTTCAATATTTTCGTCGATTCGGGCAGTTGATGGACGCCCAGAACGAGGTTTGTCATCAATCGACATGTCGCCATTTTTAAACCGAGCAAACCACTGGTACACTTGACTTTTTCCCATAGCGTCATCTTGATAAGCTGTTTTCAACATTAAAACAGTTTCAGCAGCATTTTTACCGAGTAGAAAACAACATTTCACAGCTGCACGTTGTTCACTTTAAACTTGTCATCATAAAAAAAGAAACAAGAACAAAACAGCACTAGCAAAAACAATCACTGCAGATGAACAGAACAAGCCAGGTCCACAACACAGGCGGCACTGAACTGACAATGAATTGCACTATACACGCCTAGCGGCAGAAGTGCATACTACACAAGCTCCGCCCACGGCAATGTTGTTCCTGTTTTTTTTGGGTACCCCCTTGTATGTAGTCCTTCCCTCCTTAATTACCTGTTAAAGGATGGTATGAGGAAGCTCTGGAACAAGGAATCATAAGATAAGAGCGAAAGGGGATAGACTCAAGAATAATCTAAGGAAAATATTTTTTTATGGAAAAGGTGGTGGATGCGTAGAATGGTAGAGATGGTGGAGACAAGGACTGCATCTCAATTTAGGAAAGCATGCGACAAGCACAGAGGAAGAGACTGTAGAGGGTATGGTCTTGATCTGCCATCATTCTCTGTTTCTATGTTTCAGCCCATGGGGTTGATGATGCTCTAAGAGATTCTCCTGCACTATAACATTGTATTGTGATGGTTATAGTTCGAGTCCACTGTGACCTAGCAACCTGTTACTTGGAAAAGGGGAAGAAAAGAGTTCTGACTACACTCAGGATCCGCATTTCCTCCTTACTGTCCATCTTTTGCAAAATACAGCTGCCCGATTGTTGCCAGACAAGAAGAAAAGTCATCATATTTCAAGTACACCAAGATCTTCATTGGCTACCCGGTTAGGTTCAAATCACTGTGTTTGTTTGAGGCATCCTGGATATGAAGCACACTGACTATATTGGCATGAGTCAAATATACTTCTTAGATCCTTTTAAGAGGTCTTATTGTTCCTACCAACCTTAACTGAAGTTCAGCTTTTTCTGACTCAAAAAGTGATATTCAGCAGTTTCAGGCCTAAGCCTAGAGTTGCCAACTGGCTGGTTTTCAGCTGGCCTGTCTGGTTTTTATATGGTCAGGCCGGCTGCCAGCAAAGCCATGTTTTTTTGGGCAGTAAAAAATCAGCACGAGGCTTTGAAGCCCATGTGCGCGCTGCACTTAGGGGCCTTTAAGTCCTGCACCATGATGACAATTGGTTCTCTGAATGGTGGAGCTGTGTGGGGCGCAGGAAGTTTGCACTGATCTCGTGGTTTAGGAGATCAGTCAGAGCTTCCTGTCCCACACGGCTCCACTATTCAGAGATCCCATCACAGGTACAGGAAGCTGCTAAGCCCCAGCAGTCTGGAGGAGGGTAAGAGGATGTTGGGGGAAGGTGGAATGAGAGAGAGAGAAAAAGAAGCTGGAGGAAGGCTGGGGAGTTGTCCGTAAGACTAAGGGACATATAGTCAGGATCGGTGTTATCAGACACACTAGGTGAAGCCTGATGGGCCTTAAGGGAGAAAAGAGATACCCCCTCCTCCCTGCCACCCCCTAGCATTTATGAGAGAGAAAGCAACAGTCTGAGGGATTATGAGAATATGAGAGAGAAACAGACTGGGAGAAGGCTGGGAGATTGTGTGTGAGAGAAAGAGGGGGGGGGGGGGGGAAGACTGCAGGAAACCTGTGAAGGGGGACCATGAGAGAGAGAGAGAGACAGACAGACAGACACATACATACATACCCCTCCCTATACTCTCCATGACATAGACACATGCACACAGTTCCCAAAATTCCCCTTGATGCACACACACACTCCCCCCTGCATGAAGTCCAAGGTTCCCCATGACATACACATGCACAAAGCCCTCAACACTCCCATGCATGGAACTGCAACACTCCCTATAACACATTCATGCTCAGGTGTATCTATGCATCCTCCAACATGCCCCAATGACACATGCACACATACACAGAGATGCTGAGCTATGAGAAGATGTCAGAGATGGTGGGCCCTGAGGTATGGACAGAGAGGAAAATTCTGGACTCTGAGAGGCAGATGCTGGAGTCTAAGTGGTGGACAGAGAGGGTGAAGGATGGACAGACAGAGATTCTGGGCTCTGAGGGGTGGACAGATGGTAAATTTTGAGTAGATAGTGAGGCAGTAAAGTAAGACATGGAGGAAAGAGATAAAAAGGGAAAGATCATTATGTCAGACAGATCGAGAGGGAATGGAAGAAGACAGGAAGAGCAAGGAGAAATGCAAATGGACAGCAGACACTGGAAAAAGGATTAAGAGAAAGAGTAGCAGAAGAGAGACTGGGACATTGCAACTAATAAAATAAAATATTTTTATTTTGAATTTTATCTTGAATTTATTAACTGGAATATCTTAGCTTTAGGAAATGTGCATTGCTGTTGCTTGTGCTTTCATTCAGTACAAGAGGAAATGCATTTATATTTTTATTTCTCCATTGCTGCCATAAATGTAGAGTTTGACTTCTTGGGTTCCCCGCTAAATTGTCTTTCTAGTTCTAATTTGTTTTTGTACATGGTTAGGGTCTGTCTGCCATTTATATGTATGACTAAGTTACGGCATTCTGTTAGCAGGTAGTTTCTGTGCAGAGGTCTCTAGAATGGTTGGAATTGTTTTCTAGTGGGTGTTGGGGGATTATGTGTCTGGGCATGAAGTTGAACATTAGGGTTTTTGGGACTGCGGCTCGACGGGAACTGGTTCTTTCAAGTGTAGGATAAAGGATTGATGCCAGTGGGGTGGACTGCATATGTGTGGTGGGCATTCAGGATATTCTGAATTCAAGGGCATGAAAATATATTTATTTAGCATTGTTTATATATCACTTTTCACCAGATCAAACAGGTGTACATTCAGGTACGGCAGGGCCGGATTTACCTATACGCCAACTACGCCATGGCGTAGGGCCCACAGCTGGCAAGGGCCCACAAAAATTGAACAAATTAGCTTTTTTAAAATTAAATTAAAAAAAAAACCCACTGGCTGCCGCCGCGGCAGCATGGACTGTCCCGCGGGGCCCCCTCTGCCCGGTTGAATCTGTCCGTCCCTCCCTCCATGCCGGCTTTGAGAGGCGCGAAGGGAGAGTGTCGGAGAGTGTCTCCCTCGCGTCTCTGTTAAGCCCGCAGGGGCTGATGGGAAATGTAAAGCTTGCACTTGGGATTTTGGAGACGGGGGTGTAATTTGTAGGCTAAAGGGACTGTGGAGCCCGGGGAGGAAGGCACCAGGGGCAAGAGGAACACGAGATGAACGGCTGGTTTAGGAAGACTGCCCCTCACCCCCCCCCCGAACGCCTGGAAGGGAGGGGCTGGGGCAGGACACACCTGCTGCTCTGCCGTCTGGAAAGAAGCAGTGGGACTGGGCTCCAGGCCCCTCCCCAGAAATTAAACCCGGCTTGTAATCTTACTCAAGAAGAGCTGGGGACAGCAGAGGGGGCCCCGCGGGACAGTCCATGCGGCAGCGGCCAGCGTTTTATTTTTTTTTATTAAAGTCTACTTGAGCCGATGGGGAGGGGGGGGGTTAAGACTGGAGGTGGGCTGACACGAAGAAACCAGAAGAAAGTGGCTGGAGCAATTGCAGCTGAAAAAAAATGCACAAAAGGTAGAAAAATATCTCTTTATTTTGAATTTATTAATTGGAATATGTCAGCTCTGGTAAATGTGCATCATTAAAGTCTGCGCTTTGTTTAGTACAAGAGCAGATTAATGTATAGTTTTATTTCTACAGTGTTGTACATTCCAAGTTTGGCTTTTGGGATTCCCAGTTTAATTATGACGTCAGGGCCAACAGCGCGCAGCTGATCCGGCGTGCTCGTTTTTATCTTTTCTGGGGGCCCACAATTTTTGTTGGCATAGGGCCTCACTCAAGGTAAATCCGGCCCTGAGGTACGGTATATATTTTCTCAAAAGGCTCACGATCTACATTTTGTACCTGAAGCAATGGAGGGCTAAGTGGCTTGCCCAAGGCCACAAGGAGTGCCAGTGCTTTATAAATGTCTAATAGTAGTAATAGAAACTGCAGTCCCTCAAACCTGAGATTGCTGTCCTCCAGTGGGATTCAAATCCTCGGCCCGAGGCAACTTGTCCCAACCACTAGACTCTAACCTCAGTTCAAAGAATTCAAATTCTACATACATTGTTCTTTCCTTGTCAAAGAATGACAGTGTGTTTCTGCTTTTGTATGTGTGTTAGAAATTCATAAAACATTTTCAAAAATACATTTGACATATATTGGGTGGTGTAGCTGAATTCAAGATTAACATAGTGAATGTAGAAGAGGTGTGGCAGGGTAGGGGTACATAAGAACATAAGATATGCCATACTGGGTCAGACCAAGGTCCATCAAGCCCAGTATCCTGTTTCCAACAGTGGCCAATCTAGGTCATACGTTTCCCCAAAAGACACAGGTTCCACAATGCTTGTAATGGGTCAAGCATTGATATCCTGGGTCCCTTCTTAATAATGGTTTATGGACCTTTCCTCCAGGAACTTGTCCAAACCTTTTTTAAACCCAGCTACACTAACAGCCTTTACTACATCGTCCGGTAACAAATTCAAGAGTTTGATTACACGCTGCGTGAAAAAATATTTTCTTTTATTAGTCTTAAATAGTTTACCCAGTAGCTTTATTGCAAGTCACCTAGTCTTTCTATATTCTGATAACGTAAACAATCGATCTACGTTTACCCGTTCCACTCCGTTCATTAATTTATAGACTTCTATCATATCTCCCCTCAACCGTCTCTTTTCCAGGTTAAAGAGCCCTGACCTTTTTAGCCTTTCTTCATAGGAGTATCCTTCCATCCCCTTTACCATTTCGGTGGCTCTTCTCTGAACCGTTTCTAATATCGCTATATCCTTTTTAAGATACGGCGACCAGAATTGCACACAATATTCAAGGTGCGGTCTCACCATGGAACGATATAGAGGTATTATAATATCTTTTGTTTTATTTTCCATTCCTTTCCTTATGATACCTAGCATTCTATTTGCTCTCTTGGCTGCCACTGCACACTGGGCCGAGGGTTTTAACATGGTATCCACAATGACGCCTAAATCTTTTTTCCTGGGTGGTGGTTCCTAATGTGGAACCTTGCATCGTGTAACCATAGTTTGGGTTGTTCTTCCTTAAGTGCATAAATTTGCACTTTTCCACATTAAATTTCATCTGCCATTTTGATGCTCAGTCTTCCAATTTATCAAGATCCTCTTGCAATTTTCCACAATCCTCTTGGGTTTTAACAACTTTAAATAGTTTTGTGTCATCTGCAAATTTGATAACCTCACTCGTTGTTCCACTTTCCAGGTCGTTTATGACTATGTCAAAAAGCAGCAGACCCAGCACAGATCCCTGGGGTACACCACTATTCACCTTTCTCCATTGGGAAAATTGGCCATTTAGCCCTACCCTCTGCTTTCTATCTTTTAACCAGTTCCTGATCCACAGTAGTACACTGCCTCCTATCCCATGACTCTTTAGTTTTGCCAAATGTCTCTGATGAGGGACCTTGTCAAAGGCTTTCTGAAAGTCCAGATACACTATATCAACCGACTCACCTTTGTCCACCTGTTTATTCACACCTTCAAAAAAACATAACAGATTAGTAAGACAAGATCTTCCTTGTCTAAAGCCATGTTGGCTGTCTCCCATTAGGCCATGACTATCTACATGCTGAGTAATTTTATTCTTTATGATTTTTTCTACCATTTTTCCTGGTACTGACGTCAGGCTCACCGGTCTGTAGTTTCCCGGATCACTCCTGGAACCCTTTTTAAAAATTGGTGTTACATTGGCGATCCTCCAATCTTCAGGTATTAGAGATGATTTTAATGATAGTTCACAGATTACTAATAGCAGGTCTGCAATCTCATATTTCAGTTCTTGCAACACTCTTGGATGTATACCATCCAGCCCAGGACATTTGCTACTCTTGAGTTTATCTAATAGTTGTAATAGATATTCCTGATGTATCGATATTTCCTTCAATTTTTCCGCACCTTTAAATACCACTTCAGTCATGGGTAACATCCCTACATCTTCCTCAGTAAAGACCGAAGCAAAGAATTCATTCAGTCTCTCAGCTATCGCCTTGTCGCCTCTTAGTGCCCCTTTAACCCCTTTATCATCTAATGGACCAACTGACTTTCTCACAGGTTTTTTGCTACGAACGTACTTGAAAAAGTCTTTATTTCGCTTTTTTGCTTCCGCAGCAAGCTTCTTCTCAAATTCTCCCTTTGCCTGCCTTATCAGTGCCTTGCATTTGACTTGCCAGTGCTTGTGCTGTTTCCAGGTTTCATCGTTTGGCTCTTTTTTCCATTTCCTGAAAGATGCTTTTTTGGCAACAACAGCCTCTCTAACCTCACCTTTAAACCATGCTGGCAGTTTTTTGGACTTCCTTCCACTTTTCTTAAAGCGTGGAATACAGCTGGCCTGGGCTTCCAAGATAGTATTTTCCAACAACACCCAAGCTTGATGTAAGTCTTTAACCTTTGCAACTGCTCCTTTTAGCTTTTTCTTAACTATTTTCCTCATTTTATCATGGTCTCCCTTTCGAAAGTTAAAAGGTAGTACTGTGGATTTCCTTACTATCCTTCCTCCACTAATTAAATCAAAGGCGATCATGCTATGATCACTATTGCCAAGTGGCCCCAACACTCTTATCTCTTGCACTAGATGTGGTGTTCCACTAAGGACTAGGTCTAATATGGCTTCTACAATAAGGAGAGTATTATTTATTTGGATGTGGAGATCAAGAGAGGCGTAGATCGTTGGCTCACCTCAATCTATCGAAAAGAAGTGGATAAAAATGCTCTGTTGCATTACCGGAGTGCTCACCCAGTCCAACTTAAAAACAGTTCCTTCATTATAGACGGAACTGTTCCGAGGATATCGATTTCAAATTACAATCCAAGATTCTTCAAAAAAACTTTCAACGTAGAGGCTACCCTTTGGGGGTGATTAAACGGGCGTATACACGAGCAAAGTTTAATCATAGGAGCTTGCTGTTAGCACCAAGGAGAGAAGACCATCAATTGGGGGGTGAACAAGTGAATTTTATAACAAAATTTTCACCTTATAGTGGTTCTTTGAAAAAGATCTTGAACCGCCATATGAATGTGTTGCAGAGTATCCCAGGCTTCGAGGATAATCAATCCGCTGTGTGTGGCAACGGCATAGAAATTTAAAAGAGCTTCTTAGTCCGGCAGTATTAAGGCCTCTGGTCCTTCCTGAACAGACCACCCACAAGGGGCATACCAAATGTGGTAGTTGTAACATCTGTAGCATGACATTGGAATTAACTGAATTTTATTACCATGGTATAAAGTATTCCTTAAGAAAACAAACCACCTGTAGTTCGACTTATGTGGTATATGGTATACAGTGTCCATGCCATTTACTGTATGTTGGGAAGACTATTCGATCCTTACGAATCCGCATTAATGAACATCAAAGTCGATTGCGATGCAAGAAGACTGAAACACCTATAGTAACCCATTGCCTAGCTTTCAAACATCAATTTGATCAACTTCAGTGTTTTTGCATAGATCAAATCACAGTAGGCTTTGCGGGTAAGACAAGGGAACAAAGTCTTTTAATTTGTGAACAACGTTGGATATACACATTACAGTCTGTTCATCCGGGAGGTTTAAATGCCCAAGTAGATTGGGCAGTGTGCGTCTAGCAAGTAAATAATGTGGAGGAATTATGAGCAGGGGGTACATCTTATAGCCACTGTTTTGCAGTTGTTTTCAAGGTTTAACTTCACAGTAAAGCTTTGAACTGGCTGCTGTACCTTAAGTAATCTAAAAATGGGAAAAGTAAAATTCAGTAGTGCAGGGCCAGGTAATAGCCAATAGTAGGAAGGTTGAGAGGCAGGAACTGGCTTAAAAGCCAGCGTCAAGACCAAGATCGCGCATGCGCGGCGTTTTTTGAGAATGATAATCCTGAGAGAATGAGAAAAGAGGTATGCTTTCTCCAAGCGTTTCTGGTATGATTACCTTTTGCAATATCTTATAGTCAGTGAAAATTACTTTTGTGAAAAATGCTGTATGTGTCTGTTTTTAAATAGCATTGAGAAGAAGCTGCATGTCTTTATCGAATTGGATTCCCCCGAAGAAACCGCTTGGACGGTGAAACGCACAAGCGCTAATGATTTGCGTTGGGATTCAAGTTCTGATTTTCAGATAAGCATTTCTTGACATTATTTTCATCACTGCAAGTGTTAAGAATTTTTAGAGCTTGAAAGATATCAAACTTTTTAACAACACTTAGCAGAAGAAAAGTTTGATTTTTTTTTTTTTTTAAATTCTTTATTTTCGTTTTATAACAACAAAGGAAAAGGAAGACATACAGCTAAAAGACAGATACATAAAGTGTAATACATACACCAAAGTAAACCCCTGCCACCCCCCTCCCCCCTGCTTCTTCTCTAGAAAACTAATCAGTCCCGAAGCGGGCATGTACTTACATTATTGTGTTACAAAACCTAACGGTGATCTAAAACATGATGAGTGCACATTATACAGGCATGTTGGAGCAATGAGCAGATTGTACATAATCATTAAGCATCTGCCATTTAGACAAGCGAGAGTGAGGTTGGGCATGGGAAATAGCTCTCCGAGGTATCTGCTCATATTTACTATATAAGCAGACGAGGTTCCACCATTCATTGACAGTAAGTCGAGAGCTATCCTTCCAATTCCTCGTGATTAAGCATATGGCTATACCCAGCATGAAATCAAGGAGAAAGCGACCCTTCTTAGGAAGAGAGGGGACCTCCGCCACAGAGCGGAGTCCCACGATCTTCCAAGAGAGAGGTTCGTGAAGGTGTAAGATAAATTGAATACAACCCCAGACCCGCCCCCAATAAACCTGTAGTTGAGGACATTCATAAATAACATGAGCGAAGGTTCCCACAGCAGTATGGCAAGACCAACACTGGTCCCTAGCATTTGTGTTCCATTTGGCTATTTTTTCTGGGGTATAAAAGCATCTGTGTGCAAAAAAGAAGAGAGTTTGAGTAACAGAGGCAGACCGGGAAACCCGCACTACCTTGCTCCAGAAAACGCTCCATTGCACAGGGGTTAAAGTGGTTTGCAGTTCGCGCTCCCAGGCTTGTTGGGCTCTAAAAGTGGCCATGTCTGTACCCTGACATAATAATTTATAAAAGTTAGAGGCTACCCCATGTGTACTACTAATAGAGTGAACTATCTCTAATAGCCCGTCCTCAGTAGGGGCAGAGGGCGGCATGATTCGAGCACTTTTGAGGCAGTGTTGAAGCTGCATCAATTGAAAGTAGTGTTTCGCTGGTAACGCAAATTCCTTTTGTAAATCAGAAAAGGTTTTCCAACGAGCTGCAGAGAAAAGCTGTTGGGGTGTCCAGATCCCCCTTGAGTACCAGGGTTTCCATGCTATCGTTCTATTTAGGACTTGAATTCTGGGGTTATTCCATAGCGGGAGTCCGTCCTGAGGACATACGTTCGGGCCCAGTGATAGAATGAGAGTGTTAAAGGCCGCAAGAGTATCGACAATCATTGGTGGATGGCGGGTGTCTACTTGATAGGACATACCGGGGAGATGGGCCAACGGAATTGGGCTACTAAGCTCCTCTTCTATGTCAAGCCAAACTGGTCTGCTGTCTGTTGAGGCATCTAACCATCGGGCACCTTGCTTAAGTAGGAAGGCTTGATATCTAAGAAAATCAGGAAATCTGGTACCCCCTCTTTCCTTTGCAGACTGTAGTTTTTGTTTAGCTATCCTTGGTGGCTTGCCCTGCCAGAGATAATGGACGAGAAGGCCCTCAATATCTTTATAAGTATGTAGCGGGAGTAAGCATGGCAACATTTCTAAAATGTAGTTCACTTTGGGGACTATCATCATTTTCACAGTTTCTAAGCGGCCCCACCATGTAAGAGATAAGGGAGACCAACGATTCGTGAGCTCACGGACTTTGGAGACTACCTCTTTGGCATTAAAACTGATAGTGTCTTCTAAAGGAGAACAGTAATGGACCCCGAGATACTTCACCATGCGGGATTGCCAAAGGAAGGGAAAGGCCTGCATGTCAGCCTCATGTACCCAGCGGTTCAGTGGGAATGCTACAGATTTGGTCCAGTTAATTTTATAGCCCGATAATTGTGAGTATCCGTCAATCAGATCCAAGACAGCTGGAACCGAATCGAGGGATACGAAAAGCATAAGGTCATCTGCATATGCAGAGAGTTTAATCTCCCTATGACTGAAGGGGACACCTCGAATACGTGCGGACTGTCTAATAAGGAGGGCTAGGGGTTCAAGAGCTAGATCAAAGAGCATTGGTGATAGGGGGCAACCTTGACGCGTGCCTCTTTGGAGATTAAATGGCTGAGACTTGATGGCATTTACACAAATACTGGCGACGGGTTGAGTATACATGACTTGGAGATATCGGAGGAAGCCCTCCCCAAAGCCATACCATCGGAGAACTGCAATTAAGAAGGGCCATTCTAGGCGGTCAAAGGCTTTTTCGGCATCCAGGGAAAGACCCACCCATGGATGATCTAGATTGGCAGCACTGGATAGCACATGGCACAAGGTCCGAGCATTGTCAGCAGTTGATCTGCCGGGTATAAAACCGCATTGGTCGGGGTGAATTAGGGTGGCCATCCTGTCAGATAGCCGGGTGGCCAAGATCGTTGCGAAGATCTTATAATCGGCATTAAGTAGGGAGATTGGACGGTAGTTGGCGGTTAGTAGTGGGTCTCTGCCTTCTTTCTCAAATACTACCACATTAGCTGCAGAAAAGGATCCCAAAGAGGATGTATCTACCGCAAGGGCAGTAAAATAGAGTTGTAAATAGGGAACTAAATCTGCACTGAACGTTCTGTAGAATTCGGTCGGGAGACCATCAGGCCCTGCGGCACGGCCCGAGGCTGTTCGTTTTAGGGCAGATTGGATCTCTGAAGTAGAGAAGGGTTCATCTATCGCATCCCTATCATCTTCAGAGAGGGTCGGCCGCTGAATGCCAGAAAGCAATCGCTCGAACGTCTCTGACGAGAACTCACATTCAGATTGATATAGGCGGGTATAGAAATCCCGAAAGAGCTCTACAATGTCGGAGTCTGTGGTCACTATGCCCCCTCCCTGTGGAGCTCGAAGGGCCGCTACGCGTTTGGCTTCTTTTTGACCTTTCAAGGCGTTGGCTAAGAGTCGACCGGCTCGGTTATTTTCACGATAATATGTCCCTCGCTGAAGCTCAATACTCTTAGAAGCTGCAGTTGAGAGGATTGAATTATATTGAAAACGGAGACGCTGTAATCGAATTAATACACATGGATCAGTACGTGAAGTTAGAACTCGTTCGCCTGCTTTTATTTGTTGGTCTAGTATGAGTAGCTGCTGTTTGCGTTGTTTTCGCAGGCGGATTTGATAGCTAGTGATCGTTGCTCGAATGGCCGCTTTGAAGCCCTCCCACCAAGCCCAATTCGCAGTATCCTGGGGTAGATTAAAATGGAAGTAATCCTGTATGGCTGCTCGAATTTCTAACTGGAACTCTGGCTGAGTTAACAGGGCCCTATCAAAGAACCAGGCCCCCGCATTCCCTTGGGGTGCAGTAGTGTGTAATTGAAAGGAAATGGCAGCATGATCTGAAATATGTTGGGAGTGAATCTTTGCAGTGTCCACCTGAGGAACTAACAGTTTTGATATTAGAAAGAAGTCTATGCGAGACTGGGATTTATGAGGGGAAGAGAAAAAGGTGAAGTCAAGCTCATTGGGGTGTAGTAACCTCCATAGATCAACTAAAGCAAGATGTTTGATCAGGGAGGTAAGCGTGGTGTGACTCTTGGGGGGACCACTTGTCCTAGGCGGCTGTTTGTCTATCAGGGGATCAAGGACTAGATTGAAATCCCCCCCAATTATCAATGAAGTATTAGCAGAGGCCTGCGCAACCTGAGCAATGGTAGCAAAAAAGGCAGGGTCATCCACATTAGGAGCGTAAAGGCATATACATGTAACTTCAAGGCTACCTATCTTGAGGTGAACTCTGGACCACCTACCTGCTGTATCTGAGCTAGTCGCAATAATAGTAGCATGCAAAGATTTCCTAACCAGTATGGCAACCCCACATTTCTTAGAAACGGCTGGGGAATAGGCGGCCACCATGTAAGGTTTAATATTGAGTTTAAGAGTTTCCTTCGAATTTAAATGCGTTTCTTGGAGAAAAATCAGATCCGCAGCTTCCTGACTTAGGTAGCTTAGGATTTTCTTCCGTTTTATCGGATTATTGATTCCTTTTACGTTCAATGAGAAAATCTTACATGGTGCCATCAATCAGTAATAGACATTTTAGGTAAGGGCGCTTGAAAACATACAACATAATCAGGATCTGTGCAACAATGACATAATCACCGAGTATTCTGGCTAATACACCCCATATTGAAAAGTATGTACCAAAGTATCTTAGAGAAGAAGCAAAACCCCCAAAGAATATGGCGACCATATGTCTGCGGGAGGAGGCCCTAGAGAGGAAATAGAAAGACATGAAAAAAAAGAAAAGAAACACCAGAGTCCATAATTAACACTGTCTCTGATACTCATCGAGGCTACTGTGGGTAGATGGAGTCGGGTCACAGATATCATCAAAAGTAAGGCAACAAACTGCCCTCGCCAGACTCTTTGCTGGGCTGCGGCAGATCCAATATGGCAGGTACAGCGGATATGAGAATACTTGCAGGAATATTCTGGAAGTCAGCGCATCAAGTCGGCTTCTTTGGAATCCAAAAACTCCGCTAGTAGATCAGGGTCCTCAAATATTCTTGTCTGATTGTGAAGCGTGACTCAGAGCTTGGCTGGGTACATCAGGCCATAGCGTGCTTGTAGTTGTTGAAGCCTCGGCCGGAATTCCAGAAAGCGCTTTCGGCGGTCGACCGTGGGTTTAGCCAAGTCGGGATAGAAGGAGATCTTGTGGCTCTCAAACTCCATATGGCCCTTTGCCCGAGAGGCATTTAGAATTTGCTCAACGTGTTGATATCTCAAAAGTCGAAAAATGATAGGCCGCGGGGTCTTCCTGTTGAGCGTTATGCTTGTGGGTACACGATGAGCGCGATCGATCTCCAAATCTTTGGTAAAGGTGATTTGGAGCAGGGAAGGGAGGATTTTGCATAAAAACTCTTTCATGTCTCCCGATTCCGCTCCCTCCGGTATGCCCACGAGTCGTATGTTGTTGCGGCGCGCTCTATTATTGCCATCTTCCACTTCTTTCTGCAAGGCCCGCACCTGACGTTCAACTTTGTCGAGTTTGGACAACCGGGCCGCATGGGAGTCCAATATGCTCTCCATTTTGTCCTGACGCGAAGAAAGCCCTTCTAGCTTGCTTTGCAGCACACCAAAATCTTCCCGCAGCGCTCGGAGTGCTTCACCGTTTGACTGCACGAGGTTTTTGACCCCTCTAATCTCTGCGAGGATTTCCTGCTGCATTTCGGGGCCCTCGCGCAAGGCCAGCCCCTTCTGCGGGGACGGAGGTTCAGTTTTGGAACGTTTGCCGTGAGAAGCCGCTGGAGATCCAAATTCCAGGCGCGTGGGTTTGGTCCCCGCCATCTCACCAATGTGCCCCGGCAAGATCAGAGTAGAAGTTCCAAGTATGTACGGTGTTAATTCAGGATTCTGAGTAGGCCTCTCGGGAGCCTCAGCGTTATGCGACCATCCCGCTGGACATCAGGCTCCGCCCCCCTTATGCGACCATCCCGCTGGACATCAGGCTCCGCCCCCCAAAAAGTTTGATTTTGAAATAGGGATTCAAGTTCCGATTTTCAGATAAGCATTTCTTGGTATCATTTTCATCACTGCAAGTGTTATGAATGACTAGAGCTTGAAAGATATTGAACCTTTTAACAACTGGAAACACTTAGCAGAAGAAAAGTTTGATTTTGAAATAGAATGCAATAAGCTGGATTTTGCAACATTAAAAGACATTGGCAGAGCGATTTTCTGAATTAAAAGAAAAAGAGGGAAATCTCAGGTCCTTGATGCAAAGAAGGGGATTGATGTTCAGGGGTTTTTGCCTCATAAGATTCCTCCCCGCTCTAGTCTGAGACCTGTTCCCCAAATAAAACAGTGTTTTTTGACATTGTGAGTGAATGGAGCAATGTTTGTAGTAGGATTTGTCCAAAAACATGACATCACTGGATGTAGTCTGCTGACATCTCCCATCAGCCCCAGTGTGTCCAGTCTCCATGCAGCAGGAGGACGTAGTGAGCCTAGTTACTGGGTTCACTAGAGGAACAGATAAGGAGTTGTTAGGATAGTGTAAAGAGGTTTTTGTTTGATTTGGTACATTACATTTGACTATTTTGTTAATTTGGGGCTATAGCTTAAAAAAAAAAAAAAAAAGTACCGTTTAGCCTACATCATTTACTTGTGCCGGGTCCTGCCTCCACATTCAGCCTTTCTAATCTGTGTGTCTCAGTCCGGCTCAGATCTCTCTCCCTTGTGCATACGAGAGAGAGCTCTGTATTGAGGAAGCAGCAGCGAGTCTCCGGCGCGTCTGTCAGTCGGGACCCTGCGAGCCCTCTGGTTGGAACAGCGGGCTGCTCGCCCGGCGGCCCTCAGCTTGTTGTTTGACTGAGCGCGGCAGCACGGACGGAAGCACCGCAACGGCGTGGGAACGCCAGCGGTCTTAACCACAATCAGGTACAGTGTGTGCGGAGCAGGCAAATGGCGCAGACGGTGGAAAAAGGTCCGCAGGCGGTCAGTGGCGGCCATTTTGGCAGCGTGGTCGACGCATGGCGTGCCGCTGAACCGGAGATCATACAGAGTGGCTTCTTAAGCCTTGTTTCTCTCTCTCCCTTTTGTTTGGTTTTGGTTTAATTTGGTTTCCTGGTAGTCGTATTTTTTATGGATGGCTTTGGTTTAAGGGGGGGAGTAGCTATTGTCCTGAAAGCTGCCTACGGTATAGATTGGGTCCCTAAATTGAGTTTCTAAGGCCTGGGAGCCTGGTTGGTTAATCTAGCCTCTTGGCTGGCTAAGGATCCTTTTCAAAAAGAAAAAAAAAATCTTATTATAATTTTTAAGGACAAAGTGTTTGTTTCCTGCCATCTGAGCGGGTGACAGAAACGGATACGATGACCTCCCGTCCGCTATGTGTAGTCTGCGGTTCCCATAGGGGCGCTTTCGCGGATTCTGGAATTTGCTGCAGCTGTACGGCGGCTTCAGCCAGTGTGTAGCAGCAGATGGAAATAAAAGTAGGGCAGGACTTATAGGCTGTGTCCATTGAAACAGACAGAGAGGTCAAGCAGGGCACTCCACCTGGTCAAGAGCTCATGGTCGGGCCTTCGGGGATGCCTACAGCTGCGGATGTGGGACATCAGCGTGGAGATTTCTGCCTGGACTTTGTTTTAATTATGCATCAGGCATTTTGTTTGCGGAAACAAGGTAAGCTGCCGGAACCATTGCAGGTGTCTACCATGCTACAACAGTCAGGAACGGCAGAAGAAGGTACTAGTTCCGCCAGGCCCTTAAAGCGCTCCAGGACATGGGAGCTTTCGCCTTCTGAATTAGATTGGCAAGAGGTGGAAGAAAACAAGATGGATCTGGAAACCAGAATAGAAGAGTTGGAAGAAGGTGAAATTCCAGAGCCAGAGGATCAGGCCAAAATTATTCAAATATTCCGGAAGGATGAGTTGACAACTCTTATCACAGAATCTCTTCAAACACTTAAGCTGGCCACAGAGCAACCAGTGGAGGAAGATAATGGGAAGGATCCAATCATTCAGGTGGTGAGGCAGACCCAAATAGTGTTTCCCGTTCACAAAGTGGTAGATAGGATGATACAGGACGAGTGGGATCAGCCAGAAGCCGGACTCAGAGGCGGTTGGATTATGAATAGGTTGTATCCCCTAGCAGACAAGGAAAGGTTTTGTTCTCCACGGGTTGATGCAGCGGTGTCGGCAGTAACCAAGAAGACCACTATTTCGCTAGAAGGAAGCTCTGCCTTAAAAGATGCGCAGGATAGAAAGGTGGATGGGTTGTTGAAGCAATCCTTTGAAGCCAACGTCTTGTCTTTACAAGCTTCCATTTGTGGGGCTTGGGTGGCGAGAGCGTGTCTTCACTGGTCTCAAGGTTTGCGGCAGTCTACTCAGCTGGAACAAGAAAGTCTACGGGAGCTTGATCGGCTAGAATCGGGATCCGCCTATTTATCGGACGTAAATTATGATTTGATCAGAGCTCTGGCTAATAGTATGGCATCTTTAGTAGCCGCCCGCAGATCTTTGTGGTTAAGAAATTGAGCGGCAGATGGTTCTGCCAAAGCACGCCTTAGTAAGCTTCCGTTCAAAGGGAGGTTGTTATTCGGAGAGGATCTCGATAAGCTGGTGAAAGACTTAGGGGAGTCCAAGGGGGGAAGACCCGGAAGATAAACCTAAGCAGGGGAAGTTCTCGGCGGCCTTTAGGGTGACCCTTTAGGGATTTTAGAAGATTTTGGACTTCTCGCTTGGGTGGTTTTCAAAGAGGAAGATTTCCTTCTCGGGCCCAGGGGTTTTGGGGGTTTCGAGGAGCAGGTAGAGGCTTTGTCGCGGCGGCCACAATAGCAAGTCGTAAGACGCAATGAAGTGAGGGGGGACCCCGGAAGGAAGTCAGCCAATAGATGACGACTTTGGAATGTTCTTCCTGCCTGGACCCAGATAACGCCCAACCAATGGGTGTTAAAAATAATCCACAAGGGCTATGCGCTAGAGTTTGCGAGGCCAGTTTGCAATTCGTTTGTGATGTCTCCCTGAAGAGGACAACAGAAGGTCCTTGCGGTTCGCGGCACCCTAGATCGGCTATTGCAGATCGGAGCGGTCGTCCCGCTGCCCAGGGAAGATTATGGCAGGGGTCGATACTCCATATATTTCGTGGTTCCAAAGAAAGACGGATCTCTTCGCACAATCTTTGGCCTAAAAGGCGTAAACCGTTGTCTTCGGGTATTGCATTTCAGGATGGAAACCTTGCGGTCCGTCATTGTGGCTGTGCATCAAGGGGATTTCTTGACGTCCCTCGAACTAACGGAGGCGTATTTGCACATTCCGATCAGAGCGGGTCATCAAAACTTTCTGCGTTTCACTCTGCTGTGGGGACACTATCAGTTTCGGTTGGGATGCCTCTGGAGCAACCGGAGTGGCTACCGGTGTTTGACAGATGCAAGCCTCGCAGCATGGGGAGCTCATTGCGGAGAGCTCCTCGCGCACGGCCTGTGGTCAGTTCAGGAGAGCACATGGTCGATCAACAGGTTAGAACTCAGAGCGGTGGCATTAGCGCTGCAAGCATTTGAGGTGACGGTAAGGGGTTGAGCGGTACGAGTGCTCTCGGACAACTCCGCTACGGTAGCGTACATCAATCGGCAGGGCGGTACCGGAAGTTCAGCAATGGAGGAAGAAGCGGAGGCGCTGTTCTCTTGGGTAGAGCATCAGCTGTCAGCAATTTCAGCAGCACACATTGCTGGGAAGGACAACGTGACAGCGGACATCCTCAGCAGGGTTCAAGTAGATTCCGGAGAATGGGAGTTACATCCGGAGGTGTTTGCACAGCTGGTGCAGAGGTGGGGTTGGCACGAGGAATGGGGCCTAGCGGCCATGCAGGAAATTTATTTGTATATAGTAGTAGTTCTGAGGTCAGCTTTTTGCATGCAATTCATTGTTTAAGGTTGGCTACTTATTTGTTGCTCCTTTAAGTGTGCTTTGTCAATAGTTCACTGGGGCTGATGGGAGATGTCAGCAGACTACATCCAGTGATGTCAAGTTTTTGGACATGCCCAGTCTCCAAGCTGCAGGAGGAGGTACACTACCCAGAAGTGTGGACTAAACTGGAGTTTCTCAAGGAACATCAGTTACCAGGTAAGTGTAATTTTCATTTCCCAAAGTATTTTACAAGAGGCTCTGCCAAATGTACAGCTTCTAGTAAAATAGGTGCAGGACTGCATGGGTATGTCTTTCACACTCTGGTGAGATCGACAATTTTAAGAAGCTGAATATGGGGGCAAAAATCCATAAAAATATCCCCCACGTGTGTAACAGTAGCATTTTTAAAACTGTTGCTCCCAATCAGCATGTGCACCTGTTTCAACACCATAGGTGCCCCCCCCCCAATCATTCCCCGACCTCGTTCTCCTCCCTATTAAGCCCTATCATAATCCCACAGTACTGCTGCAATACCAGAAGATTAATGTTAGGGGTCATTGACGCCATTTTGGAACCCAGCACATGATGAACAGAAGTGAATGGGCATTGCCCTGCTCCCACGAGACCTCAGGGATCTCCAGTAAGGCCAGGAAAAGGGATTGGGGTGAGGGATAGAAAGCTACCAGAGAGGATCTTGGAGGGTCATTTTGGCTGGGTGGGTCGCTGGGGGGGGGGGCTTTTTGTTTTGTAGAGGGGGGAATTGGATGCTTTGGAGGGGGTAGGGGGATTGGATATTTTGAGGGGGTTTAGGGGGATCAGATATGGTGGGGGTGGGGAAATATTGAGGTCAGGAGCTGATCAGGAAGGTCAGCTCTGGACCTTCGTGGCTGCCTGTGGCAGCAGCACTTATACAGTATGGGGTAGATTCCGAACTTCATTTAGGGGATCTAGACATCTGATCCGGACGTCCAGACCCGCTAAACATCCATACCACACTGGCGGCTACAGAGTTCCCCACACACATAGCCGACTTGTACGGGGAGCCATGTTTGTGGACAGGAAGGGGTGGGCCTGGGGAGGAGAGAGGGTGGGCTGTGGCAGGGGAAGTGACCCTGGATATACAGGGCCAATTTCTGAGTTCAACCCTGTATGTCCAAGATTGGCAGGTTAGACAGGGCACTTATTCCGCCTCAGATGTGGAATACATTCCCCTGGACATTGGGGAACAGTGGAGCTGGGCCGAACTGAAGAGGTGAGGGGGTGCAGGAGGTTCCCTACAGCCCGACCATGGCCATGGGAGGCCCAATTGGGGGTTGGGCTGCGGGGAAAAACTGTTCTGGGGGACAGCCAGTGATTGTGGCTTCTTCATGGTGCTGCGGTGGCTATGCCAGTGCTGCTCCATGGAGGATCCTGGCTGAGTTAACCAGGGAAGTAGCTGGACGTCCGGGGCACCTTCTGGATGTCCTGCCACTGTGCTCAAATTCTGCTCCCACGGGGACGTCTAGCCCCCGCGGGAAAAGAATTGGGTGCATCCCCTGGCTGTCCGGACATCCGGACAGCCCTGGGATGCACATGTCTGAACGTGCCTCCACATGCCTTGGGGTAGCTGTAAATGCTTTTGGAATAGACACAGATTCCCCTGTTCACATAAGGAATCCGTGTCCATACAGCAGGCCCACCAAATGCACTCCTCTCTGCCCTCACCATATCTCCAAGGGGTTTAAGTAAGATAAGCATCCTCACAGTTAAAAAAAAAACAACCACCTGTTTTAAAATGACATTTATATGTGTATGCCAGTCTAGAATTGTAAATGCCACTTTTTAAATGTGGGGCTGCTTCTAAAATGTCCTCCATAAACTGTTGGCCATAGGGGACATTGTGGTTTCTTTCTCCTGGACTTTGATAAGAATCGTTGTTACAAAGTAGATTAAATTCTGCCAGTCAAATATGTTGGGGATGATTTTGTTCTTAAAGATTGTGTATTTGTTTTTGTACATTTTGTCTATTGATTTGAATACTGCATTTTATTAGTTTAGTGTAATCTGTTGATATACTGTATGCAACAAACTATAGTGAAACCCGAGTTTTAATAAATCAGTCACCATCTGTCCTGTGTCCATTTGTTGATTAAACTAAGCTCCATAGAGAAGGGACTCTCACTTCTATGTATCTGTAAATCACTGTAGATATTGTAGTGCTATAGAAATGTTTACTAGTACTATGCCCAAGGTGCCTTAGCAGTCCTGTACTGGGGCTTCCAGCCTGGAGAGAAGTGAAATATCAAAGTTTAGCAGTCCTTGAGAGTGGATAGACTCAGCACACTTGTGAACTGTGCTAAGGCCTATGCTTTTTGGAGAGAGCATTACAAGTGAAGTGAAGTCCTTCACTAGGCCCCAGGCTTTAACTGTGTTGCAGACATATTAATGTAGATAATATTAAGCATATCTGAAGGTAACTTGCACGGAGCTATTACTGCCAGTGGATTATGAATGTGACTCTGCATGCCACTAGCCAGCAGAGATAAAACTTAAGACAAATGGCTCGAAAATAGAGCAAGAGAAATAAGTGTTTGTCAAAAAATGTCATTATCTGTCCAAGATGTAGGTACCAAGAGAAAATCTTTGTGGCCCCTTAGGTCAACTGAGCTTAGATAGATCATTCAGAACAGCTTTCTTTGGATAGCTACTTCTAAGCAGTGCTAGGACTGGGGAGAAAACTGAAAAGGGAGCAGCTGCCCTGGGCAATGTCATCAGCAGGAGAGAAACCAAAGACTCATCTGCATATCCGTCCCGTCTCCCTCATTTACTTCAACAGGTATCAAAGCTCCACTAACTGAATGATGGTTGGGATAAATCATATTGCCAAAGCTGTTGCCCCCATTACAGCTTCTGCCTCTTTCCAGACAGACATACTGATGCCAGTCGAGGGACTGGTTCCATATACAAGATGCCTGTATGCTGAAGGCCTCATGAAACAAGTAGAGGAACTCAGAGAAGAGGTGGTGAGGCTGAGAAACATTCAAGAGAGTAAAAGTACATTGATGAGATACTTCCTGAAGCATCCAAGCTTGCTGACAGAGGTGGTATGCTACAGAATGAAGATGGTATGCTACAGAATGAAGAGAGTTGGACATGAGTCACCAGAGCCTGCAGAATCGGCAAGTTGACTCCACTAGCCCTTGAATTGAAGAACCAGTATGAAGCCCTGGAAGTGGAGGAGATAAAAGCATCACAGGAAAGGGAAGAACCAGATCTCAAGCACACCAAAGTTGTAGAATCAGTGACAAGGAAGCGAAGGGTAGTGGTGGTTGGTGACTCTCTTCTGAGAGGTACTAAGACATCCATCTGCTGACCAGACTTGATGTCCAGAGAGGTGTGCTTTCTGCCAGGTGCCAAAGTCTGCAATGTTACAGACAGTTTGCTGAGACTCATCAAGCCTACTGATTATCCAATGTTGCTTATCCATGTCAGCACAAATGATACTGCTAGGTATCCCTTAGAGTGTATCAAGAGTGACTTCTTGGCTCTGGGACAGAGAGTGAAGCAGACAGATGCACATCTGTTGTTCTCAGGGGCGGCTCACCGCAATCTGCTGCCTGAGACGAAGAATGAAATGGCGCCGCCCCCCTCACCTTAGAGGGGGCAGGGCTTTTTCAGAAATCCAATCAGAAACTGAACCAAACCAAAAAGCCGATTAGATCATATGGAGGAAATACAAGATGTTTGCACACAGGACCGTATCGAGCTGCAATCGCACCCTGTGCAACTTGCAGCTCGGGCGCACACCCCACCTCTCCGCCCATACCTCCGTCCAGCGAAAGCTAGAAGGATTCTTAGGTGCATAGGGAGAGGAATGGCTAGCAGAAAAAAGGTGGTGATATTTGCCTCTCTATAAGCCTTTGATGCGACCTCATTTGGAGTATTGTGTGCAGTTCTGGAGACTACACCTTCAAAAGGATATAAAAAGGTTGGAGTGAGTACAGAGGGTGTTTACTAAAATGGTTAGTGGTCTTTATTATAAAGCATATGAGGACAGTCTTAAGGATCTTAATATGTATACTTTAGAGGAAAGGTGGGATAGAGAAGATATGTTTAAACATCTCCATGGCATAAATGCACAGGAGGAGAGCCTCTATCGATGGAAAGCAAGCTCTGCTGAGAGGGGACATAGGATGAGATTGAAAGAGGATAGACTCAGGAGTAATATGCGGAAATATTTCTTCATGGAAAGAGTGGTAGATGCATGGAATAGTCTCCCAGTAGAGGTGGTAGAGATGAGGACAGTATCTGAATTTTAAAAAAGTATGGGAAAAACACAGAGGATCTCTAAGGGAAAAGAGGGGACTGTTGTAGTAGTCGATGTAGAAGGGTAGACTAGATAGGCCATGTGGTCTTTTTCTGCCATCATGTTTCTATATCCTAAAAACCAGACTGACTAGGGGATGCACCAGTATTTGCTTGAAAAACACTGCCTTATTCTGTGTATTTAACAAAGGATAAGGATTCTGCTAGCGTGTTGTTCCTGTGTAGAGCTCTGTAGCAGTAATGCATGTTCTATTTTCCAAATAGTAGGTGTATTGGTGCTCTAGGACTCATTGTAATATAAATATAATGCTGTCTTAATAGGTAGTTTTATTGCAATTTGAGTTCTGAGAGTTAACGCTGTTATGGTAAGTTTTCTGTATAGGTACTGTGTAAGGTAGCCCCAACTATCAGGCAAACTAGGTGGTCACCAAGGGGAGTGAGGGGGTTGACAAAGAGCAGGGCCTTCAAAGCTAAACAATAGATTGTGACTGCCACAGGAATTATAAGGCTTAATGTTTGCTTAGGGGCTTGTTTACAAAGCCGCGGTAGCGGTTTGCGATCGTAATCGGAGCCGCGGCCCCATTGATTTCAATGGGGCCGCGGCTGCGATCGCGAACCACTACCGCGGCTTTGTAAACAAGCCCCTAAGTGTGCCAACATTTTCAATCAACTCTAGGGCCAGCCCTGGTTCTGAGTGTTTTTATGCAGGGTTTTGTGTTATTTTGCAAAGTGTCTGGAGACAGTTTCTCCAAATGGGTTAGTTTTGCGCATACCATGATAGTCGTGAAACTCACTTCTAAGCCAGGGCATGGGGAGTATGATCTCAGTCTCTCAAATTTACTGAGAAGGCTCGGCGTAGTACTTGCATAGTGCCAAAGAGAGCCTCCTGCTGGAGTTCGTAAGATGTAGCATGTATGGGTAACTTGTCAAGATGGGCTCGGAAATACTTCTTTATCAAGCATGTGGCACCCAACACGATGGGAAATATTTCAGTATCTTTCTGCCACTTTTTCTTGGCAGTGGAAGGAGGCTGTCACTGTTTCTGAGGTGAGATCACAATTTGAATGGAGGTTTTTGTATGGTGATTTGTAAGGGGAAATATCTTTGCATCATTATTGAGGAACATGGTGTGTTGCAGAACTGAAAGAGCAGGTTTTATACTGAGATTCTGTCTAATTCTGTATAAACACCAGACATTACTAGAATGTCATAATGATACTACCCTGTGCAGTCCTTCCCCCACTTTCATAACTAAAGTGAGTTCAAATTAAAAAAAAAAAAATAAATAAAAATGCTGGGGGAGGGGGGGGGGGGGTGTTGTAATTCTGAATATCTGCCCCAGGTACAGGAAAAGCTGGGCCAGCTCTGCTTACAGAGATCAGCTCCTTCCTTCCTTTTACTTGCTGTACCTTTGTTAAACCCACCTGGATTGTGTGTTACTATCGCTGGCTGTCTTTTAGATGTTTTCATGATGAATTACTTGGTTTGCTTCTGTCTGGGGACTGGTGCCACCCTTGAAAGATTCCTAGTCACTGGCACAGCCAATTATTTTTGAGTACCTGGTCTGGGGCCCATCTGAGAAGCTCAATCTGTGTCCTGGACTAGGGGAGGGAAATAAGAAATAGAGCAGTACAGACAAATTCCTTCATAACAAAGGATTGTTAGCTTCAGTAAAGCTCAGGCTAAAATTGAAAGTAGGAGTTTCCACAGCCGGTTCACAAAAGCTGCTTTAGCTTCTTCCAGAACACCAGCTGACCTGAGGCTATGTCCATTGTTGCCTACATGCTTCCTTCTGGTCCATCGGGCACGCATCCCAGTTCTAAAGCAAGAACGGAAAGCTCACAATTTAAAGAGAAAATGGAAGACCAAAACCGAGAGGAACCTACACTAAAATTAAGAAGAATCAAATAGAAAACAGAACTGAAAGAAGAAAAATGGCAGTAAGAAATTAAAATCAGGATACAAGGAGATAGAAAGAGAGATAGGAAGGCAATATCAGATGATTAGGGGGAAAGAATAAAATATCACAAAACCCAAAGATTATTATAATTGTCTAGGGTTCCAGCCCATCTCTGAGGCTAGTACATGTAATCAAAATAAATTAGTATTTTTTGCAAAAATATCACACACATGAATTTGAATAACTCACCAAGGGCAACTAATCTGTTATAATCTTCCCAGCCTGCTTTTTTGTTGAACTGTGAGTATATCTCATTAAACGCCCTGCTCAGCATCCTGACTGATAAATGCCTTTCAGGGTTTCACAGTGCTTTGCTTTCTGTAAGAATCAACAGATCAGACTCTACCTAAACTCATTTTATAACCATTACCAGCCCCCTGGAAAGCTGCCATGTTCACGGCAGCAGCATCAGATATAACAGTGATGCCTAATGGTATATCATGACCAGGGCTGGCGCTACCCGGTAAACCAGGTAAGCATGGCAGGGAGATGCTAGAGTTAAGGGGCATCACAGCTGCAGCAGTATTAAGTGCCTGCAGGCCGAAGAGGAGAGAGAGAGGCAGTGCTGCATGTGCCCATGGGAGCGGCCAGTCCTATGGGCTGGAGAGAAAAGCCGTGATCAGTAGTGTTGCGTGTGTCCATGGGACAGACTGCTCCCACGGGCCAAAGAGGAGAGAGGCAGTGCTTTGTGTGCCCATGAGAGCAGCCTGTCCCACCGGCTGAAAGGGAGAGAAAAGCCGCGCTCATTAGTGCTGCGTGTGTCCATGGGACAGACTGCTCCCACGGGCCAATGAGAGGAGAGAGGCAGTGCTGCATGTGTCTATGGTAGCAGCCTGTCCTATGGGCTGGAGAGAAAAGCCGCGATCGGTAGAGCTTTGTGTGTCTGTGAGAGCAGCCTGTCCAACCGGCTGAAAGGGAGAGAAAAGCTGCGCTCATTAGTGCTGCGTGTGTCCATGGGACAGACTGCTCCCACGGGCCAAAGAGAGGAGAGAGGCAGTGCTGCATGTGTCTGTGGGAGCAGCCTGTCCTATGGGCTACAGAGAAAAGCCACGATCGGTAGTGCTGCGTGCGTCCGTGGGAGCAGCCTATCCCACCGGCTGAAAGGGAGAGAGCCGTGATTGGCAAGAGTTCTGCAGGAGCTGGGGCCTGAGATGCACAGGAGGTAGGGAAAATGTAAAGGAACAGTGGTTTGAGGAAATAAAGCTGGGGGGAGGGAGACAGGACAGAGGCTGGGGAGGGAAGAGAGTGGGGGGAGGCAGCAGGAGAGAGTCTGCAGGGAGGGGTGAGAGAGTGCAAGGCGTTGAAAATTGAAGAGAAGGGAGAAAAGGGCACATGAATATATGGTAAAAGGCACAGCACCCTGACCCCCCCCCCCCGAAGGTACACAGGCACTCCATCCCCACACCACACAAACATACACGCAGAGGCAGCCCAACTCCCCCCCACACACACACTCACAGGCAGTGCAGCAAATATACACCCAGGCACGCGCCCCCTCCACCTTCCCCACAAACAAGCATCACATCCATGCACCACACACCCACTGTCTGAAGAGAGAGACATAACACCAATTGTAAAGATTCCTCATACAGCCTTTCCTACCATAATGAGACACATTTTATCTCTTTGAACTCTTCTTCCACACGCATCCCTATCCCAGATTATTTATAACTTTGCAAATGAAGGAAGGGGAACTGCATCACATCTAAGTTGGCTGTTTTCAAGTGCACATACAGTCCAGTCCCTGACAGATGTTAACATACACAGCCCCTCCACACATGCTGTACCGACACGTCATCACACATACACACACGTAGCCCCCAACAGGCCCCAAGACATGCACACACAAACATGTAAGTTGCACACGACAGTCCTCATGGCGCGCACATACACAGAAACCTGTGCATGTAGTCTCCGGAAGTCTTCATGACACACAGAAAGACACAAACACATGCACCTGCTGACACACGCACACATACGTGCACCTCCCCCCCCCCCAAACTCTTCCTATGAAACAGAGAGATGAAGCCCCCAAGGTCTGATCCTGTGAGTGAGAGAAACATGCTATTGAGTCACTCTAGAAACATAAAACATGACCAGATAAAGACCATACGGCCTATCCAGTCTGCCCTTCCATACCAACTACTACAGTCCCCTTGTTTCCTTTAGAGATCCTCTGTGTTTGTCTCATGCCTTCTTGAATTCAGATACAGTCCATCTCTGCTGCAAGACTATTCCATGCATCCACCACTCTTTCCATAAAGAAATATTTCCACTAATTACTCCTCAGTCAACCCCCCCCCTTTCACCTTCATCCTATGTCTGTTATTGCAGAGCTTTTCTTAAATTGAAAGAGGCTCTCCTCCTGTGCATTTATTCCATGGAGGTATTTAAACATTTATTATATCTCCCATCTCCTGCCTTTCCTCCAAAGTATACATATTGAGATCTTTGTCTTTCCCCATATGCCTTCTGACAAAGCCCACTGATCAATTGGAAGTCACCCTCTGCATGGTCTCCATCCTGTTTATATCCTTTTGAAGGTGTGGTGTCCAGAATTGCACACAATACTCCGAATGGGGTCTCGCCAAAGATTTATAAAGAGGCACTATCACCTCCTCCTTTGTGCTAGCCATTCCTCTCCCTATGCACCCAGGTTCCACTCTTCTTTCGTGGACAGACGTACTTTGCCCCCTACACTGTACCACTTCCTTGAATTTTTGCAGCCCAAATGTATGACCCTACATTTTTTAGCATTAAATCCCAGCTGATGAACTCTCGGCCCTTCTTCAATCTTTTTGAGATCCCTACTCATATTATCAACACCTTCCTGGGTGTCTACTCTATTGCAGATTTCGGCATCATCTGCAAAGAGACAAACCTTACCGGACAGCCCTTCAGTAATATCATTTCAAAAAGGTGAACAAGGCACTCCACTGGTAACATTCTTTTCAGAGCAGTTGTAGACCTACATTTTTGGGGGTCCTGAATCTTGAACTGTTATGGGGCCCCTTCACAACCAGCAACAAGGTTTGGGGTAACCACTGTTATCTTCTTCAGTGGGGTTGTTCCACGACATATCACCACAAATATTTTAAAAATTTAACATTAACATCTCAGAATGTTTTTTCATTTATGGCTAGCTACATGATATTTTAATTACCTTTTAATTTTTATTTTAACTGTTATTTTGTATTGAATTACACTATTTTTTTAAAAAATCCCTTCTCATAAGTAGACCCAAACTTTTTAAGCAATGTGGACTAAAGTCGCTTCTGGGGCCCCTCAGGGATTAGGTGTCCTGAGGCTTAAGCTTCATTAGTTTCGTAGTAGATCCGCCCCTGCCTCAGAGTGAGCTCTCTTTACCTGTACCCTTTGCCGCCTCCCAGTCCATTGATTTCTAATCCAGTCTGTCACTTTAAGGTCCATCCCTAGGGCACTCAATTTATTTCTAAGTTGCATGTGAGGAACAGTGTCAAAAACTTTATTCTAAAATGTGCACTTTCAACTTGTTTCAGTTTTGTTGCAGGGCACCAAACATGTGCTGGTAGGGTGGTGGTGTACTTGCCTTCATATCACAGCCAGGCAATCAGCCACAGAGAATACAGGGAGTGGAGGAGCGCTGGATGCAGCGAATTGGTCATTCAGGTGCATCGCTGCCAGTCCACTACAGGAGCACCACCACTGGCTGTCATAGGAGCCTATGGAATGATCTTTCCACTTTCATCCAGCCTGGCTGCAGTGCTGGCAAAGTCTCTAAATGTTTCACAATTGCAATAGCTCCAACAGCCTGCAGTGAAGCAGCATTCTCCAGGACCAAGCAGGAAGTCAGTCCTCACATATGGGTGACATCGACGTCGATGAAGCCCTTGCGGAGCATTTCCCCAGCTTTCCAAGAAAGCCTTTGGGAATGCAGGCACGCATGCGCGGTTCCCTTCCCGCCTAAAGGTGCCATCTTGCTCAGTCTCTCTTTTTCCGTGAAGCCCACCGGACGTGTGTCCTAGTCATCCCGGAAAATAGTTTGATTTTTTGGCGATCCTTCGCTATTTTTTACTCCGGTTCGACGTCGGTTCCCCTCCCGCTGGGTTTGGTACACCGGTATCGAGCCCGCTCTTCTTTTTTCGGTTTTTGCCCTTCGTGGCTGGCATTCGCGCCCTTTTTTTCTTTTTCCCTGGAAGGCCGGTCCTTTGACCTCGCGGGGACTCTTTTTTTCCCCGATGGCTTCCAGTGGCTTTAAAAAGTGTGATCGGTGCAAGAAGCTGATGTCTCTCACCGACACACACGACTGCTGCCTTCGGTGCCTCGGTCCTGACCACGATCCTAAGACGTGTGGACCATGTGGAAAAATGTCTTCCAAGGGGTTCGTAATAAACTTTGCAAAGTCCACTTTGCTCCCCTCCCAGAACTTGGAGTTCATAGGGGCGAGGTTGGACTCTCTACTGGCAAAGGCATTCTTGCCAGAAGACAGAGCCCAAAGGCTGATAAACTTAGCAAACCAGTTTCTCAGCAGGTCCCTGGTCTCCGCCAGACTCTGCCTGAGGCTCCTTGGCCACATGGCTTTGACAGTGCATGTGACCCCCAATGCCAGGCTACATATGAGGCCTGCACAATGGTGCCTTCGGACTCAGTGGTCACAGGCCACAGGCAGCCTCAGAGACAGGATAAGGGTGTCCAGACCATTTCTGAACTCCCTCAGCTGGTGGCTGCACCCACTCAATCTACTACAAGGGGTACCTTTTCAGATTCCTGGGTTCACAGTGGTGTTGACCACGGATGCCTCCCTGCAGGGCTGGGGAGCTCATTGTCTAGGCAAGTGCACCCAGGGTCTGTGGTCTCCCTGGGAAGCCGCACAGCAAATCAATCTCCTGGAACTCAGGGCTATTTGTTTAGCCCTCAAGACTTTTTGTCAAACCCTGGCTCATCAGTCTGTTCTAGTTCAAACAGAGAACCAGGTAGCCATGTTTTATGTGAACAAGCAGGGCGGAACCGGGTCCAGACTCCTTTGTCAGGAATCACAGGACCTTTGCTTGTTTGCTCTCAGACACAACATGCTCCTCAAGGCAGTATATCTACCTGGCCAGGAGAACTACCTGGCAGACAGGTTGAGCAGGATTCTGCAGCCCCACGAGTGGCAGCTCCATCCTTTGGTAGTTCAAAAGATTTTCCTGAAATGGGGACTTCCATCCATAGATCTGTTTGCCAGTCCTCTGAACAAACAGCTGCCAAAGTTCTGCTCCAGGCAACCGCATCCTTTGCGGGTAGCAGCAGATGCTTTTCTGATTCCCTGGTCTCAGGGCCTCCTGTATGCGTTTCCTCCCACGCCCTTGGTGGCCCGAACTCTGTTCAAGATTTTTCAGGACAAGGCCTCGGTCCTGCTGGTGCCTCCCAGGTGGCCGAGACAGCCTTGGTTTCCACTTCTGCTTCAGCTGGCAGTGGATCCCCCACTGCCTCTGGGGTTGCAACCCGACCTTCTCTCTCAGGATCAGGGTACCCTTCTGCACCCCAATCTCAAAGCTCTCAATTTGATGGCATGGAGGCTGCAAGGGTAGTTTTGGCTCCATGGGGCCTACCTCAGGAAGTTGAGGAGGTTGTCCTAGCCTCTAGGAAACAGTCCACTAGGAAAACCTATGCTCTTAAATGGAAAAGGTTTTCCGTGTGGTGTCACCTATGTACAGAGGATCCTTTCTCCTGTACTGTACCAGTAGTGCTTCAGTACTTACTGCACTTATCAAATCAAGGACTTAAGTCCAATTCTGTTCGGGTTCACCTCTCAGCTCTAGCAGCTCACCACTCACTGGTGGAAGGACATTCTCTGTCGGTTCACCCCTTGGTGTCCCGGTTTCTCAGAGGCTTGCTCTTGCTCAAGCCTCCCATCCGTCCTCCTGCTCCTGAGTGAGAGTTGAATGTGGTCTTGCAGCAACTGACTCGCCCAACTTTTGAGCCGATGGCTACTTGTCCTCTACGCTTCCTGTCCTGGAAGATGCTCTTCTTGGTAGCCCTTACCTCGGCTAGGCGAGTGAGTGAGCTTCAGACCCTGGTCTATGACAGGCCTTACACCAGATTTTATAGGAAAAGGGTAGTCCTGAGGACTCATCCAAAGTTCCTCCCAAAGGTTGTCTCCTCTTTCCACCTTAACCAGGAGGTGGTTCTTCCAACATTCTTCCCTAGGCCTCATGCAAGCCAGGCTGAAGCAGTTCTGCATACCCTGGACTGTAGGAGGGCCTTATCCTTCTACCTTGACCGTACGCAGGGGCACAGAAGGGCTACTCAGCTCTTCATATCTTTTGACCCTAATAATTTGGGGTTAGCTGTGTCCAAGCGTACCTTGTCATCTGGGTGGCTGACTGTATCACCTGGGCTTACAGGGCGGCTGACCTTCCTTTGCAGGGTCGGGTCACGGCCCATCGTGTTAGGGCAATGGCTGCCTCAGTGGCTCATCTCCACTCTGTACCGTTGGTAGACATCTGCAGGGCTGCAACTTGGTCCTCAAGCCAGACTTTTGCGGCCCATTACTGTCTGGAAAGGGAGTCCCGTAGGGACAGTGCTTTTGGCCAGGCAGTACTCCGGAATCTCTTTGAGGTTTAGGCAACTCCTGCCCTCCTGCCCTCTGTTGGGCTACCGGTGGGGGTTCTGTCAGTGAAAAGCCTTTCTTTGATGCTGAGACTAGAGGGAGTTCTCTTGTTCAGCCTGGGTTCCTGGTAGCCCAGAGCTAGGGAGTCACCCATATGTGAGGACTGACTTCCTGCTTGGTCCTGGAGAAAGAGTAGTTACTCACCTGTAACAGGTGTTCTCCAGGAGCAGCAGGAATCGGTCCTCACAACCCTCCCTCCTCCCCTGGGAGTTGCAGTTGTACATAATTTATCTTTATATTTTGTGTGCTGTTTTTAGCTATGTCATTTGACTGAGCAAGATGGCACCTTTAGGCGGGAAGGGAACCGCGCATGCGTGCCTGCATTCCCAAAGGCTTTCTTGGAAAGCTGGGGAAATGCTCCGCAAGGGCTTCATCGACGTCGGTCACCCATATGTGAGGACTGACTTCCTGCATGGTCCTGGAGAACACCTGTTACAGGTGAGTAACTATCTCAAACATTCAGCCAAGTGCTGGTTCTCACATTGATGCTGTCTCCGTCGACTGTCAGGACTGCCGACATCAGCTCTGGGATTGAGTCCTGCCTCTTAATGCTCACTGTGGCTTCCATGCTGCTTACACCCAGGAACAGCAGTGGCTTTCCCCAGGTCCGTCTATTGACTTTTTCTCCAGGAACTTGTCCAAACCTCTTTCAGCCCAGCTACACTATCTGCTTTCATCACCACCTTCTTATTTATCAGCTTTATAAAAGAGCTGTGCAACCATGCATGCCAGAGATAGAGCAGCGATAGTATTTATGGCAACAAAAGCAGGCGGGAGAAGAGTCAGGAAAAGCTAACTGGCTGTAATCTTTGTAGATCTTTTTTTGGTTAAATAAACACATTGATCGTGTTTGCTTCAATCACATTAATCCTGTTCATATGATAAATATTACTTGTCAGTACTTATTTTTATTCCAGCTATGCCCATCACTAGTTATAGCAAACCTTGCATCATAGAAAAACAGTTACTGGAGAAAATAGACTCCAGGCATAGGAAAACCACTAGTGTATCCTCCCCTGAAGCGGCTGAGTATCGAAGGAATCAAGTGAACCAGAAGCAAGAGGCATCGAGGTACCGGGGGTATGGGAAGCACCACAAACCCCTTTTCCTTACGCTTACGACCCATGCTACACACAACTGGCTCGCTAAACCCTGACCAACGCTATCTTAGCAGTTTTATTAACGGAGGCTGGGTTTTTATGTTTGGTGGTGTTAATGAAATGTTTTCAATGTATTTTTATATGTTCTGAACCACATTGAGCAGCAACCTTTGCTGGGCATGTGGTATAAAAGAAATAAATGAAATGAAAGATTGTACCAGAGGCAAAAGGGAAGTGACTTGCTTAACAACCTTTCCAAGCCGAACCCAAAACTCTTGGGATCCAAAATTCTGACTAAATATTCCTATCAAATGGTATATAATACATGACCATAGCAGAAGGAAAATCACTATTAGAACATATTGAATAAGACGCTACAATTTTCCTGAAATATGCAAAAATTAACCCGGCTGCAGAATGTGGATTAAAAATTTAAAGTAGGCCTTCAAAGGGTTAAGGTCACAAAATGAACATCTGTAGGAGAAAATGGATTTGAACTTTGGCTTCTCTGGATGTTAGCTTGCTGTTCTAAACACTGTGTTATTCCTCCACTCTGAGTACCACTGCTTTAAAGCATGTAACAAGAGGTTTATTAAGGCAAAATAATTTATAAGCAAGTGCACTGGAATTTTATAAATGCTATCCAATCAGCAAAAAATACCAGATTATCCCTACTGCACAGTTTTGAACAATAATGTTCTTCTGCGTGTCCCTGAATAGTGAAGCCAGTCTGAGAGCCATTAATTCTCGTTAGGGAACCTCTGAGTTAATCAAGCTATTGTTGTCCTGCTCAGGTACACCACTGCACTCACATCTCTCAATCATTACCCAGCTCAGAGAGACGAGAACCTTCCCCGACCTCTTAACTTGAAACAACCACAGTGAGATCTGTAGAAAATTTCCCTCATTCAGTGCTGTGGAGACTGTAAATGGGTCTCAAGCTCTCTTGTTTTCTTTTATAATAGGGATGGGCATGGCAATATTTTTTTTTCTTTGGTTTGATTCGTTTCTTTCAGGCTTTTTTGTTTTGAATGGTTTTCTTTTTCTTTTATTTCTATTTTTAAAATAACGAAATTGCACTCTGAAAAAGTAAATGCTATTCCCAAAACAAAATAAAATGAATTGCATTTCATTTCTGGTCTATTTCATTTTGAAATGCAACAGAACAAGGCTGTTTCTTTACAGATATCATTTTATTTCCAAACAAATGTACAGTCCTATTTTATTACTAGCTGAAACCCATTGAAAATTTCCCAGAGGAAATTTGGCCTCTCGCCAGAGCACTTTTGCCCCACATCTCTGGACGATTAAGTACCAGCCGCCGTCGTCTTCCCTCCTACTTCTCCAGCTCTGGGCATCTCTTTCCTTCCTGCTACTTCCCTCTGAAAACATGTCTGTGAGAGTGTTATTTCACCATTCTAGCCTTGAAACAAGGAGACACACAAACAGTACAGCGACTACCATGGCTTCATCACATCTTCAGTAAATTTGTAGCTACTGCGCTGGATTTTGTCTTGTATGGCTTGGGTACCATTACAAATCAAACAAGAAATACACATGGAGGTCATTTTAAAAGGTTCAGTCTTGATTTGGACGTTGAAATCACAGACATGTCTCTGTAGCCATTCCACAAATGGCCTTCGCAAGCGTTTGCAGTGTAAGGACGTTCAGGTAGGCACGATGGTGTGGCGGAGGCGTGTCCGGGGAGGGGCAATGCATTTACATGTCCCCGTTAGATCTCGGAAACGCTGGAGATGTATGCAGGCACGTCCATCTTTATACCTGCTGCAGGCATGAATAGGCATCAGGACAGTACTTGTTTTCACCTTAAAATATCCAGAGAGTGCAGAGAACATGGAGAATTGAGTGACTAACCTTAGATAAAAAAGGCCCACACTGGGATTTGAACCATGACCACTCTGCTCTTAAGTCATTACTGTAACCATTATATTATTAGTCATCTTGGGTCTGAAATGCTACCCTGGGGATGTCTGATACCAGTGCATAAATCGTGCCTGAATTGCACATACCTGCTTTTTTTCCAGCCGTTCTGGCTTTAACCTCCCAGATTGCACTTTGGACATCCCATTGTGAAATGTGCCTCCTAGGGACTGCAATTCTATTTCAAGTGGGAAATACTTAAAGAAAACTAAACTACAAACAAAAAAATCAATAGAACTTAAGAACAAGACAGTGGCAAGGCAACGGTCAACCACTGCAACATTCAATTATAGTTTCCAAATGACAGTCCTTCAGCTTTTGTATATATTTTTTCAGTGCCATTAAAAACATGATGTACAATAAAAAGGCGGATCCAGTGTTTTGTTAGGTATGATACTGCTGGGACCCCATGGGGCTGTGAGACCCCTGAAGCAATATTGTCTCATGATACACTGAATCTGTACTTTGCACTGTTTTTTGTTTTTTTTAACTGCACTGAAAAAAAATCATATATAAACCTTGTAAAGATTTTAATATGAACTCTTTAATTGAATAGGTCACGAGTGTCCATTTTCAGCTATTCTGGAATATGTTCCCTGTTTTTTGTAACCCTCTCCCCAAGTCTGGTCATTTACAGTGACAGCCTTCAAGTGGGCGCTCCTTCTGGAATCAGGTAATCGCTGACTCTAAATCCAGCCCCTTTGATCATCGAATTCTGCATACTCTTTATTTAGCAAAATTATACAATCTAGTTATTGTCTTTGAGTAGTAATTAATTTAAACTTCAAAACAGAAGTTCTTGCTCAAAGTTGCAATATGTTAAAGGTATTGTTAAAGGTAGATTCTTCCCACTAGTACCCTAAAGTAGGGCTTTTGGTTTTCAGTGACTGTAAATGAGAAATCCAAGGGGAGTTCTGAGTTGCAGGCAGTGCTTACTTGTTGCAGCTGCCAGTCCTTATGGCAAATGGTTGTGCAGAGACTTCTCTGGTTGTGCAGAGACTTCTCAGGTTCTGCCTTTTCTGAGCAGCAGAGAACTCTAGTGGTTCTACCAGAATATTACTTTGTGATCTGTTACGTCACCCGGTGTTCCAGAACACCAGCCGGCTCTTTTGAGCAGTGATGTAATGGTGGGAGGAGACCTCCATTGGATGGAAACCTGAATGGTACTGAATAAAGAACAAGCCCAAAGATGCTACAAGGTGTACGCAGCACTGTACAGAGACATGTAACAGACAGTGTCTGCTCATCAGAGCTTGCAATCTAGTCAAGACAGACAACACAACTGGGGACTAGGATATGTCTAGGGGAATGGTAAGGAAACACATAGTTGGAGAGCAGGAGACTAAGTGAATCAGGATCCAAAAGTAGCCTCAAAGAGTTGAGCTTTTAGCCTCGATTTGAAAAGGGCCAGAGATGGAGCCTGACGTACCAACTCAGGTTGCTTGTTCCAGGCATAAGGAGCAGCAAAGTGGAAAGATCGAAGTCTGGAACTGGCAGTGGAAGAGAAGGGCACAGATAGAAGTGATTGCTGGAAGAGTGGAGTTCCCATGGAGGGGTGTAGGGAGAGATGAGAGAGGAAAGATAGTGAGGAGCAGCTGAATGAATGCACTTATAGGTCAGTAGGAGAAGTTAGAACTGAATGCGGAAATGGATAGGGAGCCATGAAGTGGCTCGAGAAGAGGGCTTACATAAGCATAACGACACTGGAGGAAGATTAGCCGTGCAGCTGAGTTTTGAACAGATTGAAGGGGAGAGAGATGATTCAGAGGGAGACCAGCAAGGAGGAGATTGCAATAGTCTAGACGGGAGGTGACGAAAGGGCTGAGGTACAGTACTCCTCACAGGACATGATATGGGAGAAGCAAGACAGCTTAAGCAGAGTCTGCTCACTAAAGCATAAGATAAACAAGGAAGCCCCTCACGAAGAAAAAAGCAAGTCCCAAAAAGCTTAGCACATGTAAGAGGAAAAAGACCTCAGTATCCCCATGAATTGCAACAGACTAACTTCAATGGCTGCAGCCATCAGAAAACAAAAAATATCTAAGAAAAAATGCTAAACATGCATCATTGGTCAAAGAAAAATCCTCTTATAGACGTAATAGAAGGCAGGACTGGAAAACAATTCATCACAGAATATACAGATGCATCTTCCGGTAAGGATAACAGAATAACTTAGCTTATCTGTAGTGGAGGAAATCCAGGGCTTAACCACCACCACCCTCCAATACTAGGTGTTTCTCCAAAAAAGGCTTCTTCAGACACACAGCGTATCCCACCAGTTATATAATCCTGCTAAAAACGTTGCTGAGCGCATCGGCGTGCCAGGAAAATCTGCTCAAAGAGAGGAGTTTTCATTGATCATAGTACTATGGGAGAAGGAAGAGCATCGAGAGCAGAGCCGAGTTTCCTGCCTTTGGCTGGCGTATCACTGTACCACAAGAGGAAGGAGCGATTCCTGGTTAATGCAACCAGGGAATCAGTAACCTAAGTAGTCACAAGGTTCACGTAGGCCAATGCATTATCAAAGAAGGAAACAGGAGAGAATCAACAGGGAGCACTGATCTTGGACAAGAGAGAGAAGGAGGATACAGAGGTCATTCCCTGGAGCAAAGACCATGAAGACCAGGACTGAAGGGGTGCAAGGTCTGTGATCACAACAGTTCAGCATCCAGTTCTAGAGGTGGTCTGTGGCAGTGCTGGCCTGTCCACTAGGTGGACACCTAGAGCAGCAGACCCTAATGTGCAGCATAGTTCCCCCCTCCCCTGTGAAGCGGCAGCAGAACTGCTGCTTCATTGCCATGGGAGGGGGGGGGGGTTAAAAAGCTTGCACTTGTGGTTAAGGCCTGCCATGTCTGCCCTCTCCAGGGTGACAGAATTGGCAGGCCATGAGTGTGCATGCACATGGGCACGGGCACTTTAAAGCCCAACGTGGCACTGAAACGGCAGTTCAGCTGGAGCTTCAGTGCAAGCAGGGATTGCCGTGCTGCCGCCCTCCTGGTTGCCGCAGGGGTGGTGGTGCCGCAGTCAGGTGGAGGGTGGCAGAAACTCTCGGGCTGGCCCTGAGTGAAGGAGTCAGGTGATGGAATCCCCACCACAGGGATAGTTCCATGGAAGGAAAGTGAATGTACCTGTGTTTTGTGCTCTGCTGTTGTATTATGTTATCATTGCAATACTTTTTTCAGCAAACCCATGGTCCAGAACATAAAATTCTGGCCTTAACTGCTTTACTGAGAGTGAAGACTAGTGAGTGGATTTACAGTGCCAATGGCCTCCCAGTTTTTCTGGTCCTCTCTTATGAACCCTAAATTTCCAGTGAGTCAAGCCTGCCAGTGTTGACTCCTTACATTTGTGCCTCCAGTCTGCCAGATTGGTGTGAATAGCCACTGTGAGGGACTCCCAGAATGGCAGGGGTTACAGTTGCTCTAAATGTCAGCCGTTTAAAAAATCAGTGCTACCTGGAACTCGTTTGGACTCCTCAGAATGTCAAATGAAACGCCCTCAAAATAAAAAGCCTTAATCGTAAGGCAGTAGGATCACTTCTCCCCCTTCACGCACACATGCTGTCCTCCCCTAACTACCCCCCCCCCCTCAACCTTCTTTCTCACTCTCAGCTTACATCCCCACATACACGTATCCACAGAGGCCTGTTCCCCCTGTCCTTTTCTTAGCTTGTCTCTCCCTCACACTCTTTCCTGCAACCCATTCTCCAGCCTCTCTGCGCAACTCCTCCTCTCTGCTAGCTTTCTTCTCACCCTCCTTCTCCTGCTCGCTTCTCTTGGCACTATTTTCTTCCTACACTGGGAAGTTCTTTTAGTATGAGCCATGCAGTGCCTGAAATCCTGAACGGTTCTAAAATCTCCTGAGAATGGCATAGTCCTTAGGGCACTGTGAACATCAGATTGACATAACCACATGCTGCAGGAAGATAATGGTAGAGGCACATTTACTACTACTACTACCAAGCATTTGTATAGTGCTACAAGACGTACGCAGCGCTGCACAGACACATGAGAGACAGGTCCCAGCTCATCAGAGCTTACAATCTAGTTGACAAAAACACAGTAGGTTTAGACAGGGACACATCTAGGGGGAATGGTAAAGAAACACAAAGGAGATTAGGTGAGTCAAGATCCGAAAGTGGCAGCGAAGAGGTGAGTTTTCAGCCTGGATTTGAAAAGGGTCAGAGAAGGCGCCTGACGTACAGACTCAGTGGTTTGTTCCAGGCATAAGGAGCAGCAAGGTGAAAGGAGTGAAGTCCGGAGTTAGCAATAGAAGAGAAGGGCACAGATAGAAGAGATTTGCCAGAAGAGTGGAGTTCCCGAAGAGGCGTGTAGGGAGAGAAGAGAGAAAAGGTAGCGAGGAGCTGCAGAATGAATGCACTTATAGGTCAGCAGGAGAAGTTTGAACTGGATGCGTAAATGCATAGGGAGCCAATGAAGTGACTTGAGAAGAGGGGTAATATGAGCATAGAAACATAACAGAAAAAGACCACATGGCCTTAGTCTGTCCTTCCATATCAACCACTATAACAGTCCCCTTTTTCCCTTTAGAGATCCTCTTGTGTTTGTCCTATGCTTTTTTGAATTCAGTTACTGTCCTCATCTCTACCACCGGGCACCAAAGGCAGCAACTGCCACGCAGGCAAACAGCAAACAGTACAAAAACGTAGGCAGATGTAGGCTCTCACCAATACTTTATTGATCCATATATGTAAAAGGGAGACCTGACCCGACAGAGGCTGTGTTTCGATAAATTCTTCTTCAGGGGTTGGCTCACCTCATACTGAAAAACCTTAATAGGGATACGCCAATACAGTTAATATGTTGCACTGAAATTGAAACAACCTTTTGTAAATCCTCGAACTGCCAATACTTCGGAAACCATAAAAGCAGCATCGAATGCTCAGCGGCATCTGCAAAATGTCTTATCCCCCCATTTTATTGCATTGGCTATTTCCTCCTCTTTTTGAATCTTTGCTTTCCTGACTACTTTGCTAGCTTCTCTAAGCTTTTCCAAATATAGATGCCTGTTGTCTTCTCTCTGTGATCTCTTGTATTTCAGGAAGGCCTCTTTCTTTTTCTTCACCTTTTTTGCTACTTTCGAAAACCATAGCGGTCTCCTTTTTTTTTTTTTTTAACCTTTATTTACCATTTTGACAAAAAGGTTAGTTGTCCTGAAAATATCCCCTTTCAGTTTTGCCCACTGTTTTTCTACATTCCCCAGCTATTCCCATCCCACTAACAACTCCCTGAGGTATTGGCCCATCTTGGCAAAGTTAGTGTCCCTAAAGTCTACGACCCTTGCTTTTGAATGGATTTTATCAGCTGTACTCCTAATACTAACCACACTATCTGGTGATCACTGGATGCAAAATGATCTCCCACTATAACATCAAAAACACTTTCACCATTGGTAAGCACCAAAGTCCAGTATGGCCCCTTCACGTGTGGGTTCTGTCACCAGTTGCCTTAATAGTTCTCCCTGTAGAGAATCCAGGATCTTCTTACTTCTAGATGATACTGCAGTAGGAATATTGCAGTCAACATCTGGCATATTGAAATCCCCTATCAGTAGCACTTCCCCTTTCCTGGCAATGCTGTGTATGTCTTCAATTAACTCTCTGTCCAACTCTTCCTCTTGTGAGGGAGGTCTGTATATCACGCCAATGCAAATAGATTTCTCTTTCCCTCTTTCTAGTTTAACCCAAAGTGTCTCCTCTCTCATCTACATTCACCTAGTTATTCCCTTACTCCCTCTCTCTTCCCCTCCCTCCCAACAAGTCCCTGACTCCTCATTCTTCCCTTGCTTTCCCCCTCTTCCTTACTCAGAGTCCCTGTAGTCCCATTATTTCTCTGCTCTCACCTGACCTTCTCCGCCCCAGGTTAATGCTTTCATGTCACCTCAGATCTCTAAAATGTTCTCCTGCTGTGTGACTGTCCCTGATGATAACTCAAGTCCAGCACCTGTTTTCAACTTTGATTTACAGCTCTGCTACTGCTCAACAAGCTGGTTCCAGTGGGGAAGGGATAGTGACTGAACTCTCAGTGCTATCTCTAGGCTTCTCCTGGCAGCAACACAAGCACACATGTGCGCACACCTACACGTACACTCCAGCGGCAGCAGCAAGAGCAGTTTCCTCTGCTTCCTCAGATGGTCTACTCAGCAGCTTTGGCACATGCTCTCTGTTTTTCCTTGGCTGCTCTGGCCTGGCAAAAGGAGCACAGTAAAGAAGAGCAAGAGCCAGCCCAACCACTAGGCAAACTAGGTGGTCACCTAGAGCAGCAGCTTCTGGGGGGCAGCTACAGTCAAAAGTAAAACAATGTGTTCTAACAGTCACACAAACTCAAAAACCTTTACCTGCAGGAAGAATGTGCAATTTGTAAAAAGTCATTTTATCCTTATAAGTGGCTTTTAGAAATTTCCTTCATTACAGTATGTATATATTAACAAAACCACGTTTAATATTTTAAAGTATGACGTCTAAATATGCATCTTTATAGAATTTTCTGAAAGAGCTGGTGTTGAGATGATTAGAATTGAGTTTAATTATTAAATTCTTGAAGGGGGCTGCTAGAGGTCTCATTGTGAGGAGGACGCAAGGAGGAAGGTTTCCTAGGGCGTCTAATAACTGTACACTGGTCCTGGCTCTTTCTGTTGACTGGCTACTTCTCACATCCTTCCACAGCTGAGATTTAGCCTTTGCTGGTCACCGGCCTGGCCATCTAGAAAACGGTCAGGCCAGAAAACCCTAGGCCTGCGAAGTGTGTGACGTCTCCTTTGAGTTTTCAGCCACTGTCCTTCATGAAGCATATGTGCATTCAGAGGTCTGACCCACCCCTCTGCCAGGAAGTGAACTCGAAAGCTTGGGCAGCAAGCGTACAGGTAAGGAGAAGAGAGAACGATCACAACCAGAGCTTGATTTAAGGAGAAAATGAACCGTTGGAAATTCTGATCTGGAAAGAGCCAGTGTGGAAGAGGATCCCAAAGTGGAGGGGAAGCCCTTGTAAACTTCGGTGAGAAGGGAATAAGTTTACCAAGCACTCAGAAAATCACTAACCAAAATGAACTGATGGATTCTTAAAGGGATCACAGAGTAGATGGAGTTATATGATGTATTATGTGATAAGGAAGCTTATCAGGACCTAGAAGAGAGGGGTAAAAAGAAGGAATTTACCTTCATAAAGGGACCCATTTTAAAAGGTCCAGGACTTAAAACTCCATTTGCTCCTAGAAAACAGGTAATTCCTGGCTACAATGAGGAACAGAGAGCCCCTAGTAGTGGAAAGGAGAGGGAATACAGGCCCAGGGTAAGAAACCCTTACGTCACTGCATTCCCTAATCACTCAGCTGCTACGAGGGAGTTTGATCTCTCTCACCTGAGAGGGGAGAGGGTGGAGCAGGAGCCTGAAGGGTTTAAGTTTAGCTCAGTGAAACCAGGAAGAAGACGAGGAGGAAGACCACGACGAGGAGGGACAAGCAGACCAGGGACAAGCAGAACACGTGGAGAGGAACTGGAAGGACTCCTGAGACCTGAGAGTGCTGCAACTGCTGACCAGAGGGAGAGAGAGAGCAGAAGTTTTGCCTACTCAAGAAGGAATGGAGCAGTAAGAGCCAGAAGCACTAACTGGAGAACAGGACGTGCTGGATGGGGGCCAGAGCATGTAAGAAGTGAAGCTACTACAGGCTTTGATCAAGGTATGAGCCCCAGAAGCTTAGCTAATAAGGAGCACTACGTATTTGCCAGAGACAGCTTTAACCATAACAGAAGGCAGTCAAGTAAGCTATCTGAATCTGAGCCAGAGAGTGAACCAATGGAATTGGGGGAGCCAGATTTACCTTGTGATGAAGAAGTCTCATACATGGACTGCTCTGCATACCAGTCTGCCAATTAAGAAGGGTTGCAAAGGGGTGTCAACCGTAAAGAGAAGCCTTTAGTGTCCAAAGCCCTGAGAGCTGGGTTAGCTTGTTAATATTCTAAGTTCAGGAGAAGTGTTATGCAGTGAAAAGCTGAAGCTTCCTGATCTTTTGAGAAACAGCTGTGAGCAGTGCAGAGCTCAGTTTTGATGCCGTTTCAACAGAGGAAGTAAGAAATGCTTTTGTTTGTTTAATTACTGAGAAATCCTTGAAAAGAGTTTATCTGCTTGTGTAAATTGGACTATCTGTATGAAGTGCTGTGTTTAAGCATACAAGATAGCCAGGTATTTGTTCTGGACTGGAAAGTGAAAGAAAACCTGGTTTAAAGTTTCTTTCTGTATGTTTTGGACTGCACGGCAAGCTCTGCTGAAAGCAGGTGCTGTTAATTAAGGTTGAGGAAAGCTGTTTTGTTTCATTTCAAGTTATCCTATAATGAGTTACAAGAATTCCTGGTGAAATATCTAAAAAGGTGGATCTGTGAACCTAGCGTGTCTTTCTTTGAATAAATTCTTGTCAATGCACCTACTCAACCCAACTACAATGAAGGTGTTTTTTTTTTTCATCTGAGCCCAAATGATATCTAACTGAACTATCTTTCCCATAATGCATTAAAAGGCATCCAGTTAGAAAAAAGGCCAGAAAGTTGAAGCACCCCATGGCAAAAACAAAACCACGGCCCTCCATACCAATGTAAGGGGCTAAGGGCGTGACAATTACTATAGTGAAACAGTGTTCACTTTATGCTATACAACAGAAAAATTACCTCAAAGTATTCAGTAAAGTTAGTTGGAGCTCCCCGTACCATAAGAACATAAGATATGCCATACTGGGTCAGACCAAGGTCCATCAAGCCCAGTATCCTGTTTACAACAGTGGCCAATCTAAGTCATACGTACCTAGCAGTTTCCCCAAAAGACACAGGTTCCACAATGCTTGTACTGGGTCAAGCATTGATATCCTGGGTCCCTTTTTAATAATGGTTTATGGACCTTTCCTCCAGGAACTTGTCCAAACCTTTTTTAAACCCAGCTACACTAACAGCTTTTACTACATCCTCCGGTAACAAATTCCAGAGTTTGATTACACGTTGAGTAAAAAAAATATTTTCTCTTATTTGTCTTGAATACTTTACCCTGTAACTTCATTGCATGTCCCCTAGTCTTTCTATATTCTGATGACGTAAACAATTGATCTAGGTTTACCCATTCCACTCTGTTCATTAATTTATAGACTTCTATCATATCTCCCCTCAGCCGTCTCTTTTCCAGGTTAAAGAGCCTTAACCTTTTTAGCCTTTCTTCATAGGGGTATCCTTCCATCCCCTTTAGCATTTTGGCGGCTCTTCTCTGAACCTTTTCTAAAAATGCTATATCTTTTTTAAGATACGGCGACCAGAATTGCACACAATATTCAAGGTGTGGTCACACCATGGAATGATACAGAGGCATTATAATATCCTTTGTTTTATTTTCCAATCTTTTCCTTTCCTTATGATACCTAGCATTCTATTTGCTCTCTTGGCCGCCGCTGCACACTAGGTGGAGGGTTTTAACATGTTATCCACGATGACGCCTAAATCTTTTTCCTGGGTGGTGGTTCCTAATGTGGAACCTTGCATTGTGTAAGCATAGTTTGGGTTGTTCTTCCCTAGGTGCATAACATTGCACTTGTCCACATTTAAATTTCATCTGCCATTTTGATGCCCAGTCTTCCAATTTATCAAGATCCTCTTGCAATTTTCCACAATCCTCTTGGGTTTTCACAACTTTAAATAGTTTTATGTCATCTGCAAATCTGATAACCTCACTCGTTATTCCCTTTTCAGATCATTTATGAATATGTGAAAAAGCAGCGGACCCAGCACAGATCCCTGGGGTACACCACTATTCACCTTTCTCCATTGGGAAAATTGGTCATTTAGCCCTACCCTCTGCTTTCTGTCTTTTAACCAGTTCCTGATCCACAATAGTACACTGCCTCCTATTCCGTGACTCTTTAGTTTTGCCAAAAGTCTCTGATGAGGGACCTCGGTCTGTTATTTCCTGGATCACCCCTGGAACCCTTTTTTAAAAATTGGCATTACGTTGGCCATCCTCCAGTCTTAAGGTATAAGAGATGATTTTAATGATAGTTCACAGATTACTAATATCAGGTCTGCAATCTCATATTTCAGTTCTTTCAACACCCTTGGATGTATACCATCCAGTCCAGCAGATTTGCTACTCTTCAGTTTATCAAATAGTTTTAATACATCTTCCCAATGTATCGATATTTCCTTCAATTCTTCCGCACCTTTAAATACCACTTCAGTCATGGGTAACATCCCTACATCTTCCTCAGTGAAGACCGAAGCAAAGAATTCATTCAGTCTCTCCACTATCGCCTTGTCGCCTCTTATTGCCCCTTTAACCCCTCTATCATCTAATGGACCAACTGACACACTCAGGTTTTTTTGCTATGAATGTACTTGAAAAAGTCTTTATTACATATTTTTGCTTCCGCAGCAATCTTCTTCTCAAATTCTCCCTTTGCCTGCCTTATCAATGCCTTGCATTTAACTTGCCAGTGCTTGTGCTGTTTCCAGTTTTTGTCATTGGGCTCTCTTTTCCATTTCCTGAAAGATGCTTTTTTGGCAACAACAGCCTCTCTGACCTCACCTTTAAACCATGCTGGCAGTTTTTTGGACTTCCTTCCACTTTTCTTAAAGCGTGGAATACAGCAGGTCTGGGCTTCCAAGATAGTATTTTTAAACACCCAAGCTTGATGTAAGTCTTTAACCTTTGCAACTGCTCCTTTTAGTTTTTTCTTAACTATTATCCTCATTTTATCATAGTCTCCATTTTGAAAGTTAAAAGGTAGTACTGTGGATTTCCTTACAATCCCTCCTCCACTAATTAATCAAACACAATCATGCTATGATCACTATTGCCAAGTGGCCCCAACACCCTTCTCTTGCACCAGATCTGGTGTTCCACTAAGGACTATGTCTAATATGGCTTCCCCTTGTGGCCGGTTCATGAACCAGATGCTCCAAGAAGCAATCATTTATTTCATCTAGGAACTTTATCTCCCTGTCTCCCTGCCATGACACTGACCCAGTCGATACCGGGGTAATTGAAATCGTCCATTATTATTACTGTGTTGTAACTTTTGTTAGCTTCCTTGATTTCTTTGAGCATTTCATCTTCCATTTGTTCATTCTGGCTAGGCGGTTGATAGTACCCCCCCCCCCCCCGCCATCACCTTTTTACATGGAATTTCAATCCATAGAGATTCTACAGAAAAATTTGTTTCCTGCCAAACTTTAATCCTTCTGACTCAATCCCCTATCTAACATTGAGCGCAACCCTTCCACCAATTTGATCAGCTCTATAATTACGATATAGTTTGTACCCAGGTATCAGTGTCCCACTGGTTGTCGTCCTTCCACCATGGCTCTGAGATTCCAATCATATCTAACCTCTCATTTAGTGCTCTATATTCTAACTCTCCCATCTTATTTTTTAGACTTCTAATATTTGCATACAAGCATTTTAGAGACTGTATTTTATTCATATTAATTTGGCTATTGGTAGCATGGATAATTTTGAATCTTTAAGCTCTGTCTGCTCCATACTCAAGGACATTTGGGCTACTTTGCTCTTTTTTGGAACCTTTTTGTTTTGGTAGTATCCTTCAAGGATACATTGTTCTGAACCATGCTCTCTTGGGCGACTGTCGTCTCTCCCCTATCTAGTTTAAAAGCTGCTATATCTCCTTTTTAAAGGTTAATGCCAGCATCCTGGATCCATCCCGGTTAAAGTGAAGCCCATCCCTTCTTGAGGAGCCCCTCCTTTCCCCAGTATGTTCCCCAGTTCCTAACAAATCCAAACCCCTTATCCATGCACCATTGTCTCATCCACGCATTGAGCTCTGCCTTCCTTTTGGGTCCTTTGCGTGGAATGGGAAGCATTTCGTAGAAAGCTACCCTGGAAGTTCTGGATTTCAACTTCCTACCTAAAAGCCTAAATTTATCATCCATAACCTCCCTACCACATCTTCCTATGTCATTGGTACCGACATGTAGCAAGACAGCAGACTCCTCCCCAGCACTATCTAAGACCTTATCTAAGTGGCGCTTGAGGTATGCTACCTTCGCACCAGGCAGGCATGTTACCAGGCGATCCTCACGTCCACAAGCCACCCAGCTATCTACATGCCTAATGATGGAATCACCAACTATAATGGCTGTCCTAACCCTTCCTTTATGGGCACATGGCCCTGGAGAAACTTCTTTGGTGCGAGAGGGTTTTAAATCACCTGGAGGACAGGTCCTAGTTACAGAATCACTTCCTGCAACACCGGGGTGATAATCTCTTGTCACGTGACTTCTCTCCTCCATGGCAACAGGGATGCTGCCAGACTGGAGGTGGGACTTCAGGACTATATCCCTGTAGGTTTCATCTATGTTCCTCTCTGTCTTTCTTATGTCTTCCAAGTCTGCTACTCTAGCCTCTAGAGAACGGACTCGTTCCCTGAAAGCAAATAGCTCCTTGCACCTAGTGCACACGTAAGACCTCTCACCAACTGGGAGAAAATCATACATGTGATACTCAATGCAAAAGACTGGAAAGCCCCCATCTCACTGCTGGACTGCTGTCTGCATCTTAGTTTTAAGCTTGTGTTTAGATCTTTAAGTTCTGTACTTACTAAAGGTTACTTGTACTAATAAAAGTGTATCTAATACATTTAATATACCTTGTTCACCTGAAGCATAATTAATCACAGGTCCTTAATGTATGACTGATTTGGATAAAGAGCTGCACCTGAGAGCAGCTTCTTTCTTTAAGATATGTAAGTACCTATAAAGCTATGATTCTCCCAGGGGTAGGTGGCTGGGTGTTGGGGAGGGAGGGAGGGAGGGAAAAAAAGACTTATAAAAAGAGGGCTGCTACACAGTACCCTATCCTTTGCTTCTGAGGTAAGCTGTGACCATAGCATTTCTAAGGTGTTGGTTAGCTGACTGTCAGGGCTTTATAACAGCGTACAGGGCAGCTACTTAAATGGTCAGTGGTCTTTCTCATAAGGCATACGAGGATAGACTTAGAGATCTCAATATGTATACTCTGAAGGAAAGGTGGGAAAGGGATTAGGGTTCCCAACTGGCTCCAGATGTTCCCGACAGGTTTGATGCAGTCCTGGGTTTACTTCATTGCATGCAGGGATATGTAGTTCTGATTTCTCCATTGCACTCCTTAAGAAAAGGAAAACTACAAGTAACTGCATGCAATGGGGTAAACCCAAAACTGGAGCAAGCCGGAAAACCTAGGGGTGATATGATAGAGACATTTAAATACCTCCACAGCATAAATGCCCAGGAGATGGCCCTCTTCCAGTTAAAAGGAAGCTATAACATGAGCGGTCATAGGATGAAGGTGAAAGGGGATAAGACTCAAGAGAGCGCTAAGGAAATTGATTTTATGGAAAGGGTGGCAAATGTGTGGCATACCCTCCCAGCAGAAGGGGCGGAGACGAGGACTGTATAAATTCAAGAAGCAAGGAAGAAGCACAGAGGATGTCTAAAGGAGAGGAGGGAATTGCTATGGATGCGCAGACTGGACGGACCGTGTGGTCTTTATCTGACATAGTGTTTCTCAGTTTCTATGATGTTTATGCTCAAAATAGAAGTACAGCCTATGTGCATATTTGTTGTTGCCCTTCTCCCCCTCTGATCCTCATCCTGTGCTGTTTTTTATTCTTTACTCTTCTTCAACAAAGCCAGAAAAAAAGTTGTGGGTACTTCATGCTTGCTGTAAAGAGAAGAAACTGGCATGAAATCCTCAGTAAGACTGACCACAGAAGAATGAGCGAACCCTTTACACCTCCTCAGACCTGGCATTAAAAGCATTGGACTCGATATGCAGTGGCAGTGCGATTAAAGCTAAACCCAGATATTCAGTATCAGGGCCATATCCAGATACCCGCTAATGAATATCCGAGTCGGCTGGTGAAGCAGCAAGCTAACCGGGCAGTGGCGATATTCAGCATCCACCTCGCTAGCTTCGGCAGAAAAAGTTAAGACAGCCTTTTCTGTGCCCAAGTTTCACCACCGAGGGATAACTGGGCAGCGGCTGAATAGCACTGGGCGCCGCCCATGAAATGCCCCCAGAACGCGTCGATGCTAACGGGAAAGCATCGGGGCGCCGAGCAGAGAAACCCATGGATATTCAGTGGCAGTAAGCATGCTTGTGCCCTTGAATATTCCGCTTAGTGTCATTTACACATTTTTGCAGGTCTGCAATCCATGTAATGCCCTTTCTGCTCAGCCTTCAGATCTTCTGCACACTTCCCGGTCTGGACTCAAGAGCTAATACCTTCATTACCATGGCATTTAAATGAGCTGTGTGCTGATGTCAGCCCAAGGGTTTGAGTACAGTTAGCTCATGCACAAAATACTTTTTTTTGCATTGGGCAGTGGCAATTGCACAGAAAATTGTGTGCAGAAGCTGTACTAAACCCTACACAAAGCCTCCTGCATTTTATTGCATCAGCCCCGGAGAAGACTGAGACAGAAGCAATGTGTCTGAAGAATTTCAGCCCCTCCCTAGATGAACTGCTGCTGCTACTGCAGCTGGTAGGGTGACAGCTGGAAGGAGGAGAGTGAGGGGAGGATCCCGCCTCCCTCTGTTTTTCTGAAGAGCTACTGTTAAGGATTGATTGATAATGTGTTTTACCCCCGCTGCTACTGTTTGGGTTTAGGATTTGTGTCTGTTCTATTTCTCCATGGACCAGCAGGATTGCGTCAGCCACACTTGGTGACGTCCTCCGGGCGGAGCCGAGTATACGGAAGTGCTCTCTCTAGAGCTCCGAAAGGTGAGCCCCTCTGGGCCCACCTCAGGTAGCCCATCCCACCGGTCCGCCCCCTGGTCCGGCCAGTTCTCGTTCTTCCGCCTTGCCAGCAAGACGGACCCTGCTCTGCTCTCATTTGTTTTTTTCTTTGGTTTACTTTTTCTGGCTAGACATGCCAAAACACCATGCAAGAAAATGCCCTCAATGTGGCAATAAGAAACTCACCTCCCATGGATGTTCCCTCTGTGGGGAAATGAAGAAAGGCTACCATGAGGTGTGCTCTGCCTCAACGCCTCATGCGGACCCTCCGCCGGCCCAGGATGTGCCTGAACGGGCCTCCATCCTCAGCCGAGCCTCCACTGCTGACGTCTGGACTCCCTCCCGGCGGGACGCGCCATATGGGGCCCCCGTTCCTAGCCCGGTGCACAGAAATGACTCCGCTACTGCTCCCGGATCAACCGCTGCCACCCGCGCTCCCACGGAGGTAGGCTCTGCTACTGTTTTGTCTCCGGCTGCTGTGTTTGACCCTGCCGCTGCTCCTGGACCAAGCGCCACTATCCGCGGTCCCCCGGAGTTCAGCTCTGCCGCTAATCTCTCTCCCGCTGATCTGCTGAATGCTTTGGGGCTTGCCGGCACTGTTTTCTACACGCGGCAGCCCTCCGATCACCTGGTCCATGCTGCCCAAGATGGCGCCCTCCTTCGGTCCTCCCAGCCACAGCCTGGGTCCTCCAACTCCGCCCACGGAGGGGGCGGGGCCTCGACGCAGGGAAATAATGTGCACAGCTCTCTCCCCCCGTACCTCGGAGAAGCTCTGACTCTGCTTCAAAACCACAGCCCGGCCAAACGGATCGCTGGGGGAATCGAGGCAGTGGAGCCCTGCAGCAGCGCCAACCCCCCTCTGCACAGTAATGCCCTCGGGGGACAGGCTGAGCCTGTTAACCCCTTAAACGCCAATGCTAAGTCTGCTGGTGCCAGCATTCACAATAGCACCGCTGGACACAGATCCCCCCACCGCAGGAAGCGGACCAGTCAAAGGGGGCGTAGCAGTAGCACTGACTCTGGACATGGAGACAGGCCATCAAAGCGCCGCAGGCACAACAAGCACCACCGCCAACGCTCCCAACGCCGCAGGAATCAGCGGGACGATTCCCACAGTGACAGCAGCGGCCATCGGAGCACTTCCAGACGCAGCAGATCCAGCCACAGCACATCCTCCGCTATCCTCAACTTGTTAACCCAGCTGGTGAGACAGTCTGCCTCAACGACACCCACGGCACGCGCCTCGCTCTCACCCAGCACAGACCGTGCACGAAAATCTCCGGCAGCAGCACTCACCTCCACCCCGGAGGAGAGGATCAGCGAACCCGCCCGTGAACCCTCACCAAATCCAGTCTACGAAAATCATTCGCCTGACTGCACCGCAGAGGACCGCGACATCGAAGCAGCAGTCGTGGGTTCGGCTTCCACGAACTCCGCCGAGACAGAGGACCCCCTGCCTCCGGAGGATCTCACCTATCCCAAGTTTTTGACAAAAGTGGCCTCTACCCTCGCTTTGAATGTCTCCGAGGCCTCAGCGGAGACGGTTCCGGAGGTTCTGAAATACCTCGCAACACCAAAACCTGCCTTCGCACTGCCAGTGCACCAGAGGCTACTAGACACTCACTCCAAACTCTGGCAGACACCAGCATCTGGTCGACCGTTTCCCAGGCGGCTCGACTACAAGTACCAAGTGAAGCCTGCTCCTGGATTCTCTCAACCCCAGCTTCCTCACAACTCCATTGTCGTGTCTTCAGCGCTCAAGCGCATCAAGTCCACGCGCACTCACGCCAATAGCCCCCCAGGCCGAGACAACAAGCTCCTGGATGACATTGGGAAGAAGGTGTTCCAAGGGGCGATGCTTAGCGCTAAAATCGCATCCCACCAATTCCAGCAGGTCTTGTTCCTGGATACCTGCATGGCGACCCTGCGAACATCTGCCGCATCCCTTCCCAAGGAATCCCAGACTCTACTCTCCTCAGCCCTTCTCGATATGTCGGAATGCAGTAAGCACCTTGCAAGCGCAACCTTTGACTCATTCGATACGGCCTCGCGCACTGCCGCTACGGCTATATCTGCGAGGCGCTGGGCATGGCTCAGAGCCTCTGGCCTCCGTGAGGACACGCATGACGGTATAGCCAACGCACCCTGCTCAGGGGAATCGCTCTTTGGAGACAAGGTTAAAGACACCGTCAACGATATGAAAGAGCACTGCACCACCCTGCAAACCCTTGCAGAAGATGGCTTTGAGCGCCACAATGGAGCGCATAAGGGCAACTTCCACAGACGCTCGTACTACTCTTCCAACAAAAAGTACCCCACCAACAGGAAATGGCAGCCCAACAAATACAGAAGCAACTCCTACAGCGCACCCGCTCACCAACGCAACTCACAGCGGGATCGCAAACAAAAGAAGAATAACCCGCCCCCTGCGAAGAGTGGGCCATCCTTTTGACGCCTACTATACGGCGGTCACCCGGATCGGGGGTCGCCTGACTCACTTCCTAAACGAGTGGCAAAGCATCTCCTCCGACTCCTGGGTTCTCGAAATCATTCGAGAAGGCTACCGGATACGGTTCAGCTCAACACCTCACCAAAGTACCCATCCCATCAGCGCTACACCACCGCATCTACGCCTAGCCATGGCCTCCGAACTGATGCACCTGCTGTCCTCCGGTGCCATAGAGCAGGTACCGTCGGACCAGATAAACTCTGGATTTTACTCCAGGTACTTCCTCATCCCCAAACGGAAAGGCGGCGTACGTCCCATCCTCGACCTCCGCAACCTCAACAAGTTCATTGTCAAGGAAAAGTTCAGGATGTACTCCCTCAACTCCATCCTGTCCCTGATCCAACCCGGAGACTGGATGGCGTCCCTGGACCTGCAGGATGCCTACACCCACATCCGCATTCACAAGTCACACAGGCAATACCTTCGCTTCAATGTACTGGGACAACATTACCAGTACAAAGTCCTTCCCTTCGGCCTCTCGCCAGCTCCACGAGTATTCACGAAGTGTGTGGCGGTCCCCGCAGCACACCTCCGCAAACAGAATATCTCCATCTTTCCATACCTGGACGACTGGCTACTCACTGCCCCATCATCACAGCAGCTTCAAGAAGCCCTGAGTATAACCGAATCCCTGATATCTTCCCTGGGGTTCGTGATCAACTACAGCAAGTCGCAGCGCATCCCCTCACAGAGGTTGGAGTTCATCGGAGCGGAGATCGACACCCGGCTCTCGAAGGCATTCCTTCCCCAACGCAGGCTTACGGCTCTGACATCACTCGCGGCCAGCCTGGCTTCTGTGGAGACCTCCTCGGCGAAGTCCATCCTCCGCCTCCTGGGCCACATGTCCGCCACGACGTCTGTTATTCACATCGCCAGGTTGCGGATGCAGCCTCTACAGTGTCACCTACGTTCTCACTGGAACCAACACTTGCAACCCCTCTCCACCCGCATACCCATGACCGCCAGTATCAAGACGCAGCTGCACTGGTGGACTGTTCCGGAGAATCTCTCGCGGGGAAAGGACATGCATCCACCCGAGCACCAACTGACCCTAACCACGGACGCATCCAACTTGGGCTGGGATGCTCACACTCTACAGTTCAGCACACAAGGGGCCTGGTCCCCGCAGGAGACACTCCTGCACATCAATCTCTTGGAGCTGAGAGCCATCAAATATGCCCTCAAAGCGTTCTTAAATCACATACAGAACAAGTCCGTCCTCATCCAGACGGACAACCAAGTGGCTATGTTCTACATCAACAAGCAGGGGGGCACAGCTTCTCGCTCCCTCTGCAAGGAAGCTCTACAGATTTGGTCCCTGGCCCTAACACACGGGTGCTATCTCCGGGCCTCTTATCTACCCGGCAATCAGAATACCTTAGCCGACAAGCTCAGCAGACAGCTGCAGCCGCACGAATGGACACTCCTCCCGGAAGTCACCGACAGTCTCTTCCGCCGTTGGGGCCGCCCGAGCATCGACCTATTTGCCACGGAGCAGAACACGAAATGCCCACTCTTTTGCTCCAGGCACCCGTCCAGCAAACGATTGGCAGCGGATGCATTCGACGTGTATTGGGGGGAGTGGTCTCTGGTGTATGCCTTTCCCCCGACACCTCTCATTCCAGCGACACTCCAGCGGCTGGCTCACGACAAGGCTCGAGCAATCCTAGTGGCACCCTACTGGCCACGACAGATGTGGTTTGCTCTCCTACAACGCCTATCACAAGTGGAACCCATACGCCTGCCACTCAAGTCAGACCTACTCACGCAGGACGGAGGCAAAACGATGCACCCAAACCTCAAAGCCCTAGCGCTCACTGCCTGGAAGTTGAGCGGATGAGCCTCTCTTCACTCATGCTCCCGTCAGAGGTGCAAGATGTGGTTCTAGCGGCCAGGAGGCCCTCCACTAGGAAGTCCTATGGCCTCAAGTGGAAGAGATTCAGCATCTGGTGCGCATCACAAGGCCTGCAGCCCACCACTTGCCCGCTTCCCGAAGTCCTCCGATACCTGACTTCACTATCCATCCTTGGCCTGCAGACTCAATCAGTAAGAGTTCATCTCTCTGCGATCGCAGCTTTCCATGCTCAGCCCATGGGGGCTACCTCCATTGCAGCACTACCTTTGACGAATCGCTTTATGAAGGGACTGGCAAATCTAAAACCCCCGCTCAGGCGTCCCGTTCCAGCTTGGGACCTCAACACTGTACTCCTTAGCCTGACCAAGGAACCCTTCGAGCCACTGCAGTCAGCCGACATGAAGTATGTCTCATGGAAAACGCTGTTTCTCGTGGCCATTACATCTGCCCGAAGAATCAGCGAGCTACAAGCATTGATGTCCCATCCGCCCTATACACAATTGCACCAGGATAGAGCATCCCTAAGGACTAATCCCAAGTTCGTGCCCAAGGTGGCCTCTGCCTTTCACGTGAATCAATCCATTGAGCTTCCGACTTTCTTCCCAGAACCTCACGCCTCTTTAGAAGAAAGCCGCCTGCACACGCTTGATTGCCTGCGGGCCCTCAGGGTATACTTACTCCGCACGGAACCCGTTCGCAAAGGCGAGCAATTGTTCGTATCCTTCGACCCCAGCAGGCCAGGAAGGCCTGTCAACAAGAGAACCCTTTCGCACTGGATCGCCTCATGTGTCTCTCATTGCCTTGATCCCACGGGCACAAAGAACCTGCCAAGAGTGGGTCCTCACAAGCTCAGGGCTATGGCCACCACAATAGCCAACCTCCGCTCTGTTCCCCTGCTGGACGTCTGCAGAGCGGCCACTTGGACCTCTCCGCACACGTTCCAAAAACACTACTGCCTCGACCTCAAGGCTCAGGAGGACTGCGCCCTAGGAACAGCCGTCCTCTCCACGGCAATGGACACAAGAGGAGCGGCTTAGGCCCTACCAGTTTGTTATTGCCGATTGCACAGCCGCTGTCATGCACTAGTTATTGCGATAGTTTGCTTTGTTGCACATATCTGCACTAATAGCACATTATTGTTGTTACTGTTCTTATGCATCGTTGCACATATCTTGCACTAATTGCACATTGCTGTTGTTACCGTTGGTTAAACCTGTTCTTATGTTATTGCACAGTTCACGTGTGTTAATGCAATAAAGTTCTGCACTAAGCTCCACGCCTAATCCTCTATGTACTACTAGGCTACCCTCCTCCACCTCAGCATACCTGCAGCTTGGGAGGCACCAAGTGTGGCTGACGCAATCCTGCTGGTCCATGGAGAAAACGAGGTTACTTACCTGTAACGGGAGTTCTCCGTGGACAGCAAGATAAGTCAGCCACACAATCCCACCCACCTCCCCTGGAGGAGGTCAACATCCGAATCCGCTCCCTGTCCGGGAATTGGCTAGCTAGGAACTCACTGGCCGGACCAGGGGGCGGACCGGTGGGATGGGCTACCTGAGGTGGGCCCAGAGGGGCTCACCTTTCAGAGCTCTAGAGAGAGCACTTCCGTATACTCGGCTCCGCCCGGAGGACGTCACCAAGTGTGGCTGACTTATCCTGCTGTCCACGGAGAACTCCCGTTACAGGTAAGTAACCTCGTTTTCTTAGCAACTGACAAGCTTGGAATAGCAGTTCCTTCCCTTCATCAGAGACAGCAGAACTGGAGAGAATGTTGCTGGGACAGACAGTTGTTATCAATAGGACTTTTGTCTAACGACAGGGCTTGGCAAATCCCATTGACATTTTCCATTTAGTTTCACCATGAGGCTAAGTCACCAGGTACCCTAATTGCCACAAATGGACTGACTAAGTCTTACAGGGGGCATATTCAAAATGGTTTAGCTGGTTAGCTGATCTCATTCCAGTCAAGAACCTGCCATTGGTAAAAGGAATCTTGGAAACATTCATGAGCTGGAACAAATCGCAGCTGGAAAGTGGGAGAAACTACCAACAGACAGATGTTCAAAACTTATAGATGGCTACAAGAAATGTTTGGAGGCTGTCATCACTGCCAAGGGTTGTGCAACCAAATATTAGTGAAGGTGCCATTAATCCTGAATGGGTCATATTTAGTTTTTATTCTCAGAATTAATACGTCTAAGTTGCACAGACATTTCCTTATCGTTCCTCCAGTTCAGTCCTCCACCTCTGGGTAGTGTACCTCCTCCTGCAGCATGGAGACTGGGCATGTCAGAATCGTGACATCACTGGATATAGCCTGCTGGTATCTCCCATCAGCCCCCATGTGTCCAGTCTCCATGCAGCAGGAGGATGTAGTGAGCCTAGGTGCTGGGCTCACTTGAAGAACTGATTAGGAACAGTTAGGGTACCTCTTTAGTTTAAGGTTTAAAGTTTAGTTTGATCACTATGGTTTAATTTATTATTATTTTTTTTTTTCTAGTGGCTAATCCTCAAAAGGAACCCCCCGGGCTTTTTGGGTAGTCACATAGGCATGCCTTAAGGCAAGGCTATGCAGAGCAAGCATAAGGGCACACTGTTTGCAATGCGAGAAGGTGAAACATCAGGGAAGATGGGCTCCCGGCAGGAGAGGAAAGTCCTTGCATCATTTTGGAAAGCACAAAGCCCCAGTAAAGCTAATATTTCAGCCTCGGTCCCCAGGTATGAAAACTTATCGGCATTATGTGGACATTATGTATTTTACTACCCAGTGTCTAGCCTTTAGGATGCTGCTCCCCTTCGAGGGAGGGGTGGTCGTATTGCTGCCCTGACAGTAGTGGGATCGCTTGTTTCTTCTTACAGCGGTGGCTCTTTGATTTGACTTTGTTATTGAAACCTTTCTAAGTCAGGCAACAGAGGGGTTTAATTCAGGGTAGGATCTTCCGGGCTGCCCAGAAACTCCTTTGTCAAGGCCAGAGAAAGGGGGAATTTTTGCATTGATAGTTGACAACTTCAGGAAAACTGTAGGCGTCAGTTTCCATCTCTCAGAATGACTGGCCACCTTAATTGTCAGGAACACAGCATCCACTTAGTTATGCTTCATACTTATCTCAGGGGAGCACAGCTTTCTGCAGGGCAGAAAGCAATATGGTTTACGGGCTGAATAGGTGCGGCCACCCTTGGTGGGCTACATCAGGAAGGTACAGGAGTAGCTCTCGAGTAGCTTCTTTAGGAAGCCACTTTTAAGTACTGATATCGTAGGGGGTTACTTCATGTCCACCGCCCGATGGTTATTGATGGCTTCTGCAGCCTGGCAGGTTATGACGGCGGCCAGACATTTCCTGAAATCCAGCGACAGGCGGTAGAGGGAGTTCCTGCCAGTTCAGTGCAGGAGAGGTCTGACAGCTGTTAGTGTCTGCTAGCTGCGTGGAAGAATTTTTAAGGGACAAAGGTGTTGTCGGTAATTACCATAAGGCCTGGTATGGGATGGAGTCAAGGAGTGTAAATCTCACTTGATCCGTAAGCCTTCCCTGTATTCCACAGCTCTAAGTGTACTCAGTGCATGAGGACTTGGTGCAGGCATGTGGGAAACGCCTGTCCAGTTAGGCCATGGTGGTGGCGGCGTGAATGTCAGAGTGCTGGGTGCCTGGTCAGGGTCCCTACACGGTGGATGCGTGGTTACTTGCTTCTGAGAATGATCTGTCCCAAAGTCTGGAACAGAAATAAAGCTGTGTTAAAAAAAAAAAAAAAGAAAAGATACTGAATAGAGGTTGGTAGCAGTTGCACCTCTTTGGGAAACAGGAGGTACCAGCTACAAGAAAGGTATATAGCTTGAAAGTTAGGGGATAGGAAGTAAATGAGATCTTCCCATCGGTTTATGGTCGGTGAGTAGCCGCACATGTGGGTGTGGCCCAGCAAGGTACCTGGACTTCTAGAGCTCAGGGGTGTCTGGGCTTTCAAAGTGCAGGAAGGGGATCCTCGGGTGCCTCTTCTGCGTCTGCTTGAAAAACCACAATGAAGCAAGGCGAGTCCAGGTGGCGGTTCAGTCGGCAGGAGGAATTCTTCAGGAGTTTTCTTTCTACCGGGCTCCGGATATGGCAGAGTATTGGGTGGTAGCGGTGATACACAAAGGTTCTGTCCTAGGCTTGACCGCCCGATGCTAGTATCATTGGGGCTGTCTTCTTGTGAGGGATAGCGGAAATCGCCTGCAATTCCGAGAATGTGGATCGTATCGGATGGTTAGGAGCGATGGTGCAGGGATCACAGGGGTGGTTCGGCGTCGGGCGCTATGCTAGTTATTTTGTAGTTCCAAAAGGAAGACAGGCCTCCCCGTATTTTTCTACATCCCAAGAAAGTAATTCGCTGGATCCGAGCGCCTTTTTCTTATGAAGACGTTGCGATCAGTAGCGTTAGAAGTTTCGCTGGAGGAGTTGTAACAGCCCGCCACCTTTTAGAAGCTGTCTTACACATTTCTCTAAGGGCAGCGCATCAGAAGTTTCTAAGGTTTGCTTCCCCTGGGTACATTTTCTGTTTCTAGTTTTGGCTTTGGTCTGGCAACGGCTCCACATGCCCTCACCAGTGTGATGGAGGTGGTTGTGGAGGCTCTGCGGAAAGAAGGACTCTTAGTTCGCCCTGGCATCGACAAGTAGCGGATTGGTCCAAGCTCCAGGGCCGAGGGTGTCCCATTTATGAACAGAGGAGTCAAGTTTCTTCAGGCTCTAGGCGGGGGAGTTAAGGCAGTCGAGCATCACTTAGTCCATCTCAAGGCTTAGAGTTCTGGGGGGTACAGTCCGGCTACCGATTGGGAACAGTGTTTCTGCCGGAGCAGAGAGATCAGGCCCTTCAACGCTACCATGCTGGGTTCCGGCGGACCCAACACTATCGCCTTGGGGCTATCTTGGATACTCGGGGCATTGGCGGGGGCCCTGGAGGTAGTATGGGAGCCGGAGCTCGCATTTGCCTTCTACTAAAGGTCCCTGTTGCGACATTGATCGCGCAATATAGATTCGCCGAATAAACATCCCTCATGTCCCGCGTAGGTTAGGCAATCCCTTTTCTGGAGGTTCCCCAGGGGATCTTGCGGAAGACAAGCTCCCGATGTTGACGTTGGCCAGTTTAGCAGGTGGGGGACGTCTTGCAAGGATCTTTTTGTACGGGAGGTTTGGAGCGATTGGTGGGCACATTGGTGGACCCACTGCTTACAGCGGAGGGCATTGTGCAAGCGTGCCAAGCATTCGGTTCTGAACCAAAGGATCGAGCAGGGCGCACTCTGCCCGGCGATTCTGAATTAGTGCTTTGCCTAGAACAGCAGGGAGGTTCAGGTAGGGCGGTCAGGTAAGAGGACTCAGAGGCTCTGTTCACTTTGGTGCAATCTCAATGGCAGGCGCTTATTGTGGCGCCCATTGCAGAAGCAGACAAGGTGGTGGCGTCAGCTGGAAGTGTGCCCACAGATAGTCATTAGGTGGGGTCCTCTTTTGTAAGAAGCGGTTGTTGCGGTCTGCATATCATTTGGGGGTAGATCGGCGGCAATGAATTTTTATGATTAAATATATAATAGGTCTCCCTTCCTCTGGTTCACAGAAAATGGCACCTTGAATTTGGAATATGGGTGATCCCTTGGTTGGGATTGGATTAAATGGGTTGTCACATGCATACAGTGAAGCACTACGTTTTCAAGTGCATGTGTGGTGTTAAGAGCTATGTCCTACTTCCCCACACCCAGATTTTTGGCTGGGGGTGTAAAGTTGAGGGAAAGCAAAGGGTGCAAAAGCATAGGCAACAGATAAGCTTACATGCGATTTGGCTTAACTAAGCTCATACCTGCAAACTAACTTCAGCCATCCAGGGTGAGTTGAAGTCATTTTGATTTTCATATTTGAAATGCTATCTTCTAGATTTGTCTCTGCTTCTGTTAAGAGTGGAAGTCCAGGAAGGCTTAGCAAGGGAAGTTGCTAATTTGCTTGGATAAAGTCACTTCTATGGTCTAGAGTAGGTTGGCGATCCCGTAGTACACAGGGTAACTCTAGCATAAATACTTACAATAATTTATTTCCAGGTGCAGGCTGACAACCAGTTCTTTAAATGTTCAGGTAACAGCTCTGTCTTGCTATAGAAGCAAAGTTCAGGGGCTGGCCCTGGGTTCTCGCGCAGATGAGTTGCATATCTTAAAGCAGTATTTAGGCTGTGGCCGTTGCGTAGCATATTGGTTCTGCCGTGGAATCTCAACGTGGTTTTAGGGGCAAACGGTTGCTCTCTTAGCTCTAAGTTTGGCGCAGTGGAGCATCTTGGACCGTGGTTTGCACCACTTGCACGTAGAGAGAGTGCTGCGGCACTATTTAAAAGTTTAAGAATCTTTGCAGTTGCGACAGTCTATTTTTCCTAGTCGGGGGTTTCCGCAAAGGGGGAAGCGGCGGCGAAGGCATCCATCGCCAAAGGAATGGAAGAGGCGAGGGTGTGAGCCTATATGGTGCTAGGCTGTCCAGTGCCAGTGGGCGTACGAGTTCACTTTTGGGGGAGCATAAACGATATCCTGAGCAGAATACAGTTTGGTTACGATAGTGGCATTTTGTAGAGCGGTCACCTGGTCGTCTTTCTTTTTGTACTTTCAGTAGCTTTCACCATCTGGATGTTGTGGCGGCAAGCGATGCCTGTTTCGGCTTGGCGGAGTAGTGATCCAGGTGGAAAGGTCCCTCCCAATAATTACTGCTCTGATACATCCCAGAGGAGGAGGAGGACTAAACTGGAGGAACGATAAGGAAATGGAAATTATACTTGTTTTTCCTTGAGTGACGACAGTTTAGTCCTCATTCCCGCCCGAGAGGTAATTTCTTCAGAGTTTATTTTCAGATGGAGAGGAGCATCAATTTCAAGGAGTGGGGAGATCCTTTCAGACTCTGGATCGCAGTGAGTATTCCTCTCTGATCTGTTTCTTCCTTCTCTCCTATTTAAGTGAGGGGGTGGCACAGAAAAAGTGCTAAAATAAGAGACCTGAATGTAAAAAAAAAAAAAAAAAAAAAGAATAATAAAGTTACAAAGATCCCTCAGATTGAGGAATGGATAGTTCGGTTAAAGTTATGATATAACTACTTGTTTGTTCTTCCTTTGAGTTTGCTTTGTCAAGAGTACCCTGGGGGCTGATGGGAGATACCAACAGGCTATATCCAGTGATGTCACGACTTTGACATGCCCAGTCTCCAAGCTGCAGGAGGAGGTACACAACCCAGAGGTGGAGGACTAAACTGTTGTCACTAAAGGAACGACAATTACCAGGTCAGTGTAATTTCCATGTTTTTTTTGTATACCTTTGAACATACTCATAAAATATGATGGCATACAGTTGAAATATTTCCAATTATTTCTTAAGATATTGTGTACAACATATCTAAAATGCAAGGGTGCCAATAATGTTGACCACAACTGTATGGCTAGCGGTTGAATATCTCCACTGACCAGGTAGCTAATTTGCTATATGGTTAAAACAAGTATTCAGGGGGCGGAGCTTGCCACGAAGCGTGATGGCCGCCTAAAGAACTAGCTCCTGCATTGCATAACGGAATCCACCCCTTCTTCCCGATTACCCGGCCGGTAAAAGATTTAATTCTGGTGGCGGCGCATAAGAGGATGGCGTCGTTAAAGCCAGCCAAGTTGGAGTTTCCGCCAACCACGGGCCAAGCGCACAAGCGCCTAAAACATGATGCGGCCTCCCCGCAAAAAGTGAAACCGGAAAAGGAGCCAGAGGATGGCATTCGGGAGATCCTCACGGAGCTGAGAACCATGAAGGAGATGATGGAGAGCAATGGGGAAACACTATCCCAAATGCAGGAGGAACTGCATGCGGTTCGTGAGAAACTGAGCGGCATGGATGGTCGATTGGTGAAAGTTGAGGCCTTGGCACAGAAGCACGAGGGCATGGTCTCACAGATAGGCCCTCTCGTAAAGAGAGTAAACACGCTAGAAGCGCAACTGGAAGAGCAGAGCAACAGGTCACGGAGAAGTAATGTGCGGGTTATTGGACTTCCGGAGGGAGTTGAAGGAAACGATCCGATTAGCTATATGGAAAAGATCATACCCGCACTCCTCCAAATTAAATTCTTGATCCCCTTTGAAATTGAGAGGGCGCATCGGGTCCCCATAATGAGTACAGTGCAAGCAAAGCGACCGCGGCCTATGCTGATCAAGATCCTGAGATATCCCCAAGTTTTGCAAATTATGCAAGCGGCAAAACAGAGGAGCTCCATGCAGATAAATGGTAATAAGATTGCCTTTTTTCCAGATTTATCTAAAAAGACAGTAGACCGGCGTCGAGAACTGCTTGACTGTCGGCCTCTGCTACAGAAGATTCAAGCGCGCTATGGGCTATTCTACCCAGCTAAAATGCGAGTCACCATGGACAATGTCACCAGAAATTTTGATAATGCAGCAATGCTACGCTCTTTCCTGCTGGACTACTCCCAGATGGAGGTTAGCCGCTGATTACGTGTGATCGACGATTTACACTACAGAGCTCATGAGCCCCGCGCCACAGGAGCCCGGAGAAGTCGGTATGCCCTGTCGGGTTATGTCTGGAGGAGACGGGTGATGCTGGGCCTGCAAAGACTTAAAGGTCCCACAACATTAACCCTTAGTTGCATTGTTTGATTGTATTTTTAGTTGTGGGAGGCCTAGTAATAAATGTGTTTAATTGGATGCCGGCCCATGATGTGGGTCCGGCAATAATATGATCCTATATAACTGAGTACGGGAAGTGCTAAAAGGAAGGAGGGGACGGGAATGGGTTGTGTTGGGGATAATTGCAGGGGGGTGGGACTGGGTGGTCTGACCGCGAAGGGGGGGTACTCCACCACACAAGGGGATCTGTTGTTAATGGTTTGGTATGTTATATGGCTATGTGTACAATGGATTGACAGCAATGAATGTATGTTTTGTAAGCACTTGGCGATGTATGTGACCCCAGTGATCTTGGCAAGTTAACGGATGGCTAAGAGTGGGCTTAAATTTCTGTCCTTAAATGTTCAGGGCATCAACAATCCCATTAAACGCACGAAAATCTTACTGTACTGCCAGAAGCAAGGTGCTGATATTGTATATTTGCAAGAAACACACTTGACCCTAGCCGAGTCCTGCAAGGTGCAGAGTGGTGTATATCAGAATATATTGGCATCTCCCGCGTTAAAAAAGAAGGGTGGCATTATCATCCTTATTCGTAGAGCTCTGCAGCCCATAGCTCGGGAGACCAGGATAGATCCCGCCGGCAGATGGGCCAGGGCACAAGTGCAGATCGGACCCGAGGAATATTTCTTGATGGCCATATATGGCCCTAATAATGAGGATCCGACATTCTTCCAACGACTTGCGACTGAAATGAAGATGCCAACATCTGTACATATGGTGATCGGGGGAGATTTTAATGTGATTCAGGACCCCCTGCTAGATCGCACCCCTTACCGTTCTCAAAACAAACCCAGATCGTTTGGAGTATTACAGGGATTGATGGAGACCTTTGAACTTGTCGACCCATGGCGCCTTCTACACTCCAGTGCTCGGGAATATACGTACTACTCCATGCCGCATCAAACACAAACCAGACTTGACTATTTTCTCATACCTAAACTACTGCTACCGCGGCTCACAAGTGCAGAGATTTTGCCTAAAACCATTTCGGATCATGCTGCGGTAAGTTTGACGCTGGGGGACCAAGCCAGTGGGAAGTCGAGTGTGAGATTCCGCATGGATACAGCCTGGCTAACAGATGCGACGTTTGTAAATCATATTCGTGCCTGTATAGAGACGTATCTGGCTTGTAACAAAGTTGGCGATACAGCCACGTGGGCCTGGTGGGAAGCCCTCAAAGCGACCCTTAGAGGTTATATGACCACCTACGATATCCAACAGAAGAAGTTGAGAAAGAAGAAGTTGATGGACTTGCAGATTTCAATAGGGGCCGGGGAGAGGCTTCTTGCCCGGAATGCTGACCCGCAGATTCTGCTTAGGCTGCAACGCTTGCGATATCACTATAATGCTATTCTGAGTGAGGAAGCCCAGCTCCAACAGCGCGTGCAACGCAGTATTTATCACTATGAGAGTAACCGAGCCAGTCCCCTCTTAGCAAGATCTCTGAGAGCGTGTCGGCCGTCTCGGCGTATCGCGGGCTTATTAGATGCGCGAGATCACTTGTTAGTGAAAGATGATGATATTTTGGAGAAGTGCAGAGAGTTCTACCGAGATCTATATAAGTCTGAAGTAACATGGAATGAGGATGCCTTCCAACGCCTGACAACCAATCTCCAGGGACCCAAACTAACTCAACAGCAGACGGAGATGCTGGAGACTGAGATCACCTGTGCTGAAATCGATGCAGCAATGCATCAGCTGGCTAAGGGGAAGGCGTGTGGTCCCGATTGCATTCCTTTGGAATTTTATCTCACCTTTTCTGCTCTTCTGGTCCCCGAGCTGCAAACTTACTACAGTCACTTATATGAGGAACATCCTGAAACCGGTGCGCTCGCTGAGGCCACTATTGTCATACATCCTAAACCGGGCAGAGACCCTCAACGAGTTGAGAATTATCGACCCATATCTCTTCTCAATTCGGACTATAAAATTTATGCTAAAGTCCTGGCCAACAGACTAAATAAAGTACTGAGCTCTCTCATACATCCGGATCAATCCGGCTTTATGTCCGGACGATCGACAGTCGATAATGGGCGGCTGCTGGCTCATGTGTTATTGGAGTCCCACAAAGCCACTTCTCCCATTGTTGGGCTGGCCTTAGACGCTGAGAAAGCCTTTGACAGGATAGAATGGGCCTTTCTCTTCCGATCTCTACGGTGGTTTGGTTTTCAAGACCGCTTCCTGAGACGTGTTCAGTTGTTGTATACCCAGCCCACGGTACGGATATTCGCAAATGGGGTGCTATCATCTACCTTTCAGCTATACCGGGGCACCAGGCAAGGATGCCCACTGTCACCGTTGCTCTTTAACCTTGCCCTTGAGCCGTTAACCATCTGCATACGGCAGCAGGACCACATCAGGGGAATTGAGATTCATGGACACCAGTACAAGCTGTCGGCTTATGCGGATGACTTACTCATATTTGTCGAACCACAGTCTCTTGACACATTGCTACGCACTATAACATCTTACTCGGAAATCTCTGGATACAAACTGAATCTCACTAAAACAGTTGTAATTCCGCTAAATCACCTGGTCACTGAGGATATGATGGACAAGTTCCCATTTAAAGTGGAAACGAGTCACTTTAAATATCTGGGAGTTGACTACAGTACTACTCTCCCAGAAACTGCACTGCACAATGAGATGCAGTGTGAGAAGCTGGTGCGAGAGTGCATTCACAAATGGAATCCCCTTCAATTGACGTGGTGGGGCAGACTCGAGACTATAAAGATGGTGATTGTTTCTAAAATCAACTATATCTTAAGTATGATACCAATCTTATTCTCATCACGCTTTTACAGGGTAGTGGGTCAGCTCCTACTAACCTTCCTATGGCGCAATAAAACTCCCCGAATAGCGCACTGGAAACTTAAGATGGCTAAGAAATACGGTGGAGTGCAATTCCCAGATTTCTACTGGTATCATGTGGCTGCCCTACTGCGCCATGGCTGCCACTGGAGTGATGAAGAGCCAGGCCCTGAAGGACCGCATTGGCTACGTATAGAAGCAGCAGCCTGTAAGCCACTCCCACTGTCTGCCTGCATTGGGTCTGCAAGCCTCAAAGGGTGGAAGTCTAATGCAGTTGTCCAAGCAACGCAACAGGCATATCAGCTACTCCAGACTTCAGCCGCGGATTGGAAAAGACACACAGCTGAAACCCCTATCTGGTTAAATCCTGGATTTAAGATAGCCGGGGAATGTTTTATATGGCCTCTCTGGCTCCAACATGGGATTTACACCCTTGGGCACTTGATCATAGGGGGTCGCTTTAAGACTTATCCAGAGTTGCAGCAAGAGTTTGGTCTTCCCAATTGTGGACTGTTCCAATGGTGTCAGCTGCGCCATTGTTTGGGGAAAGCCGAAGTGACGCCTGTAGGACTACCTGCTTCTAGCTCGTGGAAGATGAAAATCGCAGAATTGCGGGAAGGACCACGGATTGTCTCAAAAATAGTCTCCATTCTACGAGAGGGACAGGCCAGGAAGTGTACGAGTGTGCAGTCCATCTGGGAAGAGGAAGCGGGTTGCATGGAGGGTTTGGACGATTGGAACCATTTTTGGCAGTCTCAGATTAGGATATCGTGCTCTGCCTCTTTAACGCAAACGCTCTTTTTTCTGGCACATCGGGCCTATATGACCCCGGTGAAGGTCGCGAAATGGCAGAGCCCTTCCAGTAACCTGTGCTGGTCATGCAATGCAGAACCTGGCACACTAGAACACATGCTATACGCCTGTCCAAAGTTGAAAAGATACTGGCGACAAGTCTGGGAGAAAATTGCCCTTTTGCTGGGACTGCATGTTCCTCTAACATTCCGAATACTTATCTTCCACTCAAGAGCGGGAATACCGGGTCTGTCGAAAGACGACCATCCCATATTAGACTTGCTCCTGGGACTCGCCTTGAAAACCCTGATGAGTCACTGGAAAAACTTTGCTGCACTAACTTTTGAACAATGGTGGAACGTGTTATGCGCCCACCGCCTCTATGATCATCTATATGTTAAACAGCATCCTTATCTCTCTGCTCGACTGCTGAAATGGCATGCCCTGGATTCCAAGATTATACCTAACTAACGGGGTAGACTCTGGGAGTCAGCATGCATCGCCGAGTGCTCTGATATAAATTATCGTATATATACCTATTCTAACCATAAGTGACACATAAGCTAGGATGTCTGTATATATATCCATATTGATTTATGTCTGTCACTACACAATGTACTTCATAGCCAGTGTTGGTTGTTATGGTGCTTTTTGTTTTGTTTTTTTGTGTGTTTAAGAATTTGTAAGAATTTGTTGTATATGTATGTGATGAAAAGGATAAATAAAAACGTTAAAAAAAAAAACAAAAAAAAACCAAGTATTCAATGCTGATGGTCAGTTATAACCCCAGAATTTAATATCCAGGCTGGCCACTTACATTTTTAATTGTTATTGGGTTTAATTGGCTTTAACCATTGGGTATTAGGTATTTGCTTTTGTAAATATGCATTCGCTTATTTCAATCACCTAAAAATTTAAAGTGTGTTCAGTTTATCACTAGAGCTTCAAGTGAGTATAGTTGTTCAGACTATATTTGCAATTTTATGATGGGTGCAAGTGATACAAGACCTGTACTCAATGGATCGTTTTCATCAAATGGTCCAAACAATAATTTCGGCACACTTGAATTTAGTAATATGATGTACTTGGGAATGACTAAGAAACCCGGTTACAAATTCTTCAAAACACTGCAGCTAAAATAATTTTGCATGGAAAGGCCATAAAGAGATGCCCATTTTTGTTTAATTTCTACTGGCCACTTGTTAGAGTGAGGGTGGATTTTAAATTACTATGCATTACCTTTAAATGTATTCATGGTCTGGGACTGGAGTTTAACTTCCCAGACTGTGATTAACTCATCCAATAGATCCTTATGTAGCGCTGACTCTGCAGTCTTAGTTCTGCCATCAGTCTTGAGTTACAGACTGCTTAGCATTTGAGAATGAATGATTTGGGGCAATGCCCTGATATCCTGGAGTGTTCTTTCTATATGCCTCTGAACAGAAAGTTCTTTTCTGCAATTTCAAAAGCAAATGTAAATTGGAAGCCATTTCAGTAAGGTGCAGTAAGATTTTACATTTACCATGCATGTTGTGACTAACAGTCATGTGCTGTCTGGGCCGTGCTCAGCATGTTCCCAGCAGTTACTGCAGTGAAACATACTGTGATGTCCAGCGTTGGGCGGGACACCACAATCAAGGGTTTTGCTGACTGTCGCAATCCAGTTCTGGTTTTGTAAAACTCCAGCAAACAGTTTGTCTTAACCTATCCATCATTCAGGGCGTATTCCGACTGAGGGGAAAGTCCCACAAAAGTTCAAGACTCAGAACAGCATGCTCTTCTGTGCAGCAGTTCCGGAATGAGTCATGGCTTCAGACACTACCCAGCGTTACAGCACAACTATTGCAGCAAAGTCTTTCCACCTCTCTCTTAACATCCTCAGATAAGAGGCACAGTTCTCAGCTCCCAGCTCTCTCCACCAGAAGAAGTAGTCAGTGTATCTCACAGCTCTATTGGCTATGAAAGCAGCCCTCCCTCCCTCCCTTCCTTCCTTCAGGTTGTGCAGTATCCACCTGAACCCTCCACTGGCTGCTGCTTACAGTACCTTAAAAGTCCATGGGTTCAGAGGTATCTTGTTTCCCAAACTCGGTAACTCCCATGGGTTGCTCCTGAGCCTCTCTTCCCTTGCACTGCCCTTCCAACTATTTGCCTTGTCCCCACTCTAAGGCCTTGGTTGCTTATTACTAGCACAATCCACCTGTGTATCCTCTCCTAATTGGCTCTCCTGGTCCTTCCAATCCCAGGGGCTTCTGGGACATGTAGTGTGGCGGACCTTTTCATATACCCCACCCCTTAAGCTTCCGTTAGCTTTGTCTCAGGCTGACAGAATCTATCTCATACATTTATTCTTTAGCCATTTATTCAGGGACCCACACCTTAACCCTTTTATGCTCACCACCAGGGACATCACTTCCTAACATGTCCCCTAGCACCACAATATGCACACATTTTGTCATGTTGCTCTTTCTTGCCCTTTTGTCCCTCCTTAGGAAAGGGTTTTGCTGTGCAATGGGCTACTCTTCCCATCCTATAATCCTCCCAGCATACCTCCTGTATTAGGGTAATATTCCTAGAATGACCTCTGTGGAGGATGTCTCTCCCTCCCTCGGACTCCCATGTCCCTAGGCTGACTGGCTATCTCTCCTTCCTTGAGGATATGCCTTCCCCAGGACCTGCCTCATCGACTGTGGCCTGCTGATCCTTCTCCTTGGACTGCTGAATGGACATCTTTGGGGTCCGCTCCAACTGTGCAGGATCCTTACCAGTTTCTTACACTGAAGGACCCTTCCTTGTTATCCCCTCTTTATCCAAGGGCTCCTCTGTCCCCCCCCTCCCCCTGCAGCTTCCTCCTGATCGGGGAAGCCTCCTGGCTTGGGGTTTTCTTCCGGACTCCCTCCAGACTCTTCAATGTTAGTTTCCTCATTACCAGCCTCTGTCTTGGGGGTTCTCTGGACCTCTTCGAGAATCTCCATCTTGGGACTGCACTCTAAGTTCTCCGACATACTCAGGAATGCTTTCACCAGGGTTTCCCACCACACCCTTTTCCTTCTTCCCCCAATTCACCATCTGAGTGGACTGCTCTCTTGCCCCATTCTCGAGGGCCTCTATTCTACACCTCCAGTCTAGAATGGGACCCATACCATTATCCATTTTACTGGTATTTTCTTGGGTGGCTTTCCTTCTTACCTCCAGGTACTCTTCCTCCTCCATTCTAATCTCCTGAGTTCGGTGCTCTCTCAGGGGAATAATCGGGTCTACCCTTGTGGTCAGGGCCCACTAATACCATCAGTCCCTTTTCCTGAACCCACGCTTCCTACATCTGCAACAGCACAGGTTCCTTAGCTTGGGCCTTTTCTGACAATGACTATCTATGCCTCGCCTTGCCTCTTGCCTAGGGTATGTTGCCTTTCTGCCCAACTGACACATAGTGGCACCTAAAACATCCCACTGAGGCTCCTTCCTCTTAACCGTTGCCACTAATATTTCTTTAACACCATAACAAGGGAAACATACAAATAAGATTTTTTGTCGGAACTTACACCTTGAAGAAAAAATTCCTTCTCGTAGTGTGATGTTCCTTTTTGTTTTCTTTTTATAGGGACACAACCCTAACAAGTCCTAAGGGGACATTAACCCCTCAGTACCAACCGGTAAAATTTAACTTAAACATAGGCATAAGCCAAAGAAAAGTCACTTAGCTGATCAAGCTAGCTTTCTTTCGAGACAAAATATTGAGCAGCTCCACACTTTATAAACAGGTGCTCAGAAAACAATCCTTAGATCTCCAGTGCTGATATTTAGGAGTGTTGACAAGCAGTCTCCAGTCGCCCAGTATACAGCTAGACATTCAAAGATCTCCCCTTCAATGTCGACTTTTCAGAGTCATCCGTAATAGCAACCATTTTGTGATAAAAATCACGAGTTAGGTACCCAACGTTGCATTTCAAGCCTAAGATTCTCCTGGCTCTTCTTCAAACTGTGTTGCTCCTTCTCACATCCGGAAATTAATGCCATGTAAACTTCCTGATATAATCACATGACCAGTTGAAAGCCAACAAAAACCACTGATATCCAAACACTCCTAACTTATATATTAAAGAATACTCCACCAATCTAAGGATGAATTCAGGCCCCGTGGTGCTAAACTCAAGAGTAAAAATCCAAAATTGTTCCCAATAACATAACCAAAGTCCCAATGTGGATATGAATGGAAGTGTGAGTAGAGTCTTTGAGTAGAGTGTTGGAGAGTAAGGGTGAGCATGAGTAGTGTACAATGAGGCGTGAACTGGGTAGTGCATGGGTTGTCCACACCATTTAGAAATGGGTATTTCTTATCGTCCCTCCAGTCCAGTCCCGAACCTCTAGGTTTTGCTCCTCCTCCAGCAGGTTGGAGACTGAGAAACGTCATCCTTTTCTGATGACACTGGTATATCATCACAGGAACTGCCTCCTCACTCCAGTTATCTCAGTCTCCAAGCAGCTGGAGGATCGGTGAGCCTGGAGGTGCCGGGCTCACTTGAGGAACAATTAAGGAGAGATGGGGTTTAGTGTTGAATAGTGTTTAAAAAAAAAAAAAAAGAGAAAGAAAGGGGGTTTTGTTGGTTTTTTTGTTAGTTTGGGCCTTTAAGACTAGGCTGAGGGCCCCCACCACCGCGTTGGATTTGGCCGTGGGGTCATTGGGGAAGCAGGCTTCTGGACGAGCAAGGCTCCGGTTCCCGAACCCACATTAATGGGTGAGGAATCTGAGAAGTAGTCAGCCAATGCACACAGAAGATTTGCCTCAGTGCTGTGAAGCCATCGACGGGGAGTCCGGCGGAGTGCAGCAGCAGCTCCTTTCTCTCTCTCTCTCTCTCTGCCTCGCTCCCAATGTTGAAGCCGAGTCTAGTCTGTTGAGCGCGGAGAGAGGACAGTTTAAAGCACAAAGAGTGGTGTATTTAGGCAGAAAAGATAAGGGAGTGCCAGATCGCTGCAGCGATTTTGTCGGGGGCGACACAGGCACATTGATCTCAGCAGGCCAAACCGCGGGTCGGCAGCGCAGGAAGCGCCGGTGCTGTCTAGGTGCCTGCAGAAGCTCATTTATTCGGCGGGAAGGCTTCGTTTTCGACTTTACTCTTCATAGTTGGGCTCGGAGTACTTCGGCAAAGGCTCCACATTGTTTTTTGAAAAAAAAAAAAAAGTGAAAATTCTGACAGAGTTAGATCAGCTTCAGTCATAATCTGTGGTGAGGCCTAAGGTCTGGTAGTTACTCAGGAGAGAAACACAGCATCTCCGCGCGAACGGGATGCCTTCTAGACCGCAATGCTTAGTCTGCGGTACTAGAAGAGGAGCAGTATCGGAGACAGGGGTCTGTAGGGGGTGCGTTCAAGAAGCAGCCGCTATGGAACATGCCTTGGAAGTAGGAGCTGAGAGTCAAGGAGCCGCGGTAGTTCTACCGGACCCAGTTTCCCCAGATTTGCCACATAGGGAGCCCATGGCAGGGACTTCTTCCGCTCCGTATCTTCCCTCCTTGCAGGCGTCCTTGCCAGGGGGACTGGCAGCAATCTTTTCTCCGGAGTTTGTTGCGCTTATACAACAAGCTTTTGGAAGCACACAGACAAGGCTAGCAACCGGTTCCACAGAAGGTTCTTGGTAGAGAAGCCATGGCATCTTCCTCTTCGGAAAGATCTGTTATCTCAGGGTCCGCTGCACATGCCTCAGGTGGATCAGTTCTCGCTTACTGCTTGGCTATTGAGAGGGCTAGGCTGAGGGCAAAGGGATACTCCGCATCAGTGATTACCACTTTGTTGAAAGCAAGGAAGAGATCTACCTCGTTAGCATATGTTTGCATCTGGTGTGTATTTGAAGCATGGTGTGTTGACAGGCAGTTTGAGGCGTTAAGAGCGTCGATACCGCAGGTTCTGGCATTCTTGCAGGATGGTTTTGAGAAAGGCTTAGCGGCCGCATCCTTGAGGGTGCAGGTGGCAGCATTGTCCTATTATAGAGGAAAGATAGGAGGAGAAGCGCTCGGTGGGCATCCAGATATTAAGCGTTTTTTAAGGGCGGTATCTCTTTTGAGGCCACCATGTAGGCAGTTAGTACCAAAGTGGACTCTCCCTTTCATATTAGAGGCGTTGGGGCGCAAGCTTTTTGAGCAATTGTCTAGAGCGTCATTAAAGGACCTCACTCTCAAGGTAGTGTTTCCTGGTAGCTATCTGTTCGGCTCGGAGAATCTCAGAGTTACAGGCTTTGTCGTGTAGAAAACCTTTTCTGTCTTTTTATGATACGAAGGTGGTTTTGAGGCCAGTGCCGTCCTTTTTGCCCAGTATCCTGCCCTTGATGTTCCGGGCCCAATGAGAAGACAGCGAATGGATAAGTAGCTGCTCACACACCTGAACTGAGTTAGTTTTTTTTTTTTTTTTTAATTGAGCTCAATTATTAATTTCTTTTGTTCAGAGGGTTGTCTAGACCAAACAAAGACAAGTACACAATTCAGGTTTCTGAAACTTATTTATTCAAAGCCATACTAAATTTTTATGACATTCTTTGTTGAAACGTTTGGGATATGTTCAGGCATATTTCTGTGTCTTTTGGATTCAGACAATAAATTTCTCTTGTAACATTCATTGTTCTGGTTTGATCCATTTAGTTATATTATTTTTCCCTACTTGGGTTCCCTCTCCTCTTACAATATTAGGTTCACCAGAGGGACTCAGTGTGCCTTGCAGCCCATCTCTGTGGATAGTGTCAACTCGAGGTACGACATCACTGTGACATTACGTCAAGGGGAAAGTAGAGTTGGCACTTCCCAGGCTGGGTGGTGGCACGAAAGGCAAAATTTATCTAGACATGTAAGTGCAGGTCCCCTTAACAGCAAGGGGGTAGGGTGGACATGCTGAGCCTGGCTGGGAAATAAAGCATCTCGGTAAGGAAGAGGAGGTTGAGTTCTCCTGGCACTGTATAAAGTTTGACTTGGAGCCCAGAGGGGGAGGGGTGAGTTCTCCAATTCCCCTGGAAGCAGAGTTAACAGAGGAGCCAGAAAGCAGCATGGAGGAGGTGGAGCTGGAGCTTACCTCATTAGTGGCTGAGGAGGAGGATCCAATAGACATTGAGTAACAGGAGCATGCTCACTGAAATTTCTTCTTGGACTTGTATTTTGCTACTGTTTCCAGCTCAGATGAGGAAGGGCAGGGGCGGATCTACTATGAAACTAATGAAGCTTAAGTTTCATGGCACCAAATCCCAGAGGGTCCCCAGAAGCAACTTTAGTCCACATTGCTTAAAGTTTTGGGTCTACTGTATGAGAAGGATTTAAAAAAAAAAAAAATAAATAAATAATGTAGAGGCCTATTCCAATCTGTATGCCCCGGGGCATGTCTGATCCCCCGCAGGATCAGAATCGCATCTAAGCCTGTATGTGCAGGCCGGGACCTGATTCCGGTTGGCCTGCATGTACGGACTGCTGCCCGGCTAACTCAGTCAGGCCCCTGAATGGAGCTGCAGTGCCATGGTGTCTGAACATAAGAACATAAGAGATGCCATACTGGGTCAGACCAAGGTCCATCAAGCCCAGTATCCTGTTTCTAACAGTGGCCAATCTAGGTCATAAGTCTGGTTGCCATGGCACCGTGGCTCCATTCAGGAGCCGTGATCCTTGGCCGCCGACCACTAATTTCATTCCCTGCAGCCCGACCCCTGATCTGGCCACCCATGGCCAGGGTCAGGCTGCGGGGAATCTCCTGCACCCCCTCCACCCTTTGCCACAGCCTGGGCCTGTCATCACCCAACATCTAGGGGAACTTATTCCACCTCAGAGATGGAATAAGTTTCACATTTAGTCTGCCAGCCCTAGATGTACAGGGCCAACATCAAAATTGGCCCTGTATGTCCAGGGCCACAGACCGCCCACTGCCCGCCCTAACTCTGCTTCCGCACTGCCCCTTTCCCGCCCCATCTAGCCTCCCCATACAAACTCCTTGTTCGTGTGTGGAGGCTTGGCGAGGACGGGAAAGACGGGCCATCCATCCTCGCTATTTGTGTTACAGAATAGACCCCATAGTGTAATTCAATACAAATAATAGTTTAATAATCTTTTATTTTTTATTTTATCATGTAGGCTAGCTGTAAACGAAAAAAACATTCAAATTAAGGATGTTTAATTCTAAATATATTTAATATAAAATAATTATAAATAATTTAAAGCACTATTAACATTTATGAGTGAAATTAAAACTTTTATTAAAATTATATAACATTTCCTTAATTTTTATCCCCCCATAACTCAAAAACTATAAGGCATAGGAAATTTTTATTCACAACAGTGACTTTGACATCTAAGATAATCCAGTACAGCCATTTTAATCAAATGCTGAGAAGTAGTGGTTAAAATTTTTAAAAAATTGTGATCTGTCGTGGAACAACCCCATTGAAGAAGATAACAGTGGTTACCCAGACCTTATTGCTGGTTGCAAAGGGGCCCCCATAACAGTCCAAGTTTCAGGGGCCCAAAAAATGTAAGTCCACCACTGGTTTTGGGGAGGGGACAGTGAGAAGCCACTGGGATGGCTAGATGACAAAGCCCTTCCCCCAACCTTTATCCCTTTGCTTTTGTTTGCTGAGCTGAGTTACTACAGAAATAGGAATGCACTACACATGATGATGTGAACTGAAAGACTGTGGAAAGGGGTTTAAACCTGCTAGTTTTGTTTTGCTGTAAAGTAGGATAAACAACCAGGCCTACAGTTGTGATCTACATTATTGGCACCCTTGCATTTTAAGTATGTTGTGTACAATATCTTGAGAAATAATTGGAAATATTCCAACTGTATGTTATCATAATATTTTATGAGTATGTTCAAGGGAATACAATTAAAAAAAAGATGTCTGTGCAACTTAGATGTAGTAATTTCTGAGAAAAAAACAAAATGTAACCTGGACAGGATTAATGGCACCCTCTACTAATATTTGGTTGCACAACCCTTGGCAGTGACGACAGCCTTCAAACATTTCTTGTAGCCATCTGTAAGTTTCATATATCTGTCTGATGATGGTTTCTTCCATTATTCAACGGCTATTTGTTCCAACTCATGAATGCTTCCAGGATTCCTTTTACCAATGGCAGATGTCAGCTCTTTCCAAAGGTTCTTGATTGGCTTGAGATGAGGACTCATTGCTGGCCAGTTTAAAACAGACCATTTGTTCCTTTTAACTATTCTCTCGTACTTTTGGATATATGTTTTGGGTCATTGCCCTGCTAGAGGATCTAGATTTCTGACACTATGTAGCACATTTCGCTCCAAAATACCTTGGTAGTCCTCTGACTTCATGATTCCTTTAATATGTTCCAAGCCTCAAATTCCTGAGGCAGCAAAACAGCCCCATAATATTATGGAACCTCCACCATATTTAACTGTAGGAAGGGTGTTTTTTCCTTTATAAGCTTCATTTCTTCACCTCTAAATGTATTGCTGGTCTGCATTGCCAAAGAGCTCAGACTTGGTTTCATCTGTCCACAGAACATTTTTTTCAGGATTGTTTGGGCAAAGATGAGGTGTGCCATTTTATGTCTGTCTTTGAGCAGTGGGGTCCTCCTTGGCCGTCAACCATGAAGCCTTTCTTTGTTTAGTATGGGGCATATGGTGCAGGTTAAAACCCCCACTCCAGTTTGCTCCAAGTCAGCCTTAAGCTCTTTGGACGTTGAACATGTTTTTCCACCAGTTGACATTAACTTTCAAAGATTTCTTGTATTAATGTTCCCCTTCCCGCTATGTCCTGGGAGGTTCTTGACAGTTCCATGAGTAGAAAACTTCTTAATAATATTGTGAACTGTAGACACAAGAATCCCAAGGTCTTTGAAGATGACCTGTACCCCTTTGAAGTTTTGTTTGGTGATAATGACTTTTCTAACAGTCTCTTGTCTTTACCATTGTGTAAATGGAACAGGGAGTGGATGTGGCCATTTTAAACTTTAAAGCCATCATTCATTGGTTGATTCAAGTCAAGTCAGTACTGACAGTTGATCACAGATGCGTCTAATTGTACTGCATTGGGAATGTGGATCTTCTGTTCAAACTAATTTGAATTGTTTATAAGGGTGCCAATAATCATGTCCTTACTATCAAAAAGGATAAAACAAATGCCCTAAACTACCTAATAATTAAATAAAGAAAAAAATATTTTTGTCGGAGCTTTGCCATTCATACTTCTAAAGAAGCCTTCTCCAAACAGCAACTCATGGCTGTCACGCAATCCAAAACTTGGCATTACTCGAAGTTCATGGCACAACGCTGTGTTTCTGGCCATAGAAACTCCTGGCCCTTCTTCAAAGCTATTACGCCACCTTGAGATCCTCAGAAACAGTCACTCTGAGGTCCTTCCCCTAGTCCATGCACACCAACCTCTCGCCCCCTATCACATACAATTCCCTTGTATTTCTGCTTCCCATGTGCATGACACTGCACTTCTTCATGTTAAATCATAACTGCCAAGCATTAGATCATTCTTCCAGCTTTTGTAGATCTTTTCTCATTTTATCCATTCCCTCAGGGGAGTCCACTCTGTTGCATATTTTCGTGTCATCTGCAAAAAGATAGACTTTTCCATTCAGTCCTTCAGTAATATCACTCACAAATACATTAAACAGTACTGGTCCCAGGACCGAATCCTGGGGCACACTGCTTATCACCTTCCTTTCATCTGAGTGAGTTCCGTTTACCATCACCTTCTGTCGTCTGTCTATCAACCAATTTCTGATCCAGTTCACCACTTTGGGACCCATCTCCAAGCTGTTGAGTTTATTGATGAGCCTCCGATGAGGAACAGTATCAAAGGCTTTGCTGAAATCTAGGTAGATCACATCCATTGCATGCCCTTGATCTAGTTCTTTAGTCACCCAGTCAAAGAACTCAATCAGATTTGTTTGGCAAGATCATCCTTTGGTAAAACCATGTTGCTTGGTTTCGAGGAAGTCCCATTATTCACTCTTTCAGGTGCACCTCCACTACTTTTCCTGCCACCAAGGTTAGGCTTACTGGCCTGTAGTTTGTCACTTCTTCCCTACTACCACTTTTGTAAAGAGGTACCACATCAGCCCTTCTCCAGTCCTGTGGAACCTCTCCTGTCTCCAAGGATCTATTAAAAACATCCTTTAATGGCCCTGCAAGAACCACTCTGAGCTCTTTCAGTATCCTGGGATGTATCCCATCCGGCCCCATGGCCTTGTCCACGTTCAGTTTTGCAAGCTGTTCTAATGCATCATCTTTTGTGAGTGGTGTGGTATCTATTCCATTCCCATTGGTATATTTGTCAGTCACAGGTGATCCTTCTCCAGGATTTTCTTTAGTAAAAATAGAGCAGAAATATTTGTTTAGCATTTTCACTTTTTCAATGTCACTTTCCATAAATCTGTTCCCAGCACTTTGAGTTCTGCAATTCCACCTCTGATTTTCCTCCTCTTCCAAAATATACCTGAAAATGTTTTGTCCCACACTTTGTATCTTTAGCCATCTTTTCTTCTGCCTTGGATTTTGCTATCTTTATTTTTCTTTTTGTCTTTTAGTTTGATCCTGTATTCTTTTCTGTGTTCCTCTGTGAGCTTCTGAATTTTGTGAAAGCTGTGCTTTTTGCCTATACTAGTGCAGCCACTTCTTTGGAGAACCAAATAGGTTTCCTTTTCCTCTTCTTTTATTTACTTTCCTTACATATGCATCTGTTGTCCCTTTTATTGTCACCTTTAGTTTAGCCGATTGCAATTGCACTTCTCTTATCCTCTCCCACCCTGCCAACTCCTCCTTCAGACACTTGGCCATTTTACTGAAGTCAGTGGTTTTGAAGTCTAGGACATCGAGCTTGCTTGGCTTTAATCTCAAACCACACCGTATGATGATCGCTGCTGCTCACATGGCACCCACCCTTATGTTCAACACGCTATCTCCTTTGGTGAGCACTAAATCCAATACCGAGCTCTCCCTGGTTGGTTCCATCACCATTTGTCTAAGTAATGAATCTTGGAAGGCATCCACAATTTATTTTTACTTATTTATTTTTTTTTATTTAGACAGTTTTTGTATACCGCCTTATCTTTCAATCAAAGCGGTCACAACACAATTGGGGGATACATTTAACACGCGGGGATATGAGACACATACACTAATACTTACAGGGAACAGGGAACATTAGTTCCAGATTTGCAGAAGGAATACTCCAATCCACATCGGGTAGATTAAAGTCACCCAATATGATCACTTCCCCCTTCATGGCTATCTTTGCAATATCAATTATCAATTCCCTATCCATTTCTTCGGTTTGAGTTGGAGGCCTGTAGATTACACCAGTATGGATGACAGTAACATCTCTTCTTTCTAACACAATCCACAGTGCTGCTTCTTTTCCCCATGTCCCCTGCACTTCAGCAGCTTTAATATTGCTTTTGACATACAGGGCTACTCCTCCTCCTTTTCTACCCTCTCTATCTCTTCTAAATAGATTATAGCCAGCTATGGCTATATCCCATTCATGCAACTCATTAAACCATGTTTCTGTAATGGCCACAATGGCCAAGTTCATTTCCACCATTAGGGCTTCCAGATCAGGAACTTTGTTGGCTAGACTTCGAGCATTTGTGCACATTGCTTTCCAGCATTTGTTGATTGGCTTGCCTATGTTTTGCATGGATTTTGTTCTACATGCCTCTTCCCACTTGTCATTGATGTGTGGTTTAAAAGTGTGTCTGTTTCCAATGTTTTGCATTTGCTGGGCGTGACATCCTGAACTTGTCTGTCTCCATCCGTCACCCCCTTCCCCTAATTTAAATGCCTGTCCACACACCGCCTGAACTTTTCACTTAGGATCCTTTTTCCTGTGACGGAGAGATGTAGTCTGTCCAGTTCTGTGCTGGGTCCACTGCTTTTTAACATGGGAATGGGAATAACGAGTGAGGTTATCAAATTTGCAGATGACACAAAATTATTCAAAGCTGTTAAAAACCAAAAGGATTGTGAAGAATTGCAAGAGGACCTTAATAAATTGGAAGACTGGACGTTCAAATGGCAGATGAAATTTAATGTGGACAAGAGAAAATTTATGCACCTAGGAAAAAAACAACCCAAACTATGGTTACACAGTTTCTTGTTAAAATTTATTCCGATCTGGCAACAACAACATGGAAATTTTATCTGAGTGGAAAGGGCTAATAAAGCCTGGAATAGGGATCTTGTGTGTTTTTCATTTACCTGGCACAAGAACCAATGGCCACGGAGTTAGGAAGCTGCCTTGGAGTGGACCTGCCATGCCAGAGCGCCCCTTGCTGGTAGCATACTGATATGCATAAGGTGCAAAGCCTCCGTGTTAACTATCGGGGACATCAACATCATGTTCCCAGAAGTTAAAATGTAGGACTGACTCTAACGTGGGGTGCTAATACTGCGGTTACGTTTAACTCCACCTGTTAAGGTGGTGATAATTGCACCTGCATAAATTTCAACATTGACAGTTAGGCCACGGCATGTGCCCCCATGCTACCTTCAATGCGTTTACCATACCCACTCTTTATTCCTAACCTGCCCATTCATGAACCTGACATTCGAGTCAAGTTACTGTGTGAATCAGCATGCAGTAACTGTCCTGCCCCCATGTAGTTACCACAGGCCCAAACGCGTAGTTACTGCATTCCTAAATGCATGCTAACTGCAGAGCGCACTTTAGTAAAAGGCCCCCTAAATGTCTTATCTACTTGTTCTATTTTTCTCCAATCATTTTACTTTCCAATACATATAGAAACATGACGACAGAAAAAGACCACATGGCCTATCTAGTCTGCCCTTCCATATCAACAACTACAACAGTCCCTTTTTTTCCTTTAGAGATCCTCTGTGTTTGTCCCATGCTTTTTTGAATTCAGATACTGTCCTCATCTCTACCACCTCCACTGGGAAACTATTCCATTGATCTACCACTCTTTTTGTAAAGAAATATTTCTGCATATCACTCCTGAATCTATCACAATCATTTTAGTCTGGTTTTATCCTTTCACTGTTTTGGTGTATTGCATATACAGTAAGTAGCAGCTGCTCAGTAAAGTTTTATCCCATATCATCTTGCTAGACCAGTTCAGACAAAGTGGGTTATGTTCCCCTAACAGCAGATGTGGAGACAGAGAAAACATTCTAGAGGCATTTTATGACATCACTATCATTATCAGCCTGAACCACTAGGGGCATATTCAGTATTTCTTTGTCTCCAGCAGATGATGGATGCAAATTTTTCCGCTCTGGCGAAATCTGAACAAACAAAAGAAGTTTGAAGAGGGAAAGAATAATTTTGCTCATGAAGGACCACCCTCGGGTGACTTTCTCAATAGAGCGCGATGTGAGAGGCTCCACTAGACATCATTCAAAGTGGTATTCTTTTAGGAAGCCATAAGGAGGAGGGGACTTGGTTTTGTTCCACGTCCGTATCCTATTAAGGACCTGTTGAACAGCCAGAAAATTAGAAAGGAGTTTAGAAAGAATTCTTCACAACCTCACAGCCCCCACCCTCCTGCTCTCTTCAGAAGATTTATTTATTTTATTTGTATACTGCGCTCTTTAGAATTGGTGTGGTTTACATGTATACTAACAGGTACTTTTTATTCCCTTGTCCCTGAAGGGCTCACAATCTAAGTGTACCTGAGGTAATGGAGGGTTAAATGGCTTGCCCAAAGCCACAAGGAGTGCTTGATCAAGGCATGTACAAACCCAGCCTTTGTAGGCTCGGTCCCAGTGTTCACACGGACTGGTGTAACACTTTTCAGGAACATGAAATGAAGCTGGAGTAGGCATCGGAGGTACATTGTTCTACTTGTTTCATTTGGCAGCTAGTGAGATGCAGCCTAATCAGGCACCGCTTTAGGAGCAGTGTGTTATACCTGATAGAAATAACTGCCTTCCAAGCGGAGCGCGGGGCATTTATTGTGCAATTCCATTTTATGATTTCTCGCAGCTGCCGTTACTACTATGTATTCATTAGAGACTCCCACACATAGCAGAGCACTATCATAGGGGCTCTTGTGGGGTCGAATTTTGGAGCAAATCACTGGATTCCTTTCCTTTGCTTTACTGCACATGTGACACATCGCAGCAATAACATGCTTTGCGAGACATCTGTGATACATGCACTGAGCGTGGTCCCTAGGTAGGGGTGACAAATTCTTTAATAACACAGAATTAATAGGTTCAATAAAACTCAGTACAATAGTGAATGGAGTGAGTAGCAGCTGTAGTGAGTTTAGAAAAGTATTTTCAGTCTTCAGAACATCAGACTCAAGGTGATGACCAGTGTTGCTTACAGCTATTAGTCCAAATTTGTCTTTTTTTAAAATTGTGTTACATTTTATTGCAATTCTAATGCAAGATATTAAAACCCAAATTGTACAGGGCTAGGAGAAGCAAAACCGGGACTGGATTCAAAGTTCATGGAATTAAATTGGCAGTAATATCTGTGTGGAATGGATTTAGCGGAAACAGCCCCTTATTTTGATTTAAAAGCTTATCCAGTTTTTCAGTTCCACCCTTCAAAACATCCGATGACTTCCATTTAAATCACATTTAACACCCCTCATATTGATCAGGTCACACAGAATTTGCACCAGCTCCAATTAATTCAGAATGAAATTTATAAAAGATTAAGAGGTTAAACCAAGGTCAGGCAATCAAATGCTGATACATTTGATTTTTGGAAAAGTCTGATATAGGGTCTTATTCATGAAAGATATTTTCTGTAGGCAGAAAATGGAGAAGCAACTGAGAGAACTTAAAGCCTTTCAAAATGTGCAGCTGGACTGTTATGTTCCCCTCCTTCCCCCTCCTCCAATGTGGTTCCAGAGAAGCCAGCAACAAGCGAGGCAAAGGCTTCATTCTGAAACAGGGAGAGAGCATTGTTAAGAGTCATCTGCAGCCAAGAAAAGCAGAAGTAAGATTATCTACCAGATGGCTGATTTTACTTCGTTGGTGGGCCCTGTGTAAGTGCTGGTAATGCGGGAGTGCAGTCATGAGTGCACATTCTGTTTGTTTGGGCACCTAAAGTTTAAGCCTGTGCAGATTGCTTGCAGGTGCATATGCAGTACCTACGAATTAATGTGTGCTCAAAGTCCTAGTGTGCAGAAAAGGCATATATTTAAAACAAATGTGGGAAAAAAACTACACAAACACAAAAATTGAGAACAATTCAGGAAATCCACAAACAAGACAATTCTTTTGGCCATGCACATCCCTAGCTTGTAACCTACCACCCTGTGGCCTCCATTATGGCAACAGAGATTCCCTCCCCCCCCCCACCCCCCAAAGTATCTCCAAACTCTACTTTCTCTGCCAAGGCTTTTGCTCCATTAGTGATCACAGTGACACTGAATGCATATTAATTTCATTAACGCACATTTTTCTTTAGTAAACATGCCTGTGAGTCAGACTGGGGCCCAGGAGCCTAAGGCAGAAACACCACCTCTTTGTCAAACAGAGGAAGATGTAGGACCTGTGAGAAACTAGGCTCACACCTTGTCTGCTGCTAAAATGGCCACTCTAGGGAGAAGGGCTGAAATGGTAGGAAAGGTAGGATGAGAATGGAAGTCCAGGAGCGTGAGAGAGCAGAGGGCAGGGCCAGTGCTACCATTATGCAAACTAGGCAGTTGTCTAGAGCACCAACCTTATGGGGGCGCCCCTGTCCAGGACCTGCAGCGGTGGCAAGGGCTCTGAAATCATGGGGCAGTGCTTACCTCAACTCACTGGCGCTGCCTCGTGGTTTCTGCTCTGTAATGTCTCTTCCATTCCCCTCTGGAGCAGACTTCCAAACGGAAGGGGGAAGACGAGACATATACTATAGGGTAGATATTGTGGGGCAGCGTCAGCAAGTTGAGGTAAGTGCTGCCCATGTTTTCTGTGCCTTTGCACCGTTGCAGACCCTGGAGAGAGGAGGTAGCGGTGGCAATGGGGGTAGAAGAGCAGCCGGGACTGGAAGGATGGAGGGGTCTACCTAGGGTGCCTCCTATCCTTGCACCAACCCTGGCAGAGGGATTAAGATGATAGGGTTTCCTACTCCTTTTCACAGATATATCTGCTGCATTCAATAATATCAACCACAACACACTAATTAATAGACTAGAAAACCTAGGAATAGGAGGGACAGTCCTCAAATGGTTCATGTCTTATATTTCGCACAGATTGATACGTGTCCAAATAGGCCAAGACATATCAGACATTCTGTCAAGGACAGGGAATCCCTCAAGGCTCAGCCCTCTCCGCTCTCCTTTTCAATTTATACTTACAGACTATTACAAACATATTTAAAAAACACAAAATTAACCATTTTATCTATGCCGACGACATCATGCTTGCTATCCCCATAAACACTAACAGCCCCTCATACAACAACCTGTCCGAATGCATGAATGAGACCAACTCCTGGCTAGAAACCAACTATCTCAACATTAACCTTAAAAAAACAGAAGCAATGTTTGTAACGAGAAAACCTGATGCTGATGCCACCTACCCAACAACCATCACAATCAACAATACTACTATAAGCCTGTCAAAAAAGAAGTAAAGTACCTAGGGGTAATATTAGACCACACACTCACCATGCTACCTCACATAAAACAGACAGTAAAAACTATATTCTATAAACTCAAGACCATACAACACCTAAGACCCCTCCTCGACACACATGATTTTAGATCTGTAGTCAGCACACTCATCACCCCCCACTTCGACTATTGTAATAGTCTCCTAATTGGCCTGCCACTTAAGAATACATATCTATTACAAAGAGCCCAGAACATCTGTGCTAAGGTAATATCAAAAGCGCGCCTAACTGACCACGTGACCCCCATACTGCTTGAGCTACATTGGCTCCCCATAAATAGCCAAATAAAATATAAAATACTCCTAACAACATTCAAACTCCTTAACAACATCTCCCCCTCACACCTGACCACCCTCCTACACTTTCCACCAGAATCAAGAACACGTAGACAAAATGCAACCCACTCTCTCAACATGCACAAAACCTTCAGATAAACAAAGAAAACTACAAGCTCCAGAGCCTTCTCATTTGCTGCCCCCACCCTCTGGAACGAACTCCCAATAACCCTTCGCATGATGAAGGACCTTCAGCTATTCAGAAAAGAACTCAAAATCCACCTCTTCATCGAGCATTTTGAAATCCCCTACCTCCCAAGAGCCACACCCCAGCAGTCACAGAAACAATCCCACCAACCTCCTGAACCCGCAAACGACTAACCCCGACAGAACCACCGCTATTAACCCCCCCAAGTATGTATTACGTAAGAAAAGAAAATAACTTCCAGAACGTACACAAGATCGATTGTAAGATAGGTTTGTTCTTTGTAATAGATGTTTATAGTTCTTTGTAAATAGTTTTTGACACAGTTGCATACAATGTTTACCTGTATATAGTTACAACTACTGTTCCATGTAAAACTATATAAAATTGTTTAACTGTTCCCTGTAAACCGCCCTTGATCTCTGGAAGGGGCTGTATAGAAGAAAATAATAAATAAAATAAATAAATAAATAAAATATCTAACTGGGGGAAGTCAGCCTAACACCCCCAATCCCCCACACCAAAATGAAACAAAGACCTGGTGGCCCAGTGGATCCCAGTCCTCCCACTCACCTAAACAGAAGCCTAGTGACCCTGAACCCCTCCACCCCCCAGTACCATAATGTCTGAAGCAAAGAATTCATTCAGTCTCTCCGCTATCACCTTGTCCCCTCTTAGTGCCCCTTTTACCCCTCTATCATCTAATTGTCCAACTGACTCTCTCGCAGGTTTTTTTGCTACGAATGTACTTGAAAAAGTCTTGTGTTTGCTTCCACAGAAAGCTGCTTCTCAAATTTTCTCTTTGACTACCTTATCAATGCCTTGCATCTAACTTGCCAGTGCTTGTGTTTCCAGTTTTCATCATTTGGCTCCTTTTTCCATTTCCTGAAAGATCCTTTTTTGGCAACAGCCTCTCCGACCTCACCTTTAAAACATGCTGGCAGTTTTTTGGACCTCCTTCCACTTTTCTTAAAGCGTGGAATACAGCTAGTCTGGGCTTCCAAGATAGTATTTTTAAACACCCATCCTTATGTAAATCTTTAATCTTTGTGACTGCTGCTTTTAGTGTAGGCAATGCTCTCAGCCCAACATTTAAGGTACTGGGAGGGGGTGGAAGAGTTTGGGGCCATTGGGCCACCAAATCTTTGTTTAGGGGGGGGGGACTCCCATCAGCCCCGGCAGGCTTAACAGAGCCGCGAGAGGGAAATACTACTCTCTTCGCGGCCCTGAAAGCTGCCGCTGATGGAGCTCAGAAGATGCTTTGCCGGGCAGATGGGAAGGGGCCGCGGGACAGTTGATTCTGCCGCTGCCACGCAGAGGCAGCAGCAGCAGAAGCCGGGGAGGGATGATGCAGTCCTCAGGGACACGGAAGGTCCCGGGGGACCCGCTGCCGCTCTGCAACTTCTTCTATTCGCACCATAAGACGCAGGCACTTTTCCTCCCACTTTTTGGTGAAGAAAAAGTGCGTCTTATGGTCCGAAAAATACGGTACTTCAGGCCAGAAGGTCAGGGGTTCAAATCCCACTAAAGGACAGCAACCTTGGGCCGGAAGGACTGGGGTTTCTAGTGCCACAGGTGCTCCTTGTGGTCTTGGGCAAGCCACTTAACCCTCCATAGCCCATGTTCCCTGTAAAAAAATAGTTTTCTCCAAGTTATAATGCCCTGTTCAATGTAATTTCAGTTTGTTCAATGTAAACCGCACTGATGCAGAATAGCGCGGTATATAAGAGAATGTAAATAAATAAAATAAATAAATAAATTCATTGATCGTTCCATATTGCCCAACCTGGCAATTACATTCATCTCAACAAAAATTATTTTTGATTCTACCACAATCAGGATTTAGATTGGAACTAACAAAATACTGTATTATAGTAAAAATTGCTGTTCTACTCTGTTACAGTATGTTTTAAATTTTTATTGTTAGTTTTATCCACATTTTGCAGTGCAATGTGTGCCTTTGAGTCAGTGCTGATTCCTGGCAACCCAGCTGCTCCTGGGTTTTCTTGGTAGTGTGACCAGAAGTAGCTTGCTTCTTCTGAGGCAATGGGGAGTTAAGTGACTTGCCCAAGGAGTACTGGTGGAAATCAAACCCTGGTCTCTGGATTACCAAGCCAGTGCGCTAACCACTAGGCTCCTCCTCTACTCCAGCCACATTTTATGCATTCTTTTCTTTTCTTTTATTCTTGTCTTTAAACCACCCTGATGGTCCTTGGCTAAAGGGTGGTATACCAAATACTAATAAATAAATAAATCTATAAATCTGTCTGGCCTTCACCCCATCTTCTCAATTTTGAGATCTGTGTCCCATGGAAGGGGTGAAACCCTTTCAGTTTCCCCCTTCCACAAGGCCTCCCAAAAGTCTGATACACTGGATGATGTCTCCAATTGCTCCTCAGAGGCCAGTGAGACATCATCCAGCACACTCTCACACCAACAGTCAGGGTTGAGAGAAGTGGGAGGAGATAATGTGCTGAAGAGCCGGGTTCAGGCGGAGAGAGGTGGGAAGAAACAATTTTTCCTTCCTATAGGGTAATATGGGGGAAGGGGGGAGTGATAGAGGGCTGTTGCTGGGGGGAGGGGGTAACGGCAGAGTGCTGCCCTATGGTGGGGAGGATAGGGGAGGTGGGGGTGATAGACACTTGGGGAGGGGGTTGGTGGCAGAAGGGCCCTGATATTCAGCGGCAGCAGCTAGCACTGCTAAAGCTTCTAGCTACTGCCACTGAACTGTAGCCCGGATATTCAATGTCTGGTTGACACAGATAATCAATGCTGATGAGTGGATATGGCCTGACAGAAAAGAAGCTAACTGAGCAGTAGCAATATTCAGCAATTGCCCAGTTAGCTTCTGCAGTGAAAGTTCGACCAGCCTTTAGAGCCTAACTTTATACATGTTGTGATAACCGGGCAGCGACTCAATATCACTGCTGCCTGATTATCACCAGCTGCCAACCCTAGAATGCCCTGTTGCTAGTCGGCTAACATTGAGATGTGCAGTGGCGACACCCACAGATATTCTGCTATCTAAGTTAATTCCTTTAAATATCGGGCCCTAGGTTTTTATTGTCATAGCAGCCGAAGATGTTCAAAGACTGTCTTACTTATTATTCCTATTTGGACCTTCACTGTCAAAGTGGAATCTGTACTCAAAAATGGGGCATTTTCAGCAGCTGCGGTTGGTAATCTTAAAGCAACAGGCCATCGTCGCTTTAAATTTAGCAGTTTGCAGATCTGCAGATTGCATAAATGCCTTTCAATATGATCCCCAAAATTCTCAAGGTATAAGCTAATGGGATTTCCATATCATTCTGCTAGACCAGTCCTGACAAGTGGTCTGTGTTCCCCTACTAGCACATTGGTGGAGATAAAGAACCAATGAAAAGCCCAGGTGTCGATAACATCATTCCCATGTCTCTACGCACTTCATCCACCAGAGGTCTCTTCAGTATTTCTTTTTCTCCACCAGATAGTGGATGGATTTTCTGCACTCTGAAGAAAATCTGAATAATTGAGAGGAAAAGATTGATTTAAATGCTCATGAATGACCATCTTGAGCATAACGTGGTAGGCTCCACTGCACTGTGGTCTTTTTGGTAGCCATAGATGAAGGGAAAATTGGTTTAACTCCACGGTCTTATCATGATAAAGAGTCTGTTGAGCAGCCAGAAAACTGGAAGGATTTGGAAGAATTCAGCAGCCTCACACAACCTCAACGCCCCCTCCCTCCTTCTCTGTGCCCCCCTGCTTGATCTTGAAGATTGCAGAAGGCTCTCAGAGGAATCTGCCTACCAGCCACCTTGAACACACTGTCTGCACAGCCAAAGAAAAGTTTCCGATTTCTGCCTGGGATTCTCAGGGGGTGAGTACCAATGCTTGACCTAGTCATTTTCCTTGTTAGGGGCTTCTGATTCCATCCGTCTGGGTGCAGTTTTGGATGCTGATCATGCATTAACTGTGATGGGAGCAGATGGGATTTTGGCAAGCCTTGGAGGATTGTATTACAGTAGTCCATGTGGGGGAAGTACCATTGCCTGGAATACAGCCCTATAGTCATGGTGTTCAGGAAGTGAAGGGAGCCATTGAAGTGTCCTTATTTTGCTGTAGATATACTTTGTTACGCTATTAATATAGGACTGCAGTGTAAGATGTTGTTCAATAATTACCCCGAGGTAGCATACTTCGGACTCAGCATGTTTAACCTTAACTGACTTTGGTGGGGAGAATGATTGATCCTTGAATATGAAGAGCACCTCAGTTTTGTTGTAGTTAATGGATAGGCCCTGTTGAGAGAGCTGGTGGACAATTGAATTGAAGCATTGTACTATTGGAGTGAAGTTCGGAGATGTTGAGAAGGGAGTATAGAGCATTATGTCATCTGCATACACGTGGAATAATACATCATGTGATCAGATGAGCTTGATGATTAGCTGGATGTAAATGTTAAATAATAAGGCTGATAGAGATGAGCCCTGGAATACACCTTGCATCTGTGGGTAAGGGTCCGAGCTCTTGGCTTTGGCCTTCACAATTTGTTGACAGTCTGATAAATAGGATCAAGTCCAGCTGAGTGCTGCATCAATGATGCCAATACAATGTAGTCTCTGCAGAAGAATCTGATGACATTGTGTCAAATGTTGCGGTGATATCGAGAAATATGAGGATGAAACCCTGTCTAGGTTTCTCTTTTCCCTTCATGAATCGCTCGATAAGTAATATTAGCAGTGTTTCCACTCCATGGTCGGGGTGGAAGCTATGCTGATGTGGGTCAAGTGGTGCATTTAGGCTGATGTAGTCATATAGTTGAAGCTGGACCACTTTTTCTATTATTTTTGTGAGGAAGGGTAAACTTGAGATAGGTCTGTGTGAGGTGGGTTCTGCAGGGTCTAGCTTAGAGTTTTTTAGCAATGGTCATGTGGAAGCAGTCTTTAGTCTGGGTGAATGAGAGCTGTATCATTTTACATATTGTAGGGGCAAGCTCGGGTCTTGACATTTTTAACCAGCTTACAGGTCCAGCGGAGATGTGGTTGTATTGAGATTGCCAATTATGTTATTCAGGTGGTCGAGCAAGGCTGGGCTGAATGAATGAAGAATACTGGTAGTACTGGAGTGCATGTAGTTTACCAATGTGGCTGGAGGGTAAAGTTGAAGTTTGGATTGGAAGTGGAGAACAAGAGTTTGATGACCGAGGGCGATCTGTGCGGTTAGAGGGTTGTTCTCATGTTCTCTCTTAGCATGGACTTTACAATCCCAAATAGCTCTCTGAATTTGTTTAAAGATTTTAAGATCATTCTGGTATGATAATCACTCTTTGCCTTATTGGTTTTGGTTCAGTACGAATGAAGGATTTGAAGTTAGTTTTTCCTGGATTGCTCATCTGAAGCATGCCTACAAATGTGTTCGACTTTTCTGAGTTCTTGTTTGGTTTTCTTCAGGTCTGTCATGTACCAAAGCTGTGATGGTGAAGACTGCGATCAGTTGATTTTGATGGCGGTGCAGCCACAAATGTTGGAAATTCTCTCATCCCATTTAAAGACAAAATGGTCTAAATCATCTGAATCAGTGTCCAGTTTAGGGATGACAGTGTCCCTGAAGTGGTCTTTGTCAAATTGTTTAAATCTTTGGTAGTGCTTTTCCCTATGAGGGATGGTGATCATGTGAGTTTGGGGATGAAGGTGGAAGGGAGAGAGTGTTGTGCTCTGACCATGGGACCTTAGTAAGTTGAGTGGAGGGGATGGGATATTTCTCCAGAAGATGAGATGGAATAAAGATAAAGTCATGGGTATTGCCTTTGATGTGTGTTGGATCCATTACAATCGGTGTGTACATTTGAAAGGTCATTGCATCAGTAAAGGCAGCTGCTTGCTTCTGTGGGATGGAGGACAGGTTTAGATCACCCAGGAGTATTAATGGGCAGTTTGGATTTGTGTGGGTGCTGACAATTTCCAGGATGGATGCCAGTTCTTCATTACTTGCCGTGGGGGATCTGCTGCTTGGCGATTGTTATTATATTCATTCCATTGATGTTAGTTGTGGATATGAGAGTGAATAGTAGTTTCTTTTTAGCAATTATACACACTCCACCTCCCTTATGTCCCAGCCTAGGACAATTGAATAGATCATATTCTGGATGTTTTAGTTGATTAATCAGGATAGTATCTGTTTCAGTAAGCCATGTCTCCGTGATGCACAGCACGTCCAGGTCCCTGGTCTGTGAGGTGCTCATTAAGTAGTTGCATTTTATTTCTCATTGAACATGAGTTAATTAGTAGACACTTGAGGGGGACAGTGTGGTTAGTGTTCTGAGTGTGGAAATCCAGCAGTGTTTCCTTTTTACAACAGACCTGGTCATTCTGGCATGGAAATTCTGACTCTGCAGACTCTGGGTTCCCCAAAACGCAATCTCAAGAGGAAAAGGCTGAGAGTGGAAGCCCTGTTCAATTGCCTATGGCTAAGCATTCCCAGCAAAGGGTACTCCCTTGGAGATGGGGATCAGCTAGGATCAGACCGAGATTTGGACTTGGCTTAGATTCAGATGTCTGATGTGGATGAAGAAGTACTCTTTCCTTCAGAGGATTGTGAGGAGGCTGACATTATCCACTTGTTCCGGGAGAAGGAACCTGACGTGTTGATTCCCAGAGTCTTGGCAGATACTCCAGGTATGGAGCAGGAACTGAAGATGCATCCACTTCTGTAAGGGGTGCAGAAATACACTACTGTCTTCCCGCTCCCAAAGGTGCTCAAGGGCCTGTGTCAGTTGGAGTGGGATTCCCCCAACTCCCCGCCTAAGGGGCTAAGGGTGTATAAGAAAATGCACACTCTCCTGGAGAAGGAGTGTGTTGTGTGATTTGATACCTCCAAGGTGAATGCGCTGGTCATGGCAGTTACCAGATGGACCACCATTCCTGTGGTGGTACAAACTATGTCACAATGATAGGGTAGATCAAATAAGTGGAGGTGCTGCGCTCCATGTTAGAGAGGGCATTGAGTCATACAGCATTAAAGTTTTTCAGAAAACAAAATACATTGTAGAATCTCTATGGATAGAAATCTCATGTAAAAAGGGGAAGGCAATGGCGGGGGTGGGGGGGAAGGGGGTTGTACTATTGACTGTCTGGTCAGAATGAACAGATAGATGATGAAATGCAAAGAGAAATCAGGAAAGCTAACAAAAGTTACACCACAGTATGAATGGGTGATTTCTATTACCGACAAGAGGGGAAGCTATTCTGGACCTAGTCCTTACTGGAACACCGTATCTGGTACAAGAGATAAGGGTTTTGGGACCACTTGCCAATAGTGATCATAGCATGATTGCATTTGATTTAATAAATGGAAGGATGGAAAGGAAATCCATAGTACTCTCTTTTAACTATCAAAAGGGAGACTATGAGAAAATGAGGAAAATAGTTAAGAAAAAACTGAGGAGAGGCTACAAATATTAAGATTTACATCAAGCATGGGCATTGTTTAAAAATATTATCTTAGAAGCCTAGACCAGATATATTTCATGCTTTAAGAAAAGTGGTAGGAAGGCCAAAAAAGTGCCAGCATGGTTTAAAGGCAAGATCAGTGAGGCTATTGTAGCCAAAAAAGCATCTTCTAGGAAATGGAAAAAGGAGCCAAATGACAAAATACTGTACATAGTTTTCCCCTTTCTATATTTCAGGGTTAACCCAAGTTGATTGTCCTGTTTTTTGTAATTGTTCTGTTTATTGTAAACTGCTTTGACCAAAGAATAAAGCAATATAAAAAAAAGCTGTTAAAAACATTAAATAAATAAAAATGGGAAATAACATAAGCATTGGCAAGTTTGATGCAAGGCATTGATAAGGCAGGCAAAGAGAATTTGAAAGAGAAAATTTGAAAAAAAGCTTGCTGTGGAAGCAAAACTGCATAATAAAACCTTTTTAAAGTACATTTGTATCAAGAAAACCTGTGAGAGAGTTAGATGGACCATTAGATGGTAGAGGGCTAAAAGGGCTAAGGGAGGACATGGCCATAGCAGAGATATTGAATGAATTCTTTGCTTCAGTCATTACTGAAGAAGTTGCCTCTCCTGAAGGCAGTGGTGCCCATTCCCCTCGACAATCGGGGCAAGGGCAGGTATTCAGTCTCTCTTGTGGTGGCAATATGGAAGGAACATTCTGAACATCATGTGTGTAAATGAGCACTTGCGTATTATGTGCTTCTGGATGGAAACTTTGTGATCCATGTTTCAAGCAGTGCACCAAGGGGAGTTCCTGGTATCTCTGGATTTGGCTGAGGCATATTTTCATATCCTGATCCTGTGGATCAGCAAAGTATCCGTTTTGCCGTGCTTGGCTCTGCCCTGCAGTTCGCCACCCTCCCATTTGGACACTACCTCAAGGATAATCTCCAAAGTCAAGGTGGTGCTGGCTCTAGTGATAAAGCCCCAAGCGATTTGTGTGCACCCATATCTGGACTACTGGCTCACCTGAGCCCATTCTCTTTCAGAGCCATCTTGGGTAGCTCCCCCATGTGGTATCTTTTCTGATAAGTCTCGAATGGGTGATCATTTGGGGAAAGAGCCAATTGTTTCATTCCCAGTCCCAGGAATTCCTGGGAGCATGTTTTGATATCTGAGTGTGCAGACTGTTCTTGCCAGAGGAGAAAGTTAAAGGCTCTTGGATTGTCTAGCACCGTTGTGTTTGCATCAGGCTCCCAGAGACTGGGTTGATCTTCTACTCCTCGGACTGATAGCGGTAACAATCAAGATGATGCCATGGGCATGTGCTTATAAGCAGCTGCTCCAACGGTCCTTACTGACTCTGTGGTCCCTGATTTCTCAGTGGTTCACATTCTGACTCCCACTTCCAATGATGGTGTTGGGCAATCTGCAGTAGTGGCAGAAGCCCAGTCTTTTAAGAAAGGGCATGCCACTGGGCGATTGCTTATGAATCTTTCTTATGATGGATGCTGGTCTCTCAGGCTGAGAAACCCATTGCCAAGGCCAAATGTGAATTGCAGGAATGTGGTGTGATCCATCAATTTTCTTGAGGTGAGAGCTATCAGGTTGACTCTTCTGCAGTTTCTCGCCCTAGTTTAGTGCCGGGCTGTTAAGTGTTTTCAGACAACACCACAGTGGTGGCTTATGTCAATCGATAAGGCAGCACAAGGAGTGATGGAGTAGCCTTGGAGACTGCTCTCCTGTTTGCCTAAGCAGCGAACATCTTAGTTTGTCAACTCTGCAGATTTCCAGGGTGGATTTTCTCAGCTGTCACACTCTGGCTCCAGAATAATGGGAGTTGTCAGGAGGTTTCAGTTGTTTCTGTGCTACTGAAGTTGCCCCGAGAGGGATCTGATGGCGACCCACTCCAATGCCAAAGTGTGCCACTTCTTCAGTTGCCACATGGAAATGGCATCTGAGAGCATTGGTGGCCTGGTAAACCTTTAACAAGTCAACACCTACCATATGTGTTTCCTCCATGGCCCCTCGTGGGACATGTGATTCAGCATATGGAGCACCATCTGAGAAGGATTATTCTGGTGGCACCAGGTTGGCTGAGAGAGCATGATATATGATGTGACTCCAGCAAGTACCACCTCTTTGTTTGCTTCTGTCTCAGGGCCTATTGTATCAAGGGTCGCTTGTCCTAGATCCCTTCTCACTTATGGCTTGGCTCCTATAAGGAGACAGTGCATATGGCTACTCTCTGCTGGTGGTTTTCCACTTTGCTCAGAGCCTGGAGGAGGTCTACCAACCTTGCATAAGTGCGGGTCTGGTGCCTTGAGTGCTAGTGCAGCACAAATCAGCTGACTTCTGAGGTGACCAAGATGCCATCTCTGTTGGCCTTTTCTGCAGGACGGTCTGGGAAAGGGCATTCTCTCTTAGCTGCCTGAAGGTTCAGGTGGCAGCTTTGGCCTGTTTCAAAGGTCCGTTGGCTGGTAAGTCTATGCCCTCACACCTGGATGTTTCACGCCTTCTTCAGGTGGTTCGGCGTCTGCATCCTTCCCTGGTGTGTGGCCCCTTCCTTGGATCTGTGTCTAGTGCTCGGGACCCTGATGTCAGAGCCCTTTGAGCCCCTGAAGCATGCTACCCTGAAGGATGTCATTCAAGATGGGCTTCCTGGTTGTGAATTGTTCTGCAAGGAGGATTCTGAGCTGCTGGCTCTGTCTTGCCACAATCCTTAATGTCTATATCTGCCATCATATTACTATGTTACTATGTATGTTACTGTTTTTTTCTGAGGAGGCCATTTCCATTCGACCCGTGCCTTCCTTCTTCTCTGTGGTGATTTCTCCCTTTCATGTGAACCAGGAGGTTTGCCTCCCCTCCTTCTCTAAGGAGTAGTGTCGGGGGAATAGTAAGGATCGTCCCCTTGTGGATGTCTGGGGTGGTTCTCCAGTTCTTGAAGGTTACAAATTCTCTTCGTAAGTCAGTCCATCTTTTTGTGCTGTTTGCTGGCCCACATAAGGTGATGCAGTTACTAAGTCTGTACTGGGGCACTGGGTTAAGGAGGCCATTGCTTCAGTGGATCTGTTGCAGAACTGGCCAATTCTGGATGGTTTGCGCACTCATTCTACCTGAGCGCAAGCATCCTCATAGGCAGAGCAGAGGTCGGTAGCCCCTGCAGACATTTGTTGGGAGGCAACATGGACATCATTTTCCACTTTTGTCAAGCATTTCTGCTTGGATGTCCACGCTCCAGCAGACACGGCTTTTGGCTCTAAGGTTTTGCGAGCTGCTGTGTCTCTTCCTGCCCGGTGGAGGCATATCTTTGGTTTGTCCCACTTGTCTGGACTGGTCTAGCAGGACAATATGAAAGGTGACATTTTACTTGCCAGATAAGGTCCTTTCTTTGAGTCCTAGACCAGTCCAAGAACCACCCCTGGAACTGTGTTTTCTCTGTTCTTCTGCAGCGGTACTCTTGGGTCTAATATGATTTTTATACTTTGCTCTGCAGGTGCATCTTCTACAGACAGCCTTCTGTTTATGCTTTCCTGTACATAGTTCTCTACTGTTTGATTACTCATTATTGCCCACGTTGAGGTTGTGTGAGGCTTGCTGTGTTCTCCCATATGGTTTTGGGACAAATACTGAAGAGACCTCTGGTGGCTAAGGTGGATAGGAGCATGGGAGTGATGTCATTGAAACCTGGGCTTTTCATTGGTTCTTTGTCTCTACCAATTTACTGGTAGGGGAAAACAACCCAGTTATCTGGACTGGTCTAGCAGGACTCAAGGAAAGGACATAAACTGGTACTGGACAAGTCACTTAACACTCCATTGCCTCAAAAGAACAAGCCTGGTAATCTGCTTCCAGTTATACAATGCCAAGAAAACCCAGAAGCTGATGGGTCGCCAGGAGTCAGCACTGACTTGACGGCACTTAAAAAAAAAAGTCACCATATACACCAATGGGATGTATATACCAGATAATATAGCAACTTTTAATGGTAATGACTTTTCTGGCCCTTCCACTCATAATAAATTCATTTTTTTCAGGGTTACGTTTTAGGCAATTTTATACTATCGAATTCCAAATAACTAAAAATGTCATTCACTAAATCATATGTGGATGTCAGAATTCCTTGGAATGGGATTGATAAAAGATTCATTGGCATAAGAAAAACATGAGATACTCAAATGTGATATTCCTTTACCAACGTGCTTAAAAATGTTCAATAGAATTGGAGACAAAGAGAATCCTTGGGGAACACCATAGTGTAAGCTCAAGAAGTCTGATAACTGTCTCTTCCCCAGTGTACTTGATAGGTTCTGTCAGTCAAACATTCAGAAAGCCAGTTAAGTTCTATTATGTTATTTAATTTAAACAATAACAGGTCGTGGCTGATGAAGTCAAGTGCAGAAGATAAATCTAGCTACATCACAATTGCCTGACCTCTTTTGTTTAAAATTAGAGGCAGATTGTGTATGAGTGTAACAAGTTATGTTCCCATGCTAAACAAACTGTGGAAACCTGGCTGTGTTAGATTTAAGAGGTCTTGATCATCCAAAATAATGCTATAAGTGAGTAGCAACTACGGGGGGAGGGGGTGGTATTTTCAAAGCAATTTATACGATTAGCAGGCCTGCTAACCATGTTAATCACGCTGAGAAGGATATTCAGCAGCACTAACGCTTTTGGGGCCACTGAATATCCATGAGTGCCGTCACTGAACGTCCCGATCGGGGTATTCTGGGGGTGCAGCAGAGGGGGCAACAGAAGATAATCAGCTAGCGGTGATACTCAGCCGCTAGCCAGTTCTGCCACAATGGCAAACATTAAGCACCTGAAAGGCTCACCTAACTTTCACCACCATAGCTAACCGGGCAGCAGCCAAATATCCGGATCTTCAATGCCAATAGCCAGATACAAATTTAGGTCACCAAGGACCATAGCCCATTTGAAAGTGACTGTATGCTGCTTAATTATCATTAATGCATCATACACATTTTTCCAGGATTTTGCTGCTCTACATGTCAATAAGCTAAACAGTTAGAAAAGGCGACAGCAGCAGCTAGAAGGATGCTTGGGTGCATAGGGAGAGGAATGGCTAGCAGAAAAAAGGAAGTGATAGTGCCTCTGTATAAGTCTTTGGTGCAACCTCATTTTGGAGTATTGTGTGCAATTCTGGAGACCGCACCTTCAAAAGGATATAAACAGGATGGAGTCAGTACAGAGGGTGGCTACTAAAATGGTTAGTGGTCTTCATTATAAAGCATATGAGGACAGACTTAAGGATCTTAATATGTACACCTTAGAGGAAAGGTGGAATAGAAGTGATATGATTAGAAAAATGACGACAGAAAAAGACCACATGGCCTATCTAGTCCCATGCTTTTTTAAATTCAGATACTGTCCTCATCTCTACCACCTCCACTGAGAGACTCTTCCATGTCCCCTGGTAGCAGAACTTGCTTTCAATCAAAAGAGGCTCTCCCCCTGTGCGTTTATGCCATGGAGGTATTTAAACATCTCAATCGGATTGTTGTCCCCGTTACAACTTCTGCCTCTATTCAGATATCCCAATGCCAGTTGAAGGACCGGTTCCATGTGCAGGATGCTTGCATACTGAGGCTCTTAGGAAAGAAGTGAATGAGCTCAGGGAAGAGGTATTGAGGCTGAGAAGCATTCGAGACAGTGAGAACTACATTGATGAGATGCTTCTTGAAACATCATAGCTCTCCGATAGAGGTGAAGATGGGAGGCTACAGATGGAAGAAGGTTGGACATCAATCACCAGAGCCTGCAGTATCAACCCTCCAACTCTCCAGCTCCTCTAACCCTTGAATATGATGAACCAGTATGCAGCTTTGGAAGTGGAGGAGGTGGAGGCATCCCAGGAAAGGGGAGACCCACAGCTCGAGCACCCCAAAATTGCAGAATCAATCACCATTAGGACACCAAGGATAACACTGAAAGAGCTACAAAGATCCACAGCAGAGATGGGAATGTCTGTCCATAGGACCACTTTAAGCCATACACTCGAGAGCTGGGCTTCATGGAAGAGTGGCCAGAAAAAAAGCCATTGCTTAAAGAAAGAAATAAGAAAACACATTTGGAGTATGTACAACAGCATGTGGCAGACCCCCCCCCCCCAAACACATGGAAGCAAGTTCTCTGCTCAGATGAGACAAAAAGTGAACTTTTTGGCCATCATGGGAAAAACCATGTGTGGCGTAAACCCAACACGTTCCATCAGCCCGAGAGCACCATTCTCACAGTGAAACATGGTGGTGGCAGCATCATGCTGTGGGGTGTCACGCTGCCACTGCTCGCCTCAAGCTAAGAGGGGCGTGGTTATTTTATAGGAACTTTTTGCTGTTTGCTTTTTTAGCCCTTTTCAACTATTTCCCCGTAGTGCCTTCTGGGAAAGGTAGTCTTTGCTTGGCTATATGTGTGCATCAGACAAAAAGCTGTAGTTAGGCTCCAAGGGTTAAGGCAAATGACAGAATTTATTTTACACAATGGTTCGTTCTCACCATGTACATGGAGGGAGGAGTAGCCTAGTGGTTGGGGCAAGGTACTTCAGGCCGGAAGGTCGGGGGTTCATATCCCACTAGAGGACAGCAACCTTGGGCCGGAAGGACTGGGGTTTCTAGTCCCACAGATGCTCCTTGTGGTCTTGGGCAAGCCACTTAACCCTCCATTGCCCATGTTCCCTGTAAGTATTAGTGTGTGTCTCATATCCTGATCTCTGGAAGGGGCGGTATAGAAAAGACCGTTAAATAAATTAAATAAATAAATAAATATCCCTGCGTGTTAAATGTATCCCCCAATTGTGTTGTGACCGCTTTGATTGAAGGATAAGGCGGTATACAAAACTGTCTAAATAAATAAAATAAAATAAATAAATAAATGTACAGGATATTGGTTCAGGTCTCTGTGAAATAGAGTATTCTCCCAAAAACAAACACAAACTAAAAATGTCTGTTTAAAGGTTTTCCATATTGCAGGATACACAGTCTTTTAACAGAATGGATAATTCACTTCCTTTGTAGCCTTGCTGGCCAAAAGCACAAACAAAAATCACATTCACTGTCCGTGATAGTATAGCTTCTCTTCAGCTGCATAAACCTTCAAGCACAAATACAATTCAGGGCACAAGAAAGCTCTGTTACAAAAGCTACTTTCTTACCCCAGTTTCCTTGTTCCTGCAGCTGGTGCTTAACAAGCTTTTCACAGCTTCCAGGGTTACTTCTTAGTCCTTGTGACCTTTCCCTTTACCAACATGAGGGAATCGGGGCCACCGGCTTGTGGACTATGGGTTCCCTTCCCTGGTAAACTCTCTCTCAGGATTGGCTTGTTTTCTCCCTGTTCCTCAGGTTTAAAGCCTTGCACACAGAACAGTCCATAGGAATCTCTTCCCCATTTAGCTTTACCTCAGGCTCTCCCAGCTGCATAGGCTCAGACTCTCCCAGCTCACAGTCCTCAGCCACCAGCCTCCCGGGGAATCCTGAAGTCTCTCCTGTTCCTGGCTTCAAACCCTCTGGCAGATGTGCTATCTTGCACTTAGCACTCTCCTCTCTTGACAGCTCAGGGGCTCTGCTCGGCTCTGCACCGGTCAAGCTTCGCCAGCTTGCAGCTGTGCCTCGGCTCGTGGCAGTTTGGCTTCCTGCTTCTCCTTCTCCCCTGCTGCTCCTCTTGCTGCTACCTCCGTCCTTGCTGGTTCTCCTCACGACGATGACCCTGCTCTCACACTCTGGCTTCAGTTTATACTTCCAGGGCTCTCTCTTCCACCCCTCTCTAGCCAGGTGATGGCAATCAGCCTGACTTCATGCACCTGCATACTTGGAGCACTCCCTGCCTAAGGGGTTCTGGGCTCTGTATCCTCTCCCCTCCCTTCCACTAGGGGGAGCATGGAATGTGGGCCATGTGGAAGTTTTCTGATTCCTAGTTGTGTTTGTGTCTTTCCTATTCTGCCTCGGTAAAAGGGGGCCCTTTACTAGGGTGAATTCCCTGTCTCTTTGTCTTCCCTCATACTCTGGATAAGCCTCCTTGCCACAGGGGATGTTTTTCCATTGGCAGGGACAGGAAAACTGGTCAGGATTGAAGGAACGATGGATGACACTATATACAGGGCAATTTTTGAGGAAAACCTGTGAATGATGGATGACACTAAATACAGGGCAATTCTTGAGGAAAACCTGTTTCACTCTGCCAGAGATTTGAGACTGGGACTTCCATAGTAACACAGAAATATGACGACAGAAAAAGACCACATGGCCTATCTAGTCTATCCTTCCATATCAACAACTACAACAGTCCCATTTTTTCCTTTAGAGATCCTCTGTGTTTGTCCCATGCTTTTTTGAATTCAAATACTGTCCTCATCTCTACCACCTCCACTGGGAGACTATTCCACTGATACACCACTCTTTCCATAAAGAAATATTTCTGCATATCACACCTGAATCTATCCTCCTTCACCCTCATCCCATGTCCCCTGGTAGCAGAACTTGCTTTCAATCGAAAGAGGCTCTCCCCTCTGTGCGTTTATGCCATGGAGGTATTTAAGTATCTCAATCATATCACCTCTATCCCGCCTTTCCTCTAAGGTGTACATTTAGCCCTTGAAAGAGAGGACATGCTGCCCAGCTTCTGCAACACGAGAAGTACTGAATTTGACCATTATGCACAGCTTTTGGTGTTAAGGGCACTTTCCTTGACCTGTGCTGTAGCCAGTAGACTGCAGCATGAGGACTGTGGGTGGCTGATGGTGCCCTAGAAAGAAGCAGGTCTTTAGGCAGGCCATCGTTGAAGGGGGCCACACTACTTTCTGAGGGTCCTATGGATATTGGGAGGAGTGGCCTAGTGGCTAGGACAAGGTACCTCAGGCCAGAGGGCTGGGGGTTTGATTCCTACTTGGGGGCAGCAATCTCAGGCTGGGGTTTCTAGTCCTATAGGCACTCCTTGTGGCCTTGGGCAAGCCACTTAACCCTCTGTTGCCTCAGGTACACATAGATTGTGAGCCCTTTGGGACAAGGGAATGTATCCACTACTTGCTTATAGTGATTGCAAACCACTCTGATGCCCTTCAGCCTTGGCAGTATAGCAAGAAATTGCATAAACATAGCTATTTATTTTGCCATGCATCAAAGATACTGTGTGTATTGAGTATGGCTATGGATGTTTTTTCAACTGTAAAAAATTGTTGAAATGAATAATGAAGAGTTATGCTGCAACAATGATGGGTTCTTTGCAAGGTTGTTTTACAGGCAGAAGCTACTGTATATATTTATATTTATTGATAAACTTCGGTTTTAAGATCTTATGTATCTGCTCTTATTGGTGATTTTATCATAGTTGCTGTCTTAATTTCTTGCATCCAGTACAGTTGGATTCTGTTAATGAAATGAAGAATGATAGCATTGGTGGAACTCATAAAATTACTCTGAATGCCAGGTCCATTTGCAATAAGACTGCCATTATTCATGATTTATTAGGCAATTATTTTCTGGATATCCTGGGAGGTTCTGAATCCTGGCTTACAGAGGCTGATGTGGTATTCATTGGTGAAATTTGCCTGCCAGGTTATCACGTATTTCTATGTACATGGTTTTCAGTTTTAGCTTATGATGTTAGTTTAATTAATTAATAATTGTAATGCTGACATTTGAAAATGTAATTAACAACATGATGGTTTACAAACAAAAAGAAAGCAATCCACAATAAAATTACAGTATAGCCAGCACAAGCAAAACATTCTACAAGACCATAAGAATATTCATGAACAAAAGGATTGGATACAGAATACAGAGGATAAGCGAGGCTCTGTAAGGCAATCAATTTAGTAATTAATTATAGCTATTCAGCATATGAGCAATGAAAAAGCTAGATTTTCTTAAGTTTTTTAAATTTATTGAATGAACTTTTAGCCCAGATCTCCATTGATAACAAGTTATAGGACAGAGGCTTGGTAGGAGGAAGCAGAGTCTGTTATCCAAACAAGTTTAAATTTGTGCACTGAGAGAACAACCAGGAGATGCCTTTGAGATAATTATAAACTGTCTTGTTGGATGGAATGAGCGAGGAAATAGTGTGGATAGCCTGTATAAAAGTACAATAAACAAGCATACAGTAAGGATCTTAAACTTGATTCTACATAAGACAGGCAAAAGTGCTTGATTCTACATAAGGCAAGGTCAAAGTGCTTAGAGTTATCAATGAGTTTAACGGCTGTAGTTTGTATTAATTGAAGACCCCTAATACCATACTGAGGCATTCCTTTCAGTAATGAATTGCAGTAATCCAGATGGTTTAAAATGAGAGCATGAGCAATTATTTTTAAGGACTTCAGATCCTTCAACCTGAGAGCAAAGAAGCATTTTTTTAACCAATAAAGAAATATGCAGAGCATAGGATACATGATTATCCAAGATTACTCCCAATGATGTAACAGTATCCATACTCATAAGATTACAAGCAATTTGTAGAATGCATTTGTAAGTGAGATGATGTCTAGACAAACAAAGGGCAGAGGAAATAAATGTTGGTCTTTGTGGGTGACTTTAATATTCTATATGATGAATATTGCACCTCTTCTGTACTTAAAAATTGTATTGTTGCCATAGAGACTTTGTGTTTTGATCAAATGATGCGGTTAGACATACAATTGATCTGATGTTTGTCCCTATGGCATTTTATGAGTTGAACTGTCATCAACAGATGAAGCCTTTAGAATTATCTTGGTCTGACCATAGTTTATTTACATTTAAGCTGAAGATTTTAAAGTCATTTAGGGGCCTATTTACTAAAATGTGCTAATGGGTAACACTGGGTTTGCTGCCCACTAAATGCATCACACTGAGAGTGCGGGGCAATGCTCTCTAAGACCCATGCTAAATGTTAGCACGGGAAGGGGCAGTGAATGGGTAGGTTGGGGGGAGTATGGGTGGCTCTGTCCCCAAACTCTCTAATTGCTGATACTGTGTTAGACAAAGTATTGGTAGGGCCACAGCCCTAGTGTCCCACCCATTCTATTGCCTATGGTTAATGGCACATTATGGTTTGCGCAGCATCATATCTCCCAATAATACCAACTCACTTCTCCCCTGCAAGGGAGAACATATGATGAGTCATTTCTTCCTATGTCTGCTCTCCCACCTTCTTCCCTCAGCCATTTATACCCCACTTCCTGCTCCTGACCTTGAAGATGTTGCTGTAATGGTGTGCTGGATGATGTTTCTTTGCTTTTTGAGGATCTTTTAGAGACATCATTCAGGACAGATCCCAAAATGTGGGAAGAGAGTGGCAGTGCCTGGACAGCTGGCTGCATTGATGCTCTTGAGCCTGTGATGGTGGAGGTGCCCTCCTCTTTAGCACAGGTGTGGACTGGGACATGGTGATGTAGTAGTTTGCAGATCTCCATGGGGGTCATGAAATGGAACAGGTCTCTGTTCAACCTCTTGATTTACTCAGTGAGGGTCTCTGTTGCATTCAGCTGTCTCCCATCCAGCTTGATATGGAGGTGCTTGAGGCGATCTTCTAAAGCGCTCATGCTTCTCTGCCTGCTGCACTTGGAGCTGTACATTCTGCTGCAGAAGATGTTCACTACTACTACTACTGATCATTTGTATAGCACTGTAAGGTCAGTGGAGGAGTAGCCTAGTGGTTAGAGCAACTGCATGGTGCCCAGAAAATCAAGAGTTTGATTCCTACTGGCACTCCTTGTGACCTTGGGCAAGTCACTTTACTCTCCATTGCCTTGGAAGAAATAGCCTAGCATTCTACTTCCAGTGATACATTGGCAACACTGACTTTGATGGCACATAAAAAAAACCACAGGCATATGCACCACTGTATAGGCACATGTAAAAAAACAGTACCTGCTCATCAGAGCTTACAATCTAGTTAAGATAGGCAACACAACAGCTGCAGCCAAGGATATATCTAAGTTTATGGTAAGGAAACACACAGGAGAGACCAAGTGGATCAGGATCCAAAAACAGCCTCAAAGAGGTGGGTTTTTAGCCTGGATTTGAAAAGGGCCAGAGATGAAGTCTGATGAACAGTCTCAGGTAGTTTGTTCCAGGCATAAGGAGCAGCAAGGCAAAAGGATCAGTCTGGAATTGGCAGTGGAAGAGGGACACAGACAGAAGTGATCCACCAGAAGAGCGGAGTTCCTGAGGAGGGGTGTAGAGAGAGATAAGAGAAGAGAGTGGAGGTAGTGAGGAGCAGCAGAATGAGTGCACTTATAGGTCCGTAGGGGAAATTTGAACTGGATATGGAAACAGATAGGCAAGTGACTTGAGAAGAAGAGTTATGTGAGTATATCGAGGCTGCCGGAGGATTAGCTGCACAGCTGAGTGTTGAATAGATTGAATAGGAGAGAGATGATTCAGAGGGAGACCAGCAAGGAGGAGGTTGGAATAGTGTAATTGTGAGGTGATTAAAGAGTGGATAAGTGTTTTAGTAGTGTGTTCAGAAAAGAAGGGGCAAATTTTGCTGATGTTATAGAGAAAGAAACGACAGGTTTCAGCTATCAGTTGGATGTATGTGGACAAAGAGAAGGAGAAGTCAGACAACCCCAAAGTTGCAAGCTGAGGAAATATTGAGTAGTAGAGCATTATCCAAAGAGAATGAGAAAGAAACATAGAAACATGATGACATAAAAAGACCACATGGCCTATCTAGTCTGTCCTTCCATATCAACAACTACAACAGTCCACTTTTTACCTTTAGAGATCCTCTGTGTTGGTCCCATGCTTTTTTGAATTCAGTTACTGTCCTCATCTCTACCAGCTCCACTGGGAGACTATTCCATGGATCCACTACTCTTTCCGTAAAGAAATATTTCCGCAAATCACTTCTGAATCTATCTCCCTTCACCCTCATCCCATGTCCCCTCGTAGCAGAACTTGCTTTCAATTGAAAGAGGCTCTCTCCCTGAACATTTATGCCACGGAGGTATTTAAACATCTCAATTATATCACCTCTATCCCGCCTTTCCTCTAAGGTGTACATATTAAGATCCTTCAGTCTGTCCTCATATGCTTTATAATGAAGCCCACTAATCATTTTAGTAGCCACCCTCTGCACCGACTCCATCCTGTTCACATCCTTTTGAAGGTGCGGCCTCCGGAATTGCACACTATATTCCAAATGAGGTCGCACCAAAGACTTATACAGAGACATTATCACCTCCTTTTTTCTGCTAGCCATTCCTCTCCGCATGCACCCAAGCATCCTTCTAGCTTTTCCCGTCGCCTTTTCTACCTGTTTAGCTACTTTAAGATCATCAGACACAACCACGCCTAGGTCCTGCTCTTCTTTAGTGGACAAAAGTACTTCACCCCCTATACTATATTGCTCCCTTGGATTGCTGCAGCCCAAATGCATGACCTTACATTTTTTAACATTAAATCCCAGCTGCCAAATTCTAGACCATTCTTCAAGCTTAGCTAGATCCCTCCTCATGTTATCTACACCTTCCTGGGTGTCTACTCTATTGCAGATTTTGGTATCATCTGCAAAGAGGCAAACCTTACCCGAAAGCCCTTCCGCTATATCACTAACAAAGATGTTAAAAAGAATCGGACCAAGGACAGATCCCTGGGGCACACCGCTGGTAACATCCTTTTCTTCAGAGTGAGCTCCATTTACTTGTACTCTTTATCACTTCCCACCCAACCAATTTCTAACCCAAGCAGTAACTTTAGGGTCCATCCCTAGGGTGCTCAGTTTGTTTATAAGTCGCCTGTGAGGAACAGTGTCAAAGGCTTTACTGAAATCTAAATACACCAAAACATCTAGAGCTCTCCCTCGGTCCAACTCCCTGGTCACCCAGTCAAAGAAATCAATCAGATTTGTCTGACAAGACCTGCCTCTAGTGAATCCATGCTGCCTCGGATCCTGTAATCCGCTGGACTCCAGAAACCTCACTATTTTCTCTTTCAACAGCGTTAACAATAATTTACTCACCACCGAAGTTAAACTAACCAGCCTGTAGTTTTCAACCACATCCTTACTTCCGCTTTTGTGTAAAGGCACCACATGAGCCTCTCTCCAGTCCTTTGGCACCACTCCCGACTCCAATGAGGCATTGAAAAGGTCAGTCAGTGGAGTTGCTAGAACGTCCCCAAGTTCCCTCAGTATTCTAGGGTGTATCCCATCCGGTCCCATTGCTTTGTCTACTTTAAGTTGAGCTAGTTTCTCATGAACACAGTCTTCTGAAAATTGTTCAAGATGTCCCTCGCTTCTGTTCCTATTGGTGGGTGTTTTCTGAGGTCCTGCTCCTGGTTCTTCATCTGTGAACTCAGAACAAAAATATTTGTTAAGCAATTCCGCTTTATCCTTATCAGCTTCTACAAAGAAGGAAGGGAGGAGGTGAGTTTAGGGGAGAAAAATAAGAAGTTTGGTTTTGGCCATGTTCAATTTTAAATAGCATTAAAAGTTTACATAGGGCATATATAACTAGGAAGAAGGGGGGTGCATTTAAAGTTTTGGGACACGGTGGAATGTATGAAATGTAAGTCTCAGAGGGGTACTCTGGTTTGTGTATTCCTTTTTGGAGTGTGGATCCCAATCCGAGTATTAGGGGGGGGAGTGATGGATAATCATAAAAAGTGGATAGGAGTCACTGTGGAATGGAGCTATCAAATTCTGTTACTGGGGGATGATCCTCAATTGGAGGGAAGTGGAGTTGGTGAGGGGGGACATGGTTTATACGCATAGTGTTGATGCTTGCAAGGAAGGTGATACTATCCCATTGGATGGGGAAGGGTGCACCTGTGGTCACCAAGTGTATGAGTGAGATGATTGATTGGGTGGAAAGAACACATAAGGCGTCAGAATGCACAGAGATGCAACAGGACTGCGTGTTGTGGAAGCGATATGTGACTGGCTCTTAAAGGGCCATGGAGTTTCCAAGGTTGCTGGCTTAAGGGGGGGGGGGGGGGTGATGGGGGAGCAGGGGTCAAAACACTAAAAATGACCGCAGTTCCTGGGGTGGTTTAGGTCTCTTTAGAAGCAATGGGTCCAAAATTCACTTGGGCAGGCGGCGCCACTACGGTGCATAGCCATGTCCGCCGACCCTTAACCCTGGATATTCAATGCCAGGGTCATATGCAGTTGCACATGCCTCCCAGCCACCGTAGCTAACCGGGCAGCAGTTTGCACATGCGCTTAGTTTTTAGGTGTCCAAATGAATGCCTAAACAATCCCAAAATGCATCAGAATGAGATTGTCAGAAATCCAGGACTGGCTTAAACTTTCACTCCTGGAATTGGGTAACTTGGCAACTCTGAAAATCATGTTTGCACCTGGACGTGCCTGCAAATGTTTCAGACATTCTGGTTTAGACGTCTCAGATTGCTCTGGATGGATCTTCTAAAATTCCCCTCCATATTATCAAATTTGATTTAATAACTAAAGTGAGCATGCTAAGAAAATCTATTGTGTTGGCATTTAACTTTCAAAAGAGAGACTACGATAAAATGAGGAAAATGGTTAGAATAAAATTAAAAGGAGCAGCTGCAAAGGCCAAGAGTTTACATCAGGTGTGGATAAAATTACAATCTTAGACGTACAGACCAAATGTATTTCAGACATTAAGAAAGGTGGAAGGAAGGCCAAACAGCCAGCATGGTTAAAATGTAAGGTGAAAGAGACTATTAGAGCCAAAGAAACATTTTTCAAAAAATGGAAAAAGGAACCAAATGAAGTAAATAGAAACAGCATAAGCTCTGGCAAGTTAGATGCAAGGCACCGATAAGGAAGGCAAAAAGTGAATTTGAAAAGAAGCTTGCCATAGAGACAAAAACTCACAACAAAAGCTTTTTCAGGTGCATTTGAAGCAAGAAGCCAGGGAAGGAGTCAGTTGGACCAAGGGGCACTCAGGGAGGACAAGGTCATAGCTGAAAGCCAAAATTAATTCTTTGCTTTGGTCTTTACTGAGGAAGATTTGAAGAAGCTATGCATTCCAGAAAGGATATTTAACCATAATGAGTCAGAAGAGCTGAACCAAATCTCAGTAAACCTGGAAGATGTAGTAGAAGAAATTGATAAACTAAAGGGCAACTAATCACATGGAGTGGATACACTCAAGAGTGCTGAGAGAACTCAAAGATGAAATTGCAGAGCTACAATTAATGATTTTTAACCTATAATTAAAATTGTCTATGGTACCAAAGGGTGACTAATATAATGCCTACTTTTAAAAAGAGCTCCAGGGGTCATCCAAAATACTACAGACTGGTGAGTCTAATGTCTATGTCAAGCTAAAAGATGAAAACCATTATTAAGAACAAAATTACTGGACACCTGGACAGACATGGTTTAATTAGGATATCACAAGACTAAACAAACAACCTCAAGAAGAGCTCCTTCGCTACTGGCGTCCACATTTTGGAACTCCCTCCCAATGGGCCTGAGGGCCTTGAATGACGACATAGACTTCTGCAAGGCCCTTAAAATCCTGCTCTTTACAGAAACCTATGAGCAGACAGACAACAGTCTCCACCTAAACGGGGTAATTCAACTACCTCCACCAACTCGATATTCACTCATCCCAACTAGACATACGAGTTCATTGTATAATGTTGTTAAGTACCCTCATGTTAAATGTAACCCTCCAATTGTGATGTGACCACTTTGATTTTAGGATAAGGTGGTATACAAATCTGTCTAAATAAATAAATTAGACAAAGTCAACATGGATTTAGCCAAGGGAAGTCTTGCCTCACCAATGTACTCCATTTCTTTGAAGGTGTGACTAAACATGTGAATAAAGGTGGGCCAGTTGATTTAAAGACGTATTTCAGAAATGACATCCGCATGCAAACAGGTTCATCCAGGTCTAAATGTCACTAAAACGCCCATTCATTTGCAAATTTTGTTCCAATTTTAGAAACTTGCAAGTGCCAGAAATGGATGGTGTCAGGCCCAGCCACAAAGACATCCCTGTGACCAAAGGTTAGAAGAAAGACATCTATCCCATGTTGAATGCACGTCTATGCCACCTGCTTTGCATGCAGTGATATGCATCAGCGTGCCAACATAAAAACAAGTGGTCTACTTTTTTCTCCACTCCCCAAAGGTGCTGAGATGTGAGAACAAGAGCTTTTCAGATGCCTATTTGTGCCCTGGAGCAGGAATAGGTATGAATATTACTGCCGGTGGGTGAAGATATGCTAACCATTTCTGAAATCAGGTACCCCTGCCCATTTCACCCAGAGCACCCCAGACATGACCCTGCCATGCCCCCATCCAAGATGGGCATTGCCATATCTGGGATGACCCTGGAGCCATTTTGTGAAATTGTTCTGAGGTTGTCTCTGTGATTTGGATGTCTGTCTTCCCATTTGCAGATGTCCAAGGCATGAATAGGGCTTCTAAAATGACCACCATAATGTATAGATTTTCAGAATGCATTTGACAAAGTTCCACATCGGAAACTCTGGAGGCAATTAAAAAGCCATGGGATAGGAGGTAATGTCCTATTGTGGATTGGAAACAGACTGAGAGATAGAAAACAGAGAGTAGGGATAAATGGTCAATTTTCTCAATTGAGGACGGCGAATAGTAGAGTACCCCAGGGATCTGTATTGAGACCAGTACTTTTTAACATATTTATAAATGATCTGAATTTGGGAACAAGTAAGCTAATTCACTTTGGTGATGATACAACATTATTTAGTATTGTTAAAGCATATATGGTTTGCGAGCAATTGCAGGAGGACCTTGTGAGACTGGGAGTCTGGCAAATGGCAGATGAAATGTAATGTGGACAAGTGCAAAGTGATGCATGTAGAGAAGAATAACCCAAATTCTAGATACACAATGCTAGGTTCTACATTAGGAGTCTCTACCCAGGAAAAGGACCTGGGTGTGATTGTAGACAATAAACTGAAATCTTCTGTTCAGTGTGCAGCACTGGCTAAAAAAACAAACTCCTGGAGGAAAAGTCCATAACCGTTACTAAGGTAGACTGGAAGAAAATCACTGCTTATCCCTGGGGATAAGTAGCATGGAACTGGCTACTTTTGGGATATGTCAAGTGCTTGTGACCTGGATTGGCCACTGTTGGAAGCAGGACACTGGACTTGATGAACCTTTGGTCTGACCCAGTATGGCAGTTCTTGGGTTCTTATGCTATTTTATAAACATATAAGTGGGAACTATATATGAGGGAACTGCTGTGACTCGCACATGTAAGTATTGGTATTTGTGCATGTGCAACTAGCATGCACACGTGTATCCTTGCTGTTTTAGAAATGTAGACATCCTGCCATCCTTCATCAATTCCTTATGATTCAATGTCTACAGAATTAACATGTGAGGAGAAAATAAACAATAGGGGTTTAAGGGGGATTTCCCCCTTAATCCTTCTTGAACAGGACTAGCCCAAAAAGCATTTTTAAAAACCAAAACTTGCCCTGAGCCAGGTGTAAATTCAAACGTGTAGAATATCCATCAGCCATGTGCAACCTTATTTGTAATCTGAGATGCATGTGTATCTTTTTGCCCTCTCCGAACTATGCCCCAATATGCCCCCGATATGCTCTTGTGTGACTTGTACTCGATGAGGGCAGAAACGTGTTAAACAGAAACCTTTTAAAATGGCTTTTTGGACATGGATGGGATGTGCACGTGTGAATGGTCATTAACACATGTACAAATCATGAAGAGGGCTTCTATAATAATGCCCTTAACATTTTCCATATACGTCTCCACGTGCTTATTTATTTTATTTATTTACATTCTCTTATATACCGCGCTATTCTGCATCAGTGCGGTTTACATTGAACAAACTGAAATTACATTGAACAGGGCATTATAACTTGGAGATAACTATTTTACAGGGAACATGGGCTATGGAGGGTTAAGTGGCTTGCCTGAGACCACAAGGAGCACCTGTGGGACTAGAAATCCCAGTCCTTCTGGCCCAAGGTTGCTATCCTCTAGTGGGATTTGAACCCCCGACCTTCAAGCCTGAAGTACCTTGCCCCAACCACTAGGCTACTCCTCCAGTCTCTGGGCTGTGGTCCATAGCTTTATGCTGATGACATCAAGATCTTCTTTACAGTTGAAATGCTTTTTCATGACACCCTCTCCTTTACACTTTTGCCTTTAGGTGTTATAACCTAGTGAAAGGATCATCATTCATTTAATATTTTGTTTATTTGACAATGTTTTTTATACTGCTTTATCTTAAGAGGTCAAAGCCATTTACATTTAATACAACTTATTACATTTTAACAATATAGAAAACTCAAGAGTAGAAGAGTGGGATGAAAGAAGAAAGAGGATGGGAATAAAAAGTTAGAGGTTAAATCACATATTCTCTACAATAAAGTAGGATAAAAATAGATATGTCTTTAGAGCTCTTCGAAAAGATAGTAAATCCTTTATGGCACATAAGTTAGATGGGATTGAATTCCAACGTTTTGGAGCATAAAGTGAGATGTGGTAGTGTTAGATATAATAAAAAGTCCTGAATATTTCCAGGTGTAAAACCATATCACAAGTCCTTCCCACCTGCTCCCCCAACTCTTTGTGGATAGTTTGAGGTTGCATTATGGCTGTATATTTGCTAGAATCTGTTACGCCTGCTTCTCGGTCAGCTCTGTAGAGACAATAATTTCAGATAAACAGTTCTGCTGTGAGGTTTTCCAGTACTGTCTGGATATTTTTAGTCACTTCTAGTAGAGATTACATAATTTCTTGTAATTCTTGCATCATCAGATCTAAGGCAGCAGCTTGTTCTTTTACAATCATCGTGTCTGGTGTTGGAGGATTGACTTTATGCCTTTTGAGCCCAGAAACCAGAGTGAATTGTGCATCAGATTTTCATATCTTATTGGTTGACATTTTTACAAAGTACTGCTAGCATTTGTACAATATATTACTCTAGGCCTAGGGGAACTGATTTTTTTTGTGAAAATTGGTTTCACATTTGTGGAGAACTCAACACAAGAATTCGCTGGGGACTGGGGTAGAGCTCCACAGTGCCCCTCACCCCGGCAGTCTGAAACATACACTTTTGCTGCATTTGCAAGCCATCCCCTCTATTTCCTTCTCTTTTGAAAATGGAGAAACTCTACACAGCTTGTCAAATTGCATGGAAATTCGAATATTAAAGGTGAACACATGTACATGATTTTCAAAGTAATCACAAAATAAACATTTTACTTTTTTTTTTAACATTCTTAAACACGGTTACAGGTACTATGCTTGTGCTGCTGCCGCCTGCGCTGTCCCTATTCCGTGGTGGAACAGGGAGTGCGGTGAAGCTTTGCAGGGTAGTGGTTTGTTCTTGTACCTTTTCTTTGGTGGGCTAGGAAGCTTGCACTGTGGCTGTCAGTGTTATGTTGTTCCTAAGTGCCATCAAGTTGGTGTTGACTCATGGCGACCCTCTGGATAGTTGTCTTTGGTCAGATGGCTCACTGTTGATAGAGTGACACCCGTAGCTGCTGTTATTGTATCGATCCATCTCATTGCTGGCCTTCCATTCTCATGTTGACCTTCTACCTTGCCAAGCATGATGTCTTTCTCTGTTCTGAAGTAGGGCAGTGTGTATAAGGGAAGCTAGAACGGCTACTCTCGATGTGGTATCTGTTCTTGGATACAGGAGAGTTAATGCTTCAATGCTGTCAGCATTACCACTCGTAAAAGTTACCTAGAATGTTTCCAGTACGTTTTAAAAAGATAGTAAACAGTGATCAGAGCTGCCAAGTTACCCACTTCTAGGAGGAAGACTTTTTAGCCAGTCCTGGTTGTGAATCGACATTCCAAAGAAGTGTAGTGATTATAGTATTTGATTCTACCCAAGGAAACCAGTGCTGTAGGCCCCATGATGGATCAGGAAGGAGTTTTCAGAAATCCAGTACTGGCCTAGAATCTCTCTCCTGGAACTGGGTAACTTGGTAGCTCTGGAAGGTCTGTTACAGTATCATCATTAATCAACAAACGTTTCACAGCACAATTAGTGGAGCAAAATGCACAAACACTGCAGTACATTAGTATAGATATTCAGAAGTTTTATGGAATACACTTTAGACATTCAAAGTAGCATCTTGTAATGAGAATTAAAGTTGTTCAGGCATAAACCATTTTGCATCAAGTTTGAGACTGTAAATTAAGAAAATCAATGATGCCTGAGGAAAATTCTTATCCTCCTCATCTGGTCCAATATGTTCTCTGGGAACCCAACACATTAGTTTGCTTTCCATCTGCCACCACATAAAACATTCAGCAGTCTGCTACCCTTCATCTCTGGGTCCACAGTACTGTGACCTTGAAAATATCCCCTTGGTTCTAATGGACTTCAGCAGCATTAAGCAATACCAAATCAGTACAAGAAATATTAGCCCTTGCCCTGCTAAGAAAAAAGCTTACCAAAGTAATACCAAGATGAATACACACCTTCAGAAATGTTTTGGGCTGGATTTGTGATTAGCCTTTCTCTAGACTATTCACTATGTAGGTTCTTTTCAGTCCTTGTCCTGAGCAAGAAACCTGAGCATGGATGTGTGAAAAGATATTGCAAAAGCAGTCCATCAAGCAGTGGCATACAGTAGCTCTGGTAATCTTCGACACATACTGATTTTGTTATATGCCTCGGTCCTTAGGCATTGTCCAAGATTAAACAAGATTCAGTCAGAATAAAAGTGACAGATCTTTTAACAATAGACTGGCTGTTTCAATAAGACTACCATTGTTTCAAAGAAGGCATAGCTAACTTCTTCCCATGTCTCCCTCCCCCTTTAAAAACCCTTGGTACAGTTTAAGCAGATTTGGGGAAAGAAATGATTTGGGGAGCTAGTTATTAATCAGAATCCAGTATTCAGAAGAGTTATCTGGCTAGCAGGACCCGCTAAGCGGATAAACTCTGCTGAGATGCGCTAACCGAGTGATGCCACTGAATGTCCTCTCTAAGCGCCTCAGCATTGTCTGGCTTATGCGGGTGCCGCCCATGGGCGGACTGAGGGTGCTTCCAGCACTTATCTAGTTAGTGACGATTTTCCGTCTGCTAACTGGATAAGTGGACGCATAAAGTTAGCTCACAAGAAAAGGGCTGTCCTGACCTTATGTGCTCTTGCTATCCAGATAGCAGCTGAATAATGCCAGTGTCTGGACAGCAACAGCAGTCAGTGCTGAAAATGGATATTCACTGAAGAAGGATATCTGGATTTTGTCTGTGAATATCCTGTTTCAATTTTAGGTGCCTTGGCTGGCGCTAAAAACGCCAACTGTGGGGTTTGAATACTGACCCATCAGATTTTACCACAGCTTCACTAATCTGAAGTGACTCAGCATCGCAGGTTAGTAACTCTCGCAGCAAAGGAATCATGCAGCTTGCACTGAACTTCACAAGCTGTAGCTGGCACTATCTTTCTTGGATGGGAACTTCAGGTCATGGAATTTCACCGTGAATTGACCCTTTATTTGTCCCTGGAATAACGCAGCTTGCAAAGTGTTTTGTGTGCATTTCCATCTCATTATTATGGAACATGTATTGGGGTAAAATAATGTGCATTGCAGTAAAATAACCCATGGCTTTGTCCTTTAACGTGCATTAAAAGGCAAAAATCATGTGTTATTGCCTTAGTGCACTTTAATAACTACCCCTTTAATTTCAATTATTATAAAATTCTGTCAATTAGCCTTTCTTTCCAGGAAGCCACTGTGCTGTGATGTCAGGCCAGTGGGTATGAGCTGTGTCTTCTGCCTCGGGACTTCTACATCATCCTTTGTGTCTCAGTCTGCCATCTCGGTCTGCCTAATTGCCAGATTGTGCAGCATACAACAGACCATAACTATTTGGCAGACCTTGGCTAGTCTGTAGAGACATTCTCCCCCAAATCAGTCCAAGCACTGGAAGCAGCTCTTTAGCAAGCCATCTCAGTAATGGACTAGGTATGTCTGTGAGTCCAGTTGCAGCACTCCTATGCATCTATCTGGGGGTACAATGACGGAGGTCAGGAGCGACTTCCTTAGAGGGTAAACTCTATCTCCTATGTCGGGAAAGAGAGTAAGAACAGATTAGAGCAAAGAACCAAGGTAGTAGTAGTAGTATGAGCTATGCTGGGGAGGCACTGCAACCGTGGGCTCTGATTGCTGGTTATTGTTGCATACAGACCACTGAGACCTTCTAGCATGGGCATGTCTAGGAATATCCTTTCTGTTGTGGCATGTAGCTTCCCTCCCTTACTGAAGCCTGATGGCCAAATGTGCGCAAGCAATAACCCCAGTACAGATGAGAATCTGGCCACATAAAAGAAATGGGTCATAGCTGCTTCTGCTACTGAGTCTGAAGAAAGGCTACATATTCTGCAGTAGAGGGTGAAAAAGACTATCAGAAACCTGTGAGATAACTGTAAGATGGTTGACTGGCTAAGGCCTGCCATGAAAGCTAACATGGACTGAGAACTGACAATGGCAAAGAAGATGAGGGCCATGGTGACCTTGAGGTGGACAGGCATGGGCTGGTCCCTCTTTGTGATGGAACAGACTGGTGGCTTTATCTCCTGGCAGAGATGGTGGATGACTGCCTTGTCAAAGAAGAGCCTGGTGAGGCACTGCTCATCAGTGAGGTCTAGGAATTGGGTCCTAGGCCTAAATACCCTTTCTTATGGATGCCTCCAGGTAGCCCTCCTGTGCTTCCTGCAGACCTTATGCAGCATTGCCTGTGCAATCATTTGTTTAAGTTACTAATGGTTCCTGCCTCCCTGTACCTACATACCCTGGGGAAGGGAGAGAGACACTGGGAGTTTGCAGTGAGCACACTGAGAGGGTGGGGAAGGGGAAATGGGTCCAGGGAGATGAAAAGGGGTGGAAGGTAGGCTTGACAGAGGATCAGAAAAGCATGCAGGGAAACGGTGGGTAGCCCAAAACACACCTACTTGGATACAGGCGATGGGGCAAGCCAAAGGATCAAAAGAGTTAATGCAGAAAGTAAGCACTCCAAAACTGATGTCGTCATCCACTTGGGTACAAATGACCTGGCTAGAAACAGTGCTTCTGCAGTTCAAATGGACTTCCAGATTCTGGGAGAGAAGCTCAAGCCCATTGTTTAACACAACAGCTATTCTCATCTGTTCATGGTAAGGGGACAGAGAGGCTGCATCGCATAAACAACATTGTTACATGGCTCCAAACCTGGTGCAAACAAGAAGGATTTTGATATATAGGTGACTGGGGAAATAGATGGATCAACAACAAGAGACTATGCTGTGCTGATGAACTACATCTCTCCGTCACAGGGAAAAGGATCCTAAGTGAAAAATTTAAGCAGTATGTGGACAGGCATTTAAACTAGGGAAAGGAGGTAACAGATGGAGAAGTACAAGTTTAAAACATTACTCCCAACAAAAACATAACATTGGAAACAGCCACACTGTGACTTTAATCTGCCTGATGTGTATTGGAGTATTCTTTCTGCAAATCTGGAAAGAAGTAAAATAATTGTGGATGCCCTCCACGATGCATTCCTTAGACAAATGGTGATGGAACCGACCAGGGAAAGTTTGATACTGGATTTAGTACTCACCAACGGAGAGAGTGCGTTGAATGTCCGGGTGGGTGCCTAAGTGAGCAGCAGAGATCATCATACCGTGTGGTTTGAGATAAAAGCTAAGGCAGAGTCTAATTACAGCAAGCTCAAAGTCCTAGACTTTAAAAATGCTAACTTTTGTAAAATGGCCAAGTGCCTGAAGGAGTAGTTGGCATGGTGGGAGGAGGTAAGAGAAGTGGAACTGTAGTGGGCTAAACTAAAGGATGCAATAAAAGGGGCAACAAATACATATATAAGGAAAGTAAATAAAAACAAGAAGAAAAGGAAGCCTATTTGGTTCTCCAAAGAAGTGACTGTACAAATAATTTCTTCTCCTTCAACGATGAACCTGTTGATTATGCCAATTGTCATGATCTTTGTCTTCTTTACATAAAGGTGCAGGCCCATTTTGAGACTGTTCTTTGATTGTGAGAAGCAAATGTTTCAGATGATCTTCACTTTCAGCCAGTAATGTGGTATCATCAGCATAGCGAAGGTTGTTGATGAGTCTTCCACCAATCTTCACACCTCTGTTGTCTTCATACAATCCTGCTTCTCTGATGATTTGTTCTGCATATAAATTAAACAGGTAGGGGGAAAGTATGCAGCCTTGTCTTACACTTTGCTTATTTTAAACCATTCTGTTTCTCCTTGTTCCGTTCAAACTGTTGCTTCTTGATCAATGTACAGATTGTGCAAGAGTACGATCAGGTGTTCTGGTATACCCATGCTTCTTAATGTAGCCCAGAGTTTCTCATTGTTTACACAATCAAAAGCTTTGCTATAGTCGATAAAGTACAAATAAATATACTTTTGGTATTCTTTAGTCTTTTCAAGGATCCATCTCACATCCGCAATGATGTATCTCGTTCCTCGCCCTTTCCTGAACCCTGCTTGCACTTCAGGTAGTTCTTGTTCCAGGTATGGTTGTAGTCTCTTTTGAATAATCTTCAGTAGAATCTTGCTGGCATGTGGGATCAGAGCGATTGTGCGATAATTTCCACAGTCAGTTGGATCACCTTTCTTTAGTATTGGCATAAACACAGATCTTTTTCAGTCAGTTGGCCATGATGTTGTCTTCCATATTTTTGGCATAGCCTTATAAGTACAGTAACAGCTGCATCAGATTGCTGTAATACTTCTATGGGAATGCTATCAATGGCTGGTGCTTTGTTCTTTGATAAGGCTTTCAATGCTGCTTCAACTTCTTTTTTCATCACCAATGGTTCCTGATCATAAGTTACAGGTTGAAACAGCTGTTGGTCCACTTGATCTTTATCATATAAAAACTCTGCATATTCCTTCCATCTTTTCTTGATCTTCTCAGCATCATTCAACATAGAACCTTGAGCATCTTGTAACATTCCAGTTTGAGGCTGGAACTTTTTCTTTAACTTTCGTAGCTTTAGGAAAGCCAGTCTTGTTCTTTCTCTAATAGTTTCTGCTTCTATTTCCTTGCATGTGTCATTGTAGTACTTTTCTTTGTCCTGTCTTGCTGCACGTTGGAAATCTCTGTTGAGTTCTGTGATTGTCTTTCTTTCTCCTCTGGCTTTAGCTTCGCTGTGTTTCTGGACAATTTTCAAAGTTTCTTCCGTCATCCATTTTGGCCGTTTTTTCTTTTTCACCTTTTGTAGAGACTTCTCGCTTTCTTCCAACACAACCTTCTTGATGTTATTCTATAACTCTTCTGGAGCTCTGTCATTTGTATCTAAAGCAGCAAATCGATTTTGCAGGCAGTCTTTAAATTCCAGTGGTATATTCACAAGGTCATATTTTGCTGCATTCATGAGTGGTTTGCTCTTTTTCAACTTTAGCTTGAGTTTGCATACTAGTAGTTGATGATCTGTACCACAGTCAGCTCCAGGTTTTGTCTTTGTTGATGTTATAGAGTTTTTCCATCGTTGACTTCCACAGATGTAGTCAATTTGATTTTTATACAATCCATTGGGTGAAGTCCATGTGTACAGTCACCGCTTGTGTTGCTGGAAGAAGGTGTTTGAGATGAATAGATCGTTGGTCTTGCAGAATTCTATCAGTCTTTCTCCAGCTTCATTTCTGTTGCCAAGTCCATATTTTCCAACTACTTTGTCGTCGTCTTTGTTGCCACGTTTGCGTTTCCAGTCACCCATGACTATCAGGATATCCTGTTTGCATGTTTTGTCAATTTCAGCTTGTACTTGTTCATAGAATTCTTCAATTTCATTCTCTTCTGCAGCTGTTGTTGGGGCATATACTTGAATTATAGTTGTTGATAGGCATTCCTCGCAGTCGAATAGAGATTAAGCATTCGCTGACTGCATTGTATTTCATTACAGTTCTTGCAAGTTTCTTCTTTATTATAAATGCAACACCATTTCTTCTTTGTCTTTCATTTTCAGTATAGTAGACCATGTGATCATCTGATGCAAAGTGCCGGATGCCAGTCCATTTCAGTTCGCTGACACCCAACAGATCAAGTTGTACACGTTCCATTTCATTCTTGACCACTTCCAACTTCCCTTGGTTCATGCTTTGTACATTCCATGTTCCAATGTGTAAGACATCTTTACAGCTTCTGACTCTCATTTCATGCGCAGTTACATCAGCAGTCAGATGTCCCGAGGGCTTTGATCCAACCACATCATAAATGCTGGCTTTACTCTGAAAGGTCTTCAGCTCTTCCCCAGTAGCTAGTTGAGTGCCTTCTGACCTGGGGGTCTCATCTTCCAGCACTATAGCACAATTTGTTTTGTTGTAACTATCCATTGGGTTTTCATGGCAAGATACAGAAGTAGATTGCCAGGCCTTTCTTCCGCGCAGTTTAAGTTTGGTGGTGTTGCGTTGTCACAGAAATGTGATCCTCCACCGTCAATACTATCCCATTCTGCTGCTGCCCAGATGGGTGATTTTTCTTGGTCTGGCACCTCAGCTGAGACCTGTGCATCTTGGGAGACCCTGTCAGTAGTTAAACTACCGATAGTTTAGTTCTCAGCCTCACTGATGCACACAAGCCCTTACAGCAAGACAAACTGCAAACCAAGTGAGGGAAAAGAGAAATAAGGATAGCAAAATCAAAGGCAGAAGAAAAGATGAGTAAAGATCTAAAGCGTGATGACAAAATATTACAGGTATATTCGGGAGAAGAGGGAGATCAGAGGTGGAATTGCAGGGCTCAACAGTGCCGAGAATGGATTTGTGGAAAGTGACATTGAAAAAGTGAAAATGTTAAACAAATATTTCTTTTCTGTTTTTACTAAAGAAAAGCCTGGAGAAGGATCACCTGTGACTGACAAATATATAAATGGGAATGGTGTAGATACCACACCATTCACTGGAGATTATGTCTTTGAACAGCTTGCAAAGCTGAAAGTGAACAAGACCATGGGACCGGATGGGATACATCCCAGGATACTGAAAGAGAGGTTCTTGCATGGCCTTTTAAGCATGTTTTTAATAGGTCTTTGGAGACAGGAGAAGTTCCACAGGACTGGAGAAGAGCTAATGTGATACCTCTTCACAAAAGTGATAATAGGAAAGAAGTGGAAAACTGAAGGCCAGTAAACCTTACCTCGGTGGTGGAAAAAGTAATGGAGGTGCTTCTGAAAGAGCGAACAGTGGACTTCCTTGAAACCAACAGGTTGCATGATCTGAGGCAGCATGGTTTACCAAAGGACGATCATGCTAAACAAATCTGACTGGGTAACCAGAGAATTAGATCAAGGGTATGCAATGGATGTGATCTGCCTAGATTTCAGCAAAGCCTTTGATACTTTTCCTCATAGGAGGTTTATCAATAAACTGAACAGTCTTGGGATGGGTCCCAAGGTGGTGAACTGGATCAGAAATTGGTTGACTAACAGACGACAGAAGGTGATGGTAAATGGAGCTCACTCGGATGAAAGGAAGGTGATTAGTGGCATGTCCTAGGGATTGGTCCTGAGACCGGTACTGTTCAATGTATTTGTGAGTGATATTGCTGAAGGGCTGAATGGAAAAATCTGTCTTTTTGCAGATGACACAAAAATTTGCAACAGAGTGGACTCCCCTGAGGGAGTGGATAACATGAGGAAAGATCTACAAAAGCTGGAAGAATGGTCTAATTCTTGGCAGTTAAGATTTAATGTGAAAAAATTCAGTGTTGTACACTTGGGATGCACAAATCCAAGCGAATTGTATGCTGTAGGGACGAGAGGTTGGTGTGTACGGAGTGATTGTTTCTGAGGATCTCAAAGTGACAAAACAGTGTGACAAGGTGGTGGCCAAAGCCAGAAGGATGCTGGGTTGCATATAGAGAGGAATTACCAGCAGAAAGAAAGAGGCACTAATGCCACTGTAAAAGTCACTGGTGAGGTCTCACTTGGAATATTGTGTTCAGGTTTGGGAATAATATATCACAAAGGACATAAAAAGACTGGAAATGGTTCAGAGGAAGGCAACCAAAATTATTTGGTACCTACCCCAGAAGATGTATGAGAAGAGACTTGAAGACCTAAATATTTATACTCTAGAGGAGAGGAGGGACAGTTGAGATACGATATAGACCTTTAAATACTTAGAGTATTAATGAATAAAGAAACCTTTTTCAAAGATGGTGAGGCTGTAAAACTAGAGAAATAACATGAAGCTGCAAGAGGGTGAACTGAAAGGCAATGTCAGGAAATACTTTTTCACTGTGAGAGGGTGGTGGATGCTTGGAATGCCCTCCCGATGGAAGTGGTGTCTTCAAATACAGTGAGAGAATTCAAAATGGCAATGGACAGACACAGTGGATCCCTTTATAGCAACAGGATAAAATCAAAATAAACTTAGCTATCTCTTTTATTTCAACAAATAGGGGTGACTAGCACAGAGCGGTGGGTATACCCCTTAACAAAGGCATGGGGAGGGGTGACCTGCATGGAGAGGCAGATGCACCTACTCTTACCACCTTGCTGGGCAAACTAGATGGACCATGCTGGTCTTTATCTGCCATCATATACTATGTTACTATTTTCTATTCATTGATGTTACATCCCTCCTTCATGGGGCCTAATGACCACATGTGCAATTGATGATCCCCAGCACAGATGGAGATATGGCCACCTCATAAAATTGGATCATGGTTAGCTGCCTCTACTTCACCGTCTGAGGGAAGGCTACATATTCTGCAGTGTGGGTTAGGAAGGCCCTCAAGAACTGTGAGATACACTGTAAGACTGGCTGATTATGACAGCGAGTGGCTAGGAAGGCAAGGGCCATGGTAACCTGGAGGTGGACATGCAAGGGCTGGTCTCTCTGTGTGGTAGAGCAGAGGAGGGGCTCTAGCTGCTGGCAGAGATGGAATGGCTTCTTTGTGAACAAGGAATCTAGTGAGGCACTGGTCATCTGTAAGGTGTAGATATTGTGTCTTGGGCCTAAAACCCCTCTGATATGGGTGCTTCTTGGTGGCTCCCCTGGGTGAAGCAACCAGGAGCAACACAGAAAACAGAATCACTTAAGCACACTAACACACACACAATCACAGAGGCTGCAGGGAACACTGGGCACACATGGACAGAAAGGACCAGGTGGCTTGGCAAGAGGGGCACTGACATAGCAAGGGCTAAGGAGTGGGGCAGTAGAGGTTTGGGATTGGCACGGCTGAGGGTGGGGGCTTCAGAAATAATCAAAATCTTTGTACAACAAAGAACAATTCTGAGGTGGAATATGGATACAGTGCATCTAAGCACAATAAGTTTTTTTCTATAAATCATGGACAAGTAAATTAAACTAACATTTTGGTTGTAAATTCAAAGCTAACATACCTTGAAATGCCTCTCTCCAAATGATAGAAGCCTAAAAAATAAGATTAAAAAGTTAGAGTATACAGCACTAAATGAAGAGAGAAATATAACAGGCATCTCGGAGATCTTTTGGAAGGAGGATAATGAATAGGACACTGTGATATCAGGGTACAAATTATATCACAATGATATGATGATACCAAATAAAATGAAACTGCATAGTGTGACGTAGAAGCTTCTCAAGAAGCAATGGAGATAGACGGAGATCTCGTGGAGAAAACTGGTACTGCAAGGGAAAGCAGGGTTTTCTCTTCAGAAAGAAAAAAACATGTAGCTGATCAGGAGCCACACCTCACCTTAGGGGAGGAGATAGGTCAAGTCCCTGATTGGGCACGCCCAAGCAGGAGGCGGGCAGTGCAACACACAGGGAGCTTGTTAAGCAATCAAACACAGAAACAGAGGGAAGAGAGACAGGAAGAGTTGGAGAAGGAGAAAGAGAAACAGCAACAGCAAGGAGAGCAACAAGGCAGCTGTGTTCCACGGAGGAGCAGTTGGGAGTCACGAAGCAAGTACTTGGGAGACTCAGGGGCAGTGAGAGACTTCTATGGGAAGAAGGGCTCAAAAGCACTGAGAGACCTGAAGATACAGCCCATGATTCCAGAGAACCAAGCAGGACCTTGGAGCAGAAACCAGAGGGATAAAGATTTCTCCTGGAGACACTCTCAGCACAAGGTACGAAGTGGGCTTGAAGCAGCTAGCAGCTATAATATTGGGAAGCAAGAAAGCTGGAAGGATAACTTTAAAAGCCAGAACAAAGTCAGACAAAACTGTGGCAGTTTGGTGCAGCCTGAAAAACATTCAAGCAGCACAAGATATTCTAATAAGCCAGCTGAAGCCTACAGCCTAGAAGCTAATAGAAAGAAAACTACTGAGCCTTATTGGAGAGACGTGAGCCAAGATAAATCTGATGTTTCTACTTTTAAAAGCCTGTTCAGAAACTCTCCAGAGCCAGTTGAAGTTTTAAAGGAAAACCCAGCACTTACTTTTAAAGATAAGTGGGGGAAGGGTTTTATTAGCACACCGAACTGTGGTGCGGACAAAAGCAGCCTTGCTAATTACCATGAGATAGACATCTTAAGCCAATGTTTACCTGAAGCAGGAGAAAGACTTCAGCGTAGCAAAGGGAAAACGCAGGCTGAATTACTTCTAACAGAGTTCAGGGAATTCCTAGAAAGAAAGGCAGTTTCTCCTTCTAATTCAGCACAGCATGCAAACAGCTGTGAAGAGGAGATGCCCTTAGATGTTTCCCTGCCTTCCACAGAGCAAGAGATAGCAATGGATTGCTCAACTTGTATCATTGAAAAGGACATTAATTAAAGTGCTTTAAAAGTTATATGAAAGAAATATAACAGAAGTTACCTTACTTGTTATCATGCTGAGAAAACTTATGAAAGTTGAATAAGTTAAAGCATTTTTCTGGATATAAGAAGATTTGCTGTTGTACCAGACTTTTTAGTTTCACTTCCTGAAAGAGTCACATGACAATTTGAATGTGAATCCAGAAGCTAATGGACACTTAGCCCAGCATTGCAAACCCTGTATATTTTGGTTTTCTCACTCTTGTTTTTGTGCTATAAAAAATCTTAGCGTCTGTTTGCACTGAACTGCAAAGCGGGAAATAAACCTCATAAAAAGAAATTTCTTTGCCTGCCTTTAACTACTTGAGCACACAACTACAATCTCAACCCCTTCATGAGGCTCAGGACTACATCACCCAGAATCCCTAGGGTCTCATCGTAGTACCTTACCCCTGAAGGGCACCAAAGGCCACCTCCTCCTGGAAACCCTCAAGGTCCAGGTAGTGGGTGGGTGGCAATAGAGATCATTTGGGTCTCTGGAATTGAAGAGTGCCCGTAGCTTTCTTTTTCATTACACAGCCAGAGACTTATCAGTGTCGTCATCCCCCCCACCCCCATCGTAGGATGGATCAAATTGGTGGAAGAGTTGTACTCTATGTTAAAGACAGCATTGAATCAAATAGAATAAAGTTTTGCAGGAAACAAAATGCGCTGTTAAATCTTTATGGACAGAAATTCCATGTGTGAAAGGGAAGAGAATAGTGGTAGGGGTTTACTACCATCCACCTGGTCAGAATGAGCAGACAGATGATAGAAATATAGAAACATGATGGCAGAAAAAGACCACATGGCCAATTTAGTCTGCTCTTCAATATCAACTACAATAGTCCTCTTTTTACCTTTAGAGATCCTCTGTTTGTCCCATGCTTTTTTGAATTCAGATACTGTTCTCGTGTCCACCACCTCCACTGGGAGACTATTCCATGCATCTACCACTCTTTCTGTAAAGAAATATTTCTGCATATTACTCAAGTATTTCCCCTTTTACTCTCATCCTATGTCCCCTCATAGCAGAGCTTGCCTTCAGTTGAAAGAGATTCTCCTGTGTGTTTATGCCACTGAGGTATTTAAATATCTCTGTTATATCGCCTCTGTCCTGCCTTTCCTCTAAAGAATACATATTAAGATCTTTAAGTCTGGCCTCATATGCTTCATAACAAAGACCATTAACCATTTTAGTAGCCACCTTCTGTACTGACTCCATCCTGTTTATATCCTTATGAAGGTGTGATCTCCAGAATTGTACAAAATACTCCAAATGAGGTTGCACCAGAGACTTATACAGAGGCACTATTACCTGATAATGATGAAATTTATCAGAAATTTGGAAGCTAACAGCATCGACAACACAATAATAACACAGGTACACTAAAAAAAATTTTTTTTAAACTGCCTCTAATGTTTCGATTGATTTTTACGTTTTTTGGTGCGCTGAATCCAAATCTGGTAACCAATTTGCTCCATAACGTACAGATTTTTTGCTACATTGGGTTAGCAGTTTGAGGTGAACGTTTCAGATTGAGTGCGATCGAGATAAAAGTTTCTTGGATGAATTCTTTATACTAATTGTTTAGTAGTTATTCAAATAAGAATAAAGAAAATTGTAACAAGGCAGCACATAAGAATAGAGTAATGTCAACAAAACACACTGTGATGGTAGCAAAATTGTCTGCACTTAAAACAGCCACATACATGTGCACAAACATTGAGCATATAAGAGCGAGGTTAGACACAAAGCAAAGCAAAGAAATGTGCAAAAAATGTTGTACAGGTATGTATGTAAGAATAGAAAACGCAAACCGCACCATTGCAATACATGAAGACAAACACCCGATGGTGTGAAAATAAAATTCTAATAAATGAGATCCGACACTGTGGTAATAACTAGCAAATTTTTATTTCAAAGTTTAGTAAAAACACGATATTTGTCAACACAGTTTAGATTTTAAAGTCATTCTTGGGTCAATCAATCTCCTGGTGGGCCCGTTTCTTCTTCCCCCGAATGCTTCTCTTGGTGCGCTGCTTAGCGTATTTTTCATCTGGGGTTTTCCGCAGCAGCAACCAGCAGAAATCAGCCATCATAGTGGTGTTCCATCTTCCTTGGTACCTTCTCTCTGCGTCCTTGATGTCCTGGTGAAACCTTTCACCTTGTTCTTCACTGTACGCCCCCAAGTTTTCGGGAAAGTAGTTCACATGGGAGTGCAAGAAATGGACTTTCAGGCTCATGTTACAGCCTTGTTCTTTGAAGGCATTGAGCATCCTGGCAACAATATCCTTATAGTTCTCATCCCGCCTGTTCCCCAAGAATTTGAGAACAACATCCTTGAAGGAATCCCAGGCTTCTTTTTCCTTCTCAGACATCGTTTCAGCGAATGCTCCATCTGAAATGAGTTTCCTTATATCAGGGCCAACAAACACTCCTTCCTTTAGTTTTGCTTCAGAAAGTCGGGGGAACTTTGAGCAAAGGTACCGAAAGCACTCACCATCTTTTGGAAGGGACTTGATGAATTGCTTAATGAGACCCAACTTAATGTGGAGAGGTGGTAATAGAATTTATCACGAGGTACCAAGCTCTCATGAAGAACATTTTTCTCACCGGGTCTCAAATACTCCCGAATTGGCCAGTCTTTTTTCCCCCAGTGTAGGTCGCGGGCCCGGCTATCCCACAAGCAAAGGAAGCAGGGATATTTGGTGAAACCGGATTGCTGCCCTAATAGCATGGATAGAATTTTAAAGTCTCCACAAATCATCCACTTATGCTCATCATAACGAATCTTCTGAAGAATCAGGGCCAAATTCTCGTATTTTTCTTGGAGAATAACAGAGTGAGCAATAGGAACTGAAGCGAATGTGTTGCCATTATGAAGAAGAACACCTTTTATGCTGTCTTTTGACGAATCAATGAACAGCCGCCATTCAGCAGGATCATACTTGAGTTTAATCTTTTCCATCACTCCGTATATATCGTTGCAAAATACCAAATCTTCCTCTTTGCTGAAATACTTCAAAAATTGTGTCTCGCGGTTGCGGTACCAATAAAAAGTTGTTCCTGGTGACAATAGATTTTTCTGTTTAAGCCGAGAACCTAGCAGTTGGGCAGCATCTTTTGGGAGTCCTAAATCCCGGACTAAATCATTCAAGTCAGCTTGAGAGAAAAGTTCAGGTTTCGGATCTGGTTCAGTTTCAAACTCGGAAGTACTGGACTCATCGGGAAAAGCCATCTGATGAGTCTCATCATGATCAGAACCATCCACACAAATATGATCCAAAGATTTTGGTGGTTCAGGCACAGGTACTTCGTTGCTGTGAGGCATAGGCCTAATTGCTGAGGGAAGGTTGGGGTAACTTATTACGTTCTTATTTTTTAAGTTGTATCCCTTCACAATGCAAGAGCAAAAATAGCAGTCACTGCTGTGGTCTCTTTGTTCACGCCACATCATAGGTATTCCGAAACGAAATGCTTGTTTTTTACCTTTCATCCATAAGTGTAGATCTTCCTCACATGTCTTGCACACTTTGTGAGGAGCCCACGGTTTGTCTTGATCGCCTAACTTCAAACCGAAATAGGCGAAATATACTTTTTTAATAAATGCAGAAATGTTCCTCTGCCGCTTTTTCACGGTATATTCCCCACAAATAAAACAAAAACTGTCCGGAGAGTTGACGCAACCTCTGGCTCTGTGAGCCATCACAAATACACAGCACTGCAAACTACAACTGTAGTGAACCACTTCGGAATAAAGCTGGATTACGACTGAGCAAACAAAAGGTAATAATGAACTTGCAAGAAACTGAAATTTGACAGGAACGTTCATGTCGCAACCACCGTGTTTGAGCGAGCAAACGAGGTGAGGCGAACAGGAAAGAACATGCGCCAGCGCGAGTACTGGATTTAGCCCCCCGCCTCCCAATTGTCCTGTTAATGTATAAAATGAATACAAAACACTCTAAAATATCATGAGGTAGTGTTTCTAGTTAGTTAACCATTACAACCTCTATTTTGGGCCAAGAAAATAAACTGCAGTCGGCTAAAAAGAAATTATGTGAACATTCCTTATATGGGTAAGAAATCTAATTTTGCAAGAAAACGTGACGTGATGGAACATTTTGGCTATTTTTCCTGGATTCAGCACCCCAAAATCTATAGGAATCAGTTGCAAAACTGGAGGCAGTATTTTGGTAGTGTACCTGTGTAATTGGTGATTTCTATTACCAGGTGGATAAACATCACATTTGGACATGCTAGGAAGGTAAATTTCCTAGATGAAATAAATGACTGTTATGTGGAGCAGCTGGTTCGAGAACAACTAGAGAAGGAATTATTTTAGACTTAGTCCTTTGTGGAACACAGGATTTGGTACAAGAGCTAACCGTGTTGGGAGCATTTGACACTAATGATCATAATATGATTAAATTTAACTTAATAAGTGGAGTGAGTATGCAAAGGAAATATACTGTGTTAGCATTTAATTTTCAAAGGGGAGACTACGACAAAATGAGGAAAATGGTTAGAAAAAAACTAAAAGGAGCAGCTGCAAAGGTCAGGTGTTTACATCAGGCATGGGTGTTTTCTAAAAATACAGTCTTAGATGCCAAGATCAGATGCATTCCACACATCACAAAAGGTTGAAGGAAGGCCAGATGACAGCCAGCATGGTTAAAAGATGAGGTAAAGGAAGCTATTAGAGACAAAAAAAAACTTTCAAAAATAGAAAAAGGAACTAAATTAAGAAAATAGGAAACAGCACAAACATTGGCAAGTTAAATGCAAGGCATGATATGGAAGGCACAAAAAGAATTTGAAAAGAAAGTTGCCATAGAGACAAAAGCTCACAATCAAAGTTTTTACAGTAGACGTACTGAAAACACAAAGCTTGGGAAGGAGTTAGTTGGACCATTATATGATTGAGGAGTAAGAAAAGGAGGACAGGACCATAGCTGAGAGACTAAGGGGCATGCTTACTGTACTAAAGTGCGTTACTAGATACCACAGCATGTGACAAGAGTGTCACAGTGAAACATTCCATGCCCTAGAAATGTTAAAAATCCCTCGCTATCCAAGTAGAGCAGCTTGGGATGGAGACTGGGAAGTTCCGGAGCAGATCATGCATATGGTGGGTGGCATGGACATTTTTGCAAGCACCCTGGTGATGCACTTACCATCACCTCCGAGAATAGAACAAAGGATATTATAATGCTCTGTATCGCTCCATGGTGTGACTGCACCTTGAATATTGTGTACAATTCTGATCTTCACATCTGAAAACAGGATATAGCGACATTAGAAAAGACAGAGGATGAGCAAAATGAAAATGGCGATGAAACAACTCTCCTATAAGGAAAGGCTAAAAAGCTCTTCAACTTAAAGAAGGCTAAGGGGAGATATGGCAGTGGTCTATAAGATCCTGAGAAGAGTGAAACAGGTAGACACGAATCGGTAGTTTACTCTTTAAAAAGTACAAGGACTAAAAGGTATGCATGAAGCTACAAAGCAGTATATTTAAAACAGACAGGAGAAAATAATTTTTCTCTCAAAAGATAAGTAACCTTTGGAACCCATTACCCAAGGACCTGGTAAAAGCGTGTAGCGCAGCTGGGGTTTAAAAAAGGTCTGGACAGATTACTGGAAGAAAAGTCCGTAAACTGTTGATATGGTTGTCCAAGAGAAGACCACTGCTTCTCCCTAGGGATAAGCATGGAGCTGGCTATTTCTGGGATATATCAGGTACTTGTGACCTGAACTGGCCATTGCTAGAAAGAGGACACTGGGTTTAATGGACCTTTGGTTTGTCCCAGAATGCCAGTTCTTTGTTATGTTCAAGTTTCTCTCTTCGGAGATCTGATAATTTGGGATGTTTTATTTTATCTAAAATGTTTTCTCTCATAAGACTAGTTCCATGGGTTTCTGTTTTATACAGATTCTGATCACATTGTACTAACTGTGGAAAAATCTTTTGTCCTGAAATAAATTTTACCTTTACTGTTTGATCAAGGTTATCCATTATTTTATTCTTCTTTCTTTAAGAAACTTAGCAAAAACACTACCAGCCTCATTGTTATTTGAATAATAGATGTTGCATTGTGAGTTCAATATCAGCACTTTGGCTAAATAATTTATTAATTTTAAATTTTAATCCTTGAAGTTGTCTTAGAATTGTTTTGGCCGGAGATTTAGTATGTTTTTTTTTTTATAGCTTCAGAGTATCTTGTTCCATTTTTTTTGTTTATTACATTGTCTTTTTCTTCCAAGCAGTGAAGCTAATTATTTCACTTCTAGGGGGCCTTTTTGCTAAAGTGTGATAAGTGGTTATCATAGGGGCTCAGCATGCACTAACCAACCCCAGTAACTACCACCCTTCACCAAGAACAGACAGCATGGGGTAAAGACCGCATTGTCTACTCTTGCGGAGAGGGAGGGATGGAGAGCAGGCATGCTGGCTGATAAGAGCTAGCATGTGATATGTTCCCATGCTTTAGCTGTCACAGCTGCTGATAGGGTGGCTGCACTTACTTCAACCTCAAGATGGAAGTAAGTGCATTTGCTCCACTGGCAACCCAACTGCACGGCTGCTACCATGCACATGGCATAACCGATGAGCTCCTCCCTACCGAATTCCGACCTGATCCTGCTGCATCCCAATCTGAAACCTCCCCTGGATTCAGATCCTCCTGAGATCCAAACTTTCCCCCCCCAAGCCATTCCCGTCAATCTGTGCCCCCCACCCTTTCAGAATCTCCATGTTCAGCAAACATTGCAATCATGGAGACCCTGACATGAGGACCACCACTCTCAATCAGGCCTCCCCTCTCAAATGTCCACACAAACATTTCCTCCATCCTGCTGCCCTCCCAGGGTCTTTCTGGGGTGCTCCCTGTTGGTCATTGTGGTGAATAAGGCATGAACGATCCCCCTCTACTCCTCTCCCAGCTCCGGCAGCCCTCAAAATGGTGCTGATAACCCCACGTGCTAGTCTCATGACCCCTAGTGATAGTACCGCAAATCTAGCATGTGGGGTTACCAAACTGTTTGTGAGTAAGATCCTTGCCCATATTTCTAGAAAAGAAATCCGGTTTAAAATATTTGAAGCTAGATTTAAATTCAGCATCCGCTAGTATATTCCTAATGATTCTCCAAATGGATTTATTTTTCCCAATACCTGATCGAGATAGTCAGTCATTGAAATAGGTACATTATCTGTAATAGTTATTGGGTTAATTTTGTCATTCTCTATTTCTGACATGAGTGGGAAAGAAATCAGAAAATAATCAAATCTAGTGTATGATCGATGTGAAGCTGAGTAGTAGGTATAGTCTTTATCTCTAGGGTGAATTCATCTCCAAGGATCCACCAGTCCATCTACAGTACTTTTAATGCCTTAAGGATTTTGGATGGTTTAGTTATACAAGAAGAAATTCTGTGTAGTATCAGGTCTAATGGATGGTAAAAATTGTCCCTATTATTTTCGATATATCTTCATAATCTATTAAAGTTGTAGTTATATTTTCTATAAATCCTGGTGAATCAATGGTGGGATCATAAATACTCATCAATAAATATTTATAGAATCAATTTGTACCACCACTAGGAACAGCGACCCTCCAAATCAGATACCGGTTGTAAGATCTGACAATGAAGAGTTTTAGCAAACATTATTGAGACACCTTTTTTTCGTTGAGTAGATGGAAAATCATGACCTTCCAGTCAATAGATAATTTTGAGGAATACAGATTGAGTAAGATGTATTAGTTAAAGATTTCTTTTTCTATTTAATTGGGTAGTTAAGCCTTTTTGGGAACCTGCCAGGTACTTGTGACCTGGATTGGCCACTGTTGGAAACAGGATACTGGCTTGATGGACCTTGGTCTGACCCAGTATTGCATATCTTTTGTTCTTCAGACTATTAACATTCCATGATAAACAGTATTTGAAAGTTGATCATAATTATTTTAGAATCCATTAAAATTATCCTGGAAACTTATAGTGATCATCACTCCTTTCTTAGGATGACCATGACTATAAAAGCAGTACAAACACACATAAACTTAGCAAGTTCATAAATCCCTCTGCATCATAATCAACAAGATGACTTCTGAGACCTCTAAAACGTTTAACAGAAGGATGACTTATGATCTACCCCACACTCCAAGCTGTTGTCAGAACCTTCCATTGATTCCTGATGGCATACAATATTTTAACTCTCCAAACAGCAACCCTTATATTCCCTAGTCACACAATTCACTACATACTACCCTATACACCTTTGCACTTGAGTAATATAATCTTCATATGACCCTTCTTCATGCATGCTAAATTGTTAGACTTATAGATCTTGGATGTACTAGTAACCGAAGTAGATGTGCATGATGAAAACCTGGTTTAATGTTTGGGTGATTTGATGTACCAAAGATGAAATAAAAAAGTTAGGCAAGATTGATGTTTCTTTTGAATCTTGATTGGCCCCAAAATTAGACAGTGTTAAATAAAATCAGCTACTATTTCAGTTCCTTTTATATTATACGATGTTAACCATTTCTGGTACTTTTAAAGAGTCCACTCACAGAATCACACAATATAGGCCCGATTCCGTCCCGGATGTAGAAGCCCTCTGTATGTCCGGTCTGAACCAGACGTACAGAGGGCATTGCAATTCTGATCCCATGGGGAACATCTAGCCCTGCGGGATCAGAATCACGAACAGTCCTGTACGTGCAGGCTGGGGCTGCAATTCAGGCCGGCCTGCACATACAGGACATGCCTGACTAACTCAGTCAGGGCTTTACAATGGAGCCGCGGTGCCATGGTGTCCAGTTGCTATGGCACTGCAGCTCCATTGTAAAGCTGCAATCCTGGCTGCTGGCTCCTTCATAGCATTCCCCGCAGCCCGACCCATGTTCCAGCCACCTACATCCAGGGTCAGTCTGCGGGGAATGTCTTGCCCCCCCCCCACCCCCCCGTTGCATCCGCACCCTGGGCCATGAGGTCTGGAGAAGTTATTCCACCTTGGAGGTGGAATAACTTCCCCGTGCAAGTCTCCGGCCCTGGATGTACAGGGCTGACATTAGAATCTGCCCTGTACGTCCAGGGCACGCAATTGCCCACCGCCCGCCCTAACTCCACCCCGATCCGCCCCCTCCCTGCCCCCGGCTAACTTCCCTGTACAACCGGCAGGGACGACCATCCCTGCTATTCTTGGGACAGAATAACCCCTTATATAAATAATTCAGCATATCCATACAAGCTTCAATTATATCAGGTAAGCTACTGTACATGTTGATGTAACGTCACTTTTGAAGATACAGTGTAGTTAGATGTCATTAAGGGACATGCTTACTAAAGTGCACTAACTATTAGCACTGGAGTTTAGCGCACTGCGCTAACAGCATGGGGCCCTGTGCTAAAAATCCCATGCTAACCGGTCATTGCGCTATTGAGTGGGGTCTGGCTGGGTTGGGGCAGAATGTGCATCGTGGCACCATTTTGTAGTTAGCATGGGCATTTTAGACATTTAAGGCCTTTTGAATGGGTGGCAGTATGTGCACCCATGTGCTGTTTAGCAATGGTGTTGCATGTTACCATTGTGCTAAAGGCAGGGGACGAGAAGCACACACCCCTAAAAGTTAGTGCTGAGGCCAGTGCTAACTTTCAGGCCCCAATGCGTATCCCATTAAGTAGTTTCCAGTTCATACCTTTAACTACATTGGAACCAAGGGTGACATTGAGGCTCTCATAAATATATCAGTGTTATAGAATAGGCAGATCCCAAACTGATTGCAGTAGTGGCATGTATCTGTCACGCTTTCCTTTGTTATTTTTAAAAAAAAACATGAAATTTTGAATTTTATAGCAGCAAATATGTTCAGGATCTATGAATATTCAAACAAAATTCAATCGCTCTAGATAAAGCTGTTTCAAATTTAATTAGTAGGTTCACGTCATTGTATAGAGAGACACTAAGCACAAGTATTAAAGGTATCTCTATGACAGCACCTTGATCTTATGAAACACAGTTACCAGTTTAACGGAAATCTGAATAAGTGGAGTGGAGTGGAGTGGAGGAGTAGCCTAGTGGTTGGGACAAGGTACTTCAGGCCGGAAGGTCGGGGTTCAAATCCCATTAGAGGACAGCAACCTTGGGCTGGAAGGACTGGGGTTTCTAGTCCCACAGGTGCTCCTTGTGGTCTTGGGCAAGCCACTTAACCCTCCATAGCCCATGTTCCCTGTAAAATAGTTATCTCCAAGTTATAATGCCCTGTTCAATGTAATTTTAATTTGTTCAATGTAAACCGCACTGATGCAGAATAGCGCGGTATATAAGAGAATGTAAATAAATAATAAATAAATAAAATAAGGAATTTAATTGTAAGGACAGTATGCAAGGAACATTTCAATATCCATTCCGTGATGCAATAGGAAAGGGATGACGCTCAACTTTGGGTATGCGGCACTTTGATATAAAAATGTTCAGCAGTCTAGTAGTGTGTTCAACCCTTAGCCCATGAATCTTTTCATTTTTCCTCTTATACTGAGTAGAAATGTCACTCTCAGAATATGTTGAGATCTAATTGTCAGAGTGTTTGTTGTCAGAACAACATAAGGTAACTTGCATACAAAACAGATATGGAAGTCCATCCTTGCCCAGATTGTATAATTGAAGTAGTATCACAAGAGTTGTTTTCTATCAGTGACCATTGATTTGGCAGGATCAGAAATAATCATAAACTCCAAACTTCCATACTTAAATGGAGCTTTGAATTTCATAGCAATAAAAATGGTCAGCATCTATGAATATTCATACAAACTTGGCCACAGTCAGTCTTGATAAGGCTATTCCAAACATCATTAGCAAAGGACCATATGTCCTTATGTAGGATGACACTGGACACCTATATCAAAAGCATCTCTAAAACCGCACTATGATATTATGGCACAAAGCCATCAATATAATGGAAAGGAAAGTCATTGTAAAGATAGTGCACAAAGCACGCTCCTATATCTAAACCATGATGAAGCAGGATACAGCTAAAGCTTAACTTCATGTGTGCAGCACTAGAATATCACAAGATGAAGTTCAGCGACTTAGTAATGTTTTCGATCCTATGCTCCTTTTATGTTGAGCATGAAAATCTTGCAAGGCCACTAATTCTGTGAAAATGGAGCTTTTATTATCTAAGGTGACTTGCATTCAGGGCCAGATTTAAAAATCCATGTCTCGCATGCAGTTCTTTAAGTTGAGGGCACATTGCTAAGAATTATTTTCTCTTAGCAGCTGTTGTTTTGGCTAGATCGGGAACAGTCTTGATTTTCTTAGCTCTATGCATAAGTGGAGCTTTTAGTTTCACAGCAAAGAGGATTTCCAAAACCTGAGGATGTCTGAGAACTTTGACCACAACCAGTCTTGGTGAAACAGAGACAGAGAAAATGATAGCAGACAAGGATCCTTCTACTCCAACTTCTAAGCCTTTTTCCTCTTCGAGATCCTCTGCACAACACTGAAACATAAAACAAATTGTTGAAAGACATTTACATCACTGCTATCAAATGTTTCAAATGCCACTGTTTGCATAACAAATTTGACTTAATTTGAAAAGCAATACTTAGCTGTAAAGATACCACAAACAGATACTGAATGCCGGCGTGCGGTCTACATCATAGAGCATTCAGCATCTGTTCATGGGATCTCTAAAGCTTTCAGTGATGTAAATAGGGGATGTTTACTAAAGGGCCTTAGCTGTCTTTGTGGTGGTAACACGGGATTGTCACACCATGAAGACAGCTAATGCGGAAGAAATGCAGCTACCATGGGCCTTTTACCACAGTGGCTGCTCAAATGGTGGGATGTGGGTAGAGAACGGGCATTCCAGTATTGAACAGCTACTGCAGGCATCGTCATCTCGTGATACCTACACATTCTGCAGACTCCGTGGATTCATTTATCGCTGCCTGAATGGGTGGTATTAGCTGCATCCGCAAGCTGCCACCCCGCGAGCCCAGCATTTTCTCCACGGTATCTGCAGAAGAAGGGCTGGAAACACCCCCTGCACATACCATGGGATATTTGCTGCTACCGCGGCACTTTTATACCTCTTTAGCACCAGCATTAGCTGCAAAAACCTACAGCGCTTTAACAAACAGACCCCAATGTTTTTCAACAATTTCTTTTATACCTCAGCGCTGTGCAGAAAAAATAAGCATCAGTGCTGTGGTGCAGAAAAATGATGAGTGCTGTTAATCAATTTATGGAAAAATCTTAAAAGATCCTTAAAAAACAAGAGTGCTGTGATGTAAAAGTGGTGTGTGTGCTTCTACATTTTTAATATAAAGAACAAACAAAAGAATATTCTATTTAAATGGACTGAAACAATAGAAAAGTTTTATGCTGCAGTGATTTTGGGACTGATGAATGAAAGGAAAAGGATATAGTAGGCCACCTGTCAGTGGTTCTTATTGCTCCATTCTGATGGTCTGTTATGATTATACTTGTATGTGATTTGAATTGCATCTGGTTCTTTGTGTATGAGAAGATATTTTTGATTCTGATGATATTCCTCAACATTTGGGAGTTTTGTTGGTTAAGTTATTTTTTACATATAGTACCACTTCTCCTCTCTTTCTTCCTATCCTCTCCTTCCTGAATAAATGATATCCCAGTACAATTATATCTCAGTAATGCTTCTCTGTGAATCATATCTCTGTGATCACCACTAAATCCCAGTTTCCCTTTTCCATGCCGGCAGTTGTTTGAAAGAACTTCCACATTTTTTAAAGTGTGGAATCCATCTGGTCTGGGTTTCCAAGACAGTATTTTTAAGCAATGCCCAAGCTTGATGTAAACCTTTAACCTTTGCTGCTGCTCCTTTTAGTTTTATCTTAACCATTTTCCTCATTTTATTGTGGTCTTTGAAAGTTAAATGCTAGCATTGTGGATTTCCATGCTGTCTTCCCTCCACTTATTAAATCAAATGTGATAATGTTAAGATCACTAATGTCAAATGGACCCAATACCGTTATCTCCCACACTAGATCCTGCGTTCTACTAAGGATTAGGTCTAAGATAGCTTCTCCTCATGTTGGTTTGTGAACCAGCTGCTCCATGAAGCAGTCATTTAATTCATCTAGAAACTTTATCTCCATAGCATGTCCTGATGTGACATTGGCCCAGTCTATACCAGGGTAATTAATATCCCCCATTATTACTGTGTTGTAACTTTTGCTAGATTCCCTAATTCCTTTTAGCATTTCGTTATCCATCTGTTCATTCTGGCCAGGTTGTCGATAGTACACCCCCACTGCTATTCCCTTCTTTACATGGAATTTCTATCCATAGTGATTCTACAGTGTATTTTGTTTCCTGAAAAAACTCCTGTTTGAATCAATTCCCTCTTTTATATATAAAGCAAACCCTCCACCAATTTGATCTGCCCTATCATTGTGATATAGTTTGTACCCAGGTATCACGGTGTCCCATTGGTTGTCCTCATTCCACCAGGTCTCTGAGATGCAACTTATATCTAACTTTTTATTCAGTGCTATATATTCTAACTTTCCCATCTTATTTTTTAGCCTTCTAGCATTTGCATACAGGCATTTCAAAGTTTGTATTTTGTTCATATTAACAATCTGGTTATCAGTTTACAGCGGTAATTTGGAATCCTTCAAATCTGTCTGTTCTTTACTTAAAGACATCAAGGTTACTTTTATGTTTGTTGGAACCTCTCTAACTTCCCTGTTTTGCTAGTATCCTTCATAGATACATCATTCCGAACCACGTGCTCTTGGGCAACTGTCAGCCTTTGCCCATTTCTAGTTTAAAAACTGTCCTATCTCCTTATTAAAGGTTAGTGTCAGCAGCCTGGTTCCACCCTTGTTAAAGTAGAGCCCATCCTTTTGGGGGGACCCCCCCCCCTTTTCCCCAGAATGTTGCCCAGTTCCTAACAAATCTTGGACTCTGGAGCTCTGCCCTCTTCTTGGATTCTGTGCATGGAACGGGAAGCATTTCTGAGAATGCTACCATGGAACGTATGGATTTCATAAGGCCTAAATGTGGCTTCCAAAACCTCCCTCCCGCACTTTCCTATTACAATGTCTTCGCACCAATGGAATTCAAGGCACTGTACTCAAATGGTTTACATCCTACCACACAGATAGACACCAACAGATAAAGATTGGACAAAACATCACCCCATACAAGCAAGACTCAAGGTATCCCCAAAGGATTCACTCTCTCCACTCTCCTTTACAACCTTTATCGTCGACCACTCTGCACAATCATAAGATCACATAACCTCAATGTCCACATCTATACTGATGAAATCATGATCTATGGACCAATTAACACAAACCAACCCACCCTAATTGCACACCAGGAATGTTTCACTGAAGTAGCCATATGGCTAAAAGACGACAAACTTCAAATCAACTACAACAAAACAGAGGCCCACTACATAACAAAAGATGTCACTTTCATCTCCCCTCCCCTTCAGTAACACTGAACAACACAACAATTAAAACCCAGATTGAAGTCAGATACTTTATAGTCACCCTCAATCAATACCTCACATTCAAAGGCCACATCAGCAAAATCACCCAGACACTTTACTACAAAGCAAAGACACTGCAGCGCCTCTGCTCACTCCTCAAATCGACAAACTTCTGCACTGTACTAGAAGCTTCAATAATACCCTACCTGGATTACTGCAATGCTAAACTACCAAGGTCTACCACAATCCACATGTCTACCGCTGCAAACAGTTCTCCATACGACAGCCAGAACCCTACAACAGCAGCACAATACAACATCACACCTATACTCACAGCTCCACTGGCTCCCACTACAGAGCCAAATAAAATTTAAAACTATCATACTAACACACAAAGAAATACACTCTGACCCCCCCCCCCCCACTATTTCAGCCATCCCAAACAAACAGATTGAGGTAGACCTCCACGATGAATACCCTCATCATCACCCACATCAGAACCAAATCCAGCAGCAAGCATGTAAATGAGTCTTCGAATTGTACGCACCCTCAATATGGAACAATCTTCCAGATCAACTCAGGAACATCTCTGAACTCAAAACATTCAGGAAACATCTAAAAATGCACCTGTTCACAAAACACTTCACCCCTATCACTCCTATCCCTCTTGCACTTAGTGCCATATGCCCATGAGGGAAGGGTTAGGATGGCCATTATAGTGGGTGATTCGATCATTAGGCATGTAGATAGCTGGGTGGCTGGGGACGTAAGGATCACCTGGTAACAGGCCTGCCTGATGCAAAGGTAGTGGACCTCACGCGCCACCTAGACAGTGCTGTCTTCATACATGTTGCTACCAATGACATAGGAAAATATGGGAGCACATGGTTTGTTAGAATGTATCCTTTAAGGGGGGGCGGAGCCTGATGTCCAGCGGGATGGTCGCATAACGCTGAGGCTCCCGAGAGGCCTACTCAGAATCCTGAATTAACACCGTCCATACTTGGAACTTCTACTCTGATCTTGCCGGGGCACATTGGTGAGATGGCGGGGACCAAACCCACGCGCCTAGAATTCGGATCTCCAGCGGCTTCTCACGGCAAACGTTCCAAAACTGAACCCCCGTCCCCGCAGAAGGGGCTGGCCTTGCGCGAGGGCCCCGAAATGCAGCAGGAAATCCTCGCAGAGATTAGAGGGGTCAAAGACCTCGTGCAGTCAAACGGTGAAGCACTCCGAGCGCTGCGGGAAGATCTTGGTGTGCTGCAAGGCAAGCTAGAAGGGCTTTCTTCGTCGCGTCAGGACAAAATGGAGAGCATATTGGACTCCCATGCGGCCCGGTTGTCCAAACTCGACAAAGTTGAACGTCAGGTGCGGGCCTTGCAGAAAGAAGTGGAAGATGGCAATAATAGAGCGCGCCGCAATAACATACGACTCGTGGGCATACCGGAGGGAGCGGAATCGGGAGACATGAAAGAGTTTTTATGCAAAATCCTCCCTTCCCTGCTCAAAATCACCTTTATCAAAGATTTGGAGATCGATCGCGCCCATCGTGTACCCACAAGCATAACGCTCAACAGGAAGACCCCGCGGCCTATCATTTTTCGACTTTTGAGATATCAACACGTGGAGCAAATTCTAAGTGCCTCTCGGGCAGGGGGCCCCATGGAGTTTGAGAGCCACAAGATCTCCTTCTTTCCTGACTTGGCTAAACCCACGGTCGACCGCCGAAAGCGCCTTCTGGAATTCCGGCCGAGGCTTCAACAGCTACAAGCACGCTATGGCCTGATGTACCCGGCCAAGCTCCGAGTCACGCTTCACAATCAGACAAGAACATTTGAGGACCCTGATCTACTAGCGGAGTTTTTGGATTCCAAAGAAGCCGACTTGATGCGCTGACTTCCAGAATATTCCTGCAAGTATTCTCATATCTGCAGTACCCGCCATATTGGATCTGCCGCAGCCTAGCAAAGAGTCTGGCAAGGGCAGTTAGTCTGCCTTACTTTTGATGATATCTGTGACCCGACTCCATCTACCCACAGTAGCCTCGATGAGTATCAGAGACAGTGTTAACTATGGACTCTGGTGTTTCTTCTCCCTTTTTCATGTCTTTCTATTTCCTCTCTAGGGCCTCCTCCCGCAGACATATGGTCGCCATATTCTTTGGGAGTTTTGCTTCTTCTCTAAGATACAATGGTACATACTTTTCAATATGGGGTGTATTAGCCAGCATACTCGGTGATTATGTCATTGTTGCACAGATTCTGATTATGTTGTATGTTTTCCAGCGCCCTTACCTAAAATGTCTATTACTGATTGATGGCACCACGTAAGATTTTCTCATTGAACGTAAAAGGAATCAATAATCCGATAAAACGTAAGAAAATCCTACGCTACCTAAGTCAGGAAGCTGCGGATCTAATTTTTCTCCAAGAAACGCATTTAAATTCGAAGGAAACTCTTAAACTCAATATTAAACCTTACATGGTGGCCGCCTACTCCGCAGCCGTTTCCAAGAAATGTGGGGTTGCCATACTGGTTAGGAAATCTTTGAATGCTACTATTATTGCGACTAGCTCAGACACAGAAGGTAGATGGTCCAGAGTTCACCTCAAGATAGGTAGCCTTGAAGTTACATGTATATGCCTTTACGCTCCTAATGTGGATGACCCTGCCTTTTTGCTACCATTGCTCAGGTTGCGCAGGCCTCTGCTAATACTTCATTGATAATTGGGGGGGATTTCAATCTACTCTATTTGCAGTACACATGGGGTAGCCTCTAACTTTTATAAAATATTATGTCAGGGTGCAGACACGGCCACATTTAGAGCCCAACAAGCCTGGCAACGCGAACTGCAAACCACTTTAACCCCTGTCCAATGGAGCGTTTTCTGGAGCAAAGTAGTGCGGGTTTCCCGGTCTGCCTCTGTTACCCAAACTCTCTTCTTTTTTGCACACCGATGCTTTTATACCCCAGAAAAAATAGCCAAATGGAACACAACTGCTAGGGACCAGTGTTGGTCTTGCCATACTGCTGTGGGAACCTTCGCTCATGTTATTTATGAATGTCCTCAACTACAGGTCTATTGGGGGCGGGTTTGGAGTTGTATTCAATTTATCTTACACCTTCACGAACCTCTCTCTTGGAAGATCGTGGGACTCCGCTCTGTGGCGGAGGTCCCCTCTCTTCCTAAGAAGGGTCGCTTTCTCCTTGACTTCATGCTGGGTATAGCCATATGCTTAATCACGAGGAATTGGAAGGATAGCTCTCGACTTACTGTCAATGAATGGTGGAACCTCGTCTGCTTATATAGTAAATATGAGCAGACACCTCGGAGAGCTATTCCCCATGTCCAAACTCACTCTTGCTTGTCTAAATGGCAGATGCTTAATGATTATGTACAATCTGCTCATTGTTCCAACATGCCTGTATAATGTGCACTCATCATGTTTCAGATCACCGTTAGGTTTTGTAACACAATAATGTAAGTACACGCCTGCTTCGGGAATGACCAGTTTCTAGAGAAGAAGCAGGGGGGAGGGGGGTGGTAGGGGTTTACTTTGATGTATGTATTACATTTTATGTATCTGTCTTTTGCTGTATGTCTTCCTTTCCTTTGTTGTTATAAAATGAAAATAAAGCATTTAAAAAAAAAAAAAAAAGAATGTATCCTTTAAGGATACTATCAAAAGAGGGAAGTTAGGACATCCTAACATAGAGGTTCCAATAAACATAAAAGTAGTCCAGATTGCCCTTAAATACAGAGCTAAAAGATTCCAAATTACCCCTATCAACTGATCACCAGATCAATATGAATGAAATACAGCTTCTAAAATGCCTATATACCAAATGCTAGAAGTCTAAAAAATAAGATGGGAGAGTTAGAATATATAGCTCTAAATAAGAGGTTAGATATGATTGGTATCTCAGAGAGCTGGTGGAAGGAGGACAACCAGTGGGACACTGTGATACAAACTATATCACAATGATAGAGTAGCTCAAATTGGTGGAGAGGTTCTGCTCTGTGTTAGAGAGGGCAATGAGTAACATAGGATTAAAGTTTTGCAGGAAACAAAATAATTCTGTAGAATCTCTATGGATAGAAATTCCACATAAAAAAGGGAAGGCAATTGCAGTGGGGGTGTACTATTTACCATCTGGCTAGAATGAACAGATGGATGATGAAATGCTCGAAGAAATCAGGGAAGCTAACAGAAGTTACAAAACAGTAATAATAATAGGTGATTTAAATTATCTGGGTATCGATTGGGTCAGTGTCACAGCTGGGCATGCTAGGAAGATAAAGTTTCTAGATGAAATAAATGACTGCTTCTTCGAGCAGATGGTTCATGAACCGACAAGAGTGAAAGCTATTTTGAACCTAGTGCTTAGTGGCAAGCAGGATCTGATGCAAGAGATAAGGGTGTTGGGGCCACTTGGCAATAGTGATCATAGCATGATCACATTTGATTTAATTAATGGATGAGGGATGGTAAGGAAATCCACAATACTACCAATTAACTTTCAAAAGGGAGACTATGATAAAATGTGGAAAACACTTAAGAAAAGACTAAAAGGAGCATCTGCAAAGATTAAAGATTTACATAAAGCGTGGGCATTGTTTAAAAGTACTATCTTCAAAGCCCAGAACAGAGGTATTCCGCACTTTAAGAAAAGTGGAAGGAAGGCCAAAAAACTGCCAGCATGGCTTAAAGATGAGGTCAGAGAGGCTGTTGCCGCCCAAAAAGCATCTGTCAGGAAATAGAAAAGGGAGTCAAATGATGAAAACATGAAACAACATAAGCATTGGCAAGCTAGATGCAAGGCATTGATAAGGCAGGCAAAGAGAGAATTTGAACAAAAGCTAGTCATTAAAGCAAAAATGCATAATAAAAATGTTTTCAAATACATTTGTATCAAAAAATCTTTGGGAGAGTCAGTTGGATCATTGGATGATACAGAGGTAAAAGGGGTGCTAAATTAGGACAAGGCCATAGCGGAGAGACGGAATGAATTCTTTGCTTTGTTCTTTATTGAAGAAGATGTAGGGAATTTACCCGTGCCTGAAATGGTATATAAAGGTGATGTATTAGAAGAACTAAAAGATATATCAATAGACTGGGAAGATGTATTACAACTATTTGATAAATTAAAAAGTAGCAAATTACCTGGACCAGACGGTATACATCCGAGGATGTTGAAAAAATTGAAATATGAGATTGCAGACTTACTATTAGTAGTCTATGGACTATCATTAAAATCACCTGTAGTACCTGAAGAATGAAAAATTGCCAGTGTAATACCAATTTTTAAAAGGGGCTGATCAAGGAAACTACAGATCAGTGAGATCAGTACCGGGCAAAATGGTAGAAACCATTATAAAGAATAAAATTACCAATCATGTATATAGTCATGATTTAATGAGAGAAAGCCAACATGGATTTAGCCAAGGAAAGTCCTGTCTTACTAATCTGTTATATTTTTGGAAGGTGTGGATAAAAAGGTAGATAAAGGTGAGTCGGTTGGTAAGGTGTATCTGAATTTTCAGAAAGCCTTTGACAAGGTCCCTCATGAGAGACTCTTGGCGAAATTAAAAAAATCATGGGACTGGAGGCAGTGTAGTATTGTGGATCAGGAACTGGTTAAAAGATGGAAAGCAGAGGGTAGGGCTAAATGGACGATTTTCCAATGGAGAAAAGTGAATAGTGGAGTACCCCAGGGATTTGTGCTGGGTCCGCTGCTTTTTAACATATTCATAAATGACCTGCTGATCCACCTTTGCTGATCTTTCCTGACCTGAAGCAGGGTTTTTTGGAAATACAGGAGCAAACCCGAAACGTGCGCCACGTCGTACATTGGAAGTTTTGGCGCTTGGTGACATACAGCTAAGTGTTGGACTGTGGTTCATTTTAAAAATTCAGATTAATAAAAGGGAGTAGTCACGGTGGTGTCTCTTAAATGCAGATTTGAGACACTGGGCTGACGAACTCCGACAAAAAAATTGTTTAGGCATAATTGGTGATTTTTGAATCAATTGGACTTCTTTAAATGGTGTTTTACATTTTGTCTGATTGGGGTTCCTATTGTTTTCATCTGGAAATGGGAATGACAAGTGAAGTGATCAAATTTGCAGAAGACACAAAATTATTCAAAGTTCTTAAAACCCAAGAGGATTGTGAAAAATTGGAAGAGGACCTTGATAAATTGGAAGACTGGGCATCCAAATGGCAGATGAAATTTAATATGGACAAGTGCAAAGTCCAAGCTTTGGATACACAATGCAAGGTACCACCTTAGAAACCACCACTCAGGAAAAAGATTTAGATGTCATTGTGGATAATACGTTGAAACCCTCTACCCAATGTGCAGCAGCGGCCAAGAAAGCAAAAGGAATGCTAGGAATCATAAGGAAAGGAATGGAGAATTAAACCAAGGATATTATAATGCTTCTGTATCGTTCCACGGTGTGACCATACCTTGAATGTTGTGTGCGATTTTTGTTTGCCGTATCTTGAAAAGGATATAACAGAATTAGAAAAGGTATAGAGAAGAACCACCAAAATGATAAAGAGGATGGAAGAATATTCCTATGAGGAAAGGCTTAAAAGGTTAGGATATGTTTCAACTTGGAAAAGAGACGGCTGAGGAGAGATATGATAGAGGTCTATAAATTAATGAATGGCATGGAACTGGCTAATGTAGATTGGTTGTTTTTGCCATGAAAAGGTAGGGCGCGCAATTAAGCTTCACTGTAACCCATTTACGACTAATAAGAGAAAACATTTCTTTACTCAACACGTAATCAATTTCTGGAATTCGATACCGGAGGATATAGTAAAAGCTGTTAATGTAGTTTTGCTTAAAAAAAGTTTGCACAAATTCCTGCAGGAAAGGTTCATAAACCATTATTAAAAAGGACCCGGGAAATCCACTGCTTACCCCAAGACAAACACTGTGGAACCTGTGTGTCTTTTTGGGAACCTGCCAGGTACTTGTGACCTGGATTGGCCACTGTTAGAAACAAGATACTGGGCTTGATGGACCTTGGCCTAACCCAGTATGACATTTCTTATGATGTTAAATTTTCTTTTTGCCTTTCTTATCAATGCTTTTTAACAAACTTGCCAGTGCTTATGCTATTTCTTGTTCTGTTCATTTGGATCCTTTTTCCTTTTTGAGAGATTTCTCTTGGCTATAATAGCCTCTTTCACCTTGCCTTTTAACCATGCTGGCTGCTGTTTAGCCTTCCTTCCAATTTTTAAATTAATATATTTATTTTTTAATAGTTTCAGATTTACAAATTCTCATCATTGATCAAGAAAAGGACATTCCACTACAACAATCAAAAAGAATAAAACATCCTTTAGTCTACCACAAGAGAATAAGGGGGGAGGGACCCCCAAGAGGAAAGTGTCTACCTTTTTTAATATGTAAAATGTAGAATGTATATGGTCTCTGGGTTTCCAAGATGGTATTTGTGGACAATGTCCATGCCCGATGTAGACTTTTAACCTTTGTAGCTGCTCCTTTTTTTTTTTTTTTTCTTCTTTTTAGCATAGTTTTCATTTTGAAAGCTTAATGCTAACCCAGTAGATTTCCTTAGTTCCTCACTCTAGTTATTAAGTCAATTGTGATCAGGTTATGATCAGTATTGTCAAATGGTCCCCTAACTGCTATCTCTCACACGAAATACTACGTTCCACTGGAAACTAGCTCTAAAATAGTTAATCCTCTAGTCAGTTCCTTAACAAGCTGCTCCATGAAGTTTATTTATTCTAGGAACTTTACCTCCTTAGCATGTCCTTATGTGACATTTATTTAGTAAATATTGGGGTAACTGAAATCTCCCATTATTATTGGACAGAGAAGAGAGACAAAGGGATATATAAGAAGAGAGAGGAGGGCGGATTCTGGTCCAGGGAAGGGAGAGAGAAGAGAGAGGCTGGACACAGGGAGTGAGAGAGAGGAGAAATACTGGATATGGGGGATGGAGAGAGGGGAGAGATGTTGGATACAGGGGGAGAGAGACAGGGAAAGGAAATGTTGAACACAGGAGGGAGAGGGAGATGAGAGATGCTAGAAATGATGTGGAGAAATAGGGAGAAAGAAGTGGAAGGTGCTGGATCTGGGGGAGGCAGAAGGAAGGAGAGATGCTGGAAACAGGTGGGAGAGGGAGAAGTGAGATGCTGGGGAAAGAGAGATAATGGACAAAGAGGAAGAGAGAGGGAGATATTGGACATGGGGGAGGGATAATGAGAGAGAAGGGGAATGGATGGCATAGGGAGGGTGATAAAAGGGGATGAGAGCTGGATAGAGGAGAGAGTGGGGAGACACACGACAGGGGAGGAGAGAAGGAATGAGATGCTGAACATGGAGGACAAGAGAGAAAGAGAACAGTTAGTTAAAGTTTGGGAAATAAGCGGCGGGAATAGGACTGGAAATGGACTGATGGGGGGGAGGGGGCTAGGATTGGAAATGTGCCGATAGGGGGGCATGGACTGCAAAGGGCTGATGGGGGTTAGGATAGGATAGGAAATGGGCTGATGGGGGGCTAGGACTTGAAATGGGCTGATGCAGGGGACTGGGAGAATGGGACTAGAAGGGAGCAGATGCTGGGTGGGGCTGGAACCAGAAAGGAGCTGATTTTGGGGATGGACTAGAAGGGAATGGGGCTGGGGGAGTGAGGATGGAGAAGGGAAAAGATATTTTGTGTGGGAGGGAAGAAAAATCTACGATTGGCCGGGTACTGGCAGAGTAAGTGGGGCTTGAGGATGGAAGGGTGAAATTGGAGTGGATGAAAAAGAAATAAAGAAAGAAATGGAGGAAAGAGAAAAAGGAAGTCGGCATCAGGTATCAGAGAGGGTATAAATGCAAGCAGCCTCACAGTGCGGGTGGTTGAGGTAAGCTCTGCGAGGCTATTTGAAGCCATAAGAGATGCAAAGAGAAAACTTTGCAAGGTAGAACGAAAATGGAGACACAACCGGTCACAATCCACTCTAACTCAATACCAAATAATGCAAAAAGACTACAACAACCTAATCAACAAGCACACACAGAAGAATATCACACCAACCTCATCTTAAAATCCTGCAACAAACCTAGAGAACTATTTGAAATCGTCCACACGCTCATAAAAGATACAGCACACGAAGAAGACGACTTGATTCAACCTCAGATCTTTGCAGATTTCCTCTTCAACAACAACAAACCACTCCTGAGGGCATTATCCCTAAAACCCACGGTACCCCAAATACTAAACCCAACTTCACACACAAATGGTGTGAATTTCACATCCCTACTACGGAACAAATCCTCCACACTATTACCGTCCTAAACACCAGTACTGCACCCTCTGACCCATGTCCAGTAAGATGGATCAAATCAGTCAAAGAAGAGGTTGTCAACTATATCCACAACATTATAAGCAAGTCCCTGTCTCAAGGCTATATGCCCCATGTTCTCAAGCAAGCCGCCATCCGCCTCATCCAAAAAAAACACCTCAACAGACAGCTCAGACCATGCATCTTACTACCCAATCTCTAGCTTTCCCTTCCTATTCAAGATAATTGAAAAAGTAGTTCAGAGACAACTGCAAGACCACATTGACTTACATGCTCCTCTGGATCCAAACCAACATGCCTTTTGCCCTAACCACAATGTTGAGACTCTCCTCACCCACCTATTTGACATACTTCTCACAGGAATTGAAAATACAGTCAAACCTTGGTTTTCGTACGATTTGGTTTTCGTTGACTTTTGTCGTCAAGATTTTGTCCCAGTTTTCGTACATTGTTTCGGTTTTTGTACAGTTGAAAATGGAGCACAATCTTGTGGCCAGAAGTGGGATTTTCTTTATTTTGATTCTCTTGCTGATTGACTGTCTTCCATATGCCAACAAGAGTCTTCAATAAAGGTAAAAGTGATGTTCATTTATCCATTTCATTAGTCATTTATATTTATTTCTCATTGTTTTCTGTATGTAAAAATATAGTAATTAATCTATAAAATGTATTTTTTGTTAATATTTTTGGGTGTCTGGAACAGATTAATTAGATTTACATTATTTCTTATGGGAAATATTGCTTCAGTTTTCATACATTCGGTTTTAGTCAGACTTTTTCGAACGGATTAATCACGAAAACCGAGGTTCCACTGTATAAAAAATGGATTCTTACTTGTCTTTCTTGATATCTCTTCAGTCTTCGACATTGTTTCACATGGCACCCTTTTAAATCGACTAGCTAACATTGGATTGCATAACACCACCCTCAACTGGTTTCAATCTTATCTCAGTGACAGAAAACAAATGGTGAAAGTCGGACCAAACACCTCCACCCCTTTCAACACTACACAAGGAGTCCCACAAGGGTCCTCCCTCTTCAACATCTATATACAACCAGTCTGCAACATCTTCAAAAAACAGAAGATCCACGATGCCAATTACGCAGACGACATCATGGTCTATGTACCAGTCCACCTTGACACCCTAAACTACACAGCAATCACAATAGATGAGCAACTGGCTCTTTTCCAACAACCTGCAAGTCAACCTCAAAAAATCCAAGACACTGTTTATCTCACATTACGCTTCATTTACCCCCCCCCCCCCCCCCAGCAATCACACTAGCGGACACTCCAATCCCAGTAAAAGAAGTTCGCTACCTTGGCGTCACCCTTGACCGATTCCTAAACTTGCAAGCTCACATCAACAGAACCTCCCGAAATGTTTTCTACAAGCTTGCCATCATACAAAGACTAAAACCCCTCCTCAGTCAAGAACATGTTTGCACTGTCTGTCAAGTTGTTATCACGCCCATACTTGACTACTGTAATTTCCTCTTCCAAGGACTTCCATCTCAAACCAGCCGACCTATACAGCTAGCACAGAACACTGCTGCCTACATCATCACTGGGTCATCCAAGCACGAGCACATAGCCATCTCTCTTATTTCAACTACACTGGCTACCAATCACCTCAAGAGCCAAATATAAAACAGCGCTAACCATCTTCAAGATCAAAAACATGTCAGCAGGATCCCTACAGGCAATGCTATGCACAAAACTAAACAGACCGAAGAGACAGAACACTAGAGAAATTATCCCAACTCCCAGCTCTCAGCTCATACACTAAAGCTAACGAGACTACAATGAAGAGGGCTTTTTTACTAGCAGCACTCACCATCTGGAACTCCCTGCTAGAGCAAATAAGGACAACCAAGGACATTGAGGACTTCAGGAAACAACTCAAAACTTTCCCGGTCACTGACCACTTCAAAGAAGACACCTAGCCCTCCTCTTCAAGACACAAACCCATACAACAAATTGTACCTAAGTACAGATGTTTTTTAATTGTAAATAAGTTTGCTCCAGAGCATCTCCTGCATGTCTCGCCCATCCCATGTTTATAACATGCGTTCTCTGTACTTGTTTTGAGTTTCATTGTAAACTGCTTTGATTCTAAGATAAGGTGGTATAAAAAACTTGTTAAATATAACATCACTCCTCCACCAATTAAATCTACTCCATCATTGCGATATAATTTGTACCCTGGTATCAGAGTTTCCCTTCTTCATTCAGTGCTATATATTCTAACTCTCCTATCTTATTTTTAAGACTTTGAACATTTGTCTATAAACATTTCAAAGTATGTTTTTTGTTTATAATTATAACAGCTGTCGACAAGGATAATTTGCAGTCCTTCAACACTATCTGCTCTTTACTTAAGAACACCTAGGCTACTTTTGCCTTTTATTGCAACCTATCAATCAGATCAATGTCTATACAATCACTTTGAATTTTGCCTCTCCCCCTCCCAACTTTTTATTACAAATAAATAAACAGAGAACTCACTGCAGATAGTTGAAATCAAAAGTGCTGATTCTGGTCTGCTCTCAACGCAGAGTCTGTAGCTGTCCCAGTTGTACAATTACTGACTGGGGTAGAATGGACGTTGAATTAACCAACTCATGGATGTGGAAACAATATCTGTGGTTGAATGCTAAATTAACTGATTGTGGCTGGTTGCTGAAACATTGGTGAAATAATTATTCAAATTCCAGAGGAAGCCTGTGGAGCATTTGCTTTCTAAGCCCAAGATGGAGATTTCTTCCCTAGAGGGAAGGGTGCAGAAGATTCCTCAGAAGAGCTAAAGGTCCTTGAATTGCCCAATAGGGTCAAAGGTTGCACCTTTGGCTGAGGCATGAAGCCAGGCAAGTGTCAAGGAGATGGAAAGGAATGTGTCACATGCAAAGGTGGACTGACAGTGATCTTGGTCCCCAGGCAATGAGGGTCATTGGCCCCTTAAACACCCAACTGGCATACATTACTGCTTCTGCATTTGCCAAATGTAGGAACAAAGTCATTACATCATTCTAAACTGTAATATATATTTTACAGTGAAGAGAAAATATTTTACAATTCTCATCATTATATAAAAAATGTTATATATTTTGTTACCAAGTGCTTATAAGCATGTGACACATTCATAATGTCAGAAACAAATATAAAACATAATATAATAGATTTTCAGGTTTAAATTCCAATGGTGACATCACTGTCCTGGCCATGGGAGAGTGGCACTCTGTGGTTAAAACTATAAAATCTATCCTTCACAGTCTGCTGATGGTGACATCTAATAGGCTGCTACATTATCACACTTGTTTCATTGCATTATTCTCTCCAAACTAATGGAATGCTTCCGTACCACTCCATTTCAACCACCCCTCCCGAGTCAGAGGCACACATAAACATGCTCTGCTCCTGATGCTTTTCCCACTTGTCTTGAATTTATATTGACTGCCTGCAACACAAATTCAAGGAGAATATGACAGTATGAGAAAGCAGCTTATCATTAGCATGTGAGCAGCAGAATACAATCATTGATAGACTCGCTATTACCTGCAGCAGGTAGGCAAGAGACTTAGGACCCTTTACCAAAGGCTTCTATGGCTATGCCATTAATGTGCCGATCTCAGGTATGTTAATGGCAGAAACCACAGGTTAGCTGTTGTGGGCATGTTCAGTATGTCCCCAGCAGCTAACACGTGAGGGTTTCTCGAATGTGCACTTCATTAAGTCGGGTTCACTTAATGACTCCTATAGAGGGGTCATGTTAGGAGCCCCATTGCTGCTGAGTGCATGGCAATTGCCCTGGCTCTAGTGACTATGGGCTCTCCACATCCCTTTTCTGCCCATTTCCCCCTCTCCCCATCTCATGTTGGCCAATTAGCATTTGTATTAATACATGAAGACAGACATTATCATGTGTTAGTTTTCTCGACTGCCTGTGTTCTTGTTACGTGCTGTCGAGTTGGTGTTGACTCCTGGCGACCCTCTGGATAGTTGACCTAAACTTTGTTCGGTCTTCAGCCAAGCGGCTCATTGTTGACAGAATGGTATCCATAGCTGCTGTTATTGTATTAATCTGTCTCATTGCCGGTCTTCCTCTGTTAACAATGAACCGCTGCCTGACTGAAGACCGAACACAGTTTAGGATGATTATCCAAAGGGTCGCCATCAGTCAGTACTGACTCGATACGCTTAACAACATGCCATTTTCAGACATCCAAAGCATGAATAGACCTTCTAAAATAACCCCCATAATGTACAGTCAGAGCTGGTGTAAAGATATGAGGTGCTCTAGGTGAATCTCATTCCAAGCGAACCTCTGCTCCTGCCGCTGCCACCATCCATCTCTAGTACCAGTGACGGTGGCAATGACTTGAAACAGCACTGCAGCACCTACCAAAACCTCCAGCGCTGTAGTGCTGTTCCTGCTTCTGCTCCCTCCCTCCCTCCCTTTTGCATGGGATGGGGAGGAAACAGGAACAGTACTGCAGTGTTGGAGATTTTGGTAAGTGCTCCAGTACTGTTTGTAGTCACTGACACCACTGCTGGTCCTGGAGAGGGGTGACATCAGCAGCGATACCCTTGAACTATTGACACTCTAGGTGTCTGACTAGTTCACCTAATGGTGGTGCTGGCCCTGTGTATAGTTACCTGTCCTAAGCAAGCAGGAAATAGAAATAAACTGGGAAGTTTTTACAGGTTTCCCTGCCATTCAATAATCTACATATTATATGCAGGGTTGCTAATACATATAACAGGAAAGAAAGTAATTGCTGAGCACGAACCAGTGCCATTCGTAGCCTTTAATGTAGTTGGTGCATTGGAAAAGCCACCTCTTCCAGGCCTAGCAGAACTGGAGCTGATGGAGAAGCTTCCAGAGGAAGTAGTACTGGAAGTGTTTCCGGAGGCAAAGGGATCAGAGCTGCTCGGTCTGCGTCTACTTCCTCCATCCACAGCCAGAACTGAAAGAGCCCACTCCCATGCGCTGATTTGTCATGTGCCCTTGAACCACTGCCCACAACTCAACTGGTGCAATATATAAGAAGAGGAAACATGCTCCCGCATCATCCCCTGCCTCTAGCCACATGCCAAGGCCACAGGGAGCTATTCTGGGGAGTAATGGTATCATCTGTGATGCATATTCCGGGTTACACCTTGTAACCGCCTTTTAGTGCCCCCAGCCGAAGCGTGTAGGGCTTAAGCGACCTGTTATCCTTCTTTGAACAGTTGTCTGACCTTTTCCTGAGGCAAAGCCTTTTGGGAAATGTAGTTTCTTTCACTGTCCAATGAAGAGTAGTGTGAACTCAAAGTGGTTTTAAGCAAACAGGATTTATTTCCCTTCCGGGCGGATTTCAGCATGGAACAAAGGTAACACAAACCATATACTTCTGGCAAAGGACAAAATGAAAAGTCTCCAACAGAAATAGCTTAACTTCAGCAGTAATAAACATTTGCTTCCCAGCAATTAAAACAAACAGTTCTGTTTCCCACAGCTTTGTACTTTTTCTCTTAACACTCCTGCAGTTCTCTGCACTGCTTAAACTCAACGCAGGGAAAATATCTCATTCGATATTGTAATCGTACAGTCCATCAATTTTTCAGATATGTTGCCTAGCCCTGGCTCTGTTTCCATTAACTCCTCATGGAAGACAGGTAGAAATGTTTGCAGCGTTGTTTCAGGGGCCACGCCCTTCCTCTCTGGCTTAGGCTTTATATCATACTCTTGGCACATGTATTGCTGTAAACAATCATCCTCATTACAGGCATTAAAACGACAGTCCCAACCCTTTGGATAAGTAAAATCACACTGATTATCAACAGCCTTATTTGAAACCCATTCTCTGGGCTTTGGAAACAGCTGTTGATTCAAAACCTGATTTGTGAGCTGTGGGTTGCAACTGCCTTCCTGGCTTTTTCCTATCCTTGTAATTCCCAGAATACTGCAAACAGCCTGGCCTGCTTTTGCTGTATTCTTCTCTTGAAAAACACTTTATAAATGGTTCTCCTTCTACCTTTAAACTTGGCTCTGGCTCTGGGTTTTCTCTCCGTTTTACTGAGTGTTCCTCTAGGCTTGCCACGGTCTCTCTCCCACGGTTCTGGGCTGGAACTCTACCGGTAGCTCTGCCTAGGCCTGGAACTTGGACTCCTCCCTGGTCGTCCTCTTGGTCTGTTAGCTGCCCTCTCACCGGAACCCTCGGTTGGCCTTGTAGGTAATCTCCCAGCTGAGCTTGTGTTGGAGCTTCCTGTGTGGCTCCTAGTCGCGCCCCTTTTCTTTCTACTGAGGCCTCTTTATGTGTCTGCACTCTAGGGCAGTGCCTGACTCCTCTTCCTAGCAGGTGCTATGATTCAGCTCGTGACTCCTGAGCTAACTGGCAGCAAGGGCGTGTTTCTTTCCCCTGTGTCTGGTTTCCCTGGTAACTACTAGCCATGTGCTTTTGTTTACCATCCAGCACTGCTTCTGATTCCTCCTTTTTGGCTCTTTCTAAAGGGCTGGAGGAATCCACCATGTCACAACCTGCATTGATGGCTTGTCTTGTCCTGTCTATCCCTCGCTATCCCTTCTTCCCTTTTTTTGCCTTGTGTTTAGGGATGTGCTGTTAACTCCGCTGCCTTTTTCTTCCTTATCTTGTTTTGTCCTATTTCTGGTATTCTCGCCTCTGTTATTTTGTTATTTATTATTTTTTTTATTGTTGACCGTCTAGATGTAATGTTGCAATAGGCGATATATCAAATAAACGTAACTGTAACTGTGTCTCTACAAATCACAGTTAGGTCCCAGACAGCAACCTAGAGAGGCCAAAGGTTCTGAGGAGTGAGACTGAAGGTCAGAGTGAACTGCATCGGTATTATAAAACTAGGAAGATTTAAGTGTCCTATTACTTTGCTAATTAAAAGCAAGTGGGGAACGTGTTCAGAGCACGGCTTATGAAATTCTATCCCGTCCCTGCTGTGCATACATGCACACACCGTCTGTATATTTGTTTTGTGTGTGTGTGTTTGCAGCCTGGCATGTCTGCGTGTATGCGTGTACATGCTTGTATGCTAGATGGAGACGATCGGAAAGTGGGCCTCCTACTGCTATGGGCCCTCTAGCATGGCCAGATTGCCCAACCTTTCAGTCTGCCTTGGTCACATGCAACATATAATCTATAGGAGTAGAGACTACAGGACCATAGCTGGAAGCAGCTTGCTTTAGTTTTCAGGCTGTCAATATAATATAAACTGAATGTAAACATGATGCATAAGCTGTGGAGTCAGAACTGTGCCATCTGCTTACTTTAAAAAAAAAAAATTCCCATGCACATTGATACGTTGTATTTCCATATTAAACCTTAAGAATTCTAGCCAGAAGTTATCTTTGGCACAGTGCAAATATTAAGAAAAGCACCAGCAGTAAATTTGAGAGACTGAGATCTTACCCGATATATTCTAGCTTATGAGTGTGATTCATTTCTGTACTGTGAGATTCTGTATGTACAACACTAACCCACTAGAAGATACTGGCCCTCTGAGCTGAGTACAAAGACAAAATTGAGACTGCTACTTTCACAGAACCTTTCCACATAGCTTTTCATAAGGACTCGCTAATCAGTTGCCAGATTCCCCTCCCAAACTGGTGATTTCTGAAATTTGAACCATCATACAGTGGTCAGAAAAATCAGAGGGTACAATTTGTACCTGAGCTACACAGTCAGATGCTTTGGTGTGAAGATGATCAATCTAACTGTTTTGTGTACTGCTGATAAGTGAATCTTGGGTGTCTGTGTTGTTGGCTATGTCTGTCGTATTGATCTGTTTTTTTATTGCTGTTTGAGTAAATTTACCACATCTCAGAGCTTCAGGCTGTGATCGTCAGTCCAGATTAGCCTCTGAACACCTGAAGTTACCTGTGAACACCAGGACGTCAGCATTCTAGAAGGATTTATGGGGTTAAAAGTGGGTGCTGACCCCATAAGTCATTGTCTTTGAAGTTTTCTGGCCACAAGTCACTACTGATCATTTGTATAGCGCTACAAGGCATCCGCCGTGCTGTACAGACAGTCCCTTCTCATCAGAGCTTACAATTTAGTCAAGACAAACAACATCACAAAAATGGGAATGAGTATGGTAAGATACACATAAGTGGTAAACAAGAGAGTGGTGAGCACCCCCTGCTAATACAGAATACTGCTGTCAGCCTTCGTTATTCTTCCCGTAGATATCATCATACGACTTCCCTCTTTGCTAACACTGGCTTCTTGTCTCATGCAGAATTAAATTCAAGATTCTTCTGTTCGGCACTGAACACATAAGTGCTTCTGAATATCTGCCCCTTTGTATTTTGATTTGGTAGTATTTAATTATAATATCTATAAATATATATAATAGTTTAAGGGATTTGTCTGTCTGTCTTTACATAGGGTGTGGAGATTGAAATTGAGACGTCCAGGTTGGGATATGCTCAGCTCCAGCAGTATTTTGGAAAAGGATCTTTGGAACACAGAGACGTTTGTAAAATACATAGAAGGATATTCATGAGTAGATAAGGATTTGCCGCCAAGCACAGTGCGAGGAGCCATTTTATAAATGTATACATGGTAAAACTGTGTGGCACCAAGTCACCAGCTGTCACATGGAACTGGTGATCTAGCAATTTCCACATTTATCTGAGCTGGTTTGAAAGCTATGGGAGTCATTTTGAAAGCCCTATTCATGAGTTGGGTGTCTGAAGACAGGCAAATTACAGAGATGTCCCTGGAGCCATTTTAGAAAGCTGGGTATATAGAAGTCCCTGGTGCGAGTACGTCCATGTTGCAGGGGAATATGGTGGCGACGTGCCCTAGGCGGAGCAAGGGAGATGCACGTCGCATGTTAGAAAGCTGGGTATATAGACGTCCCCGGTGCGAGTACGTCCATGTTGCAGGGGGATATGGTGGCGACGTGCCCTAGGCGGAGCAAGGGAGATGCACGTCGCATGTTAGAAAGCTGGGTATATAGACGTCCCCGGTGCGAGTACGTCCATGTTGCAGGGGGATATGGTGGCGACGTGCCCTAGGCGGAGCAAGGGAGATGCACGTCGCATGTTAGAAAGCTGGGTATATAGACGTCCCCGGTGCGAGTACGTCCATGTTGCAGGGGGATATGGTGGCAACGTGCCCTAGGCGGAGCAAGGGAGATGCACGTCGCATGTTAGAAAGCTGGGTATATAGACGTCCCCGGTGCGAGTACGTCCATGTTGCAGGGGGATATGGTGGCGACGTGCCCTAGGCGGAGCAAGGGAGATGCACGTCGCATGTTAGAAAGCTGGGTATATAGACGTCCCCGGTGCGAGTACGTCCATGTTGCAGGGGGATATGGTGGCGACGTGCCCTAGGCGGAGCAAGGGAGATGCACGTCGCAGTGCAATTTCAGAATGGTAGAAGCATGTCAGGCTCTGGATGCTGAGGTGTCCATGCTTATACCTGCTCCTGACCACAAATAAGGTGCAGAAAGATGTTTGTTTCATGGCTGCAACGCTTCCATGGGGGAGAGCAAAATGCGCCTTCTTTGCCAGAGTTAATATCTCCTAGCCGAAGAATCCTGCCTGTAAATACATACTCAAAACATATTACTGGCTCGCTGCTGCACGTTTGATTATCTGAAATGGCCAGCCAGGATGTACTAGTCTGATAACATAATCGCCTGCCTTCTGAAATACCCCAGCCAGCACATCCAAGTACATAATTCTGCGGGCGTGCAATTCGAGGACATCCTCATTTGTGAAATGGCCTACACCCATGCACATACCCAGCCTTGCTATCTGTGTAGGCCCATTGCCAGAACTGGTTACTGGGACGTTCATCTTTCAGGGCGGTGACACAGAAATTTCATAAAACACTTATAAGTGCCTCCTTTCACTGCTGCCACTTCCTCAGATCTTTGGATGTAGTGCTTTGGACATTCCAGATTCTTGCTGGACATCCCTTCTAAAATGCCTTTTTATATGTATATTTACTGCCAATTAAGCAGAGCCTACAATGTCTTTTTCTTTTATATTTAGGAGGATGAAATAAACAACGGGGGATTAAGAATAATTACTCTTAATCCCTTATTTAAAAACACAGCCATATGGCCTTTTTAAATACCTATATATGCCTCTGAGCTAGTGTCGATCCCAATGGGAAAATGTACACGGATTCCTTTTTTTTAAATGTAGAATAGTACTGTATGTGACCTAGGTGTCACTAAATCCTAGGAGTGGACATGACGTGCTTGCTGGGAGGCAGGAGAGTCTGTGCCCTGGAATCAGCATGCCTTCTGCTCCTGTACTTCTCCTTGAGATTTGCTGATAAACTCACCCTAGATGAAGGAATGGGGATTATAGTATATAACCCATGGCTTTGAAGGAAAGTATCTTTTTCCTGAATCCATTGACCAAGTATCCTGTCTACCATACTTAGATAGTCAGTGGTACTAAATATATATACAGTATATACATACCATTGACAGCTTCCACCACTATGCACTTAACCCTGCTTTTCAGTAGAATTAAACTAAGCATAAGTTGAAAAGTGCATGCTGTAAGTATTGCAAAAAGTTGTGTTTCAATGATGAAATGCATGTCTGCCGTAGGTAAGTGAGAATATGGAGTACTTAAGACTTGAAAGAGAATGAATACCTTATAATGTTATGCAATGACACGTTTTCCCTTCCTCCATTTACAAACCCATACATGCCTGGAGGGAAAAGAAGTGAACAGCCATGATAAAGTGTATCTCCTTAGGGTAGTAGGGGTTGTGGGGCATATGAGGCATCTTAATGACTGGTAGCATCTATATATTGGTGTCTATCTTGAGATAGTGTGTAGGTGTTTGGTATGGGGGTGGTATATGTGTGTGTGTGTGTATAGTGTAGAGGTGATGAGTGTGTATATGTGTGGTGCAGTAGTGGGGTGTGTGGGGTGTGGCGGTAGGGTGTGTGTGTAAGGGTAGGGTATGTATGTGTGCTAAGGGGACAAGGTGTGTGTGTGTGGTGCAGGGTGTGTTCATGTTTGTGGGGTATTCTTTGGATGTGTGTTGTGCGGGAGTGAGAGTGTGTGTGTGGTGCAGAGCTGGGGTGTATATGTTTGTGTCTATATGTGTGGTATATGAATGGGGTGTGTGTATGGTGCAGGCTGAGGTATTTGTGTGTGTTTTTTGGGATGGGTGTGGGGTGAGTGTGATGTGGGATGATATGTAGTACGCGTATGGGTTGTGTTTTGGGGTGTGGATGGTGTGTGTTGGGGGATGGGTGGAGGTATGGTATGTGGAGGTGAATGTGTTGTGGGTTAGGATGTGTATGTGTGTTTGTGATTGTCTGGTTTCTTTGGTGTGTGTGTGTGTGATCTGGAGGTGGGGTATGTGCATCTATATGTTGTGCAGTGGTGAGGGAGTGTAGTGTGGGATTAGGGTATATGTGTGATGTGGGCATGGAGGATGTACATGTGGTGCAGAGATGGTGTGTGTTGGGATGTGTGTGTGTGTGTGCAAGGGTGGGATGTGTCTGTGTGTGGTACAGAGACAGGATGTGTTTTCATGTGGTGCTGGGTGTGTGTATATATGGGCATGTGTGTCATACAGGGGTGGGTAAGTGTGTGTGATGTGGGGGTAGTATGGTGTGCGGGTGTGCATTGCAAAGCAAGGTAATACTCTGCCTAAAAGCTCTCAAAGGGGGTTTGGTGGTCATTTTTACAAGCTAAGTCTTTTTCTATACTGCAAAAGGAGATGATTTGTTGTTTGCTTGTGGTGTTTGGCAAGGCTCTGTCAGAGTTCATTGTCTTTGTTCCAGCTACTCATTCACAGCCAACTCTTTGATGCCACTGACCTCATGAGGTGTTCCATATGCAGGATGCCTGCATGCTGAGGCTCTCAGGAAAGAAGTGGAGGAGCCCAGGAAAGAAGTGGCAAGACTGAGAAGCGTTTGAGACAGTGAGATGCTTCTTGAAACATCCAACTCTGCAGCAGAGGTGAAGATGGGAGGCTACAGAAGGAAGAAGGTTGGATACGAGTCACCAAAGCCTGCAGTATCAACATTCCAACTCCTCCAGCCCTTGAACTGAAGAACCAATATGCAACCCTGGAAGTGGAGGAAGTGGAAGCATCCGAGGAAAGGGAAGAACCAGAGCTTGAGCACCCCACAGTTGCAGAATCAGTCACCATCAGGAAGCAAAGGGTAGTTGTGGTTGGTGACTCTCTTCTTAGGGGTACTGAGGCATCCATCTGCCAAACAGACTTGATGTCCAGAGAGGTGTGCTGTCTGCCAGGTGCCAAATTCTGAGATGTTATAGAGAGTTTGCCAAGACTCATCAAGCCTACTGACTATCATCAGATGTTGCTCATCCATGTCGGCACAAATCATATTTCTAGGTATCCCTCTGAGCATATCAAGTGACTTCATGAATCTGGGACAGAGGATGAAGAAGATAGGTGCACAGGTGGTGTTCTCTTCAATCTTCCCTTTTGAGGGTAAAGGCTGAGGTAGAGAAGCTTACATCCTGGAGATGAATGCATGGCTGCGTGGATGGTTTTATCAAGAGTGTTTTGGTTTCCTGGACCATGGGATGCTGTTCCAAGGGTTGCAGAGCAGAGATGGTGTAAATCTGTCAGAGAAGACTCAAAATGTCTTCATCAGCAGACTGGCTAACCTACTTAAGAGGGCTTTAAACTATATTCTTTGGGGATGGGTGAAGAGAGCCCCTAAGTAAGTGAAGAAAGCCCCTGGGTAAGGAAAACTTTAAATACCTCTGTAGAAATGGGTAATAGGTGCAAGATCTGGAAAGTGGTGTGTATATAGTAAATGCCCATAGCATGGGAAATAAGATCTCAGATGTTGAAGCTTTAATGGAAGAGGCTGACATGGATTTAGTGGCTATTTTGGAGGCATGGTTCACGGAAAACCCTGATGTAATTATACCAGGCTATACTTTATTCATGAAAGACAGGGTAGGAAGAAAGAGAGGTGGAGTGGCATTTTATGCAAAAAATAATGTTAAAGCTACAGAATTACAGGGCTTAAAAAGAAAAGAGGCACTGTGTGTTAAACTAGAAAGAGAGATAAGGAAATCCTTTTGCATTGGAGTTATATACAGATCCCCCTCACAGGGCATAGAACTGGATGAAGATTTAATAGAGACAAACACAGCATTGCTATGAAAGGGGAAGTGCTACTGATAGGTGATTTCAATATGTCGGATGTGGATTGGTACATTCCTGCTGCAGTATCATCTAAAAATTCCTGGATTCTCTACAGGGAGAACTATTCAAGCAATTGGTAACAGACCCCACACGTGAAGGGACCATACTGGACTTGGTGCTTACCAATGGCAAAAGTGTTTCTGATGTTATAGTGGGAGATCATTTTGCATCCAGTGACCACCAGATGGTGTGGTTCAGTATTAGGACTAGGGCTGTTAGAATCCATTCAAAGGTGAGGGTCTTAGACTTTAGGAAGACTAACTTTGCCAAGATGGGCCAATAGCTCAGGGAGTCGTTAGCGGGATGGGAACAGCTGGGGGATGTAGAAAAACAGTGGGCAAAACTGAAAGGAGATATTTTAAGGGCAACCAACCTTTTTGTTAAAATGGTAAATAAAGGTAAAAGAAAAAGGAGACCGCTATGGCTTTTGAAAGAGGTAGCTGAAAAAGTGAAGAAAAAGAGGGAGGCCTTCATGAAATACAAGAGATCACAGTCGCCCAAGAGCGGATGGTTCGGAAGAATGTATCCTTGAAGGATACTATCAAAAGCAGAGAGGTTCCAAAAAAGAGTAAAGTGGCCCAAATGCCCTCAAGTATGGAGTAAAAAGAGCTTAAAGATCCCAAATTACCCATGTCTACCAATAGCCAAATTAATATGAATAAAATACAGTCTCTAAAATGCTTGTATGCAAATGCTAGAAGTCTAAAAAATAAGATGGGAGAGTTAGAATATATAGCACTATATGAAAGGTTAGATATGATTGGAATATCAGAGACATGGTGGAAGGAGGACAACCAGTGGGACACTGATACCTGGGTACAAACTATATCGTAATGATAGAGCTGATCAAATTAGTGGAGGGGTTGCGCTCTATGTCAGAGAGGGCATTGAGTCAGAAGGGATTAAAGTTTTGCAGGAAACAAAATTTGCTGTAGAATCTCTATGGATTGAAATACCATGTAAAAAGGGGAAGGCGATGGCAGTAGGGGTGTACTATTGAAATAAATGACTGCTTCTTGGAGCAGCTGGTTCATGAACCGACCAGAGGGGAAGCCATATTAGACCTAGTCCTTAGTGGAACACCAGATCTAGTGCAAGAGATAAGGGTGTTGGGGCCACTTGGCAATAGTGATTATAGCATGATCGCCTTTGATTTAATTCGTGGAGGAGGGATAGTAAGGAAATCCACAGTACTACCTTTTAACTTTCGAAAGGTAGACTATGATAAAATGAGGAAAATAGTTAAGAAAAAAACTAAAAGGAGCAGTTGCAAAGGTTAAAGACTTACATCAAGCTTGGGTGTTGTTGAAAAATACTATCTTGGAAGCCCAGACCAGCAGTATTCCACGGTTTAAGAAAAGTGGAAGGAAGTCCAAAAAACTGCCAGCATGGTTTAAAGGTGAGGTCAGAGAGGCTGTTATTGCCAAAAAAGCATCTTTCAGGAAATGGAAAAAAGAGCCAAACGACGAAACCTGGAAACGGCACAAGCACTGGCAAGTCAAATGCAAGGCATTGATAAGGCAGGCAAAGGGAGAATTTGAGAAGAAGCTTGCTGCAGAAGCAAAAACCCGAAATAAAGACTTTTTCAAGTACATTCGTAGCGAAAGATTTGTGAGAGAGTCAGTTGGTCCATTAGATGATAGAGGGGTTAAAGAGGCACCAAGAGGTGACAAGGTGATAGTGGAGAGACTGAATGAATTCTTTGCTTCGGTCTTTACTGAGGAAGATGTAGGGATGTTATCCATGACTGAAGTGGTATTTAAAGGTGCGGAAGAATTGAAGGAAATATCGATACGTCGGGAAGATGTATTACAACTATTAGATTAACTGAAGAGTAGCAAATCACCTGGGCCGGATCGTATAAGGGTGTTGAAAGAACTGAAATATGAGGTTGCAGATCTGCTATTAGTAATCTGTGAACTATCATTAAAATCATCTCTAATACCTGAAGATTGGAGGATCGCCAATGTAACACCAATTTTTAAAAAGTCTTCCAGGGGTGATCCGGGAAACTACAGACCGGTGAGCCTCACGTCAGTACCAGGAAAAATGGTAGAAACCATCATAAAGAATAAAATTACTCAGCATGTAGATAGTCATGGCCTAATGGGAGACAGCCAACATGGCTTTAGACAAGGAAGATCTTGTCTTACTGATCTGTTATGTGTTTTTTGAAGGTGTGAATAAACAGGTGGACAAAGGTGAATCGGTTGATATAGTGTATCTGGACTTTCAGAAAGCCTTTGACAAGGTCCCTCATTAGAGACCTTTGGCAAAACTAAATAGGCATGGGATAGGAGGCATTATTAGTTATCTCCAAGTTATAATGCCCTGTTCAATGTAATTTCAGTTTGTTCAATGTAAACCGCACTGATGCAGAATAGCGCGGTATATAAGAGAATATAAATAAAAAATAAATAAATAAATTATACTACTGTGGATTAGGAACTGGTTAAAAGATAGAAAGCAGAGGGTAGGGGTAAATGGCCAATTTTCCCAATGGAGAAAGGTGAATAGTGGTGTACCCCAGGGATCTGTGCTGTGTCCGCTGCTTTTTGACATATTCATAAATGACCTGGAAAGTGAAATAACGAGTGAGGTTATCAAATTTGCAGATGACACAAAACTATTTAAAGTTGTTAAAACCCAAGAGGATTGTGGAAAATTGCAAGAGGATCTTGATAAATTGGAAGACTGGGTATCAAAATGGCAGATGAAATTTAATGTAGACAAGTGCAAAGTTATGCACCAAGGGAAGAACAACCCAAACTATGGTTATACGATGCAAGGTTTATGTTTATGTTTATGTTTATTTATTTGCTTAATCGCCCTTCATTGGGAAGCAGGGCGGTTTGCAATAAAATCAAACAACAATAAGGCACAAGGCCGGAAACTGAAAAGAAATTACAATATTAACAGAGAAAGAGACAGAGACAGGGGTAGAGAGGGTGAAAGGAGGGAGAGAGGGTGAGGCTAGGAGAGAGGGTGAGGCTAGGAACCACCACCCAGGAAAAAGATTTAGGCATCATTGTGGATACCATGTTAAAACCCTTGGCCCATTGTGGATACCATGTTAAAACCCTTGGCCCAGTGTGCAGCGGCAGCCAAGAGAACAAATAGAATGCTAGGTATCATAAGGAAAGGAATGGAAAATAAAACAAAAGATATTATAATGCCTCTATATCATTCGATGGTGAGACCGCACCTTGAATATTGTGTGCAATTCTGGACGCCGTATCTTAAAAAGGATATAGCGATTTTAGAAAAGGTTCAGAGAAGAGCCACCAAAATGGTAAAGGGGATGGAAGGATACTCCTATGAAGAAAGGCTAAAAAGGTTAGTGCTCTTTAACCTGGAAAAGAGACGGCTGAGGGGAGATATTATTGAAGTCTATAAATTAATGAACGGAGTGGAACAGGTAAACGTAGGTCGATTGTTTACGTTATCAGAATATAGAAAGACTAGGGGACATGCAATGAAGCTACAGGGTAAACTATTTAAGACTAATAAAAGAAAATATTTTTTCACTCAACGTGTAATCAAACTCTGGAATTTGTTACTGGAGGATGTAGTAAAGGCTGTTAGTGTAGCTGGGTTTAAAAAAGGTTTGGACAAGTTCCTGGAGGAAAGGTCCATAAACCATTATTAAGAAGGGACCCAGGATATCAATGCTTGACCCAGTACAAAATTGTGGAACCTGTGTCTTTTGGGGAAACTGCTAGGTACATATGACCTAGATTGGCCACTGTTGGAAACAGGATACTGGGCTTAATGGACCTTGGTCTGACCCAGTATGACTTATCTTATGTTCTTATGTACAGAGAGAGGAAGACAGGCATCTATATTTGGAAAAACTTAGAGAAGCTAGCAAAGTAGTCAGGAAAGCAAAGATTCAAAAAGAGGAGGAAATAGCTAATGCAATAAAATGGGGGGGGATAAGACATTTTTCAGATATGTTAGTGAGAAGAGGAAGGGCAAAAGTGGTATTGTCAGACTCAAGGGTGAAGGGGAGGAATATGTAGAAGCTGGTGAGGATTAAGCAGAATTGCTTAACAAATATTTCTGTTCTGTGTTCAGAGATGAAGAATCAGGAGCAGGACCTCAGAAAACACCCACAAACAGGAACAGAAGCGAGGGACATCTTGAACAATTTTCAGAAGACTGTGTTCGTGAGAAACTAGCTCAACTTAAAGTAGACAAAGCGATGGGACCAGGTGGGATACACTCTAGAATACTTAGGGAACTTGGGGATGTTCTAGCAGCTCCACTGACTGACCTTTTCAATGCCTCGTTGGAGTCAGGAGTGGTGCCAAAGGACTGGAGAGAGGCTCTTATGATTCCTTTACACAAAAGCGGAAGTAAGGATGTGGTTGAAAGCTACAGGCCGGTGAGTTTAACTTCGGTGGTGAGTAAATTATTGGAAACGCTGCTGAAAAAGAAAATAGGTTTCTGGAGTCCAACGGATTACAGGATCCGAGGCAGCATGGATTCACCAGAGGCAGGTCTTGTCAGACAAATCTGATTGATTTCTTTGACTGGATGACCAGGGAGTTGGACCAAGGAAAAGCCCTAGATGTAGTGTATTTAGATTTCAGTAAAGCCTTTGACACTGTTCCTCACAGGCGACTTATAAACAAACTGAGCACCCTAGGGATGGACCCTAAAGTTACTGCTTGGGTTAGAAATTGATTGGGTGGGAGGCGACAAACAGTACAGGTAAATGGGGCTCACTCTGAGGAGAAGGATGTTACCAGTGGTGTGCCCCAGGGATCTGTCCTTGGTCCAATTCTTTTTAACATCTTTGTTAGTGATATAGCGGAAGGGCTGTCGGGTAATGTTTGCCTTTTTGCGGATGATACCAAAATCTTCAATAGAGTAGACACCCAGGAAGGTGTAGATAACATGAGGAGGGATCTAGCTAAGCTTGAAGAATGGTCTAGAATCTGGCAGTTGGGATTTAATGTTAAGAAATGTAAGGTCATGCATTTGGGCTGCAGAAATCCAAGGAAGCAATATAGTATAGGGGATGAAGTACTTTTGTCCACTAAAGAAGAGCAGGGCCTGGGCGTGGTTGTGTCTGATGATCTTAAAGTAGCTAAAAAGGTAGAAAAGGCGACGGCAAAAGCTAGAAGGATGCTTAGGTGCATACGGAGAGGAATGGCTAGCAGAAAAAAGGAGGTGATAGTGCCTCTGTATAAGTCTTTGGTGCGACCTCATTTGGAGTATAGTGTGCAATTCTGGAGAGTGGACCTTCAAAAGAATGTGAACAGGTTGGAGTCGGTGCAGAGGGTGGCTACTAAAATGGTTAATGGTCTTCATTATAAAGCATATGAGGGCAGACTTAAGGATCTTAATATGTACACCTTAGAGGAAAGGCGGGATAGAGGTGATAATATTGAGATGTTTAAATACCTCCGTGGCATAAATGTTCAGGGGGAGAGCCTCTTTCAATTGAAAGCAAGTTCTGTTACGAGGGGACATGGGATGAGGGTGAAGGGGGATAGATTCAGGAGTGATTTGCGGAAATATTTCTTTACAGAAAGAGTGGTGGATCCATGGAATAGTCTCCCAGTGGAGGTGGTAGAGATGAGGACAGTAACTGAATTCAAAAAGCATGGGACAAACACAGAGGATCTCTAAAGGTAAAAAGGGGACTGTTGTAGTTGTTGATATGGAAGGACAGACTAGATAGGCCATGTGGTCTTTTTCTGTCGTCATAATTCTGTGTTTCTAAAAGTAAGGAGATCCTGGATTCTCTACAGGGAGAACTATTCAGGCAATTGGTAACTGAGCCCACACTTTAAGGGGCTATACCGGACTTAGTGCTTACCAATGGGGAAAGTGTTTCTGATGTTACAGTGGGATATCCTTTTGTATCCAATGATTACCAGATGGTGTGGTTCAGTATTAGGACTAAGGCTGATAAAATCCATTCAAAAGCGAATGTTTTAGACTTTAGGAAAACTAACTTTGCCAAGATGGGACAATATCTCAAAAAGACATTAGTGGGATGGGAACAGCTGGGGGATGTAGAAAAACTGTGGGCAAAACTGAAAGGGGATATTTTAAGGGCAACCAACCTTTTTGTTAGAAAGGTAAATAAATGTAATAGGAAAAAGAGGCCAATATAGTTTCCAAAGAAGTAGCTGAAAAGTTGAAGCAAAAGGAGGCCTTCAGGAAATACAAGAGATCACAGAGAGAGGAAGACAGGCATCTATATTTGGAAAAACTTAGCAAAGTAGTCAGGAAAGCAAAGATATAAAAAGAAGAAGAAATAGCCCATGCAATAAAATGCGGGGATAAGACTTTTTTAAGATATGTTAGTGAGAGGAGGAGGGGCAAAAGTGGTATTGTCAGACTCAAGGGTGCAGGGGAGGAATATGTAGAAGATGATGAGGATAAAGTGGAATTGCTTAACAAATATTTCTGTTCTGTGGTCACTGATGAAGGGCCACGAGCAGGACCTCAGAAAACACCCACAAATAGAAACAGAAGTGATGAGGATCTCAAATGATTTTCAGAAAACTTTGTCCTGTTTAGTGCGGGAGTGTGGTTGTGTTTGTGTGGCTGCATGGGTGAGGTACTCTAGTTGTGTTTGTGTGTGCAGTATGTGGTGTGGTGAGGTATATGTGTGTGTGTGTATGGTATAGGTGTCTTTGCGTGGAGGGGGGATAGGATGTGTATGTTTGTGGATTAGAGGTGGGGTGTATGTGTTTGCGTGGAATAGGGGTGGAATGTATGTGTTTGTGGTATGGAGGTAGAGTGTGTGTGTTTAGGGGGACAGGGTATGTACAGTATGTGTGTTTGGGTGGGATAGAATGGGTGGGGTGTATGTGGTGTGGGAGTTGAATGTGTGTGTTAATGTGGCATGTTTGTAGTATGGTGTTGGGGTGGGGTGGGTGGGTTTGCTACAAGGATAGGGTTAGGAGTGTGTGTGTCTTTATGGAGGTGGTGTGGGGGTGGGCTATACGTGCATTTGATACTAGTGTAGGGTGCGTGTGTGTATATATGTGGTGTGGGGCTGGTGTGTGTGTGTGGTACAGAGCTAAGGTGTGTGCATGTGTAATATAGGATGGGGCTTATATGTGTGGTGCAGAGGTGCTGTGTGTGTGTGATGAAGCTGTAGGGTGTGTGTGTGATACGTGGGTGGTATGTGTGTAGTGTGGAGCTAGTGTGATATGATTGTGTGTGATGTGGATGTGTCTGTTGCGGGATATGGGATGTTGTGGGGGGGATGTGGTATGATACGGTGTGAGTATGTATGTGTAATGCAGATGTGGGGTATGTGCATGTGATGCAGGGATAGTGTCTGTGTATGTATAATGTGAATATGAGGGGTGTGTGTGTGATACAGGAGTGGAATGTTGTGTGTTTATATAGTGTGGAGGTGGTATGATATGGTGGTATGATATGGTTGTGTGTGTGTGGAGTGAAGATGGTGTGGGGTGCATGTGCATGTATGTGTGATGTGGATGTGTGATACGGGGGTGGTGTGTGTGTGTAGTGTGGAGCTGGTGTGATATGATGTGTGTGGATGTGGGGGGGATGTGGTGTGATATGGAGTGAGTATGTGTGTGCAATACAGATGTGGGGTATGTGCGTGTGATGCTGGCATAGTATCTGCGTGTGGATGTGAGGTGTGTGTGAGATCCAAGATAGGTCTGTATACCCCTGTTTTCTTTGGAATAAGGAAATAGGGGGAGTAAAACCCCGTACCCTGATGAGGAATGGGTACTTCTTCTATTGCCCCTTGACCTAACAGGTTGATGAGAGGTGTCGGAGAATTGAACTGCCTTATTATTGTGGTAGGGGGCAGGCTTGAAAAATGAAGCCTGTACCCCTACTTTATGATGGAAAGTGTCCAATGCTCTGCTGTTATCTGCCCCCATTTGGGGGCAAAGTGACATAACCTTCCTGGAATGGTGGAAGGCTCTGGTCCCACGAGAGCCAGAAAGGCTAAGTTCTCTAGCTGAAAGTCAAAGGCCTTGTGGAGGCTGAGACTGCTGAGACGGTTGAGGCTTAGCAGTCTTTGCTTTCTTCTGTTTGGGTGGTTGCTGACCTTTCCTGACAAGCTGACCTGCAGAACGTCCCTGCTGAGCATAAGCAGGATAATATCTTTTCTTCTTAGAAAAGAATGGTTTCTTGAACGATTTCTTTCTAGCAGGATCAGCTGTGGACTTGGATAATCTATCCAAGGTAGAGTTGTCAGCATCCAACTCATTGGTCTTTTCTTGCCAATCTCTACCAAACAGGTTCTCACTAGTACAAGGGATATTTCCCAATTTGTCTTGTACCCAGAGCTCCAGATCAGATGCCTGGAGCCAAGCAATTCTACGTGCACCTATGGCAATGGCAGAGGTTCTGCTTATGCACTCAAAGCAGTCAAAGGCTGCACGGTTGCTAAATTTGGAAACATCTTGGGCATGTTTGACCAATGTGAGAAAATCCTGTCTTCTATCCTCAGGAAGAATAGGACTCAAGGCCTCTAAATCATCTGTGATCTCCTTCAGGAACATTCCCATGTAAAGACTATAGGAACTGATCCTGGCAGAAAGCATGGAAGCTTGGAAGACACGACATCCAAAAGCATCCAGGGTTCTGCACGCACGTCCTGGAGGATTAGAGGCATGTCTCTTTGCAATTTTGATCCTTCTCATAGCTGATTCCACTACAATAGAGTGGTGAGGAAGCTGAGTTTTCTGGAAACCAGGACAAGGAGGGACTCGATACAGAGTATCCAGTCTGCGAGAATGAGGAGAGGTGGTAAGAGGTGTCTCCCACATCCTTAACATGAGATCATGCAAAATCTCATGAATGGGCAAAGTAGCTGCCTCCTTAGGAGTTTTGGGATATTGTAAAATTTCAACTCCTTAGTTCTTGGCTCTGTTTCAGGGGCCACAGTAATGGACAGACCCCGAGCCACCTCCCTGATAAAATCCTGAAAGGAAATATCCTCTGGAGGAGACATCCTGCGCTTAGGGGAGGAGGGCTCCTCTGGGAGAAGCATTCCTGCATCGACAGAAGTGTCAGAATCCTCAGATTCTTCTGAGGACTCGAAGTACCATCTGTCCGGATGCTCTTGAAGAGCCCGATACCCGTACCGACCGAAGTCGGTACCGGGAGTAATCGGTACCGGGGTATCGGTACCCGAGAGCATCGGATGACTGGGTACCGGCAAAGCAGACACTGATGCCAATGTCGATGCTATCGGTACCGGCCGGAATGTCTGTCGCAGTTCCAAGGGCATCGATGCTGCAAGGAGAGCCGCCAGACTGCGCTCAATAGCCAGGATTCTCTGGTCTATCGACGGTGCCAATGCCTGGATGTCTGTACTGGAGAAGAACGCCGGTACCCCAGAGTATGGCACCAGTAGTTCTGCCGAGGTCGAGGCCTCGAGAACATCCTGGAGTCCCGATAATGCTTTGGAAGCCAAAGCCTCCCGCCGAGGCAATTTTACTGGTGCAGAATCCTCAAGGGCAACGCCAGAGGCATCTCGATGCTTAGAAGGAGATCTACCCTTTGAGGACTGGCTGGACTTATGTTTAGTTACCTGAGATCCACGGGAAGAAGAGGAAGCCCTGGAAGACGTTGATGCCACCGAAGCTGCATCAGAGGGAAACAGGGTACTGAGCTTAGCAGCTCGGTTCTGCCGACCTCTTTTAGACATCATGGCTCAGGACATACAATCCGTGATGGAGTGGTCAGGACCTAAACATTTTAGACACCATTCATGGGTGTCGGTGACGGAAATGGTACCGCCACACTTGGTGCACTTTTTGAAACCTGAGACAGGTTTCTCCATTGTAGGAAAACTTTTCTGGGCCTAAGGCCCAATAAGGCGTGTGCACCTGGAAAAAAAATAGGAAAAATCCTAGTATATATATATATATATATATATATATATATACAGAGAGAGAGAGAGAGATAGATAGATTTTTTTTTTTTTAAAGACAGAAAATAAGAAGAAAAAAACGGCGGTACCGGTAAAGCGTCGAGGAAGGCAGACGCGACCACAAAAAAGAAAGAAAGAAAGAAGAATTCTTCTGCGGTGACAGGAACAACGACCTGCTGGCTCTGCGGAAAAAGAAGAACTGGAGAGAGGCAGTTGGGAAAGGTGGGAAGGCAGCACACAGGCGCTGTGGGATGCTCCCAAAAGCTTTCTAATTGGACGCTGGGGAGCGTTCCGCGCAGACTCCGTCGGTACCCATGATACCCATATGTGATGCCTACATTCCTGCTTGTTCCTGGAGATATCCTGGGTCTCTTTTAAATGGTTTATGGACCTTTTCCTCCAGGAACTTGTCCAAACCTTTTTTAAACCCAGCTACACTAACAGCTTTTACTACATCCTCCGGTAATAAATTCCAAAGTTTAATTACACGTTGAGTGAAAAAATATTTTCTCTTATTAGTCTTAAATAGGTTATCCTGTAACTTCATTCCATGTCCCCTAGTCTTTTTATATTCTGATGACATAACAATCATAGAAACATAGAAAAATGATGACAGAAAAAAACCACATGGTCTATCTAGTCTGTCCTTCCATATCAACAACTACAACAGTCCCCCTTTTTTCCTTTAGAGATTCTCTGTGTTTGTCCCATGCTTTTTGAATTCAGATACTGTCCTCATCTCTACCACCTCCACTGGGAAACTATTCCACGGATCCACTACTCTTTCCGTAAAGAAATATTTCCACATATCACTCCTGAATCTATCCCCCTTAACCCTCATCCCTTGTCCCCTTATAGCAGAACTTGCTTTCAATTGAAAGAGGCTCTCCCCCTGTGTACTTATGCCATGGAGTTATTTAAACATCTCAATCATATCACCTCTATTCCACCTTTTCTCTAAGGTGTACATATTAAGATCCTTAAGTCTGTCCTCATATACTTTATAATGAAGGCCACTAATCATTTTAGTAGCCACCCTCTGTACTGACTCCATCCTGTTTATATCCTTTTGAAGGCGCGGTCTCCAGAATTGCACTATCACCTCCTTTTTTCTGCAAGCCATTCCTCTCCCTATGCATCCAAGCATCATTCTAGCTTTTGTTTTCACCTTTTCTACCTGTTTATCTACTTTAAGATCATCAGACACAATTGCGCCTAGGTCCCGCTCTTCTTTAGTGGACAAAAGTACTTCACCCCAAATCAATCTACGTTTACCCGTTCCACTCCATTCATTAATTTATAGACCTCTATCATATCTCCCCTCCGCCATCTCTTTTCCAGGTTGAAGAGCCCTAACCTTTTTAGCCTCTCTTCATTGGAGTATCCTTCCATCACCATTACCATTTTTGTGTCTCTTGTCTGTACCTTTTCTAATAACGCTATATCCTTTTTAAGATTCGGCGACCAGAATTGCACACAATATTCAAGGTGTGGTTGCAACATGGAACGATACAGAGGCATTATAATAATCTTTGTTTTATTTTCCATTTCTTTACTTATGATACCTAGCATTCTATTTGCTCTCTTGGGCCGCCGCTGCACATTGGGTAGAGGGTTTAAACATGTTATCCACGATGATGCCTAAATCTTTTTCCTGGGTGATGGTTCCCAATGTGGAACCTTCCATCATGTAACCATTGTTTGGGTTGTTCTTTCCTAGGTGCATAACTTTGCACTTGTCCACATTAAATGTCATCTGCCATTTGGATGCCCAGTCTTTCAATTTATCAAGATCCTCTTGGGATGGAGTGTCTGTTTATGTGTATGAGTGATGTGTATGTGGTATGTATGTGTGTGTGATACAGGGGAGGTGTGGTGTAATGTGGAGGTGGCATGGTATGATATGGTGTGTGTGTGGTGCAGGGTTGGGATGGAGTGTCTATGTATGTGTATGAGTGATGCGGATGTGGTGTGTGAGTGATATGGGGGTGGTGTGTGTGTAGTGTGGAGGTGGTATGGTATAATATAGTGTGTGTGTGTGGTACAGGGGTGGGATGTAGAGTCTATGTATGTGTATGAGTGATGCGGATGTGGTGTGTGAGTGATATGGGGGTGGTGTGTGTGTAGTGTGGAGGTGGTATGGTATAATATAGTGTGTGTGTGTGGTACAGGGGTGGGATGTAGAGTCTATGTATGTGTATGAGTGATGTGGATGTGTTTGTGTGTGATATGGGGGTGGTGTGTGTGTGTAGTTTGGAGATGGTATGGTATAATGTGTGTGTGTGTGTGTGTGTTTAGTGCGGAGGTGGTATGATATGGTATGTGTGTGATGTGGACATAGTGTGGGTTGAGTACGTGTGTATGAGGGATGTGTGTGTGTATGTGTGAGATACGGGGGTGGTGTGTGTGTGTACTGTGGAGGTGGTATGGTATATGGGGTGTGTGTGTGATGTGGAGATGGTGTGGAGTGAGTGCATGTGTATGAGTGATGAGGTTACTCAAAATGAGTACGTGATACGGGGGTGGTGTGTGTGTAGTGTGGAGGTGGTATGGTATAATTTGGTGTGTGTGTGGTGCAGTGGTGGGATAGAGTGCCTATGCATGTGTATGAGTGATGCGGATGTGGTGTGTGTGTTGTAGTGTAGAGGCGGTAATTTGTGTGTGTGTGGTGCAGGGGTGGGATGGAGTGTCTCTATATGTGTATGAGTGTGGCAGTACTGATAGCATGCAATAAATAATACCCGGAGTCAGTACAAGGATCCAAACCAATTTATTGTGCACAAGGCCCAAGCATCAAAGGACTGAGCAATGGCGAGCAGGAACAACTTCCTTAAATACAAGCTTCACAGTTTGATACAGGCAGACTTTCTATTGGTCCCAATGCCCCCTGCACCTATCCAATCGGGGACCCCCTCACTGGGCCCTCTTCCCCCTTCTCAGGCTATGCTAACCCAGGCTCAGTTTCTAGACATAATACATTCCTACTACAAGGTCACTGCATCAGCATAAAAGCATGGAATAAAGGATTAATACAAACTTATCAAAAGCAGATTAGAGCGGTTTAAGGCAGATCCTCAGCCTTCACTGACTTTGGTCTTTCTCAGCACTACTATTTCTAGCAGTGGGGTTGGGGACTCCGGCCTAGCTTGCAGGCTCATACCTGTACAGGCTATTATATAGGCCATAGCCTACCACAGAGTCATCTGGATGAGGTGTGTGTTTGTGTGATACGGGGGTGATATGTGTGTAGTATGGAGGTGGTATGGTATAATATGGTGTGTGTGTGTGTGTGTGTGTGATTGTTTAATGCGGAGATGGTATGTTCTCCAGGAACAAGCAGGAATGAGTCTTCACATATGGGTACGTCGGTACCGACGGAGTCCGCGCGGGAACTCTTCCCAGCGTCCAATCAGAAAGCTTTTGGAAGCATCCCAACACGCCTGCTTGCTGCCTTCCCGCCTTCCCAACTGCCTCTCCTCAGTTTTCATTTTTCCGAGGAGCCGGCAGGACATCCTCCTGTCACCGCAGAAAATTCTTCTTTTATTTTTTATTTTTCTTGTGGTCGCGGCTGCCTTCCCCGACGCCACCGGTACCGCCGGTGTTTCTTTTTTCTTTTCTTGTAAAATTTTTCCTTTTTAAGGAATATTTTTCTTCCTTAGTGTCTCACGTTTTCTCAGGCCTTCTAGGCCTCTCCATTTCCTTCATGGAACCACCAGCCACTTTCCTCAAGAAATGTACAAACTGTGGCGGTACAACTTTATTTTTAGACACTCACAATTGGTGTCTAACCTGCTTGGGTCCTGACCGTTTTCCTACGGAGCCCTCGGGCAATAGTATTGTGAGAAGAAGTATTCAACATCGTGTCCTTGACACGCGGTCCCCCTCCAACTTCAGGGAACCGACCATATCTTCTTCTCCACAGGATCAGGTAACACAAAAACAGTCTGTTAAGACTAGCCAGTCCTCGAGCGGCAGTTCTCATGCACAGCAGAGATGCCTCCGGCCTTGTCCTCGAGAATCCACTGGTTTCAAAACCCCGGTGGGAGTCTTCAGCCTCCAAAGCCTGTGTGGGGTTTCAAGTTGTTCCTGAGGTTCATCCCTCACAGAAGATACCTGAGCCATGCCTGGTGGTGGCATCCGCTTCGAGCGGTACCGATACCCCGGCATCGGCACTGGTGTTGGATGAAACATTCCTCACCAAGGATCGTCGTCTGGCGTCCTCGATACCTGCGGGCCCGGTGGATACGCTCCAGACCGACATTCCAGTATCGGTACCGACACCGATACTAGTACCGACATCGGTACCCTCCAGACATGCATCGATAGACTCGCTTCCTTCGATGCCGAGTCTGGAATCGATCTCCAGTCTGGAGGACTGGGTACCGACTCACCTTGGTACCGACTCCCGTCGGTACCGAAAGCTCGGTTCTGATACTTCGGATCCGCAGCTCTCGGTTCCACCAATACCATTAGAGTTCCAACCGGCTGGCCTTCATCCACCGGTATCAGATACGGTACCGAAGTGGTACCGATATCCACATTACCATTGCTGTCGGTACCTTCCATGCTTCTCTCGTCAGGTTCGCTTCCCTCGATGCCGAGTTTGAAATCTATCCCTAGCATGGACGATCTGTTACCGACTGTCGCTGGTCCTGATCTACAGTACCAGCGACCACCATCTAGGGATCCCATACTGCACCATTCAGGATCTTCTATTCCTATATACTTAGATAGATCCCTCGGTGCCAATGCTAGTTCTTCATCAGATCTAGCCTATCCAAGGGAAGTTCCCTCTGGCGATCCTTCTTTCCAGACTTTCCTCTTGGATATGGCAAAATCACTTGCCATTCCTATTCCTGGACAAGATCCTACACATGGGAATACAGAATACCTCTCTGTTCCTAGCAAAGCAAAGGACAACATAATGCTTCCTTTGCATCATTCTTTGCAAGATCTCCTTCTACGAATGTGGGAAGCGCCTTTAAAGGTACCCCCACCTTCCAGAGCAACTGATCTTCTATATCAGGTGCCCCCCTCTCCAGGGTTTCAAAAGACTCAACTTCCTCATCATTCCATTGTAGTAGAATCAGCAATGAGGCGAGTGAAGAGTAATAAAAAGCACTCTTCTTGTCCGCCAGGTCGTGAGTCTAAGACACTAGATGCCTTTGGACATCAAACCTTCCAGACATCCATGCTTTCAGCAAGAATTCTCTCATATATTTTTTATATGGGTCTATCTCTTGAGGAGGTCACAAAGCAATTACATCTTTTGACTCCTTTTCTTCAAGAGCCCAGGTGTACAGACTATTCCTCACTGGTTAGTCATACTCAAAATATCTCTAGGTTTCTTACTCGTGCTTCCCTAGACTCCTTTGAGTCTGTTAGCAGGACTTCTGCTATAGCTATAGGGGCACGACGTAGAGCCTGGCTTCAAGCTTCAGACTTGGACAAATGGGCACAAGAAAGACTGGGAAATACCCCTTGCACTGGAGAAAATCTCTTCAACAAGGAGTCTTTACTCCAGGTTACTCAGTTATCCACTGACTTTCCTTTTTTCCAGAGGCTGTTCTACGCCTTCTTCTTTCCCAGTAGGTAGGAAATGTCCTACCAAACTTTCTTCCCCTAGGGGGAGAAGATTTTACCCATCATCTGCCCATCATACAGATGTTCCCAAACAGGGGAAACATCGCCCTAGTCAGAAGAATCCACAACCTCAACAGGGTCAACAAACCCAGCAGTCGCAGGGTTTCAAATAGATCATTGTCCCTCTTGGTTGGGGGTTAGGGTGGCAGTCTGCTTCTTTTCACTTGAAGAATCTGCACTAATTTTTATCCTAACCTACCTAGATATCTCTTCATGAGACATCTTTCCTCTAACTCTGAGTCTTTATGATGATCATGCCCATCATTAACACATTTTCCTCTTCCTCTTGGAGGAAAGAGAGGTAGCAACTATCAACAGAGAGTTGTTTCCCTGTACTGGCATGTATCATCTCATCTATCCGAGACCTCCTCCATAGTCAGTCTCTTGCAACTCTCTCTTACCTCCCTCTTACTACAACATTTGTTTTGTAAGAGTGGCTCTTTAAACGGGTAAGCCCCTATGGTCCTCTACCTCTTCTACCGGGGGATTCTCCCTTCTGGAGTTGTCGCCCCCCCCTTGTTACTTAGAGCAGCTCATCAGACAATAGGGACTCCTATCATGTCTGTTGTTTCTTTTTCCCAGTCTAAAAAGGAGCAGGGAAAAGAACTTTTCAATGCTGCTCTGGTAGTTGTTGCAGATACAGCAATTCCTAGTGGTTAAGCCACTGGTTTTGTTTCACTACAGAACCAGGGATTCCCCTCCACTAGCAATCCTCTTTGCCTCAGTGCTAAGTCCCAAACAGGTTATCAACCTCGTTTGGGAAACCCTATTATCACAGTCTGGTTGGTTAACTTCTATTCTTCGCCCCCTTGTCCTTGGCAGAATAGCTGGTTACCTGCTGGCTTTTCACAGCCAGTTTTTTCTTCTAACCAACCTGCAGCATGCTCTCTGCATCTCTACAGAGTAGCTTTGCACTATGGGCCCTTGCTAGAGTGCATTAGTATCTTGCCTAGCAGATAACCCCAGATGGTTAAGGGGGGTTCCCCCAGTCATGTTCATGTCTGGCAGGTATTCCCTACCCTTACCATCTCATTTTAAATCTCTTTTGAGGCAAACGCCTCAGGCCTTTCATTACGTGAAAAACTTAAGGAGGGCCAAATCCCTAGCTTGGTCCATATCTCCTTGGGTCTTCTCGTCAGAGGTAAATTTCTTCAATGGCAGCTAGAGGACGCCTAATACCCATCTTGCCTTCATAGGCGGGTCACTAGGGTATCTTCCTCCAGAGGCGTCCTCTCTCCATTCTCCATACTGCAATTCTGGAGATACCTGGACTTCTTGTCTGCAGACTGATGTTATCCTCTGCCATTTTCACGTAGGCCATCCTGGTTATTCAAGAGCTCAAATTCTGCAGGGAATTCAGACTTCTTCTTGTCAGGGAGACCTCTCTTCTGACTCTGCCAGTCATAACCAGAAAAAGAGGATTCTCTATGTATCTATTCAAGCAGGTATCAACCTTCTTGCTGTCATATAAATCTTTCTCTCTCCCTATATCCCTAGGGGGGATGAGTTTTATGGACATCTCTCCATCCTTATACCTGGAGACATGTGTCTATATGCCTGCCTATTCATATAGGTATATATAGATATATATATACTTATCTATATCTATCGGTGTGTCTTCTGCCCGTACATATCTCTTATATGCCTATATACCCTCTAGGTGTATATATTTAAATAGATATATATGTATATGTGTATATATATATATATATATATATATGTTTATAGATATAATAAGATATATTTTTAGATAGATCTGTATCCATCTACTTATCTATCTGTCTGTCAGGTTTAGATATCCCTACATTTCTATATAACCCTGACAGATAGGCACTACCTCTATCAATGCTGTGCCAGTATTCTTAGAGGGCTACAGCTATAACCACTTCCTGTGGTAATTAACAACTTTTTTCCTTACCATAACATTTCAGGTTAGGTACCCTGAAGCTCTCCAAGTACCTTTTTCTTTCCTAATTGACCACATTTAGGAAAGACATTGCGGAGCTTCAGTTGTTTTAAGCTTAAGCTTTCTTTAATAGTACCTTCTGCGTCTCCGCTGAAGCTCTACCTCTTATGCTACCCTAGTTTTCCCCTGGGGCTATTTCTCACCCTGAAGAGTTCTGGCCTCCACTTGTTTTTATTCTACTTATTACCTCTACTTCTCAGTGAAGTACCCCTTGAGCACATTCACTGGCTCTCCTATCAGATCCAGATGTAGCTCAGTGCACTTGTGCAATGCCAACAAGGGAGGCCCAAATTACAATCTTTCATTACTAAAAGCCCTCGATAAAGGGTCTTCCCCTTTGAAGCCCTGTTCTAACCAGCTGTTCCACAGCTCCTTTTCTATATTCAACTCCTACCCTCCATCCCCAGGATGCCTGAGGTCCTGAGGAATAGCATGGCTCGTTCTAGACTTGCCACAGGCTAAGACTCCCTCCGGGCATCTGAGCTTGGGAGTCCCCATATGTGAAGACTCATTCCTGCTTGTTTCTGGAGATAGCACAGTTACTTACCTGTAACAGGTGATCTCTGGGAACAGCAGGAATAAGTCTTCACAACCCACCCACCTCCCCTAGGAGTTGCATTTCTCTATCTCTATCTTTCCCTTCCTTGCTCTCTCTCTCTTTGTCTCAGCTTTAAAACTTAACTGAGGAGAGGCAGTTGGGAAGGCGGGAAGGCAGCACGCAGGCATGTTGGGATGCTTCCAAAAGCTTTCTGATTGGACGCTGGGAAGCGTTCCCGCGCGGACTCCGTCGGTACCGACGTACCCATATGTGAAGACTTATTCCTGCTGTTCCCAGAGATCACCTGCTACAGGTAAGTAACTGTGCTATATGGTGTGTGTGATGTGGAGATGGTTTGGGGTGAGTGCGTGTGTATGAGTGATGTGTGTCTATGAGTGATACGGGGGTAGTGTGTGTGTAGTGTGGAGGAGGTATGTTATAATGTGGTGTGTGTGTGTGGTGCAGGGGTGGGATAAGAATATAAGAACATAAGATATGCTATATTGGGTCAGACCAAGGTCCATCAAGCCCAGTATCCTGTTTCCAAAAGTGGTCAATCTAGGTCATAAGTTCCTAGCAGTCTCCTCAAAAGACACAGGTTCCTTAATGCTTGTATTGGTTCAAGCAGTGATATCCTGGGTCCCTTTTAATAATGGTTTTTGGACCTTTCTTCCAGGAACTCGTCAAAACCTTTTTTATACCCAGCTTCACTAACAGCTTTTACTACATCCTCCGGTAACAAATTCCAGAGTTTGATTACACATTGAGTGAAAAAATATATCTCCAGGAACATGTAGGAATGTAATCGTCACATATGGGTATCGTCGGTACCAATGGAACCTGCGCGGGAACGCTCTCCAGCGTCCAATAGGAAAGCTTTTGGGAGCATCCCACTGTGCCTGCATCGCTGCCTTCCCACCTTTCCAACTCTCCCTCTTCAGTTTTTCATTTTCCGTGGAGCCGACAGGCAGAAAACCCTGTCACCGCAGAAAATCTTCTTTTTGTGGTCGCGTCTGCCTTCACCGTCGACGCCTATACCGGTACCACCGGTCTTTTCTTTATTTTCTTAACTACTTTTCTTAAAAAAAATAATAATTATTTCTTTTGGAGGGTCTGTCCCCACTTGGTGCCAGGCGCCATTTTGGCCACTAGGCCCTCTTTTCTTCCAAAATGGAGAAACCATCTAGTGGTTTCAAAAAATGTTTAAAGTGTAGCTGTACCATTTCTGCTACTGACACCCATGACTGGTGTCTCAAATATTTAGGTCCTGACCATTTACCATCGGAGTGTCTCCTCTGTAGAAAGATGACCAAGAGAGGCCTGCAGAACAGAGCTGCAAAACTAGGCACCCTCTTTGCTGCAGATGCGATGTCCGTTGCATCGACTTCTTCCAGGGCTTCATCTTCCTCCCATGGATCTCAGGTAACTAAACCCTGGTCTTCTAAGACTGGACAGTCCTCAAAGGGTAGATCTCCTTCAAAGCATTGAGATGCTAATAGCGTTGCCCTCGAGGAAAACATACCGGCAAAACAGCCCCGGTGAGAGGCACCGGCCTCCAAAGCATTAACAGGGCTCCAGGATGTTCCCAAAGCTTCCACCTCTGGAGAACTCTTGGTGCCATGTTCTGGTGTTGTGGCAACTCCGCCGGTACCAACACCCAGGCATCGGCAGGGGCCATGGATCAGCGCGTACCGCTAAGGCTGCTCCAGGCGGTTCCGCAGTCATCGATACTGGTACCAACCGCATCTGCTTTAACCAATGTGCCTCATTCCTTACTTCCCCCCATGCTGGCCCTTGAATCAGGGTCCGATATCGAGACAGTCCGATGTCGACTTCAATCGATACCGGCGTCAAGCAATACAAGAACACCCGGCACACAGATACTTAAAATCCTCCGATTCCGAGGACTCCGAGGACTCCGTCAGTACCGGAGTGATTCTTCCGGAGGAACCCTCTCCTTCTCCTCAGCGTAGGATGTCTCCTTCAGAGGACATGTTCTTTCAGGATTTCATATGTGATGTAGCACGGGGACTCTTGATCACTGTAACCACTGAGAAGGAACCGAGGGCAGAAGAATTAGACATCCTTCAGCACCCGGCAGCTCCTAAGGAGGCTGCTACCCTTCCCAGTCACCGAATCTTGCATGACCTCATGCTAAGGATGTGGGAAACACCTTTAACAGTGTCTCCACACTCTCGGAGGCTCGATACCATGTACCGAGTTCCACAATGCCCTGGTTTACAGAAAACGCAATTACCACACCATTCAATGGTAGTGGAATCGGCGATGCATAGGATCAAGAGTGCTAAGACGTATTCTTCCAACCCTCCAGGCCATGAAGCGAGGAAACTCGATGCCTTTGGGCATCGATGCTTTCAAGCCTCCATGCTATCAGTCAAGATCAGCTCTTATATTCTTTATATGGGAATGTTCCTTAAGGAGGTTACAAGAGATCTGGAGCTGATGGCTCCACTTCTCCCCAATGATAAAAGAACAGACTTCCTCACTCTGGTCAAACATGCCCAGAATGTGTCTAAGTTTATGAACCGTGCAACCTTTGATTGCTTTGAGTGCATTAGTAGAACCTTTGCTATTTCCATCGGTGCATGTCGCATTGCCTGGCTTCAGGGATCTGATTTAGAACAATGGGTGCAAGACAAGCTGGGGAACATTCCTTGCACAGGAGAAAACCTCTTTGGCAAGGATTGGCAGGACAAAGCTAATCAGCTTGAGTCTGAAAACACCACCTTGAACAGATTATCAAGGACCATAGCCAACCCAGCTAAGAGAGAGACAACTAAGAAACCCTTTTTCAACAAGAAAAATAAATTCTACCCATCTTACACCCAGACTGTCCACTGCCCAGTTCATGCTCCCCAAAAGGGGCAACAACAACCCAGACAGCAAAGGAAGGCCCAAGTCCCCAGAGCTCAACCAGCTCAGCAGATACAGCCTCCTCAGGGGCTTTGACTCCTTCCTAGAGAACTTAGTCATCCTGCCCCTGAAAGGTCCAGAGCCTCTCACCATCCCAGGCAGCCTCTGTCACTTTGCTGAAAGATGGCAACAGATAACAGCAGAGCACTGGACTCTCTCTATTGTAAAATAGGGGTACAAACTCTATTTTCACAGTATGTCCCCTCCCACCATCACAAAACAGTTCAATTCTCAGGGCCCTTTCACCACTCTCTTGTCTCAAGAGGTCACCTCACTACTTGCTCAAGGGGCAATAGAAGAGGTACCCATATCCCAACAGGGCATGGGTTTCTACTCCCCCTACTTCCTCATTCCAAAGAAGGCAGGGGAATACCGACCCATACTGGACCTCAGAGAGTTGAGCAAGTATTTGTTCTGAGAAAAATTCCAGGTGATCTCCCTCGGAACACTTCTTCCTTACATTCAGAGTCAGGATTGGCTATGTTCTCTAGATCTAAAGGATGCATATACACATATTCTCATCCATACAAATCACAGGAGGTTTCTTCAATTCCTCTTTCAAGGAAGACATTACTAGTACAGGGTTCTACCCTTCGGACTGGCTTCTGCCCCAGTAGTAGCAGCATTGCTGAGAACTCGGGGGATATTCGTCTTCCCCTACTTAGACAACTGGCTCATCCGAGCATCAACAGCTCCAGAAGCCAGCTCCGCTCTCTCCTGCACAGTGCAAATCCTGCAGTACCTGGGACTGGCCATAAACCTCCTAAAATCTCATTTCACCCCTTCTCAGTCCCTAAAATACATAGGGGCACTTCTAGACACAAGGCAGTCAAAGACTTTCCTGCCACAACCATGTTGTCTTCTAATACTCCAGCTGGCCTCTCAAGCAGCTATGAAGACTTGGCTAACTGCTCAAGAAATACTTCAGCTGCTGGGGCATATGGCATTCACTGTCCATGTGGTTCCCTATGCTTGCCTTCACATGCGAGCAGCCCAGTGGACCCTAACCTCTCAGTGGACACAGGCCTCGGGTCGCCTAAGGGACAAAATCAGAAACTCAACATGTCTCATTTTGTCCCTACAATGGTGGCAATCGCTGGAAAACCTTCCAATAGGGTCCCCTTTCCAGCAGCCACTGCATCAAGCCACCTTAACGACAGATGCATCCAAGTTAGGCTGGGGAGCTCACTTCGACAATATCTCCACTCAGGGTCTTTGGACCGAGCAAGAGGCTTATCTTCATATAAACCTCCTGGAACTCAGCCATCTTCTATGCTCTTCAAATATTTCAGGCCCACCTGAGCTACAAGACGGTTCTGGTACAGACCGACAATCAAGTAGCCATGTTCTATGTGAACAAGCAGGGTGGGACAGGATCTCAGGCATTGTGCAACAAAGCTCTATGCCTCTGGGCCTTCGCCAGAGATCTTCAAATCCCCCTTCTAGCGGTGTATCTACCCGGCACACAAAATCTCTTGGCAGACAAACTCAGTCGAGTCTTGCTGCAACACGAGTGGCCTCTTCATCCAGAGCAAATTGCTCGAATTTTTCAAATCTGGGGAACTCCAGATATAGACCTCTTTGTAAGTCCTCAGAATGCCAAACTTCCCCGGTTCTGTTCCAGAATTCTGGCTTAGAACTGTCAGGCAAGGGATGCCTTTCACCTCAGGTCAGGACTTCCTCTATGCCTTCCCACCCATTCCCCTCATTCCCAAAACTCTGCTCAAGCTTCAGAGACAGGGACCATATGATCCTCATAGCCTCACGATGGCCACGGCAAATGTGGTATCCCCTGCTTCTATGTCTCTCTCAAGCCAGGCCTCTGGAGTTGGGATGCACTCCAGATCTTCTCTCCCAGGAGAACGGGACGCTATTGCACCCGAACCCTCAGTCTCTACACCTCAGGGCGTGGCTGCTGAGAGCCTAGAATTCCAGGATACCAACCTTTCTCAACAGGTTAAAGATATCCTTTTGGCTTCAAGAAAACCTTCCACAAGACGGGCCTACGCCTTTTAAGTGGAAAAGGTTCTCTATGTGGTGTTCAAAAAAGGAACTTAATCCCTTTTCAGTAGCAGTAGAGGCGTTACTGGAGTATCTCCTCCATTTGTCATCCTCTGGTCTTAAGACAAATTCAGTAAGGGTCCACCTTAGTGCCATTGCAGCTTTCCACAAGCCCTTGGATGGACAACCTGTTACCTCTCAACCACTTGTAGCAAGGTTTATGAGAGGTCTACTCTTGACTAAACCCCCGATTAAGCTAACACCCGTGGCATGGGATTAGAATCTTGTCCTTGGACAGCTCATGAAGTCGCCCTTCGAACTCTTAGTCACTACATCTCTAAAGTTTCTTACTTGGAAAGTAATCTTCCTAATTGCTCTCTCTTCTGCAAGACGCATCAGTGACCTCCAAGTTTTAGTGGCTGATCCTCCTTATACAAGGTTCCACCATGATAAAGTAGTTCTTAGGACTCACCCTCACTTTATGCCAAAGGTGGTTTCGCCTTTTCATTTAAACCAATCGGTTTACCTTCCTGTATTCTTCCCTAGGCCTCACGCCTCAAATGCAGAAAGGAATCTTAATACTCTGAATTGTAAAAGAGCCTTGGCTTTTTACCTTCAGGGAACCAAACATCATAGAAAGGCTTCCCAGCTTTTTGTTGCCTTTGACTCTAGTCATCTTGGATTACCAGTTTCCAAGCAAACTTTGTCTAAATGGATTGCAAATTGCATATCCTTTGCATATGAGAGCAAAGGACTTTCTCTCGAAGGTCATGTCACAGCTCACAATGTGAGAGCAATGGCAGCCTCTATCGCTAACTTTCGCTCAGTGTCCATTGACATTTGTAGAGCAGTCACTTGGGCTTCAGTACACATCTTTGCAGCCCACTCCTGCTTAGACAAGGACTCCCGTCGGGATGCCTTGTTTGGTCAAGCTGTTCTCCAGCATCTCTTTCAGACTTAGAACACCCTGGGTTTCGCAGCTTTCTGGGGTCATCTCCCTGGCATCTTTCAGCTGGGGAGTCCCCATATGTGAAGACTACATTCCTGCTTGTTCCTGGAGATAGCATAGTTACTCACCTGTAACAGGTGATCTCCGGGAACAGCAGGAATTGAGTCTGCACAACCCACCCACCTCCCCTAGGTGTCTTTCTCTCTCTCTCTCTCTCTTTCTCTCCTTCTCTCCTTTACCTCAGCTATAAACTCAACTGAAGAGGGAAAGTTGGAAAGGCGGGAAGGCAGCGATGCAGGCGCATTGGGATGCTCCCAAAAGCTTTCCTACTGGACGCTGGGAGCGTTCCCGCACAGGCTCCGTCAGTACCGACGATACCCATATGTGAAGAATCTATTCCTGCTGTTCCCAGAGATCACCTGTTACAGGTGAGTAACTTTGCTTTTCTCTTATTAGTCTTAAATAGGTTACCCTGTAGCTTCATTGCATGTCCCCTAGTCTTTTTATATTCTGATGATGTAAACAATCGATCTACGTTTACCCGTTCTACTCCATTCATTAATTTATAGACCTCTGTCATATCTCCCAACAATCAATCTCTTTTCCAGGTTGAAGAGCCCTAACCTTTTTAGCCTGTCTTCAAAGGAGTATCCTTCCTTCCCCTTTACCATTTTGGTGGCTCTTCTCTGTACCTTTTCTAATAATGCTATATCCTTTTTAAGATACGGTGATCAAAATTGCACACAATATTCAAGGTGCGGTCATACCATGGAATGATACAGAGGCATTATAATTTCCTTTGTTTTATTTTCCATTTCTTTCCTTATGATACCTAGCATTCTATTTGCTTTCTTGGCCACCGCTGCACACTGTGCGGAGGGTTTTAACACGTTATCCACGATGACGCCTAAATCTTTTTCCTGGGTGCTGGATCCCAATGTGGAACCTTGTATCGTGTAACCATAGTTTGGGTTATTCTTTCCTAGGTGCATAACTTTGCACTTGTCCACTTTAAATCTCATCTGCCATTTGGATGCCCAGTCATTCAATTTATTAAGATCCTCTTGGGATGGAGTGTCTATGTATGACTATGAGTGATGTGGATGTGGTGTGTGTGTGTGATACGGGGGCGGTGTGTGTATAGCATGGAGGTGGTATGGTATAATTTGGTGTGTGTGTGTGTGTGTGTGTGTTTAGTGCGGAGTTAGTATGATAAGGTGTGTGTGATGTGGAGATGGTGTGGGGTGAGTGTGTGTGTGTGTGATATGGGGGTGGTGTGTGTAGTGTTGAGGGGGTATGGTATAATATGCTGTGTGTGTGTGTGTGATGTAAAGATAGTGTGGTGTGAGAGTGTGTGTATGAGTGATGCGGATGTGTTATGTGTGTATATGAGTGATATGGGGGTGGTGTGTGTGTAGTGTTGAGGTGGTACGGTATAATATGGTGTGTGTGTGGTGCAGGGTTGGGATGGAGTGTCTATGTATGTGTATGAGTGATGCGGATGTGGTGTATGTGTGAGTTATACTGGGGTGGTGTGTGTGTAGTGTGGAGGCGGTATGGTATAATATGGTGTGGGTGTGGGTGTTTAGTGCAGAGGTGGTATGATATGGTGTGTGTGATACGGAAATAGTGTGGGGTGAGTGCGTGTGTATGAGTGACGGTGTGTGGCGGTGTGATATGAGGGTAGTGTGTGTGTAGTGTGGAGGTGGTATGGTATAATGTGTGTGTGTGGTATGGAGGATGTATGATGTGTGCGTGTGTCATGTGGAGACGGTGTGGGGTGAGTGCATGTGTATGAGTGATGTGGATGTGATATTTGTTTGTGTGATTCATGGGTGGTGTGTGTGTAGTGTTGATGTGGGTGTGTGTATGAGTGATGCGGAGGTGGTGTGTGTGTAGTATGGAGGTGGTATGATATGATATGGTGTGTGTGTGTGTGATGTGGAGATAGTGTGTGGTGAGTGTGTATGTATGAGTGATGCGGATGTGTGTGTGTAGGTGGTATGGTATAATATGGTGTGTGTGTGTGGTGCAGGGGTGGGATGAAGTGTCTATGTATATGTGGAGGAGTAGCCTAGTGGTTGGGGCAAGGTACTTCAGACCGGAAGGTCGGGGGTTCAAATCCCACTAGAGGATAGCAACCTTGGGCCGGAAGGACTGGGGTTTCTAGTCCCACAGGTGCTCCTTGTGGTCTTGGGCAAGCCACTTAACCCTCCATAGCCCATGTTCCCTGTAAAATAGTTATCTCCAAGTTATAATGCCCTGTTCAATGTAATTTCAGTTTGTTCAATGTAAACCGCACTGATGCAGAATAGCGCGGTATATAAGAGAATGTAAATAAAATATGTATGAGTGATGCGGATGTGGTGGTCTGTGTGATAAGGGGATGGTGTGTGTGGAGGTGGTATGGTATGATATGGTGTGTGTGTGTGATGTGGAGATAGTGTGGATTGAGTGTGTATGAGTGATGTGGATGTCTGTGTGTGTGATATGGGGGTGGTGTGTGTGTAGTGTGTAGGTGCTATGGTATAATATGGCGTGTGGTGCAGGGATGGGATGAAGTGTCTATGTATGTGTATGAGTGATGCAGATGTGGTGTGTGTGTGATACAGGGGTGGTGTGTTTGGAGGTGGTATGGTATGATATGGTGTATGTGTGTGTATGATGTGCAGATATTGTGGGGTGAGGGTGAAGGGAAACATAGAAACATAGAAACATGATGACAGAAAAAGACCACAAGGCCTATCTAGTCTGTCCTTCCATAACAACTACAATAGTCCACTTTTTACCTTTAGAGATCCTCTGTGTTGGTCCCATGCTTTTTTGAATTCAGTTACTGTCCTCATCTCTACCACCTCCACTGGGAGACTATTCCACGGATCCACTACTCTTTCCGTAAAGAAATATTTCCGCATATCACTCCTTAATCTATCTCCCTTCACCCTCATCCCATGTCCCCTCGTAACAGAACTTGCTTTCAATTGAAAGAGGCTCTCTCCCTGAACATTTATGCCACGGAGGTATTTAAACATCTCAATCATATCACCTCTATCCTGCCTTTCCTCTAAGGTGTACATATTAAGATCCTTAAGTCTGTCCTCATATGCTTTATAATGAAGCCCATTAATCATTTTAGTAGCAACCCTTTGCACCGACTCCATCCTGTTCACATCCTTTTGAAGGTGCGGTCTCCAGAATTGCACACCATACTCCAAATGAGGTCGCACCAAATACTTATACAGAGGCATTATCACCTCCTTTTTTCTGCTAACCATTCCTCTCCGTATGCACCCAAGCATCCTTCTAGCTTTTGCCGTCGCCTTTTCTACCTGTTTAGCTACTTTAAGATCATCAGACACAACCACGCCTAGGTCCCGCTCTTCTTTAGTGGACAAAAGTACTTCACCTCCTATACTGTATTGCTCCCTTGGATTGCTGCAGCCCAAATGCATGACCTTACATTTTTTAACATTACATCCCAACTGCCAAATTCTAGACCATTCTTCAAGCTTAGCTAGATCCCTCCTCATGTTATCTACACCTTCCTGGGTGTCTACTCTATTGCAGATTTTGGTATCATCCACAAAGAGGCAAACCTTACCCGACAGCCCTTCCGCTATATCACTAACAAAGATGTTAAAAAGAATCGGACCAAGGACAGATCCCTGGGGCACACCACTGGTAACATCCTTCTCCTCAGAGTGAGCTCCATTTACTTGTACTCTTTGTCGCCTCCCACCCAACCAGTTTCTAACCCAAGCAGTAACTTTAGGGTCCATCCCTAGGGTGCTCAGTTTGTTTATAAGTTGCCTGTGAGGAACAGTGTCAAAGGCTTTACTGAAATCTAAATACACCACATCTAGAGCTCTCCCTCGGTCCAACTCCCTGGTCACCCAGTCAAAGAAATCAATCAGATTTGTCTGACAGGACCTGCCTCTGGTGAATCCATGCTGTCTCGGATCCTGTAATCCGCCGGACTCCAGAAACCTCACTATTTTCTCTTTCAGCAGCGTTTCCAATAATTTACTCACCACCGAAGTTATACTAACCGGCCTGTAGTTTTCAACCACATCCTTACTTCCGCTTTTTGTGTAAAGGCACCACATGAGCCTCTCTCCAGTCCTTTGGCACCACTCCCGACTCCAACGAGGCATTGAAAAGGTCAGTCAGTGGAGTTGCTAGAACGTCCCCAAGTTCCCTCAGTATTCTAGGGTGTATCCCATCCGGTCCCATCGCTTTGTCTACTTTAAGTTGAGCTAGTTTCTCACAAACACAGTCTTCTGAAAATTGTTTAAGATGTCCCTCGCTTCTGTGCTTATTTGTGGGTGTTTTCTGAGGTCCTGCTCCTGGTTCTTCATCTGTGAACACAGAACAAAGATATTTGTTAAGCAATTCCGCTTTATCCTTATCAGCTTCTACATATTGCCCCCCTGCACCCTTGAGTCTGACAATACCACTTCTGCCCTTCCTCTTCTCACTAATATATCTGAAAAATGTCTTATCCCCCCATTTTATTGCATTGGCTATTTCCTCCTCCTTTTGAATCTTTGCCTTCTTGACTACTTTGCTAGCTTTTCTAAGTTTTTCCAAATACAGATGCCTGTCTTCCTCTCTCTGTGATCTCTTGTATTTCATGAAGGCCTCCCTCTTTTTCTTCACTTTTTCAGCTACTTCCTTCGAAAACCATAGCGGTCTCCTGTTCTTTTTGCCTTTATTTACCATTTTAACAAAAAGGTTGGTTGCCTTTAAAATACCCCCTTTCAGTTTTGCCCACTGTTTTTCTACATCCCCCAGCTGTTCGCATCCCACTAACAACTCCCTGAGGTATTGGCCCATCTTCGCAAAGTTAGTCTTCCTAAAGTCTAAGATCTTTACCTTGGAATGGATTCTAACAGCCCTAGTCCTATTACTAAACCACACCATCTGGTGATCACTGGATGCAAAATGATCTCCCACTACAACATCAGAAACACTTTCACTATTGGTAAGCACCAAGTCCAGTATGGCCCCTTCACGTGTGGGGCCTGTTACCAATTGCCTGAATAGTTCTCCCTGTAGAGAATCCAGGATCTCCTTACTTCTAGATGATACTGCAGCAGGAATGTGCCAATCAACATCTGGCATATTGAAATCTCCTAGCAGTAGCACTTCCCCTTTCCTAGCAATGCTGCGTATGTCTTCAATTAACTCTCTGTCCACCTCTTCCTCTTGTGAGGGAGGTCTGTATATCACACCAATGCAAACAGATTTCTCTTTCCCTCTTTCTAGTTTAACCCACAATGCCTCCTCTCTCCCTTTTATGCTCTGTAATTCCAAAGCTTTAATAGTAGTTTTTACATATAGTGCCACTCCTCTTCCCCTTCTTCCTACCCTGTCCTTTCTGAATAAAGTATAGCCAGGTATAGTTACATCCCAGTCATGGTTTTCTGTGAACCATGTTTCTGTAACTGCCACTAAATACAAGTCAGCCACTCCCACCAAAGCTTCAACTTCAGGGATCTTATTTCCCATGCTACGGGCATTAATACACACTGCTTTCCATATGTTACCCCTGTTACCCATTTCCATAAAGGTATTTAATGTATCACCTACCTGGGGGCTTTCACTTACCTGGGGGCTTTCTTCACCCATCCCCAACGAATCTAGTTTAAAGCCCTCTTCAGTAGATTAGCCAGTCTACTACCAAAGATGCGTTGACCTTTCTTGGACAGATGGATGCCATCTCTGCTCTGCAACCCTTGGAACAGCATCCCATGGTCTAGGAAACCAAAACGCTCTCGAAGACACCATCCACGCAGCCATGCATTCATCTCCAGGATGGGAGATAGATTCAGGAGTGATATGCGGAAATATTTCTTTACAGAAAGAGTAGTGGATCCATGGAATAGTCTCCCAGTGGAGGTGGTAGAGATGAGGACAGTAACTGAATTCAAAAAAGCATGGGACCAACACAGAGGATCTCTAAAGGTAAAAAGTGGACTGTTGTAGTTGTTGTTATGGAAGGACAGACTAGATAGGCTATGTGGTCTTTTTCTGTCATCATGTTTCTATGTGTAAGTGAGGCGGATGTGGAGATAGTGTGCAGTGAGTGTGTATCTATGAGTGATGCAGATGTGGTGTGTATGTGTATATGAGTTATACGGGGGGTGGTGTGTGTTTAGTGTGTAGGTGGTATGGTATAATGTGTGTGTGTGGTTGAGGGGTGGGATGAAGTGTCTATGTGTATGAGTGATGCGGATGTCTGTGTGGAGGTGGTATGGTATAATATGGTGTGTATGAATGATACAGGGGTGGTGTGTGTGTAGTGTGGAGGTGGTATGATATAATATGGTGTGTGTGTGTGGTGTAGGGTGGGATGGAGTGTCTATGTGTATGAGTGATGCAGATGTGGTGTGTGTGTGATACGGGTGTGGTGTGTTTGGAGGTGGTATGGTATGATATGGTGTATGTGTGTGTATGATGTGCAGATATTGTGGGGTGAGTATGTATAAGTGAGGCGGATGTGGAGATAGTGTGCAGTGAGTGTGTATCTATGAGTGATGCATATGTGGTGTGTGTGTATGAGTTATACGGGGGGTGGTGTGTGTGTAGTGTGTAGGTGTTATGGTATAATATGGTGTGTGTGTGGTTCAGGGGTGGGATGAAGTGTCTATGTATATGTATGAGTGATGCGGATGTATGTGTGGAGGTGGTATGGTATAATATGGTGTGTATGAATGATACAGGGGTGGTGTGTGTGTAGTGTGGAGGTGGTATGATATAATATGGTGTGTGTGTGTGTGGTGGGTGGGATGGAGTGTCTATGTATGTGTATGAGTGATGCAGATGTGGTGTGTGTGTATAAGTGATGCGGATGTGATGTGTGTGTGTGACACAGGGGGGTGGGGTGTGTGTAGTGTGGAGGTGGTATGGTATAATATGGTATGTGTGTGTGGTGTAGGGTGGGATGGAGTGTCTCTATATGTTGTGTGAGTGATGCGGATGTGGTGTGTGTGTGTGTATGAGTGATACGGGGGTGGTGTGTGTGTATTGTGGAGGTGGTATGGTATAATATGGTGTGTGTGTGATGCATTGGTGGGATGGAGTGTCTATGTATGTGTATGAGTAATGCAGATGTGTGTGTGTGTGAGTGATGTGGATGTGATGTGTGTGTGTGTGATACGGGGGGTGGTGTGTGTGTAGTGTGGAGGTGGTATGGTATAATATGGTGTGTGTGTGATGCATTGGTGGGATGGAGTGTCTATGTATGTGTATGAGTAATGCAGATGTGGTGTGTGTGTGTGAGTGATGCGGATGTGATGTGTGTGTGTGTGTGATACGGGGGGTGGTGTGTGTGTAGTGTGGAGGTGGTATGGTATAATATGGTGTGTGTGTGTGTGTGTGGTGCATTGGTGGGATGGTTATCTTTGACTCCTCTCTCTCTTTCTCCACACATATCCAGCTCGTTGCTAAGACTTGCAGTTTCTTTCTCTACAACATCAGCAAAATCCGCCCCTTCCTTTCTGAGCATACTACTAAAACCCTTATCCACTCCTTAGTCACCTCTCGTCTTGACTACTGCAACCTCCTCCTTGCTGGTCTCCCTCCGAGTCATCTCTTTCCCCTTCAATCCATTCAACATTCTGCTGTGCGACTAATCTTCCACCAGCCTCGCTTTACCCACATTACTCCTCAAGTCACTTCACTGGCTCCCTGTCTGCTTCCGCATCCAGTTCAAACTTCTCTTCCTCACCTTTAAGTGCATTCACTCTGCGGCTGCTCAGTACCTTTCATCTCTTATCTCTCCTTACAACCCCTCTTGGGAACTCTGCTCTTCTAACAAACTATTTCTGTCTATGCCCCCCACTCCTACTGCTAATTCCAGACTTCGCTCCTTTCACCTTATGCCTGGAACAAGCTACCGGTATCTGTACGCCAGGCACCCTCTCTAGCCCTCTTTAAATCCAGGTTGAAATTTCACCTCTTCACTGTTTCTTTCAGATCTTGACCTCTGTGTTTGTCATGACTAGATTGTAAGTGCCATGTTTTTGTCTAGATTGTCGGCTCTGTGTTTGTCTTAACTAGATTGTAAGCTCTGACGAGCAGGGACTATATCTTACATGTCTGTACAGCGCTGTGTACGACTGGTAGCGCTATATAAATGCTCAGTAGCAGTAGGTGCAGGGATAAAGGATGCGGCAAGCAGAGACAGTACACAGGAAGGTATGCATAGATTGCTTCCTACCAGTAGAGCCTCTTGACATGTTTTAGACATGCTTCTCAGAAGGGCTGATGCGACCCACTAAGCAATCTAAGTGGTTGCCTAGGACGCACTGAGATTCTCTCCTTCTACGACCCAACGCTTCCACCCTCTTTGTTGCAGGCTTCCTGTTGGCATGAGCGCAGAAACAAACGTTCTCTTTCCTGCATGGCTGATTCTATCATTAGATGAACTAGGCAGTTGCCTAGAGTACCAGGGGGCAGAAAGTGACCCCCCCCCCTCAAAAGCCCCTGCAGTGAAAGCATTCAATCTCCCTTCCAACCCTGCTTTCTCCCCAATTACTTCCATCCCACCGCAACTTATGGCGGCAATGGCACTAGGAAAGAATGGAAGCATTTCATGAGACCTCTGGGTCTGCTCCCACGCAAATGGCAAAGCTGTGTCGTAAGGGGTGGGATGCGGCCGAGCATGGGTTTGAAGGCCCCCGTGCTGGCTTCCTATTGCTCCCTACCAGCAGCTCCTGGACAGCAGCGGCACTAAGAGCATGGCTGGGAGGAGGGTGGAAGGGAGATGCTAGATGGGAGGGGGGATGCAAGAATGAAGGTTTACCTAGGGGCCTAATATTCTTGCACTGGCCGTGCTTTCCTGCATGCTGTAAGCAGAAACTGTGCCTGTGGGCTCTGTGCAGTAGGCTTCCAGTCGCAGCGTCCCCTGCAGATGAGGAGTGAGGCCCATGGGTACAGAGCTGTGTGTGACGAGTCTCGGTATTGCAATAGCAGACGCTGCCGCAGAGCAGAACTGTGTGTAAGTGGAGGGGTCTCAGCGCTTGAATGCCAGCACCTGTTACAGGGCATTTTGGAGGCCCTTTCAGGGCAGGATTTAGGTGCATTGGCAGAGCTGTCTGTATGGGTCTCAGTACTGGGAGAGCAGGGGGTAGTAGAGGGCAGAGCTGAGATGCATCCGTGAACCTGTAAGTATGAATCTTGTTTCATACCTTCCCACGCTACGGTCTCTTTGCGAAGCCTGATATTTGCACATATTCATCAGCTTAAATGTTTGCCACATATTTCTTTTTTAAAAAGCAATAAGACTCCAAAATAATGCCTTTTACCCCCTCCACATTCATTATTGAAATAATTTGTAAAGCTAATATGGGATTTTAAATATCTGCCTCTGGCACTTCTGTAATTGGTCTCCTTTATTCTTGGCCTGGTGGCTGATGGACACTAAAATAAGATTAGCAGCATAAATTGTGTAACATTGCAATAAGCTGTGCCAGCCACGAGGTAATTTAGAGGAAGTTCTCTTCATTTTGTTTTTTTGTTTTTCCTCCAGTTCCTCATTTGAGTGCCAGGAAATCCAGGGAGCCGCAGCCGCAGCCTCCCTTCAGACTCCATTACAAGGAAACCTCTTCCTGCAGTGGACGGGAGTCTTGAGGTGCCGGGAATCTCATAGCCAAACCAAGGGCTGTTGCTAAGGTTTCTGGCACCCCCTTGCAACCTATAGATCTGTGTCCCCCTCCCTCATTATTATTAATGCTGGCTACATCCCACCCCCCTTCATAAGGCGCCTACCCCAAAAAAGCACTGCTGTAAATACTGCAGCGGGCCCTGGAATATCCTACACCTAGTTGGACAGCTGAACAATTCAGATTACTATAGTACAGATCCCTACATACAAACTCCATGTTAACAGAACACCTGGTCTTGGTCACACACATTTATTTATTTATTTAGTACACATTTATAGTACACATATAACACAGACCCCCTCACCAAGTACAGAATAAGAGACCGTAACCTAAAAATAAACATATGTACATAAAAATTAAACTGCAACCTCAAAGGATCACGTGATGTGGTGAGTGCGGGCGGACAGAAGATGCTCGCGCTCCGGACCCCTCACCCTCATACCGCCATCTAAACACCGTAAACTAATCTCCGGCGACTCCAGACAGCGGTGCACTGCTGAGGGAAGCAGAGGAGAGCAAACAGAGGCTGGGGAGAATGGCGGCATCGGCAAAAGCGAGCCGCCGGGAGAAAGACCATGCTACAGAGGTGAACAAGATGGCGGTGTCCCCTACTAAGCCCGGCTCACCGGTCTCCCCAGCGATCATCGAAGAAATCTCCGTGGCGGTGGCAGGGGCCCTATCAGCGCAGTTTGAGGCACTAAACAACAAGATTGACCTTCTGCAGAGCTCCGTAGGGTCGCTGGGACACAGAATACAGGAGGTGGAGACCCGGATGGGGCAGACAGAAGAAAATGTGGACACGCTGGTGCAGGAGGTAGGAGAGGTGCAGGCCGTGCTGAAAGCACATGCGGCAAAATTGGATGACCTAGAAAACAGGTCTTGCCGCAATAATTTTTGATTTCTGGGCATTCTGGAGACTGTACCTGAGAGAGATTTGAGAGCCCAGGTGGAGTTGCTGGCAGCGGAGCTTTTAAACAGCAGTGAGGGAGTGGGCCCAATCGTTATAGAAAGAGCACATAGAGTGGGGCTGAAACAAGCCAGAGATCAAAGACCCAGAGTTGTCCTGGCAAGGTTCTTGCAGTTTCAGCAGAAGGAAGCAGTGCTGAGGGCTGCCAGACAGCAAGGAGTGATTGTACGAGAAAACACGAAGCTACGCATCACGCAGGATTATTCAGCAGCCCTCAGCCAGAGGAGACGTGCATGCGCGCCTATATGCCAGAAGCTGGTGGACGCTAAGATTAAATTCATGGTGCAATACCCAGCTAGACTCCGCATTATCCAGGATGGGGTGAGCAAAATGTTGGATTCAGCGGCAGAAGCATCCCAATATGTGAAGGGCTACTAAAGCGGAAAGGGACTGACGGCGCAAAGCCTGCTGGAGCACCCTGAGATGAGACTGAACCAGATCTATGACAGTTCAAACATCAACGAACCTTTAAATACTTAAAGAGAAATGATGAACAAACAAACCTCTTCCAGAGACGGGGAAGCTGTAAAACTAGAGGGCATAACATGAAGCTGCAAGGTGGTAAATTGAAAGGCAATGTCAGGAAATATTTTTTCACTGAAAGGGTGGTGGATGCTTGGAATGCCCTCCCGATGGAAGTGGTGGGGCAAACACGGTGACGGAATTCAAAAAGGCATGGGACAAACACAGTGGATCCCTTTACAGAAATAGGATAAAAACAAGATAAACAGTACCATCTAACTTCTGAACCATATAACGTCTCAACAAATAGGGGTGTCCTACATGGAGTGGTGGGTTTACCCCTAAACAGAGACATGGGCAGGGGTGGCCTGCACAGAGCGACAGGTGCACCTACTCTTGCCATCTTGCTGGGCAGACTAGATGGACCATGCTGGTCTTTATCTGCTGTCATTTACTATGTTACTATGTAACGGAGCAGCAAGATGAAAAGAGACTAGAGACATTGTGAAAGACTATTTCTGGCTGGTCGAGCCGGGGGGGTTGTATTGGGCCGGGATGGAGAGGAGGAGAGAGGCGTGAGATATTCCTTCCCGGTATGGTACGGGTGGGGACCAGGTTAGGGAAGGGGGAGTCTGAGTAAGATACGGGGGATGGACAAGAGAATAGGGAGAGGAGGGGTGATGTCAGTTGGGTGGTGGACTAGAGGGAGGGGAGGCCTGGTCGGTGAGGGTAGTATGCCAAGTGGTAGAGGGAACTCCTGGTAAGGGAGGGTTGGGTCCTGGGGAGACAACGGAGGGGAAGGGATAGAGTTAAGATTGTAGGAGGGTGGGGGGGGGTTCAGTTGCCTCATAAGTGATCCGACATTGAGGAAGAGAAAGCAGGGAGGGGAGGGGGAGAAGTTAGAGGAGAGGCAGGTACAGGAGGGGGAGAAGGGGGGAGGGGGAAAGGGAGGTGGAGGGGAGGAAGGGGGGTAGGAGGAGGGAGTCAGGGGGGGGGGGGGTCCGACAGCCTTGGAGCAGGAAGCGGACTGAAGCTAGGGAAGACATGGAGTAGAGGAGAGGGAGGGCCCCAGGCTGGGGGGGCCTACCCAGTGGATAAGGGGTATGCCAAGCAAAAGGAACCATATAGTAGTTTACAGACGTGAAGATTGTTTCATGGAATGTATGTGGAATAGGAAATCCCCTTAAGCAGTATAAAGTACTACAGACCCTTGCTAGACAAAAATGCGATATTGCCATGCTACAAGAAACCCACCAGACTGCTGAGGAACATGCTAAGTTAAAGAGGGACTGGATGGGACAAGAATGGGGAGCCCCGGTGCGGGGGAAAAAAGGGGGAGTGGTTATTTTTGATTCATAAATGATTAAGGTTTGTCAAAGAGCAGGAATACCTTGACCCAGGTGGTAGATATGTGTTGTTTGGAATGTTGGAGGGTAAGCCGGTTGTGTTGGGTAACTTGTATAGTCCGAATACATTGGACCGGGCGTTGTATGCCCGCTTGGGCTCTAGAGTGGAACAGATGCCGGAGGCTCCGGTGATATTAGCTGGAGATTTTAATGGAGTGTTAGATGTGGAGCTGGACACGTCGGAAGGGAGGGGAGGGAGTACACGGGCACCGACTACAAGGGCACTGCAAGGTTTGAGGCGAAGACTGGTTGTGGTGGATCGCTGGCATTTGCTGCACCCGTCTGAGAGAGATTTTACCCACCAGTCCAGAGTGCATGGTACGAATGCCCGTATCGATTATGTGTTAGTTTCGGGAAATAATGTTTGCGCAGGTTGAAGATGCGCAGATAGGCCCTTCTGAGATCTCGGATCATGCCCTCATTTGGGTGGAGTTGGGGTGGCAGGACACTGCCACACGGACACAAATTTGGCGTTTTCCAGCAGATTTGTATAGGGATGCGGAGTTTCTTAATTTCTTGAAGCAGAGATGGGAGGAATTTGCGATGCATAATGCAGTTCATCAGGATGACCCCGAGCTGTTTTGGGAGACGGCAAAAGTAGTCTTACATGGGGACATTATTGGATATGTGGCTCGTAGACGGTGACTGATTACGCAAAGGATTGTCAGATTAGAGAAACAGGTGGTTAGAGAAAGAAAGCAGCAGGCAGCCCACCCTTTGGTGGCGAATAGAAAAAGGTTGTGGGAGATGCAGACAACCCTGAATGAACTCCTCCATCAGAGGGCTAAAAAATCCTTTATGTATTACAAGTACCAGCTCTATAGGTTTGGAGATAAACTGGGAAAATTGTTGGCCAGGTGCCTTCAAGGGAGTAGAGGTGCTCGTACGGTGGCGGCGCTACGAGACGAAACGGGGAGGCTGCGAAAGGAAAACCAAGAGATCGCTCAGGGGTTTTGCTCTTTTTTTTCAAAAGTTGTATGCAAAGAATGAGGGATCCAGGGTAGACATGGAAACTTACCTATGGGAGGTGAAGTTGCCCAGCTTGGAAGCAGCCCAGAGGGCACAATTGGATGCACCAATCACCACTGAGAAAGTAGCGCGGGTGATCCAAAAGGCTAGCTGTCATAAGGCACCCGGACAGGACGGCTTTGGGGCGGAATTCTATAAACTGTTGGGTGATCAGATGCCTCCAGTGCTGGTGGAGATTTATCATCGTAGGATCGAGCAGGGGGCACTGAAATGTGGCAAGAACCATGCGCATATTATTGTAATGCCCAAACCTGGCAAAGACCATACACAGGCGATGTCATACTGGCCAATTTCCTTGCTTAACTTCGATTTGAAGATATTTGCCAAAGCGTTGGCGGAACGGCTGGCAGCAGTGCTGGGGGAGTTAGTGCATGAGTTCCAGGTAGGATTTGTTAAGGGCCGATAAGCAGTGCGGAACTTGCGGAAGATCATAGCCTCGCTAGAGTGGGTTCAAGAACATGGCATGCCCTCGCTCATGATTAGTTTTGATGCCGAGAAGGCTTTTGAAAGGGTGAGTTGGTCGTATCTAAACTATCTCCTGCTGTGCTATGGGTTTGGGGCCTCTTTCTGTAAGATGGTTGATTTGCTGTATGCACAACCCATGGCGAAGTGTGCTTTGTAATGGGGTGATATCGGAGGCTTTTTGTCTAGAGAGAGGCACGAGACAGGGATGCCCTCTTTCTCCCCTGTTGTTTGTGTTAGCATTAGATCCCTTAGTGAGAAGGATAGAAGGGACTAAAGAAATCCAGGGGGGGGGGGGTGTCGGCCGGGCTGAATTTAAGATGGCCGTGTTTGCGGATGATATGCTGGTGCATCTGCTGTCCCCGCAGACCTCATTGCCGTCAATGTTCCCTCTAATTTTTTGTAGGCTGTGTGCGCATAAAATATCAGCTGTGCAGCTTTTGAAGGAAGGTTAAATTTTTGTGCGCCACATAACGACACTCGGAGTTATATATTTCAAAATTTGACTACACGTCAGAATACAGTATGTACACCACATTGATTGCACTAGAAAATATTGTAGAACCTGTGAAAACCGTAAATACACAACAACTTTTCAATTTTAAGAATGTCTGTGTTGTTTTCTATCAGAATCAGAACTGTAATTTTTGTGCGCTCTGTTGTAAAGTATGTGCGCTCACTCGGCAAGGTGTGTGCGCGCGCACACGCGCACAGCTTAGAGGGAACAGTGATTGCCGTGCCTACTGGAAGAGTTTGCTCGCTTTGGAAGGTTTGCGGGACTGCGTATAAATATGGACAAGTCAGAGGCATTGGACGTGGAAGGCAGGCTTAGAGGGAGATGGGATGGAGCCTTCCCCCTTAAATGGGCGAGGGACTCTTTTATATATCTAGGCATTCTATTAACTAGGGACCCGAAGCAGCTATATAAGAAGAACTTAGAGTGGATGTTGCTAAAGGTACATTCACAGCTCCAGTCATGGGCCCCCCTTCCACTCTCCCTCTTGGGTAGGGCAGCGGTGCCAGGGATGGTAATTTTGCCTCATCTCTTATATTGGCTACAGACTCTCCCGGTGTGGCTACGAAAAAGATATTTAAATCACATGGACCAGGAATTAAGGCGATTTCTGTGGAAAGGGGCAAGAGCTTGTATCCCACTGCATAGATTACGGAGGGGGTGGAGGGCGGGGGGGATAGGGGTCCTGGATCTGTGGCTTTATGCGCTCGCGTGCCAGGCGAGACATATCAGAGACTGGCTAGGGGGAACGGAGGTGTATACTCCGCGAGTGATAGAGGAGGCCCTTGTGGCTCCGCATACCCTGACGGCAGCCCTGCACCTTGGGAGATCGAGTCTGCCGAATAGAAACATAGAAATATGATGACAGAAAAAGACCACATAGCCTATCTAGTCTGTACTTCCATATCAACAACTACAACAGTCCCCTTTTTACCTTTAGAGATTCTCTGTGTTTGTCCCATGCTTTTTTGAATTCAGTTACTGTCCTCATCTCTACCACCTCTACTGGGAGACTATTGCACGGATCCACTACTCTTTCCGTAAAGAAATATTTCCACATATCACTCCTGAATCTATCTCCCTTCACCCTCATCCCATGTCCCCTCATAGCAGAACTTGCTTTCAATTGAAAGAGGCTCTCTCCCTGAACAAGGAGGTATTTAAACATCTCAATCATATCACCTCTATCCCGCCTTTCCTCTAAGGTGTACATATTAAGAGCCTTCAGTCTGTCCTCATATGCTTTATAATGAAGACCACTAATCATTTTAGTAGCCACCCTCTGCACCGACTCCATCCTGTTCACATCCTTTTGAAGGTGCAGTCTCCAGAATTGCACACTATACTCCAAATGAGGTCGCACCAAAGACTTATAGAGAGACATTATCACCTCCTTTTTTCTGCTAGCCATTCCTCTCCGTATGCACCCAAGCATCCTTCTAGCTTTTGCCGTCATCTTTTCTACCTGTTTAGCTACTTTAAGATCATCAGACACAACCACGCCTAAGTCCCGCTCTTCTTTAGTGGACAAAAGTACTTCACCCCCTATACTATATTGCTCCCTTGGATTGCTGCAGCCCAAATGCATGACCTTACATTTTTTAACATTAAATCCCAGCTGCCAAATTCTAGACCATTCTTCAAGCTTAGCTAGATCCCTCCTCATGTTATCTACACCTTCCTGGGTGTCTACTCTATTGCAGATTTTGGTGTCATCCACAAAGAGGCAAACCTTACCCGAAAGCCCTTCCGCTATATCACTAACAAAGATGTTAAAAAGAATCGGACCAAGGACAGATCCCTGGGGCACACCACTGGTAAAATCCTTCTCCTCAGAGTGAGCTCCATTTACTTGTACTCTTTGTCGCCTCCCACCCAACCAATTTCTAACACAAGCAGTAACTTTACGGTCCATCCCTAGAGTGCTCAGTTTGTTTATAAGTTGCCTGTGAGGAACAGTGTCAAAGGCTTTACTGAAATCTAAATACACCACATCTAGAGCTCCCACTCGGTCCAACTTCCTGGTCACCAGCTCCAAGAGAGTTAACCCTGTTGAGGGAGATTTTGATGTCATTGAGCCTACTATTTCTAACCTCACTGCCTTTTTGGAAGACTCCCTGGATACAATTGATGCCCGTTCCACTTTGTTAGTCACCTTTTTGTCTAAAGATGTTAAGCAGTGTGTACTTCGTGCTTTTTTTAAACACAAGGCTAGTAAGTTTTGTGGTCATCTCGTTAATGTTTTTCCTGATGTATCACGGAGTACCCAGCTCAGGCGTAGGCTATTTTTGGCCTTAAAGCCTCAGGTATTGTCTTTAAGAGAGGCTTCGTTTTTCCTTCGTTTCCCGTGTAAATGCATAATTACTTGGAAGGATGTCTCCTATGTTTTCACTGAAGTTACTCATTTGGAAAGTTTCTTGATTGAGAAGCGGAAAGCACCGGTTGAAATACAGGGCGTCCATGAATAGTTTAGCCTCCTTCTTTATGGGCCTTGTGTCTTATTTTCTTAAGTATGGAGTGTTGTTAATACTCAGCCAAGTTTCATAACGTGGGCTATATCAAGAGATATGTTTTCTTATTTGATGGTTGTACATCTGTCTTAGTTCTTCTTTTCTGGATTGACTTTGCTTGTATTATGTAAATGCATTTTGAAATCAATAAAAAAAAAAAAAAAAAAGAATCGGACCAAGGACAGATCCCTGGGGCACACCACTGGTAAAATCCTTCTCCTCAGAGTGAGCTCCATTTACTTGTACTCTTTGTTGCCTCCCACCCAACCAATTTCTAACACAAGCAGTAACTTTACGGTCCATCCCTAGGGTGCTCAGTTTGTTTATAAGTCGCCAGTGAGGAACAGTGTCAAAGGCTTTACTGAAATCTAAATACACCACATCTAGAACTCTCACTCGGTTCAACTTCCTGGTCACCCAGTCAAAGAAATCAATCAGATTTGTCTGACAAGACCTGCCTCTGGTGAATCCATGCTGCCTCAGATCCTGTAATCCGCTGGACTCCAGAAACCTCACTATTTTCTCTTTCAGCAGCGTTTCCAATAATTTATTCACCACAGAAGTTAAACTAACCGGCCTGTAGTTTTCAACCACATCCTTACTTCCGCTTTTGTGTAAAGGCACCACATGAGCCTCTCTCCAGTCCTTTGGCACCACTCCTGACTCCAACGAGGCATTGAAAAGGTCAGTCAGTGGAGTTGCAAGAACGTCCCCAAGTTCCCTCAGTATTCTAGGGTGTATCCCATCCGGTCCCATCACTTTGTCTACTTTAAGTTAAGCTAGTTTCTCACGAACACAGTCTTCTGAAAATTGTTCAAGATGTCCCTTGCTTCTGTTCCTATTTGTGGGTGTTATCTGAGGTCCTGCTCCTGGTTCTTCATCTGTGAACATGGAACAAAAATATTTGTTAAGCAATTCCGCTTTATCCTCATCAGCTTCTACATATTCCTCCCCATCACCCTTGAGTCTGACAATACCACTTTTGCCCTTCCTCTTCTCACTACTATATCTGAAAAATGTCTTATCCCCCCATTTTATTGCATTGGCTATTTCTCCTCCTTTTGAATCTTTGCCTTCTTGACTACTTTGCTAGCTTCTCTTTTTCCAAATACAGATGCCTGTCTTTCTCTCTCTGTGATCTCTTGTATTTCATGAAGGCCTCCCTCTTTTTCTTCACTTTTTCAGCTACTTCTTTCGAAAACCATAGTGGTCTCCTTTTCCTTTTACCATTATTTACCATTTTAACAAAAACGTTGGTTGCCCTTAAAATATCCCCTTTCAGTTTTGCCCACTGTTTTTCTACATCCCCCAGCTGTTCCCATCCCACTAACGACTCACTGAGGTATTGGCCCATCTTCGCAAATTTAGTCTTCCTAAAGTCTAAGATCCTCACCTTTGAATGGATTCTAACAGCCCTAGTCCTAATACTGAACCACACAATCTGGTGATCACTGGATGCAAAATGATCTCCCACTACAACATCAGAAACACTTTCACCATTGGTAAGCACGAAGTCCAGTATGGCCCCTTCACGTGTGGGGTCTGTTACCAATTGCCTGAATAGTTCTCCCTGTAGAGAATCCAGGATCTCCTTACTTCTAGATGATACTGCAGCAGGAATGTGCCAATCAACATCTGGTATATTGAAATCTCCAATCAGTAGCACTTCCCCTTTCCTAGCAATGCTGCGTATGTCTTCAATTAACTCTCTGTCCACCTCTTCCTCTTGTGAGGGAGGTCTGTATATCACACCAATGCAAATAGATTTCTCTTTCCCTCTTTCTAGTTTAACACAATGCCTCCTCTCTTCCTTTTAAGCTCTGTAATTCCAAAGCTTTAATAGTAGTTTTTACATATAGTGCCACTCCTCCTCCCCTTCTTCCTACCCTGTCCTTTCTGAATAAAGTATAGCCAGGTATAGTTACATCCCAATCATGGTTTTCTGTGAACCATGTTTCTGTAACTGCCACTAAATACAAGTCAGCCACTCCCACCAAAGCTTCAACATCAGGGATCTTATTTCCCATGCTAACCGGCATTTATACACACTGCTTTCCATATGTTACCCCTGTTACCCATTTCCATAAAGGTATTTAATGTATCACCTACCTGGGGGCTTTCACCTACCTGGGGGCTTTCTTCACCCATCCCCAACGAATCTAGTTTAAAGCCCTCTTCAGTAGAGTAGCCAGTCTACTACCGAAGATGCGTTGACCTTTCTTGGACAGATGGATTCCATCTCTGCTCTGCAACCCTTGGAACAGCATCCCATGGTCTAGGAAACCAAAACGCTCTCGATAACACCATCCACGCAGCCATGCATTCATCTCCAGGATGCGAGCCTCTCTGCCTTGGCCTTTACCCTCAACAGAGAGGATTGAAGAGAACACCACCTGTGCACCTAACTGCTTCACCCTCTGTCCCAGAGCCATGAAGTCACTTTTGATACGTTCCGAGGTATACCTGGCAGTATCATTTGTTCCAACATGGATTAGCAACATTGGGTAATAGTCAGTGGACTTGATGAGTCTCGGCAAACTCTCCGTAACATCTTGGATTTTGGCACCAGGCAGACAGCAAACCTCTCTGGACATCAAGTCTGGTCGGCAGATGGACACCTCAGTACCCCTCAGAAGAGAGTCCCCAACCACCACTACCCTTCGTTTCCTTCTGGTCACTGATTCTGCAACTTTGGAGTACTTGAGCTCTGTTTCTTCCCTTTCCAGGGATGCTTTCACCTCTTCCACTTCCATTGCTGCATAATGGTTCTTCAATTCAAGGGCTGGAGAAGTTGGATTGGTGATTTTGCAGGCCCTGGTGACTTGTGTCCAACCATTGACATTCTGTTGGCACCCATCTTATCCTGTGCTGGAGAGCTTGGTTGTTGCAAGAAGCATCTCATCAATTTGCTTCTCACTGTCTTGAATGCTCCTCAGCCTCGCCACCTCCTCTCTGAGTTCCTCCACTTGTTTCCTCAGAGCTTCAGCATGCAGGCACCCTGCACATGGAACCGGTCCTTCAACTGGTATTAGGACCTCTGTCTGGACCGAGGCAGAAGCTGTAACGGGGGCAACAGCTTTAGCGATACGATTTTTTTCCAGCCATTGTTTTGTTGGTGGAGCTTCGGTATTGTTGGTTGATCTGTAGAGCCCTTGTTAGGAAAGCCTCAACAGGGCAGGGCACTGGAGCCTTTTATGCAGGCCTCAGCTGCTCTCAGGTAATCAGGCCCACTAACTCCTGATTAGGTGTTAGCAGTTTCCAAACCTGAGGAGGTTACTAGAGTTCAGCAACCTACTGTGCTCAAGGAAAGTTCCACTAAAGCACCAAAAAGAAAGTAACCTTGCTTTAAAAATATACAAAAAACCCTTTTAAGAGAATAGGGTGACCAATAGTGTGTTGATGGCACCGGCACGACAACACCCTCCATAACACCAGTACCTTGGTCTGACCACCACATGATTGAAGTAAACATTGTACCACAAGAGGATAAACTAGACAAATATCCAGACAACACACCCACACAAAGAAGATTCAAGAGCTTCGACAATGACCAATTCCTACAGGACACGATACAACACCTAAACTCTGAAACAGATGACCTAGAAGCCCAGATCATCAACTGGAACAACACCATATACAACACTGCCAAAGCAACAGCTTATAGACACAGGAAACTTTGCGGCAACAAACTACAACACAAGCCATGGTACTCAGAAACCATACAAAACAAAAAGAGGGATCTCAGAAAAGTAGAACGGAAATGGAGACAGACTAAGTCGCCCGAGACCCAGGAACTATACCTAACAAAGCAAAAACAATACAATGAACGCATCAACCAAACAAAAAGGGAATACCATACAAACATTATATGCAACTCCAACAACAAACCTAGAGAGCTATTCGAAATCGTAAAAACCCTCACCAAGGAGCAGAAAACAGAAGACAAAGTGCAAATAGACCCACAAAAATTTGCGGACCACATCCAAGAAACGTTCCACGTGGCAGAACAAACAAGACCCAACCCAGCCCCAAAGACTAACACGGCCCCGAAAACCTGGGGTTCATTCAACACCCCATCCACAGAGCAACTCTCCCACATCATCACAGCAATCAAGACAAGCACAGCCCCCACGGATCCCTGCCCAGTGACCTGGATCAAGGCCACCAAGTCAAGCTTCATCCACACCATACACAAAATGGTGCACAGCTCCCTAACACAAGGGTTCATGCCAAATCAACTAAAGCTCGCCACAATAAGACCCATCCCAAAGAAATCCACACTCGACAAGAACAACCCAGAAGCATATAGACCCATCTCCAGCATACCCCTACTGGCAAAAATAATCGAAAAAACTGTACAGCACCAACTACAAGATCACATCGACAACCATGCCCCTCTGGACAACAGCCAACATGGTTTCCGCCCCAACCACAGGGTAGAAAAACTTCTGCTATACCTCTTCGACAGCATTCTACGACTCATAGACAACACCAAGAAAGGGATCCTAATGATCTTCACAGACATCTCATCAGCGGTCGACACAGTTGACCATATGACTCTATTGGAAAGACTACAGAACATCGGACTACACGGATCCACCCTGAAATGGTTCCACTCATACTTGACTGACAGATAGATACAGGTCAAGGTAGGCCACAACACCTCCCGACCCATAAAAGTCATACAAGGAGTACCACAAGGATCGGCCTTATCAGCACTATTATTCAACCTCTACATCCAGCCAATATGCGACATCATGAAAGATCACAATATACAATCTAAGCGGATGACATCATTTATTTATTTACATTCTCTTATATACCGCGCTATTCTGCATCAGTGCGGTTTACATTGAACAAACTGAAATTACATTGAACAGGGCATTATAACTTGGAGATAACTATTTTACAGGGAACATGGGCTATGGAGGGTTAAGTGGCTTGCCCAAGACCACAAGGAGCACCTGTGGGACTAGAAACCCCAGTCCTTCCGGCCCAAGGTTGCTGTCCTCTAGTGGGATTTGAACCCCTGACCTTCCGGCCTGAAGTACCTAGCCCCAACCACTAGGCCACTCCTCCACTATCATGATATACACATCCATCTCAGTCGACAACCCGGACTACTCCAAAATAACAAACTGCCTCATACAAATGACAAGCTGGTTTCAAAAAAACAACCTCTCAATAAACTACAGCAAGACAGAGGCACTGATCATCACGCGAAACTCGGACTTTGTCCCCCCACCCAACATCAAGATAAAAGACACAATCATACCCATAAAATCAGAAGTAAAGTACCTCGGAGTGACCCTGGACAAGGAGCTGAACCTCCAATCACACATAAGCAGAACAACCAAGAGCTCATACCACAGAATGAGACTCATCAGAAGATTTAAGCCCCTCCTCGCCCCAGAGCACTTTTGTACAGTCTGCCAGGCACTAATCATCCCTCTACTAGACTTCTGAAACCCAGTCTACCTTGGGCTACCAAAACAGACACTCAGACCGCTGCAACTGGCACAAAACATGGCTGCCCACATAATATCTGGCACCACGAGACAGGAACACATCACACCAATACTGAAAGATCTGCACTGGCTCCCAATCAGCTCACGCATCATATACAAAACAATCATAAACATATTCAAGATCAAACAACAGTCTTCAGCCATAAGCCTACACACACTCATACAACCCGAAACAAGCACACGACCAAGGAGAAGAGGCACCGCCAATCGAGTAAACACCCCAAAAGACTTTGCCAAGACCCGCAAGGACACCGTGGCACGAGCACTCTCTCTGGCTGCTCCATCAATCTGGAACACCCTCCCAGATGAACTGAGACTAACCATAGACCTCAAGGACTTCCGCAAACAACTGAAGACAACTCTTTTCATTGAACATTATGGACATGTCACATGAGCTACCAACCAAACCAGAACATCGGACTCTCCCCCCACCCTAAGTATGTATATATGAATGTATATTAGCTGACGATGTATAATAGCGCACAATGTAAAATGCACAACCCAAATCAAACACTCGCCACCACTAACACACTACACACTCCACTACATGAAAACACACGAACACTCCTTGATTGTTTTCCGTGGAAACCGCCTTGATTGAAGGAGAAGGTGGTATAGAAATACTGTTAAATAAATAAATACTTGGCAGTATTTGAATAAATGTTTGGGGGAGCCTTCAGAGGTCTCGAGCTGGTTGCCGCTGCAGGGGAATAGCCAGTTCACCCCGGGGTCAGAGAACCCTACATTTCGTGTATGGGAGCGACTGGGAATACGGAACCTGGGGCATGTGGTGGATCCACAAGGTAAATGTAAACCTTTTGAGACCCTCCGTGAAGAGTATGAATTGACTGACCGCCATCGGTTTGCTTATTCGCAGCTGTCTCATTATATTGTCTCGCTCCCGCAGAGCGGGCTAGTGGTGGAACGGTCAGCGCACATTCTTGAGTTTTTTGCTTTGGGGCGGACTCACCGCCTACAATTGCGGAGCTGAAGAAATGATGGGATATGTGTGCCCCCATGGTGAGCTACTCAGCAGAGGAGGCGTTTTGGGCGAGAGAGCTGCACCTGGTGGTAGAAGAGGGAGCCATTAGTAGAGCCTTCGGTAGGATTGCAGGGCTATTGGACAGAGCTCAATGGAGAGAGATACAGTTCAAGTGCATTGTATGGGCCCATTTCTCCCCGCGACGGGCCTTACGGAGCCATCTCACCTCCGAGGGGGGGTTGCCCAAAATGTTCTTGCCCCCTGGCGGATCTGGGCCACATGTGGTGGGGTTGCCGACCAGTTTGTCAGTACTGGAGACGGATTAGTATGTATATGAGTAGGATACTGAATCAGCCAACCCGCTGGATGGGAGCGCTGGTGGTATTAGATCAAATTGAACCACTCTATCTGAAGGGAAGATGGGAGAGAATATTAGTCCGGAAAGCATGTCTGGTGGGTTAAGGGGCCTTTCCTCCGTAGATGGAGAGAACCTATGCCTCCTACTTTTTGGGAATGGCGTAATGGCTTTCATCAGCTGATGCTTTTAGAGAGGAGGGGAGCCAAAGGGAAGGCTCAGAAATGGGCCACCTTTCTGTTGATTTGGGAGCCTTATATTCAGACCCTGAGGCCAAGCACTCGCAACGAGGTTTTGCAGATGACTTAAACAGCGTCTGGGCAGGGGATGGAGGGGGGTGACGGGCAGGGCTCACTTCAAGGTAGATTTAAGGGGATTCTCCCATGGGTGACTCCTTAGCTGGAGGTGTTGGTGGTCAGAATCTGGAAGAGGCTGGGGATGGGGGGGGGGGAGTAGGGGGGTAAAGGGGGAGAAGGGAGGGGAGAGTGGGGAGGGGGGGATTAAAATAATGAAGAGATGCTACTGTATTAGACAGTAGACCTGTTATAACCCCAATGCGGAGGACCAGAAACATCCCTGCCCGGGGGGGGGGGGGGGGTGGTTATGCTATGTAAGTATTGCTTGTGTTCTTTTGTTGTATGATATGATCACTGTGACAAGTGTGTGGTATCTCCAATAAACAGAATTTACAAAAAACAAAACAAAACTGCAACCTCAAGAAGCCAGATTCTGCATACAGTGCAATACCAGAGAAATAGAAAGAGATTCATTTCCATGTACTATATAAAATATAGAGACTGAAAATAAAATTATTTTTCTACCTTTGTTGTCTGACCATTTTATCCTCTGATCATGCTGGTCCCAATCTGAGGCTTCTGTTTTCCTCTGTCTTCTCTTAGCTCTCTTTCCATCTGCCATGTCTTGTCTCCTCTTTTGTTTTCTTCACTTTGTTCCATCTTGAATATTGATCTTTTCCCTTCAGCTTTCTTCCATTTATTTTCTTCTCTGCCGCTCAGACTTCACTACTCTTTCTTATTATCCGGTCCTCAATCCCCCTCTTTTTAATTCCATCTTTCTACCACTCAGGGGCGGCCCAAGGGGGGTGCGGGGCCATGTGCAGAGACTCGGTGCGGGGCCTCATTTGCATAAGGGGCCACATTTGCATAAATATTTGCATAATGTTACCATATACTAACTTTTAGTAAACATGCCTCTTAATGAGTGTATGAATAAAGAAAGACTAAAAGATTTCTACATTACTATAATCCAGTGCCAACCACCAGACACATTAGGAACTACTACAAACACTGCCCATTTAGAACCCATAGCAAACCCGCCATATCCTAACAGCACTACCAGGACTCACAAAGCACCATACCCTACCTATCAAAAGGAAACATGCAAATATTAAACCAATACATTTCAGAGAATATCAATACATGACCTACTGGGGAAAGAGAACAAATGGCAATGTCAAATAGGAATTATATAAACAGAATACCTCAGCTCAGTTACACATGAACAGAACATAAACCATCACCAAACAAGGAATCACAATTTAGAAACAGGACGACAATAATTAAACTGGGAATCCCAAAAGCCAAACTTGGAATGTACAACACTGTAGAAATAAAACTATACATTAATTTGCTCTTGTACTAAACAAAGCGCAGAAGTTAATGATGCACATTTACCAGAGCTGACATATTCCAATTAATAAATTCAAAATAAAGAGATATTTTTCTACCTTTTGTGCATTTTTTTTCAGCTGCAATTGCTCCAGCCACTTTCTTCTGGTTTCTTCGTGTCTTCTGCTAACTCTCCATCGTCTGCTGTCCATTTGTCCTTTCTTCTCTCCTAGTTTTTTTTCCATTCTCTCTCTACATCTGCTTTAACATACTAATCTTTCTCCTTTTGCTCTTTCCTCATTCCTATTTCATCCACTCAAATTTTACCCCTCCATCATCAATCCCCACTTACTCTCCCAATACCTGGCCAATTGTAGATTTTTCATCCCTCCCACACAAAATATTTTTCCCCTCTCCATTTTACTCTCCCAGCCCCATCCCATCCCATTCTAATCCTCCCCCAACATCAGCTCCCTTCTAGTTCCAGCCTCACCCAGCATCCATTCCCTTCTAGTCCCTGCATCAGCCCATTTCCAGTACTAGCCCCCCATCAGCCCATTTCCAGTCCTAGCAACCCCCCAACCCAATACCAGTCCTAGCCCCCCCATCAACCCTCTTCCAGTCCTAACCCCCCATCACCCCATTTTCAGTTTAAGCCCCCCCTATAACCCATTACCAGTCCTAACCCCCATCAGCCCATTTCCAGTCAGCCCCCCATAGCCCATTGCCAGTCCTAACCCCCCCCCCCATCAGCCCACAGCCCATTACCAGTCCTAACCCAATCAGCCCACCTCAAGTCCTAACCCCTCCCCATCAGCCCATTTCCTGTCCTAGCCCCCCCATAGCCCATTATCAGTCCTAACCCCCCCCCCATAGCCCATTACCAGACAGCCCCCATCAGCCCAAAGCCCATTACCAATCTTAACCCCCCATAGCCCATTACCAGTTCTAACCCCCCCAACAGCCCACAGCCCATTACCAGTCCTAACCCAATCAGCCCACCTCAAGTCCTAACCCCTCCCCATCAGCCCATTTCCTGTCCTAGCTCCCACCCCATAGCCCATTATCAGTCCTAACCCCCCATAGCCCATTACCAGACAGTCACCATCAGCCCACAGCCCATTACCAGTCCTAACCCCTCCCCATCAGCCCATTTCCTGTCCTAGCCCCCCCATAGCCCATTATCAATCCTAACTCCCCCATAGCCCATTACCAGACAGCCCCCATCAGCCCACAGCCCATTACCAGTCCTAACCCCCCCCCCAACAGCCCACAGCCCATTACCAGTCCTAACCCCATCAGCCCACCTCCATTCTTAACCCCCCCAGCCCATTTCCAGTCCTAGCCCCCCCATAGCCCATTACCAGTCCTAACCCCCCCCCCCCCATCAACCCACAGCCCACCTCAAGTCAAGTCCTAAGCCCCTCCATAGCCCATTATCAGTCCTAACCCCCCTCTCATCGGTTCAAGGAACATTAAAAAAAAAAAAAAAAAGCTGGCTGCTACCGCTGCTACTACCGCCGCGGCAGCGGCAGAATGGAGTGTCCCGCAGGGCCCCCTCTGCCTGGCTGAGTCCCTCCCTCCCTCTCTCTGCGATGGCTGAGCCCCTCTGTGCCGGCTTTCAGATACGCGAAGGGAAATCCCATCAGCCCCTGCGGGCTTAACAGAGACGCGAGGGAGACACTCTCCCTTCGCGTCCTTCACGTATCTGAAAGCCGGCACAGAGGGGCTCAGCCATCGCAGAGGGAAAGCTCAGCCGGGCAGAGGGGGCCCCGCGGGACACTCCATTCTGCTGCTGCTGCGGCGGCAGCGGCCGCGGTACCAGCCAGCTTTTTTTTTTTTTTTACTTAATTTTGAAAAAAAGCAGAATGTTCTTTGCGCGGGGCCCCCTGAAACGCGGGGCCCTGTGCAAAAAACATTCTTGCTCAATGGACGGGCCGGCCCTGCTACCACTTTACAGCCCTCACCCCATTCCTCCCATTCCCCATCTCTTTTTTTCCTGGTCCATCATTCCCCATCCTTACTCAATCTCTCCCCCTTCCTCCCCAATCCAATATATCCCATCTCTCTTTCTCTCCCTCTCTCTGTCCTCGCCCCTGGGAAAAATATTGTGCGACACCATCCCTGACATCTTCTTTCTTTTTCCAAGTCAGTGGCAGAAAGATCTCATAGCACCATCCCCATCTTTAACTTTATTTCTCTGAGTCAGCATGGCCCGCGCACTGGAAGTGAATGCTATGGGCAGCACTGACTGACGTTGCCGATTCAGAGAAAGAAAGTTGAAACTGGGGATGGTGCTGCATGATGCTGGAGCTGCATGCACAATGAGTTGTGCCAGCTCCTGGGCCACCATCGGAGTCCCCACTTACTCTCCCCTTATGCAGCCAGTCTTAGATTCTGTCTTCTTCTTTTCTCCTATCCAGTTTTAAAGTCTCCATCTAAGTCTGAGTTCCTGCTCTCTCCCATCTCCCTTTCCCCAGTACTGCTTCCTATATCCCTTATGCACACCCACCCAGCTACTTCCTTCTCGATATTCATTAACCCTGCCATTCCTCCTTCTTACCCCAGCATTCATTCTTGTTTCTCCCTCTCAACTGTTCCCACTGTATGAACTTTTTTCTTCCCTCCTACACAAAATATGTCACCCTCTCCATCCTCACTCCCCAGCTTCTTTTTTTATCGCCCCAGCCCCACCTCATTCCAGTCCTTCCCAAGCATCAGCCCCCTTCTAGTTCAAGCCCTTCCCAGCATCATCTCCCTTCCAGTCCCAGTCCCTCCATCTCCCATCAACCCATTCCAGTCCTAGCTCCCCCAATATCATTCCCCCCTCCAGTCCCAGTCCCTCCCAGCATCATCTCCCTTCCAATCCCAGGCTCCACATCTCCCAGCATCAGCCCATTTCCAGTACTAGCCCCCAGTATCAGTCTTCCTCCAGTTCCAGTCCCTTCCAGCATCTTTTCCCTTCCAATCTCAGGCTTCCCATCTCACAGCATCATCCCATTTCCAGTACTAGCCCCCTAGTTTCAGTCTTCCTCCAGTTCCAGTCCTTCCTAGCATCTGCTCCCTTCCAGTCCCTCCATCCCCCAGCATCAGCCCATTTACAATACTAGCCCCCCAGTATCAGCCCCCCTCCAGTCCCAACCCCTCCCAGCATTCCTTCAATAGCAGTTCTATCCCCCAACATTAGCCCATTTCCTGTTCTAGCCCCCAGTCTTCTTAAAGTGCCAGTGGCTCCCCGCCACATGGCCACACACACCACAAGAGGCCCCACATGCACTTGACCAGCTTCAGAGGGAGCCAGTGAGGCCCAAAGGCTGATGCCCTGATTCGCCTCTGCACAGTCATGGGAGTAAACAGCAGCGTTTTCCTTTACTCCCGCGGCTGTGATAAGTCACAGATACCGGTGCAGCGGAGTTCCTGGAGATTAAACAGGGACACTTCCTGTCTCTTGTGCAATACAGGAAGTGCCCCTGTTTAACCTCCAGGAACTCAGCAGCACTGGCGGCTGCAACTTATCAAAGCCATGGAAGTAAAGGAAAACACTGCTGTTTACTCCCATGGCTATGAAAAGGTGAATCAGGGTGCTTGGCTTTGGGCCTCATCAGCTTCCTCTGAGGCCAGTCAGGCACACACAGGGCCTCTCATGTCCGCATATGCCTAGGGCTGGCGCTGCTTGGGGGGAGGTTGGGGCTTCTAACAATGGTGTCTCCCTGTGGCACTTACCCCGCTTACCGGGTAGCGCCAGCCATGGTCAACCCAAATCATTGTAGTCAATGTAATCCCACATCATCATGCAATCTGGATCCAGTCTCATTTCACAGCACTGAACAATAGACCTACTACTACTACTACACTTATCATTTGTATAGGGCTACAAGGCGTACGCAGTGCTGTACAGACACATGCAAAAGAACAGTCCATTCTTATCAGAGCTTACAATCTAGTCAAGACAAAAAACACAACAGATGAGGACAAGGATATATTTAGGGGAGTGGTAAAGAAACACATAGGAGACTAAGCAGATCAGGATCCAATAACAGCCTTGAAGAGGAGAGTTTTCAGTCTGGATTTGAAAAAGGCCAGAGATGAAGCTTGATACACAGACTCAGGTAGTTTGTTTCAGGCATAAGGAGCAGCAAGGTGGAAGGATCAATGTCTGGAGTTGGCAGTAGAAGATGACACAGATAGAAGGGATCTGCCAGAAGAGCAGATCTCCCGAGGAGGGGTGTAGGGAGAGATAAGAGGAGCAGCAGAATGAGTGCACTTATAGGCCAGTAGGAGAAGTTTGAACTGGATACAAAAATGGATAGGGAGCCAGTGAATCAGCTTGAGAAGAGGGGTTATATGAGCATATTGAGGCTGGCAGAAGATTAGCCGTGCAGCTGAGTTTTGAACAGATTGAAGGAGGGAGAGATGATTCAGAGGGAGACCAGCAAGGAGGAAGTTGCAGTAGTCTAGACAAGAGGTGACTAAAGAGTGGATAAGTGTCTTAGTAGTGTGTGTAGAAAGGAAGGGACAGATTTTGCCAATGTTAGAAGCTACAGGTTTTAGCTGTGAGTTGGATGTGTGCAGAGAAAGAGAGAGTAGAATCAAAAATGATCCCGGGATCAGTCGTCTTCAGGAGGTGTTGGAGCCAAGTCATCGGTCAGGAAGCTGCTGTGCCGTTGTTGAGAGGCTTTCCTACTCCCCCCCCTTGTCATCGGGCAGGCACTGTTGGGGCAGCCCTCCCTGTGGGGTCTTCTGACGGGGTTTAAACCGCACCGGTCGGAGTGAGTCCCTGGATCAGTCGTCTTCAGGAGGTGTTGGAGCCAAGTCATCGGCTCAGGAAGCTGCTGTGCCGTTGTTGAGAGGCTTTCCTACTCCCCCCCCCCTTGTCATCGGGCAGGCACTGTTGGGGCAGCCCTCCCTGCGGGGTCTTCTGACGGGGTTTAAACCGCACCGGTCAGAGTGAGTCCCTGGATCAGTCGTCTTCAGGAGGTGTTGGAGCCAAATCATCGGCTCAGGAAGCTGCTGTGCCGTTGTTGAGAGGATTTCCTACTCCCCCCCCCCCTTGTCATCGGGCAGGCACTGTTGGGGCAGCCCTCCCTGCGGGGTCTTCTCTACTATTTCTTCAGGTGTTCCTCTCGGACACGGAGCGTGCGCGCGGGGCGTGCGTCGAAGGGGTGTGGTCAAAGGGGTTTGACCTGCCCCTTGGACGCCACTGAGACATTATCCCTTTTATTATATTATATTGCATTGTATATTTGCTAAGCTAGTTGGGGTGTACTAGGGATTTAATATTGTTTTTTCTTGCCTTTTCTTGCTACCTAGTTATATGGGGAAGCGTAAGGCTAAGTCTGGGGCTGGGGCTAAGGCCCCCGGGACCGTTTCCGGTGATGCCAAGCCAGTCGGTCCGATAGACAAGCACTTCGCTCCTCTCCCTCTAGCTCAGTCATCTCCCAAGGGAGTGTCTCTTAGCCCCGATTGCAGACTTCCACCGGTGTCCCCTGCTCCAGGTAATTTTTCAGTTCTTTCTAAAGTTGTTTCGAGTTCGCGTCTAAATTACTGCCTATTACCTTGCCTGCCCCCGTACCATTGTTAGAAGCAGGTAACTCTTCGGAGCTTCCCGCTTCTTCTTCAGAGTCAGAGATTACTTTGAGGGATATTTGGGCTGCTTTGCAGTCCATAGATAGGAAGATGTTGGTCTCGTTGAATTCTCTGTGCACTTACTCGCAAGCGGCCACCGTAGCTTTTGGGCAGCTTGACGAGAAAATTGCACAGGTTGATATAGTTGCTACTAAGTTAGAATCACAGGTTCTTTCTTTGCATACTACGAGTGTCACGGCTATTAAGGATTCTTTGTCTTTACATGCTAAAATAGAAGCGTTGGAAAATTCTTATCGCAGTTGCAATTTGAGGTTTCTTAATTTTCCTCAGTCTGCTTTGCTCTCACATAGGATTTTGCTTGAAAAGTTTTTTAAGGAAGTGTTAGCTTTTCCCGATTCTTTAAGTGTCTCACACTTGTATTATATTCCCTCTACTGTTAAAAAGCTTAATGTGGTTGAAGGGGGTTTAGATTAAATTGCCTCTACAATAGATAATTTGACAGCTTTTCTCGAAGACTCTCAAGATAACATCTCTACTCGAGCCACCTTGTTAGCTACTTTTCCCTCTGTTGAGGTTAAACAACGCATCCTCAGGGCCTTCTTTAAAATTAAATCTGTTAAATTTTGCGGACAAATGGTTAGTATTTTTCCCGATGTTTCACGAAATACCCAGTTGCGGCGGAGGCAATTTTTACAGCTTAAGCCCCGCGTACTGGCATTGGGTGCCTCTTTTTTTCTCCATTTTCCCTGCAAATGCCTAGTTGGCCTGGAGGATGCTTTGTATACCTTCACAGAGGTGTTCCATCTTGAAAATTTTCTTAAGGAAAGACAGATGGTAGTTAGGACTGATAATTCAGTAAATGTTGCCTCCAATTGTTGAGATAATGTTCTCATGATTTCTTTATTTTGTATTTACTTTTCATAATAGACATTGCTGATCCCATATTGTGGACTTTATCCTGGACATAAATGCCTTTGCTTTGTTTCTTATTTTGTTGAATTCGGATTGACCTTTCACTGTATTTTGGTTATGTATATTGACTGAAAATGCAATAAAAAAAAAAAAAAATGATCCCAAGTTTGCAAGCTGAGGAAACAGGGAGGAGTGTAGTGTTATCCACAGAAACAGAGAAGGGAGGAAGTGGGGAGGTGGGTTTAGCGGGAAAGATAAGGCGCTCAGTTTTGGCCATGTTCAGTTTCTGACAGTGGTGAGACATCCTGGCAGCAATATTGGATAAGGAGGCAGAGATCCAGGCCTGAATTCCTGGAGAGATTTCAGGAACAGAAAGGTAGATCTGAGAGTCATCAGCATAAAGATGGTACTGAAAACCATGGAAGGAAATAAGTGCACCAAGGGACCGAGTGTAGAGAGAGAAAAGGAGAGGTCCCAAGAGACAGCCCTGAGGTAAACCAACTGAAAGGAAGTTGACGGTAGAGGAGGAACCACCAGAACAAACATTAAAAGTGTGATGGGAGAGATAAGAAGAAAACCAGGACAGAACAGAGCCCCTAAATTCAAGAGAGGACTGATATCGAGGAGAAGGTGATTGTCAGCAGTGTCAAAAGCAGCAGAAAGGTCAAGAAGGATGAGGATCGAGTAAGGCCCTTAGATTTGGTGAGGAATAAGTCACTGGGGACTTCGATAAGAAGAACAGACCCTTGGGGTACACCAACTGAGAAAGGGATAACAGTAGAGGAGGAACCACCAGAACAAACACTGAAAGAGCAATGGGAGAGATAAGAAGAGAACCAGACCAAGTGAGGACAATGTATCTCAACAAATAGGAGTGACCTGCACAGAGCAGTAGGTACACCCCTAAATAAAGACATTGGGAGGGCTGACCTGCACGGAGCGGCAAAAGCACCTACTCTTGTCACCTTGTTGGGCCGACTAGATGGACCGTGCTGGTCTTTATCTGCCGTCATATACTATGTTACTTTATATCAAGGAGAAGGTGGTGATCAACAGTTTCAAAGCAGCAGAAAGGTCAAGAAGGATGAGAATCGAGAAGAGGCCTTTGGATTTGACAAAGAAAAAATTGCTGGAGACTTTGACAAGGTAGCATTTAGAAAGATGTCAAAAATGGAATGGAGACGTCGAGATTGTGATGTTCACAGTTCTGGTAATTTTAGAAAAGGCTCTGCTAATCCTGCTTACAAGTATTGTGGTGAAGATGGCCCTTCAGAAGAAATGAACGTTGAGGAAAATCCTGAGAGCAGAGCTAACTCACACAGGATTTCCAAAACTGACCTAAAAAAAACACAGTTCTCTGCTGAGCCGAAGACACACCCCAGTCCAGGGGAGGAGTTAGGCTTCAGCTCTGATTGGGCACACCCAAGGGAACGGCAGGGAGTTCCGGGAATTGAAGCCCTTTTTAAAACCTCAGAGAGAGCTGAAAGAGGGGTGAGGAAGGAGGAGAAAGGTGAACAGGTTGTTGTTGCAGAGAGGACCACGGGGAATATCCCAGAGGATAGCGTGGGGAAGGATATCCAAGTCCAAAAGAATGTTGTGAGAGGAGTGCAGAGTGCTGGAACCCTAGAAGTAAGGAGAAGAGCACTAGGACCTTGTGAGAAGACAGAACCCCGGAAGAGTCAGCCTGGGAGTCCAATGTACCCTGCAAGAAACTCTTACTGCCGGGTAAAGCCTAGACCTAGCCAGCCTCGAGAAAGCAGCACGTGGAGAAAAGGTACTTCTAATGCCAACAAGCAGTGCTATAAAGACAGAGAACTACAGCCAGGAGAAAGTTTTCCTAAAAGAAGTTCTTTTATAAATGCCTCTAAACAAGGTAAAGCACAATTTCCTAATTTGTATGCTTGGCTGAAGAAACCTTCATATAGTGCTGAACTGTGCAAACCTAACTGTGCTACCGACGTAGATAGTGAGTGGGGGAAGGGCGTAACCCTTGACAATAACTATCAACCAGATGAAAAGCAAACACAGGCTGAATTGCTACTGAAGGAATTTCAGAAGTTCCTGGAGCTGAAGTCAGGGCAAAATAAAGAACCTGATACGGACAGTAATTCTGTTAGTTCAGAAGAATACATGCAGGTAGAAAGTTCTTTACCTACCCTGAATCCTGAGCCTTGTGCCATGGATTGCTCTTTCTGCTGTATTGAATAACAGTTTAAAGAAGGACATAAGTTTTATATGAAGAGAATATAAAACATTGGCTTTTCTTGTTGTTTAATCGTTAGAGTTCCTGATTGTGTTCACCTGTTTCCAAGTCACGCTGTGAAGAGAACAGCTATTGATATAAAGCTGCAATATTTTCTAACAACCACATGAGGCAATGCTGAGTTAAGCTGCTGAAGTTTATGAATAGCTGAGTTAAAGCAAATTTGATTTCACTGCTTCCTGAGTTCCTGTTTTCCTCTGTTTATCCTAAAAGTTCCACTTTTTGCGTTTGTTGCTTTGAGCTTTTGATGCGCTGGAAACTATCCCCAAGACAAATAAATTTTCTTGCTTGCCTAACCACATCTGGTCACGACTACAATTCTTCCCAAAGAATATACAAGAGCACTACAGTTCCCAAGATTCATTGGGAACCGTGCCAGCTAATTCTTCAAGGGACAATATAAGGCCACTCCTGCCTGTAAGCTCTAGGGCGCAGGCAGGAGCTTCGCAGTATATGCAGTGGCTATTTTGCAAGGCTACAGTATAAATGCTGCCAGTTAACAACAGATGATGTTACCTCTGTCTAATTGAACTTTTGAGGGGGAAATAAACAGTGAGGGATTATAAAGTATAACTTCCTTAATCTCTCCTATACAGGGCCAGCCCAAAGGTTTCTGCTACCCCAGCCATGCAGCCCCATCCATGCTGATTTCCCCCCCCCCCCCGCCCCGCCGAGCCAAGCCGAGCCACTGCCTCCCACTGTTGCTGGCATTGAATTTGGGGGGGCTGAAAGTTTAAAAGCAGCAGCTTTGTGCTGCCACTTTGGTATCTATGGCAGGCCATATGCTTTGGCAAATATAGCTTGCCGCTTCTGACCCCCCTCCGAAAGGAAGTTGTGTTGAGGGAGTCAGAAGTGGCAGGCATATATACTGAAGTACATGACCTGGCACAGGTACCAATGGGGTGACACAAAGCGGCCTTGCTGCCGCCATGGTCTGCCAAGCCTTCCTAGTGGATGGGCCCGCCCTGCTCCTTTAAAGGACTGGCAGAACTCAGCACTTTTGTAAAACCTAAACATGCCAGGGAGCAGGTGTACATGTTGACATGGACAATTGCAGCTCTACACATACATTCCTATATGAAATGGGTAATATGCATATTCATTTATGACCTAATCGCATCCCTGACACACCCCCTTGCAATTTCTCTAGTAAGGACATTCAGTTTTATATTAAGCCCTTTCTAAAATCAGCAAGTGGAAATCGCAAAGTAGGCTTCTAAACTAACTCCCCGAGTGGCCTATTTGCTCAGCTGCTTTATTGTGGTTTCAATCATTCACCGCCTATGTTGACATCTAATGTGAATTAATGGTAGCACACACATGAATGCAAAAAATAAAAATTCCACAAAATAATGCTAATGAATCGTGTAGCATGCAAATCCATGGTAAGTATCTAAACTATTCCACTGATGGCGTGAAGTTACACAATCTGTATTAACCCACCTGCATTCTGTGGATCAGCAATGCACAAGGTCCTCCGATGTCTTTTTGAAATGCAGTAGCAGCGAGAGAAAAGGTTAGGGTACTTTCCTGCCACAGCTTTGAAAGACCTCCTACAAGGTGGGTTCTTGAGATGGAGGGAAGCTTTGAGGATGAATCAGGGTCCAAATGACTAATCCTGTTGTACCAACACTTGCTGGGTCTTGGCTGACAAAATATAATGCAAAATCAAAATGCTGCATCAAACAGAGCAGTTAAATCTAAAGACCCAATTTCTGCATCCTGCCCCCTAGTCAGCTACTCCTATAGGTCATTCAACATTTCTGTATTGTAGCCGGGACTAAAACTTGACTCCCACCCAAACATTTACTGTCTTCAAGCTATCACCCAAGCCTAACAACCACAGCTCATTCAGTAAGTTTAGATAAAAATTAAAAGGTAGATTCAAAATCAGCCTATAATTACTCACATCATTTCTTCAAAACTGGGCAAATTATCCCTTCTTTCATCTTCCCAGAGCTAACGAGGCATTGATCAAAGTTTGCAATGTCTCCACAATCTGTACTCCAGAATTCTTCATTAACTAAGCTGGATAAAGCTTGGAAGCAGTGATAACATCTTTTTCTAAAACAGGCTCAAAAGAGCAACATTTCTCCCTATCCAGTATCTTAGTAACTTCCTCATCTGTCTCGATCAATTTCATTCAAACCTACCCTGAATGGCATGACAACCAATGGTAGTGTTTTTACAACTTCTACTACTTCTACTACTCATTTATATAGCACTACAAGGCATACACAGCACTTTACAGATACATTTAAAAGACGGTCCCTGCTCATCAGAGCTTACAATCTAATCAAGAGAGACAATACAATAGATGAGAATAAGGGTACAACAGGGAAAGGTAAGGAGACACAAGGAGAACAAGGGATCAGGATCCAGAAGCAGCCACAAAGTGGTGAGCCTTTAGGATGGATTTGAAAAGGGGGGAGTCAGCCTGACGTACAGACTCAGGAACTTTGTTCCAGGCACAAAGAGCAGCAAGGTGAAAGGATCGAAGCCTGGGGTTGGCAGTGGAAGAAAAGGGCAAAGAGAGAACAAGCCAGGGGAAGAGCGGAATTCATGAGGAGGGGTGTAGGGAGAGAGGAGAGAAGTAAGTTGTCCACAGTGGTTCCCATTGTACTAAATTCAGCTCCCTAGCTCTCTTGCCTGAACACACACTCTGTTCTCATCTTTTATTTTCTTCTGGCTCTGTGTGGCTTCTTGTGAGCTTGCACTAATCTCCAGGAACAAGCAGGAATGAGTCTTCACATATGGGCATCGTTGATACCGACGGAGCCTGCGCGGGAACGCTCCCCGGCGTCCAGTAAGAAAGCTTTTGGGAGCATCCCACAGCGCCTGCACGCTGCCTTCCCACCTTTCCCAACCGCCTCTCTCCAGTTCTTCTTTTCCGCGGAGCCAGCATGTCGTGTTCCAGTCACCTCAGAAGTTCTTTATTTTTTTTCTTTATTTTTCTGTGTTGCGTCTGCCTTCTTTGACGTCAGACCGGTACCGCCGGTCTTTTCTTTTCTTTCGAAAAAATAAAAATTTAAAATTTAAAAAAAATTAAAAAAAAAATTAAAAAAATAAATAAATTAAAAATTAAAAAAAAATAAATAAAATTTAAAAAAAACAAACAAAAAACTTTTCTTTCTTCAACTGTGCATTTTCAGTTTGGGCCTTAGGCCTGAACATTTTTCTCCTCATGGAGAAGCCCGCTTCCGGGTTCAAAAAGTGCAGGAAATTTGGCGGTACTATTTCTGTCACCGACACCCATGATTGGTGTCTAAAATGTTTGGGTCCTGACCATTCCATCACGGATTGTGTGTCCTGTACCATGATGTCTAAAAGAGGTCGGCAGAACCGAGCAGCCAAGCTCAGTACCCTGTTTTCCTCTGATGCAGCCTCGGTGGCATCGACGTCTTCCAGGGCTTCTTCTTCCTCCCATGGATCTCAGGTAACCAAACATAAATCCAGCCGGTCCTCGAAGGGCAAATCTCCCTCTAAGCATCGAGATGCCTCCGGGCTTGTCCTCGAGGAATCCGCACCGGCAAAATTACCCCGGCGGGAAGTTCCGGCTTCCAAAGCATTGTCTATGGGGTCACAGGTTGACATCGATGGCTCGGCCTCGACCGATCACCTGTTGCCGTGTTCTGGGGTACCGGTGGTCTCCACTGGTACCAACATCCAGACTCTGGTGGCGTCAATGGATCAGAAGATTCTGTCCATACAGTGCACCCTAACGGCGTTTATGCAGGCTTCGACGCCTCCGGTACCGCAACAATCTCCGTTGCCGGTACCGACTCCTGCACCGGCATCGTTCCCGGTGCTGGTACCGATTGCATCGACATCGGCTTCGGTGTCGTCTGCAACGGTACCCTGTCCTATGATGCCCATTGGTACCGAACTGTTACCGCTTACTCCCGATGTCAATCCCACTCGGTACGCATATCGGGCTTTACAGGAGCATCCGGACAGGCGATACTTCAATTCCTCCGAAGACTCTGAGTCGGAGGCTTCTGTCGAGGCACCGGTACTTCTTCCTCAGGAGTCTGCTTCTCCAAAACGAAGAATGTCTCCTCCAGAAGACTTGTCTTTTCAAGACTTCATTAGGGAAGTGGCTAGGGGCCTCTCCATTACAGTGGCCCCTGAGTCAAAGCCTAGAGCCAAGCAATTAGATATTTTGCAATATCCTAAGGCTCCTAAAGAAGTAGCTACCTTACCTATTCATGAGATTCTTTATGATCTCATGTTGAGCATGTGGGAGACTCCTCTTACCACCTCTCCGCATTCTCGTAGGTTAGACACCATGTACCGTGTCCCTCCTTGTCCTGGCTTTCATAAGTCTCAGCTTCCTCACCACTCTATTGTGGTAGAGTCTGCCATGAGGAAAATAAAGAGTGCAAAGAGACACTCATCTAATCCTCCAGGACATGAATGCAGGACCCTTGATGCTTTTGGCCGAAGGGTTTTCCAAGCTAATATGCTTGCTGCCAGAATCAACTCCTATGGTCTCTATATGGGGATGTTTCTAAAAGAAGTCACAGATCATCTGCAGACTTTAGCCCCTTTTATTTCAGAAGATAAAAGGCAGGAATTTCTCACTTGGCTTAAACATGCCCAAGGTGTTTCCAAATTTTCCAACCGTGCAGCCTTTGACTCTTTTGAGTGTGTAAGCAGAGCCTCGGTTATTGCCATAGGTGCACGCAGAATTGCTTGGTTACAAGCCTCTGATTTGGAACTCTGGGTCCAAGATGAACTGGGAAATCTTCCTTGTACAGGTGAAAACCTTTTTGGCAGGGATTGGCAAGCAAAGGCCACTCAGATGGATGCTGAAAACTCTGCTTTGGATCGACTTTCAAAGTCTACCTCTGCTCCTGTTAAGAAAAGATTGTTCAAAAAGACACCTTTTTCTAAAAAGGGAAGATATTATCCTGCTTATGGTCAGCAGGCATCTTCTGCAGGTCGTTTTGCTGTAAAGCGTCAGCAACCACCTAAACAGGCCAAGTCAAAGGCTGCCAGGCCTCCCACGGCCCAGCAGCCTCAGCCTCCTCAGGGCCTTTGACTTGCAACTAGAGAACTTAGCCTTTCTAGCTCTGGAAGAACCAGAGCCCCTCACCATTCCAGGAAGGTTGGCTTACTTTGCTCCCAGATGGGAGCAAATCACAGCAGAGCAATGGACCCTCTCCATTATAAGGGAAGGGTACAAGCTTCATTTCTTAAATCTTCCTCCCCACACCATGGTGAAACAGTTCAATTCTCTAACATCTCTCCTCAACCTTCTGGGTCAGGAGATTGCTACCCTTCTTGCCCAAGGGGCAATAGAAGAAGTACCTCTTCTTCAACAGGGCTCAGGGTTCTACTCCCCTTATTTTCTTATTCCAAAGAAAACAAGGAGCTACAGACCCATATTAGATCTCAGAGAATTGAACAAGTTTCTATTCAAAGAGAAATTCAAGATGATTTCTCTCGGTACTCTGCTGCCATACCTTCAGAGTCAGGACTGGCTTTGTTCTCTAGATCTCAAGGATGCGTACACCCATGTCCTCATCCATCCAACACACAGAAGGTTCCTTCGGTTCCTTTTTCAAGGAAAGCACTACCAATACAGGGTGCTTCCTTTCGGTCTGGCCTCTGCACCAAGGGTATTCACGAAATGCATGGCAGTAGTAGCTGCATTTCTACGCACTCTAGGAATATTCGTTTTTCCATATCTGGACGACTGGCTCATTCGAGCTCCATCCCAGTCAGAGGTCCAGATTTGTCTAACCTGCACAATGCGTGTCCTTCAGTATTTGGGACTGGTAATAAATATCCCAAAATCCCATCTCACCCCTACTCAGTCTCTGGAGTTTATAGGGGCCTTGCTGGATACCACAACTGCAAGGGTCTATCTTCCTCAGGCCCGTTGCCTACGCTTGGTGCAGTTAGCCTCCCAGATACAGTTAAAGTCCCATTTAACTGCTCGAGAAAAGTTACAACTATTAGGCCACATGGCATCCACCGTGCATGTGGTTCCATATGCTCGCCTTCGCATGAGGGCAGCTCAATGGACTTTGTACACCCAATGGACTCAGGCATCAGGTTGCCTGTCAGACAAAATAGCAAACTCCAGTCACCTATTTTGGTCTCTCTAGTGGTGGAAGTCCCCTCCAAATCTGTTGCTGGGGTCCCCTTTTCAGCAGTCGCTACCCCAAGCAACTTTGACAACAGATGCTTCTCCAATGGGTTGGGGAGCTCATCTGCAGGATCTCTCCACCCAGGGCATCTGGTCTCCACAGGAGACTTCTCTGCATATCAATCTCTTGGAACTCAGAGCAATATTTTTAGCTCTCAGAGTGTTCCATTCCCTGCTCAGCTACAGGACAGTCCTCATCCATACGGACAACCAAGTAGCCATGTTCTATGTAAACAAGCAGGGTGGGACTGGCTCTCTGTCGCTTTGCAATGAAGCTTTGCGACTGTGGGCCTTCGCCAGAGAGCATCACATCCATATTCTGGCAGTATATCGTCCAGGTGTTCAAAACTCTTGGGCGGACAGACTCAGCCGAGTTCTGCTTCCACACGAGTGGTCCCTCCACATGGACCAGGTAGCCAGGATTTTTCGAATTTGGGGAACCCCGGACATAGACCTCTTTGCAAGTCCGTGGAATGCCAAACTTCCCCAGTTCTGTTCCAGAATTCCGTGTCAAGGAGTTCAGGCCAAGGATGCCTTCCTCCTTCACTGGGGTCAAGACTTCCTTTATGCCTTTCCACCAATTCCCCTAATTCCCAAAACACTATTCAAGCTTCAGAGAGATCGAGGGATCATGATCCTCATAGCACCACATTGGCCACGCCAAGTGTGGTACCCTCTACTTCTGCATCTCTCTCAAGCTCCTTCCCTGGACTTGGGCTCTGCACCAGACCTTCTGTCCCAGGAAGAGGGAACCTTGTGGCACCCAAACCCCCAGTCGCTCCATCTCAGGGCTTGGTTGCTGAGGGCCTAGACCTTCAAGATTTTCATCTCTCTCAGCAAGTCAGAGATGTTATTCATGCCTCTAGAAAGCCTTCTACTAGACGTTCCTATGCTTTCAAATGGAAAAGGTTTACCATTTGGTGTTCAGAGAAGGGTCTAAACCCTCTTGCAATACCTCTGAATTCTCTACTAGAGTATCTCCTGCATCTATCCCATACAGGTCTGAAAACGAATTCAGTAAGAGTCCATTTGAGTGCTATTGCAGCATCCCTCAAGCCTCTCAATGGACAACCTATTTCCTCTCATCCTCTTATAACAAGATTCATGAGAAGCTTTCTTTTAACTAAACCTCCCATTAGACCACCTCCAGTGGCATGGGACTTAAACCTGGTTCTTGGCCAGCTTATGAAGCCACCCTTTGAACCTTTAGCCACCACCTCCTTGAAATTTCTTTCTTGGAAAGTTGTTTTTCTCATTGCAGTCACCTCAGCATGCCGCATCAGTGAGTTGCAAGCTTTGGTGGCTAATCCACCTTATACAAGGTTCCATCATGATAAGGTAGTCCTCAGGACCAATCCACACTTTATGCCTAAAGTGGTCTCGCCTTTTCATCTGAACCAAGAGGTATATTTACCTGTCTTTTTTCCAGGACCTCATGCATCAAGTGCAGAGAGGAATCTTCATACCTTGGATTGTAAGAGAGCTCTCGCTTTTTACTTACAAAGAACACAGCAACATAGGAAGTCTTCTCAACTCTTTGTTGCTTTTGATCCTTCTCATTTAGGACTTCCAGTCTTTAAGAGAACACTGTCCAACTGGATTGCTCAGTGTATTTCTTTCGCCTACCAGAGTAGGAACATTTCTCTGGAGGGCCATGTCACAGCTCACAATGTGAGAGCCATGGCAGCCTCAATGGCTCATCTAAACTCTGTGTCCATCGACCAAATCTGTCGAGCGGCCACCTGGGCCTTGGTTCATACCTTCACAGCCCATTACTGTTTGGACAAGGACTCCTGCCGGGATGCCTCGTTTGGTCAGGCTGTTCTCAAACACCTGTTCCATTCCTAATCAACTCCTACCCACCTACCCTGGTCGGATGCCAGAGATCCATGGGAGGAGGTAGAGTCCTTTTCAAGGACACACAACCTGGGGTTTCTCCCTGGCATCTGCAGCTAGGGAGTCCCCAAATGTGAAGACTCATTCCTGCTTGTTCCTGGAGATAGCACAGTTACTTACCTGTAACAGGTGATCTCTGGGAACAGCAGGAATAAGTCTTCACAACCCACCCACCTCCCCTAGGAGTTCTATCTCTCTATCTATCTTTCCTTTCCTCTCTCTCTCTTTGTCTCAGCTTTAAAACTCGAGCTGGAGAGAGGCGGTTGGGAAAGGCGGGAAGGCAGCGCGCAGGTGCTGTGGGATGCTCCCAAAAGCTTTCTTACTGGACGCTGGGGAGCGTTCCCGCGCAGGCTCCGTCGGTACCGACGATACCCATATGTGAAGACTTATTCCTGCTGTTCCCAGAGATCACCTGTTACAGGTAAGTAACTGTGCTTTCTCATGAGATTGTGAGACTAGCAGGCAAAGGGGAGAAGGGATTGTGCTGTCAAAGATGACATTAGCAACAGATCTATAAATTAATAAATTAATGAACAGAGTGGAATGGGTAAACATAGATCGATTGTTTACGTCATCACAATATAGAAAGACTAGGGGACATGCAATGAAGCTACAGGGTAAACCATTTAAGACATTTATAAGAGAAAATATTTTTTCACTCAACTTGTAATCAAACTCTGGAATTTGTTACCGGAGGATGTAGTAAAAGCTGTTAGTGTAGCTGCATTTAAAAAAGGTTCGGACAAGTTCCTGGACGAAAGGTCCATAAACCATTATTAAAAGGGACCCAGGATATCAATGCTTGACCCAATACAAGCATTGAGGAACCTGTGCCCTTTGGGGAAACTGCTAGGTACGCATGACCTAGATTGGCCACTGTTGGAAACAGGATACTGGGTTTGATGGACCTTGGTCTGACCCAGTATGGCATATCTTATGTTCTTATTCTTATTAAGCAGGGGCAGCCCAAGGGGGGCACAGGGCCATGTGCAGAGACTCATTGTGAGGCCTCATTTGCATGAATATTTGCATAATGTTAACATGCGCTAACTTGTGCCAACTTCCAGGCATATTAGGAAGTATTATAAAAACTGGCCATTTAGAACCCATAGCAAACTCGCCATATCATAACAGCACTACCAGGATTGTGTGCAATTCTGGTCGCCGTATCTTAAAAAGGATATAGCGTTATTAGATAAGGTTCAGAGAAGAGCCACCAAAATGGTAAAGGGGATGGAAGGATACTCCTATGAAGAAAGGCTAAAAAGGCTAGGGCTCTTTAACCTGGAAAAGAAACGGCTGAGGGGAGATATGATAGAAGTTTATAAATTAATGAACGGAGTGGAACGGGTAAACGTAGATCGATTGTTTACGTTATCAGAATATAGAAAGACTAGGGGACATACAATGAGGCCGCAGGGTAAACTATTTAAGACTAATAAAAGAAAATATTTTTTCACTCAACGTGTAATCAAACTCTGGAATTTGTTACCGGAGGATGTAGTAAAGGCTGTTAGTGTAGCTGGGTTTAAAAAAGGTTTGGACAAGTTCCTGGAGGAAAGGTCCATAAACCATTATTAAGTAGGGACCCAGGATATCAATGCTTGACCCAGTACAAGCATTGCGGAACCTGTGTCTTTTGGGGAAACTGCTAGGTACGTATGACCTAGATTGGCCACTGTTGGAAACAGGATACTGGGCTTGATGGACCTTGGTCCTACCCAGTATAGCATATCTTATGTTCTTATGTAGGACTCATAAAACACCAAACCCTACCTATCAAAAGGCAACACTGCAAATATTAAACCAATACATCTCAGAGAATACAAATAGATCTCCTACTGGGGAAAGAGAACAAGTGGCACTGTCACATAGAAACTGCATGAACAGAATACCGCAGCTCGATTATACATGCAAAACATAGACCGTCGCCAAACATAGAACAAGGGATCACAATTTAGAAATAGAAAGACAATAATTAAACTGGGAACCCCAAAACACTGGCGAAATAAAACTATAAATTAATTTTGTCCTGTACTAAACACAATGGAAAGACGTTAGCGATGCCCACTTCCCAGAGCCAACATATTCCAGTTAATAAATTCAGAATAATTCATATTTTGCCCTTTGTTGTTTAGACATTTTATTTTTCAGTTGCAATTGCTCCAATCACTTTCTTCTGGTTTCTTCGTGTCTTCGGCTAACTCTCTATTGTCTGCTATCCATTTGTCCTTTTTTCTCTCTTCTAATATTTTTCCATTCTCTCTCTACATCTGCTTTAACATACTGATCTTTCCCCTTTTGCTTTTTCCTCCATTTATTTCTTTCTTCTTTTTTCATCCACTTAAATTTCACCCTTCCATCCTCATTCCCCACTTACTCTCCCCTGACCAATCTTAGGTTTTTCTTCCCTCCCACACAAAATATCTTTCCCCTCTCCATCCTCACTCCCCCAGCCCCATCCCCTTCTAATTCTCTCCCATCATCTGCTACCTTCTAGTTCCAATCCCAACCAGCATCCACTCTCTTCTAGTCCCTTTCTCCCATCCCCCTGCATCAGCCCATTTCGTCCTAGCCTCCCCCATCAGCCATTTCCAGTCCTATCCTAGCCCCCCATCAGCCCATTTCAAGTTCTAGCCCCCTATCAACTCATTTCCTGTCCAAGCCCCCCCAGTCAGCCTATTTCCAGTCCTATCCTAGCCCCCCATCAGACCATTTCCAGTCTAAGCCCCCATTAGCCATTTCCAGTCCTATCCTAGTCCTCCATCAGTCCATTTGCAGTCCATGCCCCCATCAGACCATTTCTAGTCCAAGCCCACCCATCAGCTTATTTAGCCCTGCATCAGCCCATTTCCAGTCCTAGCCCCCCCCATTAGCCATTTCCAGTCCTGACCTAGCCCTTCTTCAGCCTATTTTAAGTCCATGCCCCCCATCAGCCCATTTCCAATCCTAGCCCCCCATCCACCCATTTGAAGTCCTAGCCTCCCGATTCAGCCCATTTCCAGTCCAAGCCTCCCGATTCAGCCCATTTCCAGTTCTAGCCCCCCCATCAGCCATTTCCAGTCCTATCCTAGCCCCCCATCAGCCTTTTCCAGTCCTAGTCCCCCTATCAGCCCATTTCCAGTCCTATGCTAGCCCCCCCCCCCCCCCACCAAGGAGCCCTGCACCTGTCTGACTGTCTTCAGAGGGAGCCGGGGAGGCCCAAAGCCCCAGCTCACCTCTGCACAACCGCAAGAGTGAAGAGCAGAATGTTCCTTCACTTCAGCAGCTGTATTCTTGTGAAGCCTGCTGGCGCCAGATATTAAAGGGTATTTCCTGTTTCCCAGCTCTCAGTGCGCTTCACGATAACACAGCTGCCAGAGTGAAAGAACACGCCGCTCTTCACTCTGGCAGCTGTGCAGAGGTAAGCCGGGGCTTTGGGCCTCCCCGGCTCCCTCTGAAGACAGTCAGACAGGTGCAGGGCTCTTTGGTGGGGGGAGGCTAGAATAGGACTGGAAATGGCTGATGCGGGGCTAGGACTGGAAATGGGCTGAATCGGGAGGTTTGGACTGGAAATAGGCTTCTGGGGGATTAGGACTTCCTCGGCTCCCTCTGAAGCCAGTCCTGCAAACCAACCATATGCGGAATGATGTTGGCGTGGGGCCCCCTGAAGCATGGGGCCCCAATGCGAACAACATTCTCGCAGAATGGATGGGCCAGTCCTGGCCACAAGCCTCCAGAAAAAGTGAGGAGGAAAGCTGGCTTGCAGGGGAAGGAAGAGTGGTCAGGATATTGGAGGCAAAATGGTGGGAGAGGTGGGTGGAAGTTGAGACTGACCGAGATAGACTTTGGGGTGATGCTTAGGGAAGAGAGAGATTTCAAATTATCCCTGTCAACTATTAACCAAATTGTTAATATGAATAAAATAAAACCTCTAAAATGCTTGTATGCAAATACTAGAAGTTTAAAAAATAAGATAGGAGAGTTAGAATATATAAGCACTAAATGAAAGGTTAGATATAATTAGCTTTTCAGAGACCTGGTGGAAGGAGGACAACCAATGGGATACCATAATATCTGGGTACAAAGTATATCACAATGATAGGGTAAATCAAATTGGTGTAGGGGCTTCATTCTATATTAGAGAGGGGCATTGAATCAATCAGGAAGCAAAATACAGTGTAGAGTCTCTCTAGGGATAGAAATTTAATGTAAAAAGGGGAAGGTAATGGCAGTGGGGGTGTACTACCGTCCACCTTACCAGAATGAACAGATGGATGATGAAATGCTAAAAGAAATCAGGGAAGCTAACAAAAGTCACAACACTGTAATAATGGGTGATTTCAATTACACTGGTATCGACTGGATGAATGTCACAGCAGGACATGTTAGGGAGATAAAGTTTCCAGACCACTTCTCATATTTTCAATTCCCTCCACTCTGTTGTAAATCTCCATGCTATCTGCAAAGAGGCAAACTTTTCCTTTTAACACTTTGGCAATACCGCACATAAAGACATTGAACAGAATCAGTCCCAGAACCAATCTCTGAGGCACTCTAGTACTTACCACTCTTTCTTGAGTGAATTCCGTTAACCACCACCCTCTGCCATTTGTCAGTTAAACAATCTCTGATCCAGTTCACCACCTTGGGAGTCATCCCCAGGCTGGTCAGTTTATTCACAAGCCTCCTACTGTATGAGGAACAGTATCAAAGGCTTTGCTGACATCTAAGGAGACCACATCCATCACATACCCTTGATCTAGTTCTCTGGCCGCACAGTTGGACAGACCCCTACAGATCAGACTCATTTGGCATGATCTTCCTTTGATAAAACCATATCGCCTTGGATCTTTCAATCCATTTGAGTCTAGAAATTCCACTATCCCTTCCTTCAGCTGCATCTTCATTACTTTTCTTACCACCAAGGTAAGGCTTAGTAGCCTTTACTTTCCCACCTCTTCTCTTCTGTTACCACCTTGCGAAGAAGGACAGAATCAGCTCTTTTTCAATCCTACGAAACCTCTTCCATCTCCAAGGATCTATTAAACACATTCTTTATAGATCCCTCCAGAACCTTTTGGAACCCCTTCAGTGTCCTGGGATGTATCCAGCCCAAAGGGTTTATCCGCTTTTAGTTTTGCTAGCTGTTTCTAAACGATTTCTTTGTGAATGTGTTTCTGTTAGCATACATGCCTTTTCCTTGTCATTTTCCACATATTGGTCATCAACACCTTTGGAATTCCACTTCTGACTTTCCTCCTCTCCCCAATATACCTGAAAATTCATCTTAAGCCATTTTTTATTCTCTTTGTGCTTTTGTCCACACAGAATAAGGTTTCTCTCTTTTTGTCTCTTTCAACTTTATCCGATATTGTTTTCTGCGTTCCTCTTGTGATATTCACTATTTTCTGCCTTTTTAGCCTTTATGTTTGCAGCTGCTTCTTTGAAGAACCATTACCAGTTTCCTTTGTCTCTTGAGTTTATTTATTTTCCTTACATAAAGATCCGTTGACCTTTTTATAGCCCATTTCAGTTTAGCCCACTACCTTTCTGTTTCCCTTATCCTCCTCCTACCCTGCCAATTCCTCTTTCAGGTACTTTCCTATTTTACTGAAGTCGGCATATTAGAAATCCAGGACTTTGAGTTTGATTTGACTGGATGATGTCTTTGGGAAAAGTCTTAGGGGCATGTTTCCTAAGAGGTGCACTAGTAGTATGTAGTCGGGCCACAAAAGTAGCGTGGAAGCTCTTGCGAAATTCAGGGGGTATGTGCATCCATCCTTCTGCTGTTGGCACATTACCAATGTGCAGCACCATGGAACCCAACATGTACCTGCACCCAATCTCACCCACTGAGGTGGAATTAAGTGCACCTGCAATAATGCCAACAGTTGTGATTAGCTCACACCCATAACACCCATGCTAACTGCTATAGACTGTAAATGGCCATGTTCTACTGCCAACTCGCCCTTTCTATACCCAATCACACTCTAACCTGTTAGCATGGAACTTTTAGAGCAGAGGCCCGTACTAACTTTTAATGTGTTTCATTTAGCCCCACACAAAATCCCAAGCTAGGAGTTAGCATGGTTTAGTAACATACCCCTTAATGTGTTCTAAACAGATTCCCCAGCTTGGAAAAGTGGTACTAGCCTCTTAAAAGCATGTTCTGTATGCAAAACGTCAACCTCCATTTCCCAGACTTGTCTGGATGAATCTATAGGCACTCAAGCTTTCAGGATATCCACAATGGATATATGCATATCATTCATCTGCATATATTGAAGACCGAGTCTTTGCATATTTATCTTATGAATATTCATTGCAGGACTGTATTAAGCTATAAATGCACCCTGTGCAACTCGTGAATCTAACAATCCCTACTCACCCCAGACACCACAAAAACGTATTATTTTGGGGTTTCCTGGAAACCTAGTTATGACATCAGTGCCCTTTCCATAACTGTGCCCTGTATGGTTGCACCACTCACAGAGCCCTTGGTATGGCCTTGATTCATTGAGAAAATCCTAACAACTAGACTGGCTATGGAGTCACCAGAACAAGTTTGGGAAGCTTTGATTTTGCAAATATTTAAAAGCAAGGAAAGTCAGGTTGTTTTTACGATAAAGTAAAAGAGGGGTGTGTTGTACTTAGCTTTCCTACTTTTGTTCAACAGAATCCGTGTCTGTGACAGAAACAGAGCTTGTCCTCATGCCTGCTGGTTTTGGAGTTACTGATCGTTTTATGAGGTCCACGCTCCCAGCGATGTCCTGCCATCTCACTGTCTGTTTTGCTGTCTTGGTACCACTTGTGGTGTAGAGAGGTGCTGGCCCTTCAGTGGCAGCAAATTTGCCAAGAAAATTCATTGTGGTGCTTGCGAGCCAGTGCCTGCTGACAGGAACATTGGTGGTCCTGCCCCTCTCATGGGTTTCCATGGTTACAGAACGCTTGCATGGGAGGAGGCATGGGGCTACTGCAGGGCATGTCAGTGTGCGAGGACTTGCAGACTTCAGACTAAGCTACTAGTGCTCTGTAGGGCAAGAGGTGCAGCTACTCTGAGGTAAGGGGAAACTGAGGTTGCCAACTGACTCCAGATTCACCCAACAGGCTTGATCCAGTCCTGCATTTACCAACTGCATGCTGGAACTTGCAGTCTTGATTTTCATATGGTATGCAATAGACATAATCAGAACTACAAGTTCCTGCATGCAGTGGGGTAAACATAGGATTGGATCAAGCCTGTTGGGCAAATCTGGAGCCAGTTGGCAACCCTAAGAGGACCACCAGGACAGGGAAGTTCTGGATAGGGATGATCTACAGTATACCTCAGGTGACGCCAGGGGATGAACCCTCCCAACCGTACCATCTGATTATTTCTCAGAGAGGGGGCACCCTATCATCTATGAGCACTCACATTTTAAATCCAGCCCTAATTAGATTCCTCTCGCTTCCCACACCAGCTAAAATTACAAAAAGCGATTTTACTGCTGCCAATCACATTATGACAAAATATTTTTTAAAAATATTCTTTTAAAAAGGACTTTGAAGCCAGCATGCCTGTTTACTTTACTTTTATATTGATGAAAGATCCTCCTGTATTTTGCCAGTTTTGCTGGGTCAGACCATGCAGAGAGCTTAGAATTTACTTGGAGACTAACCTCCCCGATGTCAGCTTAGCACTATATTAAATCAGTGCTATTATGTGCCCTGTGCTGTGTAATTATAGCGGCTACCTTTAAACTTCACTCAGGGACTGCGAGAACAGTCTTTGATTTATGAAATAATATGTTTCCCTAAATATCTGCTGTACGCAAGGGTTCACTTTAATTCATATCTTGCTGGAGGCTGAGTTCTGTAATAATGCCACTGCATTTGCAATAAAAGATAATATCTTTGGGTGAAGCTATGGGGATTGCAGTGCTGCCCACTATTACCAGACCGAGACCTTGAAGACAGGATGAGTGAAAGAACAGATGTTTACTTAATACTCTGAGACGTAAAAAACAAAAATATGTGAGGGAATTTATCATATTCACATAACATCAGTTTTTGCTACGGCTCCTCCCATAATTTCTTGGATGTTTTCTTAACAGCCATAACTTATCAGGGAGTCGTCATGTACAGCCTCTCTCTCCTGACACTAGGCCATCCAACTCTCATTAAGGAGGCATCATGCATGGCCTCTCTGTCCTTATACCACTCATTAAGGAGCAGCGATCCTGATTAGTGTCTCAACAGTTTCTCATCCACTTATTTAACCCCCACTTCCTGCTTATCCAGCTCTAACCAGAGGAATAGGGAAGGGGGGAAGAATAGAGAAGGGATTTTGGATTTAGTTCATGCCTTTTTCAGTAGCAGCTCAAGGTGATTTACATTCAAGTACAGTAGGTATCTGGAGTGGAGGAGGAACCTTATGGTTAGAGTCGTGGCCTGAAGGCCAAGCAACCAGGGTTCAATTCCCCTGAGAACTCCTCTGGCCTTGGACAAGTCACTTTTCTCCATTGCCTTAGAAAAAAGTCTTGGCAATCAGCTTCTGGTTACACATTGCCAAGAAAATCTAGATACTGCAGGGTTGCCAGGAGTCAGAATTGACTCAATGGCATACATTGTATTTGCAGTGGGTATTTTCCCGTCCCCAGAGTGCTTTCAATCTAAGTTTGTACCTCAGGCAATGGAGGGTTAACTGATTTGCCCAAGATCACAAGAAATGTCAGTGGAATCTGAATCCTGGTTTCCCTGGTTCTCAACACATTATGCCCTCTCTAGAGCAGGGTTCTCAACCCAGTCCTGGGGACACACCTAGCCAGTCAGGATTTCATGGTAACCATAATGAATATATATGAGAGAGATTTGCATCCACTGCCTCCATTGTTTATATCTCTCTCTCTCATGCATATTCAATATGGTTATTGTGAAAACCTGACTGCCCAGGTGAGTCCCAAGGACTGGGCTGAGAACCTCAGCTCTAGAGAGTATCATACATAGATTATCCCCACGTATTGACCAGGGAGGTATCATGCACATCCTCTTTCATCTCATTTTCAGCAGAGTGTCACGCGTAGGTTGATGAGGTTGCAGCACACTCACTGCAACAGCTCAAAACAGCGGTAGTATGGCTGCTTTGTGCTTCCCAGCATGGCACTGGGGTAACCTATATGCATGGAACAGTGCTCACAGCTCTAAACATCAAGGCCCGATTTAGTCCTGGATGTAGATCCCCCTCTGTATATCTGGTCTGAACATACAGAGGGAATCTACCAGACGTGGTAGACATGCCCCACGGGATCAGAATCGCGACCAGTCCTGCATGTACAGGACTGTCCCTGGCTAACTCAGTTAAGGCTATTCTATGAAGCCGTGGCTCCATTGAAGAGCTGTGATGCCGGCCGCCGGAGAACAAATGCTTATTCCCCTTATTCCTAAGGCTGGGATTGGGTTACGGGGAATGTCCTCCGCCCCCCCCCCCCGCATCAACCGCGCCCTGGCATTTAAATAAAATCACGTCCAGGAAGTTATCCCACCTCGGGTGTGGAATAACTTTCCCGCACAGGTCGCCAGCCCCAGACGTACAGGGCCGATATTAGAATCGGCCTTGTACGTCCAGGGACGGCGACCACCCAGACTCCGCCCAGATTCTGCCCCTGAACTGCCCCGTCTGACTTCCCTGAACAACTGGCGGGGAAGTTAGTCGCGGTTGGGTGAAGGCACAAATAGCAGGGATCCCCGCTATTCGTGGCACAGAATAAACCCTCAAGCCTCCAAGAACATTTTGGGGTAACTTGCATGGAATGATATTTACAATCGTAAATGCAGAGTTGCCAAGTTACCCAGTTCCAGGAGTGAGATTTTCTTGCCAGTTCTGGTTTTACATTTACAATGCAATGCAGTATGGTATTTGTAGTCCCTGATTTTACCCATTGAAATCAGTGCTGCAGCTTCCATAATGCATCAGAATGAGATTGTCAGAAATCTAGGACTGACTTAAAATCTCATTCCTGGAACTGCGTAATTTAGCAACTCTGTAAATGGCAATAGTAAAACCAAGTTGCCAATTTTCCTAAACAGAAAACTGGCAACTTACTCTATCCTCAAGACCCACTCCAACAATCAATAAACTCCTTCCCCAGTCTCCCCTGCCCCACGGTCCTCTCCTTATTAAAGGGGGAGAGAGTCCAAGGCCTGACTATGGTGGTGAGAACAGCAGCATCACTTTGTCTAGACGTTTTAGGTTTTCCACTCATGTGCCTCTCCCAAGTCACACCATTTTATAGCATCTCCATGGGAGATGAATCTTGGGAGAGCCCCACATGCTGACCCTACCACCACAATCAGGCCTTTGACCAGCCCTTTAGTAGGAACAGATCCACGAGGAGGAGGGAGTATTTTTTTAGTAGTCTGGAGGCCAGTAGTCAGCAGAAAATTGACACTTAATTTAACCATTTCTTCTGCCACACTGGCCACAATCTTCCTTTGGAAAACAAAATTGGCTAGGCCAGCCAAATACTGTCTTGTTGGCAATGCCCACAATATCATTGGGTTTCTAAAAAGGCTGTGATAGCTTGCATGGAAGAATGCCAATTACAATCCAAACTTCAAGGAGCACAGGGAGGCCAGATCTTTTATTTAACACTGTATTGCTCATCTTTTTGAATGTGTTTTCGTTTGTTCTTTTTCTTTTTTTACAAAATTTTGTAATAAGACAAAAGAGGGCCTGGAAATTAGCATCACTAAAAAGCTGATCACTGTCGCAAAGCCTAAAGTGGTCTACTTGTGGAGGTGTAGATTCTGTGGCTGTGACAGATTGGAGGCATTCTGGGAAAAAGTGTGAAGAGGATAAGTGAAAGATATACAGGAGAGGAAGCTGGTGCTGAGTTACTTATAGGAATTTGAAGGTTTGATTTTCTATGTGTGTGCACACATTATACATGTACTTGCGTAATTTCTAAAATATGTGCATACACTGCAACGTCACCACCGCCCTGGGAATATCTACATACAGAAAGGACTGACCCCAGAGTTGGTCCAAGGTGTTGGTGCCCTAGAAAAACCTTAAGCCTTGTGCACCCCCCCCCCCCTAGCTTTCAGAATCTCTTGTTTAGGTTTGAATGCCCTGCTCTTTGCTTCCCCCCTGAAGCTGCCACCATAGGCTGCTCCTATATTGCCTGATGGTTGGGCTGGCCCACAGGGGTCCATGGATGGGCACCCACATTGGTACCTACATAGTGCTATTTGATAAAGACAAGTAGACATCCACTCGTCTTTATAAAATATTAGAATATGTGACAGAAAACACACCTTAAATGTAGGCGCGATCACTTGCACCTGCTTAAGAGCAAGTTTACATGAACATGCGTAGGTTTGAAGTATTTTATAATCTCTGCATTTGCATGTGAGCTCTACGCATGTTCTGCCCCTATCTATGCCTTCTGGCAAGTGTGTATATTTACACTGGCCGGTATTTTATAAGACATCATTTACACACACATGTGGCTACATCCATACAGGAATTATTTTATAAAATTACCTACAGATCGTTTGAAAGTAGGCACCCACTTGCCTGTGATGATGTCACTAAACATGGTTTCCTTGGTATTTTTAGGCATATTTGCTTAGCGTAGTACCTATTTCAAATGTTTGCTAGGATCAGCACAGCTCCCTTTCAGTCCCAGGACCCCAGCCCCAGCCTCCCACTGCCAGTGCCCTGTCACCCCCTACAGCATAAGCCTATTTCCAGTCCCAACCCCCACAGCATCAGCATTAAGCCACTTCTAGACCCCCCCAGCCCCAGTATCAGTCCATTTCTAGTCCCCACCCCCTAAACCTAGTATAAACCCATTTTTAATCCAAGCTCCCCTCAGCCTCAGTATCAGCCCATTTCTAGTCCATCCAGTCTTCCCATGCCTCAGTATCAGTCTATTTCCAGTTTCAGCTCCCCAGCATTAGCCCCCTTCAAAGCCAAGATCTTCCCATCACCATCAGCCCATTTTAGTGCCAACCTCCCCCTCCCCAATATCAGCCCTCAGCATCAGTTCCAACAGTCACCTCCCCCAATAATTCCCAGCGAACCATATCCCCTCCCTTATCCCACGCCATGACTGCTTTCAAGTTTAACATAGCTGTAGGAGCATTTTCTTTTGCTTCTATGACTGTGCTGTGTTGAAGATGCTGGCACCATTGCATTTTGCAGCAGGCAAAAACAAGCACTTCCTGTATCTCGCCAGAAACAGGAAGTGCTTGTTTTAACATATGAACATAAGATATGCCATATAGGGTCAGACCAAAGGACCATCAAGCCCAATATCCTGTTTCCAACAGTTGCGGAACTTGCTGTTCATGTGGAGTAATTATTTAGAACAATCCCGGGATAATGATGCTTCAGAGACTATGAATGAGGGGCCAATTCTAAATTTTATCGCAAAATATTCCATAGCTAGTTTGCGAATTAGGAATATTTTATCTGAACATGAACATCTTTTGAGATTCCTCCCAGGGTTGGAAAAGAGTACAGTTAGGCTAGTGCATACTAGGGATAGAAACCTTAAGGAAATAGTGAGTCCATCTGATATTAATAAGAAAGAGTAGCCCACAAGGGGGTACTCTGAGGGGAGGCATAATAGGTGTGGTCACTGTCTAATATGTGATGTAATGTGGGGAACAGATCAGTTTACTTATGGGAATGATTTGAAGATTTTCTGTCTACATTGGGTGACCTCATGTTCCTCGAGTTATGTAGTGTATGTGACAAATTGTACATAAACTACCAGACTTTTAAGGCTGAAGATTGGAGAACATAAGAGTAAATTAAAAAGAAATGGAGGAGTAGCCTAGTGGTTAGGGCAGCAGCCTGAACCCCAAAAGACTAGGATTCAAATTCCACTGCTACTCCTTGTGGCCTTGGGCAAGTCACTTAACTGTCCATTGTCCCACCTACAAACTTAGATTGTAAGCCTTCCAGGGACAGGGAAATGCCTCCTGTACCTGAATATAACTCGCCTTCATCTGCTACTGGAAAATCGTAAGCTAAAAATAAAAAGGAAGGGTGGAAGATGCCCCAATGTTTAAATATTGTTTGGAAAAGGCACATGAATTTAGTGATCTGAGATGTTTCTGTATTGACCATGTCCCTATGCAGATAAGTGGTGTCAGTAGGCATAAACAACTCTTGTACTGTGAGCAAAAATGGATTTTTCATCTGGGCACTATAGAATCCTCGGGTCAATGTGGGCATAGATGTATATAGGTGACCAGTGTTGGGTGGTTAAATATGTTTAAAATAATTTTTGTTGGTTGATGCAAGTTGGATGCTATGAGTCTGCCAATGTGTGGTGGTGTATGTTTAGTGATGGCTGAGAGGTAGTTTACGCTGCCTATCGGTTGAGATACCGTGATCAGGAAGGATATTTGCAGGGTTTGAATATGTGGTATTATAGGATGTGTGGAAGTTGGTATTTGTGTTTTGACTGGTATGTAAGACTGGTTGTGCAAGAAACTGAATATGGAGATTGGTTGTGTAGAAGCTGGAGTTGATATTTTTTTGATTTGTATGTTTTGTATTCAGTTTAAATATTATCGGGTTGAGCCACTACATGATTAATTGTGGTAACCATGATTTGTGACTGATGCAATTGGTGATGATAGTAAGAGGACCCTATCGGCATAACATATCATGTATGTGGGATTTCTTGTTGAGTGAGATGGTGGAAATCGTGATGAAAGTACTCTGGCATTGGTAGCCAGAGTAGATTTGATTGGTTTGATGCTACATGGCATAGAGAATTGAATGAAAGTAATGGGTTTTGGTTGTTATGTGATTGATCGGAGCACCTGTGTCATGTGATAGACATTGTTGTGAACGGAAGCAGTGAGGCTTCCCGTAAGAATAGCACAAGCGTGGCATTTTGTGTTTGAGTGAGATGGTTTAGACCGCGATTGTCTAGAATTGACATAATGGGCAAGTACAAATCCTATTTATTTGAGTATGCTGAATGGCATGGAAGAATGTTTGATTATAACATGCAGCAGTGACAGGTTATGTAGTGTGAGTAGACAGTGTTGTGATAGTGGTGTGTTTGAAATTTCTGTGGTCTGAAAGTTTTATATGATCGAGGTGAGTTTGTCATAATGTGTTGGTTGGGAAATGAAAGGTTTTGAAATTGTGAAGGGTTTTGTATTTGTTTGTGTGGAAATGATAATTTGGAGGTGAGGATTATCTGAGATAGCCTTTCATGGTGTACCTGCTTGCCGTTTAGATAGAGTGATCTGGTTTGAGCCTGTCCCCCTAGTATGAGGCTTGGCATGTGTTTTAAGATTTGTATGGCTGTATTTAACTGATGGTACTGATATGTGCTTTTTTTTTTTTTTTTAAACTTTTATTTTCATTTTGCAACAAACAAAAGAAACAACACACCAAAGGAGACAAAACAAGTATACAATAAAGAAAAGTAAACCCAATTACCCCCCACCCCCACGCTTCTTCTCTAGCTGATTATGTCAGCATGTGAACGCTTCCAAACAACAGTGATTATACATCAAAACAATCAAAAGAGTATCTGCGATACAGAATAATCATGGGACAAAGATATATACAAATTTAGACAGTCAGATGAGAGCATTGAGCAGAATGTACATAGTCATTGAGCATCTTCCATTTAGACCGATGATGAGGAGTCTGAATGGGGGAAGCAAACATACGAGGTATTTGTTCATATTTACTGTAGAGACAGACATGATTCCACCATTCATTGGGGCTCAGATGAGAGCTATTTTTCCAGTATTTCATGATTAGGGAAATAGCAATGCCAAGCATAAAGTCCAAAAGGAAGTAAGCCGTTTTTGGAAGAGAGGGGATCCCCGCAGCTGAGCGAAGTCCCACTATCCTCCAGGAAAGGGGCTCTTGAAAGTGCAAAATAGACTGGATACGACCCCAGACCCGACGCCAGTAATACTGTAGTGCGGGACATTCATACATAACATGAGGTAATGAACCAATGGCCGCATGACATGTCCAACAGCTATTGCCCTGAGTAGTGTTCCATTTGGCTAATCTGTCAGGAGTGTAAAAACACCGGTGGGCTAGAAAGAAGAGTGTCTGAGTGAGTGAGGCGGATCGGGAGACCCGTGTCACTCTACTCCAGACAAGGCTCCATTGCTCCGGGGTCAAAGTCACATGCAATTCTCTCTCCCATGCTTTCTGCGCTATAGGGGTATCTCTAGTTATAGCATTACATAAGGTTTTGTAAAAATTGGATGCTACACCCGGTGAATTACCGATAGATCGGATAGTCTCCAACCAACCTTGTGTAGGGGAGGCCGATGGCGGGAGCACCTTAGCACTCCGAAGGCAATGCTGAAGTTGCACCAACTGAAAGTAGTGTTTCGCTGGGAGACCAAATTCAATTTGCAATTCACTAAAAGTTTTCCAGCGACCTTCATGGAACAACTGACTAGGAATCCAAATGCCCCTAGTGTACCAGGGGCTCCACGCCATCGGCTTATTTTGTATTCGAAATCGAGTATTGTACCAAAGTGGGAGCTTGTCTAACGGACAGAGTCGGGAGTCTAAAGATTGCATAAGATTATTAAAGGCACCTAAGGTGTCTAAAAGCATTGGTGGAAAGTGGGAGTCTGATGGGAGAGTCATACCAGGGAGAAAAGTAAGAGGAATCGGTTTGCAAAGGTCCTCTTCTATGTCTAGCCACACAGGTCTACTCGGTACTGGATCTTCCAGCCAACGAGCGCCTTGTTTGAGAAGAAAAGATTGATGATACATCAAGAAATCAGGGAATCTGACACCCCCATTTTCCTTATCTGCTTGCAGCTTATGTTTCGCTATCCTAGGTGTCTTGTTGTGCCACAAGTATCTAGTCAGAAGGCCCTCTATATCTTTATATATACGTCGAGGTAAGAGACAGGGCAACATTTCTAAGATATAATTCACTTTCGGAACAATCATCATTTTTATGGTTTCTAATCGACCCCACCAGGTAAGTGTTAAAGGAGTCCAGCGGTGAGTAAGCGCCCGGACTTTAGAGGTTAAGTCTTTGGCATTGAAGGAGATAGTGTCTTCCAAAGGAGAACAATAGTGAACCCCAAGGTATTTGACCATGCGAGGTTGCCATAAAAAGGGGAAGGGTTGCATATCTGCCTGATGAAGCAAAGGATTTAATGGAAAGGCTACCGACTTGGTCCAATTTATCTTATAACCGGACAGTTGTGAGTATTTACCAATTTGCTCTAGGACAGCCGGTACTGAGTCTATAGAGACAAAAAGCATAAGGTCATCAGCATACGCTGAAATTTTGATTTCCCTATGGGTGAAGGGGACTCCATGAATCTCCTCCGATTGCCGGATTAGTAAAGCCAAGGGTTCGAGTGCAAGATCGAAGAGAAGTGGAGACAGTGGGCATCCCTGGCGAGTGCCGCGTTGAAGGGGAAAAGGCTGAGACTTTAAAGCATTGGCACATATACTGGCTGTAGGCTGTGCGTACATGGTGCGAAGACAACGGAGAAAACCTTCCCCGAATCCGTACCAGCGGAGGACTGCAAACAGGAAGGGCCACTCTAAGCGATCAAAGGCCTTCTCAGCATCAAGTGAGAGACCAACAAATGGGCGATCAAGATTAACTGCGGTAGTCAGTACATGGCATAGAGTCCGAGCATTGTCAGCAGTTGATCTACCAGGAATGAAACCGCATTGATCTGGGTGTATTAAGGTAGGCATCCTATCAGAGAGCCGGGTAGAGAGAATGGTGGCAAATATTTTATAGTCCGCGTTTAGGAGGGAAATTGGACGATAATTAGCTGTTAGTTGCGGGTCTCTCCCCTCTTTCTCAAAAACTACTACATTTGCCATTGAAAAGGACCCAGAAGGAGAACCCTCCTCGGCCAGAGCAGAAAAATAAAGTTTCAAAACTGGAGCTAAGTCAGCGTGAAAGGTTTTGTAGAATTCAGCAGGGAGACCGTCTGGGCCTGCGGCTCGACCTGAGGCACATTTCTTGATAGCAGAATGAATTTCTGAGACAGTAAATGGTGTGTCCAAGGCCACTCTATCTTCGTCAGATAGGGTCGGTCTTTGTACCCCTGAAAGTAAGCGTTCAAATACATCTGGCTCAAAATCACATTCAGATTGATAAAGCCGAGTATAAAAATCACGAAAGAGTTCTAAGATTTCGGTATCTTTAGTGACCAAGCCCCCCCCCGACGGATTACGGAGGGCGGTAACACGCTTGGCTTCTTTTTGACCTTTTAGGGCATTTGCTAATAATTTGCCAGCACGATTATTTTTCCCGATAATATAGCCCTTGTTGTGATTCAATATTTTTAACAGCAGCAGTGTACAAAAGCTGATTGTATTGAAAACGCAAGCGTTGTAAACGGAGTAAAATACATGGGTCAGTACGGGACGTGAGAAGACGCTCCCCAGCTTGTATCTGCTGCTCTAGAATCAGTAATTGCTGCTTTTTTTGTTTCCCCTGCCGAATTTGATAGCTAGTTATAGTTGCGCGGATAGATGCTTTAAAACCCTCCCACCAAGCCCAGCTCGCTGTGTCATGGGGTAAGTTAAAATGAAAATAATCTTGGATAGCGGCCTTTATATCAACCTGAAAATCTTTTTGACCCAGTAAGGATCTATCAAAAAACCAAGCTCGGGGAGAATCGTCCCGCGCAGTGACATGTAATGATAAAGATATGGCAGCATGATCTGAAATATGGAGAGGATGAGTCCTAGTCGTGTCTACTTGAGGAATCATTGCTTTGGAAATGAGAAAGAAATCTATTCTAGATTGGGAGTGATGGGGGGCAGAAAAGAAAGTGAACTCTAAGTCGGAGGGGTGAAGCAGCCTCCATATATCTACCAGCGCAAGATCTTGCATCAGAGCTGTAAGGGTAGCAAGACTCTTGGGTGGACTACTCGTTCTAGGCGGCTGTCTATCTATCAGAGGGTCTAACACTTGATTAAAATCACCACCAAGTATTAATGGAGTATTGGCAGAGGCCTGTGCCAACTGCGCAATACTTGCATAGTAAGCAGGGTTGTCCACATTCGGGGCATAAATGCAAATACATGTAAATTCACTATCTCCAACCTTAAGATGTACTCGGGCCCATCTACCCTCCTTGTCAGCGCTAGTATCAATTACAGTAGCTTGCAAAGATTTCTTAACCAGAATGGCTACCCCGCACCGTTTGGAAACGGCGGGAGAATAGGCAGCCACCATGTAAGGCTTAACATTGAGTTTCAGTGTTTCAGCAGAGTTTAAGTGCGTTTCCTGAAGAAACGCTAAATCAGCATGCTCATGGCTAAGATAGCTAAGGATTTTCTTTCTTTTGATTGGACTATTAATGCCCTTTACGTTGAGTGATAAGATTTTACATAAGGCCATTCAGACAAGTTAAAAATTCTGAGCATGATAGCGCACATAATTTCACAATGTCCCTCATATTGACTGTATCTGGCTGTACATATGGCATAAAAGAAAATAAGCTTAGATAATACAATGAAGCGCCCCACATTAAAAAAGAAAAACCGCAGCGCGGTAGAGAAGAAGCAGAACCCCAAAAATTACTGGCGACCATGTGTCTGCGGGGAGAAGCCCCAGAGAAGGCCGAATTGAAAAAACACATAACCTGTAGGACTGTGCGTGCTCCGAATCCGACCGAGGCACACATCATGGAGGGATAGGAGACCCAAAAACAAAAAAAGTCATAGAAAGAAAGAAAGAAAGTCCAGGTAGTCTCTGTGCTTGACTATGACCGCCGCATCGGGCCCTTCAAAATGGCGGACAGAGCCGGCAAATAAAAGTCCAAGTCGTTGGATTAGCGCATCTGCTCTGCTTCTTTGGAGTCTAAAAATGTTGATAGTAGATCAGGATCTTCGAATGTCCTGGTTTGGTTGTGGAGAGTCACTCGGAGCTTCGCGGGATACAACAGGCCAAAGCGAGCCTGTAGCTGTTGAAGTCGAGGGCGAAAAGCAAGGAGTTTCTTCCGTCGGTCAACGGTAGGCTTTGCCAAATCAGGGAAGAAGGAGACTTTGTGACCTTCAAATTCCAAATGATGGTTCGCCCGAGCAGCATTTAAAATTTGTTCCACTTGTTGATATCGTAGCAAGCGAAAGATAATAGGCCGGGGGGTCGTTCGGTTGAGCGCCATGTGGGTAGGAACACGGTGTGCACGATCGATTTCCAGTTCTTTATGAAAGGTGATCTTCAGCAAGGAGGGAAGAGTTGTGAGCAGGAATTCTCTCATATCTCCCGCTTCCACCCCCTCCGGTATTCCAATGAGCCTCACATTGTTGCGACGGGCTCGATTATTGCTATCTTCTAACTCCTTTTGAAGATTCTGTATCTGGCGCTCAGCCTTGTCCAGTGTGCCCAAGCGCACCGCGTGCGAGTCGAGGACCCCCGCCATATTGTCCTGCCGTAATGAGAGACTTTCAAGTCGGTCCTGGAGCACTCCAAAGTCTTCTCGCAGGGCTCTAAGCGCTTCTCCATTGGACTGCACCAATTCCTTCACGCCACGTATTTCCTCTAAAATCTCCAGGTGCATTTCGGGGTTTTCCCGAAATGGAACCATCTTCTGTGGGGAGGACACCTCTGTTTTGGAGCGTTTTCCGTGAGAAGAAGAAGGAGACCCGAAGTCCAAGCGCGCTGGTTTATGGGCCGCCATCCCCCCCGAGGTACCCCGGTCAGCCCGGAGCGAAATAGTAAGTTTGTATAGGTATTAAGTCAGGATTCTAAGTAGGCCTCTCGGGAGCTTCAGCGCGAAGCGTCTTACCCGCTGGACATCAGGCTCCGCCCCCCCCTGATATGTGCTTTTTGTGTGTTTACAGTTTGATATTATGGGGCTTGTTTACAAAGCCGTGGTAGTGGTTTCCGATCGTTATCGGAGCCGCGGCACATGGGGCTGCGGCTCCGATAACAATCGGAAACCGCTACCGCGGCTTTGTAAACAAGCCCCTATATCTCCCTGATGCAGCGAGTAGCGAAACGCTGTCAGCATTGGAACTGGAGCTTGTATGCCATGATGGAGCTTGCATGCAATGTAGTGTACACACCATTTTAAAGGGAAGTATCCCATTATGGTATGCTTCTTAATGTATTGCACATGTGAAAATTGATTGAAAGATATTTATTACACAAAAATATAGAAAGTTATAAAAATAATAGTTCAATTGGAAGATTTTTTGATCTATGGCAGGCATGTCCAACTTCGAACAGGTCGTGATATACTTTTTCCGGCCAAAAGTGCCGGTGATCTACCACCATGAAAATTAAGTTTCAAATTAGTTTCAAATTAAATTTTAACCCAATAACCCCCCCCCCCCCCATTTTTTTTTTTAAACTTTTATTTTCATTTTACAACAAGCAAAAGGAAACAACACACCAAAGGAAACAAATACAAACATACAATAAGGAAAAAGCAACCCCAATTACCCCCCACCCCTATGCTTCTTCTCTAAGCTGATAAGTATCATCATATAAGCGCTTACAAACAACAGTAATTGTACATCAAAACAAACAGAAATAGTATCTGCGATACAGAATGATCATGTGACAGAGATTTACACAGATTTAAACAGTCAGATGAGAGCATTTAGCAGTTTGAACATAGTCGTTGAGCATCTTCCATTTAGACAAGTGGTGGGGGGTCTGAGCGGAAGAAGCTAACATACGAGGTATTTGCTCATATTTACTGTAGAGACAGACATGATTCCACCATTCATTGGGGCTCAGATGGGAGCTATTTTTCCAGTATTTCGTAATTAGGGAAATAGCTATGCCCAGCATAAAGTCTAAAAGGAAGTAAGCCGATTTGGGAAGAGAGGGGATCCCCGCAGTTGAGCGGAGTCCCACTATCTTCCAAGAGAGGGGCTCTTGAAAGTGCAAAATAGATTGAATACGACCCCAGACCCGACTCCAGTAATACTGTAATGCGGGGCATTCATACATAACATGAGTGAGTGAACCAATGGCCGCATGGCATGTCCAGCATCTATTGCTCTGGGTGGCGTTCCATTTGGCTAACCTGTCAGGAGTATAGAAACATCGGTGGGCTAGAAAGAAAAGTGTCTGAGTGAGTGAGGCGGATCGAGAGACCCGTGTCACCTTGCTCCAGACTAGGCTCCATTGCTCCGGGGTCAAAGTTACATGCATTTCCCGCTCCCAGGATTTCTGTGCTGTAGGAGTGCCTCTATTTACAGTATTACATAAAGTTTTGTAAAAGTTAGATGCTACACCCGATAAGCTCCCGATAGATCGGATAATCTCCGACAATCCTTGGGTATGGGTTTCCGATGGCGGGAGCACCTTAGCACTCCGAAGACAATGCTGAAGTTGCACCAACTGAAAGTAGTGTTTCGCTGGGAGACCAAATTCAATTTGTAATTCGCTAAAAGTTTTCCAGCGACCATCAGAGAACAGCTGGTTAGGGATCCAAATGCCCCTAGTGTACCAGGGGCTCCACGCCATCGGTTTATTTTGTATTTGAAATCGAGCATTGTGCCAAAGCGGGAGTCTATCTAGCGGACAAAGTCGGGAGTCTAGAGATTGCTCAAGGGTATTAAAGGCACCTAAAGTGTCTAAGAGCATTGGTGGATAGTGGGAGTCTGATGGGAGAGTCATACCAGGGAGATAAGTAAGAGGAATTGGTTTGCAAAGGTCCTCCTCTATATCTAGCCACACTGGTCTACTCGATGTTAGGTCTTCCAGCCAACGAGCGCCTTGTTTGAGAAGAAAAGAGTGGTGGTATTTCAGGAAATCAGGGAATCTGACACCACCATTTTCTTTATCTGCTTGTAACTTATGTTTCGCTATCCTAGGTGTCTTGTTTTTCCATAAGTATCTAGTCAGAAGACCCTCTAAATCTTTATATGTACGTCGAGGTAGGAGACATGGCAACATTTCTAAAATGTAGTTCACTTTGGGAACAATCATCATTTTAATGGTTTCTAGGCGGCCCCACCAAGTAAGTGTTAAAGGAGTCCAGCGTTGAGTAAGCGCCCGGACCTTAGAGGTTAAGTCTTTAGCATTAAAGGTGATGGTGTCTTCTAAAGGAGAGCAGTAGTGCACCCCAAGGTATTTGACCATGCGAGGTTGCCATAAAAAGGGAAAGGATTGCATATCTGCCTGATGGATCAGAGGATTTAGTGGAAAGGCTACCGATTTGGTCCAATTTATCTTATAGCCCGAGAGTTGTGAATATTTACCAATTTGCTCTAGGACAGCCGGCACTGAGTCTAGGGAGACAAAGAGCATAAGGTCATCAGCATATGCTGAAATTTTGATTTCCCTATGAGAGAAAGGGACTCCATGAATATCCTTGGATTGCCGGATTAGTAAAGCTAAGGGTTCGAGTGCGAGATCGAAAAGAAGTGGAGACAGTGGGCATCCCTGACGAGTACCGCGTTGCAGGGGAAATGGCTGAGACTTTAAAGCATTAGCACAGATACTAGCTGTAGGCTGTGCATACATGGTTTGGAGACAACGGAGAAAGCCTTCTCCGAATCCGTACCAGCGGAGAGTTGCAAACAAGAAGGGCCATTCTAAGCGGTCGAAGGCCTTCTCAGCATCAAGTGAGAGGCCAACCAATGGTCGATCAAGATTAACTGCGGCAGTCAGTACATGACATAGGGTCCTAGCATTATCAGCAGTTGATCTACCGGGAATGAAACCGCATTGATCTGGGTGTATTAAAGTAGACATCTTGTCAGAGAGCTGGGTGGAGAGAATGGTGGCAAATATTTTATAGTCTGCGTTTAGTAGGGAAATTGGACGATAATTAGCTGTTAGTTGCGGATCTCTCCCCTCTTTTTCAAAAACTACTACATTTGCCATTGAGAAGGATCCAGAAGGAGATCCCTCCTCGGCCAGAGCAGAAAAATAAAGTTTCAAAAACGGAGCTAAGTCAGCGTTAAAAGTTTTGTAGAATTCAGCTGGGAGACCGTCCGGGCCTGCGACTCGACCTGTGGCACATCTCTTGAGTGCCGATTGAATTTCTGATAAAGTGAATGGTTTGTCCATGGCCTCTCTATCTTCGTCAGATAGGGTCGGTCGTTGTACCCCTGATAGTAATCGTTCAAATGCTTCTGGCTCGAAGTCACATTCAGATTGATAAAGCCGAGTATAAAAATCACGAAAGAGTTCTAATATTTCTGTATCTTTAGTGACCAAGCTCCCCCCCGACGGATTGCGGAGAGCGGTAACACGCTTGGCTTCTTTTTGACCTTTCAGGGCATTGGCTAACAATTTGCCAGCACGGTTATTTTCCCGATAGTACATCCCTTGTTGTGATTCAATATTTTTAGCAGCAGCGGTATATAAAAGCTGATTGTATTGAAAACGAAGGCGTTGTAAGCGAAGTAAAATACATGGGTCAGTATGGGACGTGAAGAGACGCTCTCCAGCTTGTATCTGTTGTTCTAGAATCAGTAAATGTTGCTTTCTTTGTTTCCCCTGTCGGATTTGATAGCTAGTTATAGTTGCACGGATAGACGCCTTGAAACCCTCCCACCAAGCCCAGCTCGCAGTGTCATGGGGTGAATTAAAATGAAAGTAGTCTTGGTAGCGGCCTTTATGTCAACCTGAAAATCTTTTTGGTCTAGTAGGGATCTATCAAAAAACCAAGCACGGGGATGTTCACCTTGCGTAGTGACATGTAATGAGAAAGATATGGCAGCATGATCTGAAATATGGAGAGGATGAATCCTAGCCGTGTCCACTTGGGGTATCAGTGCTTTGGAGATAAGAAAAAAAATCTATTCTAGATTGTGAGTGATGGGGGGCTGAGAAAAAGGTGAACTCTAAGTCGGAGGGGTGAAGCAGCCTCCATATATCTACTAACGCAAGATCTTTCATCAGAGCTGTAAGGGTATCAAGACTCTTGGGTGGACCACTCGTTCTAGGCGGCTGTCTATCTATCAAAGGATCAAGTACTTGGTTGAAATCGCCGCCAAGTATTAATGGAGTATTGGCAGAGGCCTGTGCCAACTGCGCAATACTTGCATAGTAAGCAGGGTTATCCACATTCGGAGCATAAATACAAATACACGTGAATTCACTATCTCCAACCTTAAGGTGTGCACGGGCCCATCTGCCCTCCTTATCAGAGCTAGTATCCATTACAGTAGCTTGCAAAGACTTCTTAACCAAGATGGCTACCCCACACCGTTTGGAAACGGCGGGAGAGTAGGCAGCCACCATGTAAGGCTTAGCATTAAGTTTCAGTGTTTCAGCGGAGTTTAAATGCGTTTCCTGAAGAAACACTAAATCAGCATGCTCATGATTAAGATAGCTAAGGATTTTCTTTCTTTTGATTGGACTATTGATGCCTTTTACGTTCAGTGATAAGAGCTTACATAAGGCCATTCAGAAAGGTTAAAAATTCTGAAAAAGAACATGATAACGCACATAATTTCACAATGTCCCTCATATTAACTGTATATGGCTGTACACATGACATGATAGAAAATAAGCTAATGAAAAACAATGAAGCGCCCCATATAAAAAAATAAGCACCGAAGTGCATTAGAGAAAAAGCAGAACCCCAGAAATTACTGGCGACCATATGTCTGCGGGGAGAAACCCCAGAGAAGGCCTAAATTGAAACATATAACCTGTATAGCTGTGCGTGTTCCGAATCCAACCGAGGTGCACATCATGGAGGGATAGGAGACCAAGAAAGTTATATATAGACAGAAAGAAAAGTCCAGGCAGTCTCTGTTCCAGGCTGTGATAACCGCGTCGGGCCATTCAAAATGGCGGGCAGATCCGGCGGATTACAGATCCAAGTCGTTGGATTAGCGCATCTGGTCTGCTTCTTTGGAATCTAAAAATGTTGCTAGTAGATCAGGATCTTCGAATGTTCTAGTTTGGTTATGGAGAGTCACTCTGAGCTTCGCTGGATACAATAGGCCAAAGCGAGCCTGTAGCTGTTGAAGTCTAGGGCGAAAAGCAAGGAGTCTCTTCCGACGGTCAACTGTGGGCTTTGCCAAGTCAGGGAAGAAGGAGACTTTATGACTTTCAAACTCCAGATGATGATTCGCCCGGGCAGCATTTAGAATTTGCTCAACTTGCTGATATCTCAGTAATCGAAAGATGATAGGCCGGGGGGTCGTCCGATTGAGCGCCATGTTGGTAGGAACACGATGTGCTCGGTCAATTTCCAGATCTCTGTGAAAAGTGATCTTCAGCAAGGAGGGAAGAGTTTTGACCAGGAATTCTCTTATATCTCCTGCTTCGGCCCCCTCCGGTACTCCAATGAGCCTTACATTGTTGCGACGGGCTCGATTATTGCTATCCTCTAACTCTTTTTGAAGATTCTGTATCTGACGCTCAGCCTTGTCCAGTTTCACCAAGCGCACCGCGTGCGAGTCGAGGACCCCCGCCATGTTGTCCTGCCGTAGTGAAAGACCTTCAAGCCGGTCCTGAAGCATACCGAAGTCTTCTCGCATGGCTCGGAGCGCTTCTCCGTTGGACTGTACCAGTTCCTTCACACCGCGTATTTCCTCCAAGATCTCCTGTTGCATTTCGGGGTTTTCCCGAAGTGGAACTATCTTTTGTGGGGAAGACAACTCTGTTTTGGAGCGTTTTCCGTGTGAAGAAGAGGGAGACCCGAAGTCTAAGCGCGCTGGTTTGTGGGCCGCCATCCCCCCCGAGGTACCCCGGTAAGTTCGGAGCAAAATATTAAGTTTAGGTAGGTATTAACTCAGGATTCTGAGTAGGCCTCTCGGGAGCTTCAGCGCGAAGCGTCTAACCCGCTGGACATCAGGCTCCGCCCCCCCCCATTTTTAATGAGCCTTCTGTAATTTACTTGGATGTGATCAGCTGTTAAGCAAATTAAGCAAAAACAAAACAGAGAGACGAAGATCCAGTAAGAACTGCGAGGGGAAATGGAAAGTACATTTTTTCTTAAAGTTTTATTGAGTAATAACTTTCTTTAACTTTTATTGAGTAATTTGTGTTAAATTTAGGTTGAGTATTGATCCAGGCTGATCTTGCACAATCTTTAATATTTCACTCTTGCTCATTAGTGAGATGTCTGAGCCTGCATTTATTTATTTATTTTATTTAACATCTCTTATATACCGCACTATTGTCATCAGCGCGGTTTACATGAAACTAAACATATACATACAGAGTAACTGTAGTGCATTTTACAAGTAACAGGGATTTAGAAACTTGGGAGTGCATGTCATCCACCAGCTTTTTGAAGTTGAGTGAATATTGCGTGAGAGGCCAGTCTCAGGGAATCCTGGAGATGTTCATCTGTCATGTTGGAACATTGTGTACTCTTTGTCATTTTCAAATGGGAAAACGCAGATTCACACAAATAAGATGAACCGAAACAGGAGTGTACAGCTTCACTGCATCTTCTCAAGTTAGGAAATTTGTCTCTAGGCACTAGCTTCCAAAACAATTCTTGCTCAGCATGGGTCTTGAGAAAAATGTAATTTTTAAGGGTTAATATTTTGTTTTCAAGAGATGGCTTGTTCAATGAGTAATTTTTACTGATAGCAGCTGCAGTTTCTTTAATGTCCATATCTACTCTGAATGGGTATGACAAGTACTCCACAACTGTTCCAATTTTTTGGAAGTCACAGAATCTATTTTTGAATTCCTAGATAACTGAACAGATTTCTGCAGGGGCGGCCCAAGGGGGGTGCGGGGCCATGTGCGGAGACTCGGTGCGGGGCCTCATTTGCATAAATATTTGCATAATGTTACCATATACTAACTTTTAGTAAATATGCCTCTTAATGAGTGTATGGATAAAGAAAGACTAAAAGATTTCTACATTACTATAATCCAGTGCCAACCACCAGACACATTAGGAACTACTACAAACACTGCCCATTTAGAACCCATAGCACCCTAACAGCACTACCAGGACTCACAAAGCACCATACCCTACCTATCAAAAGGAAACATGCAAATATTAAACCAATACATTTCAGAGAACAACAATACATGACCTACTGGGGAAAGAGAACAAGTGGCAATGTCAAATAGGAATTACATAAACAGAATACCTCAGCTCAGTTACACATGCAGAACATAGACCATCACCAAACAAGGAATCACAATTTAGAAACAGGAAGACAATAATTAAACTGGGAATCCCAAAAGCCAAACTTGGAATGTACAACACTGTAGAAATAAAACTATACATTAATTTGCTCTTGTACTAAACAAAGCGCAGATGTTAATGATGCACATTTACCAGAGCTGACATATTCCAATTAATAAATTCAAAATAAAGAGATATTTTTCAACTTTTGTGCATTTTTTTCAGCTGCAATTGCTCCAGCCACTTTCTTCTGGTTTCTTCGTGTCTTCTGCTAACTCTCCATCGTCTGCTGTCCATTTGTCCTTTCTTCTCTCTTCTAGTTTTTATCCATTCTCTCTCTACGTCTGCTTTAACATACTAATCTTTCTCCTTTTGCTCTTTCCTCATTCCTATTTCATCCACTCAAATTTTTCCCCTCCATCCTCAATCCCCACTTACTCTCCCAATACCCGGCCAATTGTAGATTTTTTATCCCTCCCACACAAAATATTTTTCCCCTCTCCATTTTACTCTCCCAGCCCCATCCCATTCTAATCCTCCCCCAACATCAGCTCCCTTCTAGTTCCAGCCTCACCCAGCATCCATTCCCTTCTAGTCCCTGAATCAGCCCATTTCCAGTCCTAGCCCCCCATCAGCCCATTTCCAGTCCTAGCAACCCCCCAACCCAATACCAGTCCTAGCCCCCCCATCAACCCACTTCCAGTCCTAACCCCCCATCACCCCATTTTCAGTTTAAGCCCCCCCTATAACCCATTACCTGTCCTAACCCCCCCATCAGCCCACTTCCAGTCCTAACTCCCATCATCCCATTTCCAGTCAGCCCCCCATAGCCCATTGCCAGTCCTAACCCCCCCCATCAGCCCACAGCCCATTAGCAGTCCTAACCCCATCAGCCCACCTCAAGTCCTAACCCCTCCCCATCAGCCCATTTCCTGTCCTAGCCCCCCCATAGTCCATTATCAGTCCTAACCCCCCCATAGCCCATTACCAGACAGCCCCCATCAGCCAACAGCCCATTACCAGTCTTAACCCCCCATAGCCCATTACCAGTTCTAACCCCCCCAACAGCCCACAGCCCATTACCAGTCCTAACCCCATCAGCCCACCTCAAGTCCTAACCCCTCCCCATCAGCCCATTTCCTGTCCTAGCCCCCCCAATAGCCCATTACCAGTCCTAACCCCCCCAACAGCCCACAGCCCATTACCAGTCCTAACCCCATCAGCCCACCTCCAGTCTTAATCCCCCCCATCAGCCCATTTCCAGTCCTAGCTCCCCATAGCCCATTACCAGTCTTAACCCCACCCAACAGCCCACCTCAAGTCCTAACCCCTCCCCATCAGCCCATTTCCTGTCCTAGCCCCCCATAGCCCATTACCAGTCCTAACTCCCCCAACGGCCCACAGCCCATTACCAGTCCTAACTCCATCAGCCCACCTCCAGTCTTAATCCCCCCAGCCCATTTCCAATTCTAGCAACCCCCCCAAGCCATTACCAGTCCTAGGCCCCCATCGACCACTCCCAGTCCTAATACCACCAGCCCATTTCCAGTCCTAATCCCCCATCAACCAATTTTTAGTTTAAGCCCCCCCATAGCCCTTTTCCAGTCCTAACCCCCCCATCAACCCACTTCCAGTCCTAATCCCATCAGCCCATATACAGACTTAGCTCCCCCATAGCCCATCACCACTCCTAACCCCCCCAGCCCCCCCATAGCCCATCACCACTCCTAACCCCCCCCCCAGCCCAGCCCAGCCCAGCCTAGCCTAGCCTAGGGAAATTTTTAAAAAAAAAAGCTGTCTGCTGCCGCTGCTGGGGCCGCCGCGGCAGAATCGAGTGTGCCGCGGGGCCCCCCCTGCGCAGCAGAGCCTGCCCTCCCCTGTATCACCTCTCTCTTTGCAGCTGCAGTCACACGCGCCGGCTTTCAGAGCGCGAAGGAACTAGTTTCCCTTTCGCGGCTCTGTTAAGCCCGCGGGGGCTGATGTGAGCTTCCCATCAGCCCTCGCGGGCTTAACAGAGCAGTGAGGGAGAAACTCTCCCCTCGCGCTCTGAAAGCCGGCGCGTGTGACTGCAGCTGTAAAGAGAGAGGTGATACAGGGGAGGGCAGGCTCTGCTGGGCAGGGGGGGCCCCGCGGCACACTCGATTCTGCCTCGGCGGCCCCGGCAGCGGCAGCAGACAGCTTTTTTAATTTTTTTATTTTACTTTTAGATCAGAATGTTTTTTGCGCGGGGCCCCCTGAAACGCGGGGCCCTGTGCAAAAAACATTCTCGCTCAATGGACGGGGCCGGCCCTGGATTTCTGTCACATACTGTACTTCTCATTCTGAAAAACAAAATTTGGATATTGTCCCAGATGGTCCTGCGTATTAGGAAAATGATCAAAATTGTTATTTGCAAGGTCAGTCTCGCCAATGCATTTGTTTTTACTTTGTAGTTCAAGGTTCATATCACTTAGTTCACCTGTAAAGTCAGCGAGAAATGTCAGATCACATAACCACACCTCATCTTCCAACTCTGCTTGATCATCTCCCCTCTCCTTCAAAAAACTTCGTATTTCATTCAGCAAATCACGCAATCTTTGCAGAAATTTGTGCCTACTTAGCCAACTTACATCTGTGTGCAAAATGATTTCTGCTGCCCCTTCATCAAGAGTAAGATTGAAAAGCCGTGTTTGAAGTGATCTTCCACAAACTGAATTTACAATTTTGAAAGCGATGTCCATGACAGTCTTTGTATTGAGTCTCTTGCTTGCCAAAACTTGCTGGTGAATGATGCAGTGGTAAGAAAGGAAATCTGGGAAGTCGTCATGCAGTCTACAGAGGGCTATAAACCGTTAACCTCACCTGTCATTGCTCTTGCTCCATCAGTAGTGATGGAAACAAGTCTATGCAATGGAAGATTACACTTTGTCACAAAAGAATGTAAAGAACTGAATATTTCCTGACCGGTAGTTCTCCCTTTTAAAGAAATCATTCCAAGTAGTTCTTCTTTAACACTGAAGTCTTCAAAAACCATCCGGATAAAGACTAGTAACTGTGCTATGTCTCTTATGTCTGTAGATTCATCCAGTTGGAGTGAGAAAGCAACATAATTTGAAACATCCTCCAACAATTGTTCAGTTGTGTCTCCACACATCTTTTCTGTTCACCGCACGACGGTGTTTCTTGATAATTGTAAATCTTGAATAACAGCTATGATCTCTTTCTTGTTTTTAAATCCTTCAAAAAGATTGTCAGCTGCTTCAAGAAAACAATCTTTTACAAATTCCCCTTCAGTGAAAGGTTTACATTTCTTTGCGATCAGGTTGCTGACCTTGAATGATGCTATGGTTGCATTGACCGAATGTGACCTTGGCTTCACCATCAACTGTAGCTGAGTAGCCAATTTTGATTTAAGTTCTTTGAGCTTCAGTTTACGAATTTCACTTTTGGGTGGAAAATCAGCATCAAACTTATTGCTATGCAGAGCTTTATAATGACGTTCTAGATTACCCTTTTTGGGCAAGGATACTGGGGCATTACAAATTAGACAACAACACTTGTCTTTCACCATGATGAAGAAGTAGTCCATTTCCCATTCATCATGAAAGTGGTAGGTTTTGCTCTTCTTTGGAACACTCATCTTCGTTATACTGGGGTGGCTGGATATAGGAAGACCAAATCTGCTAATTTAGTATAAACACTGGCTGAATCTGGTCCAAAACTGTCACTGTCCCAAAGTATTAAAGATCAACAGAAACTGAAGACCTCTGGATGATGTGCAATACAAGGACTGGAGATGCCAAAACCACACATGCAGTTCTAAAAGTAAAAATAAGAATTCATCATACTGGCACCAATAGTCAAATACCACCAAACAATCATCAAAAAAACTCAAACACCTGTCCAGCAAACCAGATAAAATCAAATACCGCCAAACAAGTTTAAATACCAGCACACGTGATTTAATAAATTCTGCACACAGTGTAGAATCAACGCAAAGGCAAGGCGAAATAAAATTGCCATGTAGAATCAATGCAAAGGCTAGGCAAAATAAAATTGCAGAGGCAAGTAAAAGTCACAGTGGTGTGAACCAATTCGAAGGCAAGGCATAGGCAAGTTAAAACAAAATTGGAAAAGCCCGCCAAAATCACCAAATTCTTGACACTTTGTTGTGTCTGCCCGAAAATGTTTAATGAAAGTGAACTATAAAGCGACCAACGATCAGCACATGACACAACTAATACGGTAAGTGTATTCAGGTAAAGCCCGGACGAATGGATATCGCCCAGTATATAACACATTTCTAAGGGGTGTTGGGGCGGGGGCAGGAATGGGTGATTCTGAGAGGCAGGAGACCAGGTATGACGCCGGGCCTGTGGCGTCTCATCACGGAGCACGGGCGGTGGCCCCCTGGGGTACCCACAAACTATTGGCACGAAAACAATAAGCGCCCCCAATACACCCGCAGGCAAGATTCCCGCAGGCAGGGAAAAAAGACAGGCAAAGGATCAGCAGCAGCGGCAAGCCATTGGCAGATGACCTGCTGGCACGAGCTCTCTGCTAGCGACGGGGCGAGCTGCTGGAGAGATGGAGCCAAGTCGGGCTGGCGATCTACCTCTGACCCCCTCCGCGATCTACAGGTAGATCGCGATCTACCTATTGGACATGCCTGATCTATGGTATATTGAGACATGAGAGGCTGGATTGTGCTAGACATCAGCCTCTGGGGTCTTTTTCTTTCCTTGTAAATTGTAACAAGCCAGCAAATCTTTGGGAAGATACATGGTTTCCTGATATGTGAGTTTACATTTTCCCAGTGCTATTGGTTTTGATTGTTGGTAAACATGGAGCTTGAGGTACTGACTCAAGTAATCTACTGTATTCCAGGCGTATGATGCAGCAAGGTGGAATGAACAGAGTCTGGAGTTAACAGTAGACGGGATGAGCACTGATAACATGATTTGCATGATGAGTGGAGACCCAAGGTTGTGTGTAGGAAGAGATGAGAGAGAAGATGTAATGAGAAGCTGAAGTGAAAGGTTTTGTAGGTCAATAGGAGACGTTTGAATTGTATGCAGAAATGGATAAGGAGCCAATGGAGTGATTTTATAAGGGGGAGAGGGGGTGACGTGAGCATAGTGGCACTGGCAGAAGATTAGTCATACAGATAAGTTTTCAGTGGATTGAAGGGGAGAGAGATGATTCAACAGGAAACCAGGGAGGAGTTGGTTGGTCCTTGGTCCGATTCTTTTTAACATCTTTGTTAGTGATATAGCGGAAGGGCTGTCGGGTAAGGTTTGCCTCTTTGCAGATGATACCAAAATCTGCAATAGAGTAGATACCCAAGAAGGTGTAGATAACATGAGGAGGGATCTAGCTAAGCTTGAAGAATGGTCTAGAATTTGGCAGCTGGGATTTAATGTTAAAAAATGTAAGGTCATGCATTTGGGCTGCAGCAATCCAAGGGAGCAATACAGAATAGGAGGTGAAGTACTTTTGTCCACTAAAGAAGAGCGGGACCTAGGCGTGGTTGTGTCTGATGATCTTAAAGTAGCTAAACAGGTAGAAAAGGCGACGGCAAAAGCTAGAAGGATGCTTGGGTGCATACGGAGAGGAATGGCTAGCAGAAAAAAGGAGGTGATAATGCCTCTGTATAAGTCTTTGGTGCGACCTCATTTGGAGTATAGTGTGCAATTCTGGAGACTGCACCTTCGAAAGGATGTGAGCAGGATGGAGTCGGTGCAGAGGGTGGCTACTAAAATGATTAGTGGGCTTCATTATAAAGCATATGAGGACAGACTTAAGGATCTTAATATATACACCTTAGAGGAAAGGCGGGATAGAGGTGATATGATTGAGATGTTTAAATACTTCCATGGCATAAATGTTCAGGGAGAGAGCCTCTTTCAATTGAAAGCAAGTTCTGCTATGAGGGGACATGGGATGAGGGTGAAGGGAGATAGATTCAGGAGTGATATGCGGAAATATTTCTTTACGGAAAGAGTAGTGGATCCATGGAATAGTCTCCCAGTGGAGGTGGTAGAGATGAGGACAGTAACTGAATTTAAAAAAGCATGGGACCAACACAGAGGATCTCTAAAGGTAAAAAGTGGACTGTTGTAGTTGTTGATATGGAAGGACAGACTAGATAGGCCATGTGGTCTTTTTCTGTCATCATGTTTCTATGTTTCTATGGTTGCAGTAGTCTAGATGGCAGGTGATGAGAGCGTCGATAAGAGACTTGGTAATGGGTTCCAAAAGGAAGGACCTATTTTGCTGATGTTATGGAGAGGTTTTAGCTATTTGTTCAATATCTAAAGTTGGGCAGTGGTACAGAACTTTAGAAGGCCTGCTTCCTAACTCTAAAGATACATAAAGAATTATTCATTTACATATGCATACTATTAAATGGTTAAAGGCAATGCTTGTAGCTAAAGAATCATATGAAAAACTGATAGTTGACCTTTATAATGGAAATATTAAAATGAATGCAAAAATGAAAGAGAAGATGGATTTTTGCAGCCATAAAGTCTATTGATGCCACATCAAATACTGCATTTTATTTTATTTATTTATTTACGGTCTCTTCTATACCGCACTATTCAGCATCAGCGCGGTTTACATGGAACAAAAATGCTCAGTACAGATAACATGTATGAGTTTACAGATAACATGTATGAGTTTACAGATAACAGGGTAAGAAACTTGGATAACAGGGGTAACTATTTACAACATTTGCTACATAATCTTGGATAACAGTGGTAAACTATTTACAAATATTGTTACATAGAGTCATATGGTAGGGATTCAGTAGATACAAATGAACCACTAAGAGTTAGAGAAACTTTCATGGCATGTTGTTGGGAAACCATATATTTCCTTAGCGGATTGGCTCTCTATCTCAGTGAGTTGGTTCTATGAGATACTTATTGAAAAGATGGTATTTGAGGGCTTTCCTGAATTGTGTGAGGCTTTCAATAGCCTCACACAATAGCATAGGTACAATTCCTAGAAATGCAACGTTAAGGATGGAGGAGGAGCAGCCATGTATCATTTCAATAGCCTCACACAATGCATAGGTACAATTCCTAGAAATGCAACGTTAAGGATGGAGGAGGAGCAGCCATGTATCATTTCACATCGTAGCTTAATAAAAGGGAAGAAGAGGAGAAGGTAAAGGTTCTTTTGCTCTTGCCTCCTGCCAAGGGTAGCAGTGAACCAGATAGGTGCTTTTCTCCTTTCTTAAAATCAGTTGTATTCTACTCATCTTGAATTCTGAGTGAATTACAACAATCATAAGAAAAATTAACTTTAATTACAGTCAAACCGTGACAAACAGTATATAATAATTTAACTATTAAAAAAAACAAATTAAAACATAAAAACAACACACTAACAAAAAAAAGAACGAGACCCAGAAAGAACACAATTAGCCTACAGCAAGAAGACAAAAGATCAGTTTCAAGTCAGGTCTTGGAGTTCCACAACCTAGAAGCAGCTACATTAAAAGTGTAAGTGCACGGCAAGACCTTTCAAACATGCTTTTCACAAAGAACATCAGGCCAACCTAGATATTCTTTAGCTTATACTTGAGATAGACTTTTAAGCTGCTTAATGCTGATGTTATTAGGGTGGTTCCTTTCATAAAATGTTTGCTTTATCTTTCTCTGTGCCACTGTGCCCTTTTTCATGCCACTAAGTGATTCTTGGCCCCCTCTCCCAGTGTCTTGAGGTATTCTTTCCTCCATTGCTGCTGTTAACCACTCTCTCATTGCTTTTGGGTTTTCATGCCACTGCAGGTGTTTCTTTCTACTCACCCAATACTTTGGTATCTTCGTGCCCCTTATTGGAGAGGCTTCATAGGGGTGTGTAGGCAAAAAAAAATTGTTTCATTTCATTTCCTGTTTTGTTGTAGGTTTGTTTTGTTTTGTTTTAATACATTTTTATTTTGTTTCATTTTGTTTTTAGAAACTTTCATTTCAGGGCAATTTGGTTAATTAAAAAGGTAGCTTTGGCTGCTGTCCAAATGAAAAACATAGCTGAAAGGTTACTCGAGGTTTCAGGCAAATAAAAATATCCAAGTGGCTTTTTTTTCTCATAATAACAGGCTGGTCTCAAAACAGCGACCTTAAGGTAAGAAGGCAGGTAACTTGCAGAAAAGACATCACTTCTCTATCAGGGCAGATCTAGTCAGCCTACTGTATTGCTGGTGATCTTCCTTCCTTTTTTCTGATTGACCCTAACTGACTCCTGCTGAAGAGATTTACTCCAAAATTTTTCTTTTGCCATGCTTTTGTGCCAGAAATTCTGCTAAACCATGTCTAAGTATTCTTTCAGAGACATATTCACCAAGCCTAATGCAGATTCTGCTTGATCATCACTAATTGGACAACTGAGATGTGGATTAGGCTTGGTAAATGTCTCTGATAGATTTTTTTTTTCTGATCAACAATAAAGACATTTTTTATTTAGAGATAGCCACGTAATGAAGGGCTCTATATCAAGTTTTAATAAACTACAGTATGTTCTCCTATAACACGATAGTTCTGTTTCTGGAAAACCTCGTGTTAAGTAAATAATGACACTTACCATTAGTTGCAAATATTTTTATTGAGACAAACAAAAACATTCCAGCATGCAAACAGTCATACGGTATATATCACTTGAAGTTAACTGACCAAATATTTAACTATCCAACACCATTTACCATACTTTACTGGTGGAAGTGGGTGAAGGAGAATCATTGTCGTCTTCTTCTGCTCTTGGTTTCGGATGAAAAGTTGTAGCACTAGATATGAATGACTGTGATTCATTGTACTCTTGATGTGTCCTCTTTGGTGGCCTAAAGTGCTGCATAAATCCAGCTTCTGTTGCTTTCCAAGTGCCCTTCTTTGATACAGCAGCTGCTTATATGGTTCCAAATCCGCCAAAATGCCATGTATGGTTTTCCTGCTACGTTCTGCATCATACTCAGCATCTTCCAGCCACTGCAACTGTTTTTCTATCAGAGCACTAGATATCTGTGCTGTGTTTAGCTGTCATGGGGGAACCTTCTGGTTTCTGTCATCATTGTTTTCATCTTCTGCTTCGACTTGCCCATCGTTAACAAGTTGTTGCAACTCTTCAGTGGTGAGATCATCAGGCTGAGCCTCTAGAAACTCTTCAACATCTTGATGTTTTTCTTCCTCAAATCTCACCTGCTTTGCTAGTTCAACGCAGCTGGCAGTGATTTTTTTTAATTGGTCTGAAGGTTCAAACCCTTAAAAATCATGAATTAAATCCGGGATAAGTTTCCGCCACACATGATGCAAGCCCTGTTTTAATATCTCATTCCAAGCTTCTATAAGGTTATCAATGGCCATTTTTATGAATCTATTACAGTTTCAGCATTTTCCCCCTCAGTAGCATCAATTAGCATCTTGAATGTTCGCCTTAAATATTAAGCTTTGAATGCTGCTGTCACACCTTGGTTAAGCGGCTGTATCAGAGACGTGGTATTTGGAGGTAAAAAGATGAATTTGACATTTGGGTTGAGTTCAATGATCATAGGATGATGGCTTGGTGCATTATCCATAATTATAAGAACTCTGAAAGCCAAGTTCTTCTTCTTGCAATAATTTTAAAAATTGATGATATAATCCTCAGCAAAAATATCAATGCAGATTTGAGCAGTCATCCATCCTTTCTTGCTACGTCTGTAATAAAGGCTGGCTTTCACAATGCCCTTTAAAGCTCACGGGTTGGTGGAGTGATAAATTACCAAAGGCTTGAGCTTTAAGTCGCTACTTGTGTTGGTGCCGAACATCACACTTACGCGATCTTTAGCAAGCTTAAATCCTGGAGCATGCTTTTTTGTCCTAGAGATATAGGTTCTTGAAGGCATGCATTTAATATAGATGCCTGTTTCATCGAAACTGAAAATTCGATCCAAAGTATAACCACCCTCTTCTATTAATTTCTATATCTCTGGTTGAAATTCTTTTGCTGCTTGTTCATCTGCACTCGTGGCTTCGCCATTCAACTGGAGGTTATGGAAAATGTGGCAATTTTTGAAACCAGCCACTACTAGCATTGAAGGGAACAACTTCTGCAGGATTTGGAGATTGCTTTTTAAGGTCATCGTATATAACGAGTGCTATTTGTTTGATTATGAGAAAGGTTGTTTCTGATTTTTCTTCTTTGTTTGGCCTTCGGTCCATAAACTTAGCAATTTCTCCATCTCTTCCACATCTAGGCCTTGTTCTTATTGACATTGCAGCAGTTGAAGCTGTTCTAGAGATAATACTTTGTTTAATTTTCATGGTATTGTCTCTGATGGTACACAAGGTAAATTCCTTTATGCCTGTTGCTCTCACGATATCACATGTCCTCTCATTGTGATCAAAATGCTTTACTATTTCAAGCTTCTCCTCGATACTTATTGCTTTTTCTTTTGCATTCTCTGCTTGGCTCTTTTGAACCTGGATGCTTTGACATCTTTGGGGGCATTAAATGAGTGTGGAAGAATAGCCAGACCACTTGTTTTCAGGTGTGTGTGTACATATGTGTGCACCTGTGGGTCAGTTCCGCTGGGTGTGTTTTCTGCGTGGAACCACGCATAAACAAACACGAGCATCGCACTATACAGTAAATGCTCCCTGATAGAGCTGTTGCATTGTAGGAAGTTCACGCTTTTAAAATATGTGTTATAGGAGAATGTGCTGTATAAACTATGGTGCCTGCTCATCTCTTTGGGAGTTTGTCTTTTACTTGACTTCAGTTCAGTTTGTCCCCCAATTCAATCTGCCAGGACCCTGTCAATTAATTTGGTGCACTCTGATAAATTCTTGCTATTTTTCTCATTGTTTTAAAGTACCAGTGCCCATTTTTTATTTTCTTAGGACCTCTGTGAGAGATCAGCTACATCCAGGTTGTTGTTTTAAGATGCTATTTTGTGCATTATATTGAGCTCTTTGTTATTCTTGGGCTGATATTCAAAAGTACTTAACCAGATAATAGCACTTGGTCTAGCCATCAGCACTATCCAGATAATGCCGCTGAAAATCATTACTGACTGTCATAGCACTAGCCATAGAGTGCCTGGGAGGAGCTAGGGCAGAGTGTGGGTAGTCCCAGAAATTACCTGGATAGTGGTGATAGTCAGTTTGCTATCTGGATAACTTTAGAATGAAAACAGGCTATCCTAAGTTATCCTAATAGTTATCCAGCTAGCGTACTAGATATCACTGTTACCCAGATAATCCTGGTGCTGAAAGCATAGTGCTATGTTTGGATAGCAGCACTGTCCAATAACGATGCTTGAATTCCAGTGCTATCTGGATAGCAGCTTTGAATTTACACATTTTAAGTGCCATAGCGAGGGTTTACGAAAAGGTTAAGCTCAGTCTTTAAATATATATCTTTTGTGCATGACTTTGCTGTTGGATGAAAGATACTTAATCAATATATTAAACATTATTTAGCTGCTCTGATGTCCTCAGCAAGCACTGCAGTCTTTGCTTACACTGCTGGCTTTCCCAGGGGTGGTGTTAGACATGCAGGGTTCCAGGGCAGAAACTGTGAGCCCCCCCCCCCCCCTTCAAGTCTTCTTGCTATGTCTCCTTCAGTTTGAGGCAGACTTGGGGGCCTCCTGTAGCATGGGGATCCAGGACTATTGCTCTGTCTGTCACCCCTAACACTGGCCCTGGGCTCTCCTCTCGGCAGTCTTGGGTTAAAGGCCCCTCCTTCACTTCACTCTAGCTCTGTTCACTGCTGCTGCTGTTTGTTTCCTCTGGGATCCGCACACCAGCTTCCTCTGACATCAGGGTAGGGTCTGTACCTCCTGCATGCAAAAGCTCTGCACAGGTCTGGTGGGCTTCTGTTTTCATTAGGTGACGCAGAGACACCATTGTGCTCTATTGCAGGGAGCATGCTGGGTTGCTTTTCACTGCCCAAACTTTATCAGAGTACACCAGCATTTCACTATATCGCTTTACTTCAGCAGGATTGTTCAAAAGGTTTATGCTTCCATAAAGGACAAGTTTAATGCTTCTTTCAATTTCACAAGTCTCTTCTTTCCTATGCTGTTTAAGCACATCTGTCTGTTCTTATTATCAGTTTCCAATTTTCATAGATTGCCCAACTTGTCTTTCTTGCTTGTGCAATGATTCTCTCTTTATTCTGTTGCCAGAGTGTTTTCATGATGACAGTCAATGTCAGAACTAGCTGTTGTGACAAATGGCAGGGGCGGTTCTACAATGAGGCAGAGTGAGGCGGCCGCCTCAGGTGGCAAAGTTTTCAGGGCAGCAAAAAATGCCCAGAAACATCCAAGTGACTGCCGCTTCACTCTGCCTTCTAAAGCTAAATATATATTTATATATAATGGACTAGCTGCTGCTGCCACCTTCACTTCTCCTGGTCAGTGGCAGCAGCAGAATCAAGCACCACCACCCAAGTCATCGCTGCCCCTACCCGAGATCTGAGGACACTGAGGAAGCATGGTGGAAAAAAGAGGCACAAAATCTGTTGAAGACTCCCGCACGTTGGTAAGCCCCTGCTGGTTCCGCTCCCCTCTGACATGGAAAGCATCATCAGAGGGGGTGGGATCCATCAGGGCCTTACAAGTATGGTGGAGTTGCAAGAGCCAGCATTTTTGTTTTCCAGTTTGGTTTTTCAAAGTTGACAGCTTGTTCCCGCTTATATGTGCAGCGAGTTATCAACTTGAAGAAAAAATAACTGGAAAGCAAAAGTGCCAGCTCTTGCAACTCCAGCAGGTTTGTAAGACCCTGATGTGTCTCACCCCCTCTGATGATGCTTTCCACATCAGAGGAGGAAAGAACCAGCAGGGGCTTAGAAGCACTGGACTCTTGAAAACCCCACACTTTTGCTGTTCGGACATTAGAAAGGAGGCTGGCAGTTGCTGAACAACCAGGGGGTGGAGGGGAGAGACAGGAGGGCTAATGCTGGACAAAGGGAAGGGTGCAGGAAGATAAATGCTAGACAAGGGGGAGGGACAGGAGGGTAAATTCTGGATAAGTGGGGGCAGAAGAATAAATGCTGGACATCAGAGGGGAGGGACAGGAGGATAAATGCTGGACAACATGAAAGAGGCGGGCAAGAGGACACAATGCTGGACAACAAGGGGGAAGCAGGAAGATAAATGCTGGACAACAGGGGATGGGGAAGCATGGTATGCTGGACATTGGGGGGGGGGGAAGCATGGCAGGGGGACCCAGACATCAGGAGAGTTCTGTCACTAGCCACCTGCACTCCACCCTCCATTCAGGATGACCTGCGGAGCACCATCAGTTCCGCGGAGAGCCTGCCTGCAGGGCACGCTGCTTCCTTGGGCAGAAGGCTGTGAGAGGCAGCAATCGCCTCTCATAATTTTGTGTCCTATGGGCAGACTCTCTACTAGGCCGCCAGCACTTCGCAGGTCATCCTGA